>CM056448.1:6538060-7188659 GCA_029783895.1 Triplophysa bombifrons
GGCGAAACACAAGGCTTTCATTGGTGAGAATGCAGCAGGGGATGTTGGGTGATACAGGGGATGCTTGTGACACTCTGGTTTGGCATCCTGGTTTTGATTGGCTCATTGAGGGAGCGGCACCAGGACGTCTACGTAGTTTATGGGAAAGAAGCCCGATTCGCCGTTAATCATGCCTTCGTACCAGTTCTCATCAATCCGATTGGTGAGGATGATGATGTCACCTTCTTTGAAGCCCAGCTCGCCCTCGTTCTCCGGCTCGAAGTCGTACAGAGATCGACAGCAGGGCTGGTCCATGTGTGTCTCTATTTCTGCAATGAGTAAAATACGGTGAGTTGAAAAGCATACAGGTTTGTAGATAACGAAACGTGCTGAATTTCAAAAAAAAGTTACACAATAGAGTTCAAAATCTCAGGCCGTTCCATATAATAGATTCAATATGGGTTATGGTGACGTATGCACGATACTCACCTGTGCTACAGGTATTACCATTGGGGCTTTCAGGCCATGTTTGACTTATTGTGTGGGTGAAATAATCAGCTGACAGCAAAAAAATAAAACATGAGATGAAACATGATAGAAAGACACACAAACTGATGGTAATGAATGCAACGTGATTCGATATTAGTAACAGGAATCAGAAAAAAGTCCTACTTAAAATCTCTAATAAAATATGAACACCTACTTTTTCCATTTACAGTGTGGTTCACTTGAATATCTGCAAAGAATATTGAGGAATTATGTATGACAACATGATGATGGCGGAACGTGTGGAAGTAACACACAATGGATATCATTTCAGAAACTCACTCAAATGATAGAAACAAAAAAGTAGACACAACAAATGAAAACACTCATTTTTTATAGGGCATTATACAGTGTCAGCACTGATACCTGTGGTTTTGACAGATGAGGTGCGGGACAGTCCATTGTTTTGATTGTTCTCGAGCGTCTCAAGACTGGACATGATCGACTTTGCCTTGAACTCTTTCTTGGGCCGACAGCTTGTCGTAGCTATACTGTGAGACGACATATGTGTGTTCAAATACATATCAGCTAGGATCACTTTATGTAGGTAAAAAAAAAATCCCCCACAATTTTAGACATCAGCGATCAAATTCACTCACTTGATGAAACATTTAACAGTTGAACAAATGTGGGGAAATCGATTTTTATTTAATATTCGTGATTATCAACTGTTCTGTAGTCAGCAGTCTATAAATGTACCTGTTTTGTAATTTGCCGTTAAGTTCTTCCAGGATCTCTAAGGACTGTCGATGGTAATCTAGTGCTGCCTCGATGAGAGCTGATAACTGACTCACTTGCTCCACCTATAGGTGGGTGAAAGATATGACATGTTAAAAGTATCCAGCATCTGTTTGCAAATACCATGTTTTGCAATAAAATTCATATATGTTAAGTGTCACACACATAAGTGTCCACACACTGTATATGTGACTGATCTGAATTGTAAATGTATACAATAAAGTGTTTCTAGGGACATTTGAGCAAGGTTTGTTAAGCAACCCCACTGCTTTTTATGTATTCCAAAACTCATTTTGTCTCATTTTACAATAGTAGTCATCTTGTGGCCCCCTTGGAAGTCAGTTGGGGGTCCGTGTGGGCCACCGCCCCCCAGGTAAGAATCGCAGAATTTAGACAAATCATTAAAACATTTGTTCTTATCAGCAGTTTCGGTTCTTACATCGTTCTCCAAAAAGTTAAACATGCTCCTCTCGGCGAGTTCTTTGGACTCCTCAAACTTCTCCACAGCCTGTTTGATCTCCTCATCTGGAATCTTGCCCTGACGCTTCTTCTTATAGTCGAAATCTAACCGTCGACCCTCCAGCTTCTTCAGGTGATGCTAAAAAAAACACACATCGTGGTAACTGTTATATTCTGATATATCACAACATATATTCTTTGTAATAATGTAAAAAACATACAACAATGATAAATTATTCAAAGAAAATATTTGAAACGGGCATAAATGTAAAACCGTTCAAGACAGCTGACAGGAAAGGGCTTGGGACCATGTGTGTGTCTGAGATGTCATCAGCTTATCAGCTTTAACATGACATCACTGTCTAAAGAACAAGTGAAAAACACTGATACAGATTCTGAGTGCCCGTGAATCTTATTGCACCTTCAATAATCATTTAAGGTGACAGTACATTCGGAAAATGTTAGAACGATCTTGAGTGACATACCACAATCTCTTTAAGATCTTTGTCCTGAAGGGTTTGTAGTGGATCAATGAAGTTCTGTTTCACGTTGATATCAAGGGCGTCTTTAATATCGGCCATCTGCTTCATGGCTTCACCGATTTCCACCAGTGCACAGCCTGTGAAGATCGTGCATACACAACAGCAACATGTAAGAGAAGCTCACAGTAAAGGGGCTTTCAGACGGTATGTGGTGAAATTGCTGCGCGGCAGCCACCTTTCTCTCTAGTTGAAGCGCTTTGTGCAGTCTAGGCCAGTTGTTCCCAAAGTGGGTGCCGTGACAACTGGCTACCCAGATAGCACAATCCATCTGGCATACGTCTATTTGACGTCTGCATTTACATCTGCAAGACACCAGCAAAACAAGTTTGCTCATCTGCAATACGTCTTGGAGATGTCTAAAAGTTTGTAATATGTCTGCTAAAGATCTGGAGATCTGCTGTGTAGAAACTCTCCTCTGAAGCACCTGTCATTGCAAAGTTTTAATGGTTGGAATGGGCCCACTTTTTAACCAAAGCTTTCGTGCATTGGCGGTCTTGTTATCTTCCAGGTTCGTGAAGCAATCTGCGCTGAAATGTGCTGCACAAACTGGAATATTGTACTTTTCTGGTTACTACACATTTTCCATTTCGACATTTGTCAAATGAAATAACTGTAAACCTTCAACCCAGAGCAACAGATTGGTGAAATATAAATCATTCTGTGAAATGTGACCAATTCCGATTTTTTGCTCTTATGTGACATAGACTAGATGTGTTCTATGACCGTGTACACAGGAAAAAAACGCATGCATTCAGATATTTCGAGATCGGTTTCAGGCCGCATTAATATGTGGAAATAAATCAGATATGTGATATATCCACCCGTCAATGCGAGTCGTACATCATTAATGCCTTTCACACAGAGATGATCAAGAAATATTGCCATATTGTTGCCAGTAAACAGTTAAGCCAGTTAGCCAGTTATTCTAAACTAAAAAAATATTTGTATTACGCATGCATGCAAGATATGTTCTAATCACCAAAACAGAAAGTCAAGACGGAAAATAGTGCTGTCCGCAAAAAAGCAGTTTTAAAGTTTGACTTGATTAATCAAAATCTAAATTCATCACAATATCAAAATGATCAACATAAAAATACAAATCGCCTCAATAAACATTATCACTCAGCCACCTAAAACACTTTGCTGTTCCATGTTGCAAAGAAGCTTGAGTTTCTTAGCAGATACCTGATTTAAGGAGAAGTTCCCTTTCAAAATAAATTTTCATGATAATTTACACACCCCCATGCCTTCCAAGATGGTTATGGATTTGTATCTCTAGTCGAAAAGAAATGAAGGTTTTTGATGAAAACATTCCAGGATTTTTCTCCATATAGTGAACTTCAATGGACTCCAAATGGTTGAAGGTGAAATTACAGTTTTAGTGCAGCTTCGAGGGCTTTAAACAATACCAGACGATGAATAAGGGTCTTACGTAGTGAAATGATCCGGTACTCTCTTGTGCACGTTGACATATGCAAACTATTACATTTGGATATATTGCTGGTACAACATATTTATTTACTAAAGGAACCATTTGCCAAACAACTGATTTTATAATGTTTAAAACAAAATCAGTCATTTCATTACCTGTGATAGTTCTGCAGTCTATTTAAAAAATAGGTGAAGGTGGTAAATGACGTTTCTTCTTTTTCTGTTCAGTACTTTAACTTGGGTTGTTTCGCTGAGTAGAGTGTAAATGCAGATATTGGATACGTATCACTTTTAAAGCGGCCCTGCAACGTTGTGTCATACATTCTGACTTCTTTACAATGTTAAACGTCTTTAAACGTCTATTTATGTTTAACATGGTCAACTTGTCAAAAAACGTTGGGCAAAGTTGGGCGTATAACGTATTATTTCTGTGCTAGATACAATCCCCCAGCAATCGTACAGGTCCGTTTAGTCAAGTTCGTTATATAAATGTTGACGGTCGTCAAGCACACTCAAATTGGGAGCGCAAAATCCTGAGCAATCTGGAAAGCAACACAGCCAGTGTTATGCACGTGTTTTTGGACGTGATATATGAATGACCCCCTAACATTTCTATGGTTAAACATTAAACGTTTAGCTACGCGCTCTCTCACAATAAGCTGTCCTTGAGCTTCTGGCCTCTTTCATTTGATTGGTCAGTTATCTCAGGCTTTCTTCATTTGATTGACCAACTTAATCAGAGAGCGCTGTTAGACAGCTGAGGTACACCAGATCTGAGATCAATTATCTAGGCGTTTTGTACTATATTGGCGGCACAAATTACAGTTTTGTCCTATTAGGCAATTTTTTTCATGACTTTTATTGCATACCTAGGAAAAATACCCGGACCTAAATGGTGGGTACGGCCATGTTTAGTCAAACAGTAGGGGGAGCCGTAAGTGCGTTACATCTAATTGCAGCAAACTGTCCACCAGCAGATTTAGTCTAGCGCCAATCTTTTGGCAACCCTCGAAACATGCTCCAAACTTCATAAAAATACTTTTGTTATCAGAAATTCGTCATAAAATTTTATATTTTAGAAATCCGAATAGGGCAATAGTCTAAAAACTTTCTCCATACTCAATTTTCGTTTTTCCATACTAATCCAGACCTGGAAAACAATAAAAGACCTGGAAATCCATACTTTTCCAAAACACGTAGGAACCCTGGAATACAGTAATGCATCCACATTATAAGAGGTACTGAAAAATGTTGCTTCAAACTACAGGTCGTACATGATGTCATGTTAAAAAAATGAGAAACATGAAATATCCGAAGTCTCATCGACTGCGCTTACAAAAGACACCACAAGGTGTCAGAGTTGTGTTCTTCTGTGAGAAGGGGCCGACACATTACAGGAAACACATTTCACAAAGCTCAGTGTGTGAGGTTGAGCGACTCGATGAGTGAGAGAGGTTAAGAGACAGTGACAGCATTCCTCTGCATTGCTGCAGTATTTCCGTTACTGTGGTTCGTGTCTGTGCATGTGTGCGCGCTGTTTACCGAAAGACGACTCCTCCCCCAGCTCTCGTCCGTATCGCAGCATGCAGTCTCCTAAGAGCCCTTCGGTCTGAGGATAGCCGGTCGACTTCACCTGCCCTCTGATTTTAGACACCGTGTTCAGCATTCCCAGTTTGGCTCTCGATGCTGTGTAGAGATACAAGCACCGCTCATGTACAATCATAAATCACAACACTTCACTCTGATTCACTGGCTGTGAAACCACAAAAACTTAGAAGAGACAAACATGTGATTCTTATCATTAGTGACATATTTAATTCTCAGGAATTCAAAGCTAAAAATGAATTCATAAGTATTAAGATGTGAATTCATCATTAATTCATTTAAATGGATAGTTCACCCAAAAATAAATATTCTGTCATCATTTACTCAACCTCAAGTTGTTTTAGAAACACAAAGAAAGATATTTGTAAGAATGTTAGCAATTTTCAGTTCTGTGATATCATCTACTACCGTAGTAGGGAGTAGTAGTAGTGGTTCTGTTGAACACAAAGTTAAATATTTTGAAGAATTTAGGAACACAAAAAGCTCTGCGGCACCGTTGACTACCATTTAATTTATCCTACCACAGCAGTCAATGATGTCACAGACTTGAAAATTGGTAACATTCTTCCAAATATCTTTCTCTGGGTTCATCAGAACAACGTAATTTATACAGGTATGAAGTGACATGAGGGTGAGCAAATTCATTTCATTTTTGGGTGAACTATGCCTTTAAGCTTTTGGGGACGTCTACATACCTGGGTTTGGTTGGAGGTATTCTGTGGTTTTGGTTATAAGGTCAAAAACGGACTTGTTGGTGACTTCTATTTTCTGTGAAGGTGGGAAAACCAGGTTAGCTCGAGAAAGTAAATGTGCCTGTCACATAAATCAAGTTACACAAAGGTTCGTACCCGCTCCATTTCCATAAAGTCTTCATCGAGCTTGGTCCCCTCAGCGCCGCTTATCTTCTCGCTCAGCAACTGCACGAGAAAACAGAGAAATTAGATCAGAGAGAGGAAACGGTACCATTAGGCGTTCTGAAAATGGTTCTCTGAGCAGACAGTAGGGTGAGTGGCGGTAATAATCAATTAAGATGCCTCTGTCATAGTTGTCTGTAGTAGGAATGTTGGCTGACATTACAGGCCTTGATCTATTGTGTGTTTCCTTACTTTAGTTACAATACGCTGGAATTTAATGAAGTTATTTATATTAGAGATACACCGATATATCGGCCAATAAAAGCTAATTTTTCCCCGTAAAGATAAGTGCCATGTAATTGTATGCTTCAAACAGACAAAAGTTACAGACTGAAGCTTTAAACTGGTCCTGCAGTGTGACAAATACATTTTTCAAGCACCACTATTGCACGCAGCATTTCAATTAATTTGAAAACTTCGTGAAAAAAATCTAAAATAACTGGCAAAATGATAGGTCCCAAAAATAAATGCAGATAGCACACCGAAGTGAATGCCCATAGCTAACATTATGTAACAGCGAAGAGTGGGAAATGCAGTTATGTCAGTTTATGTATAAGCCTCAGGCTACAGTGTCGCAGGCAAACTGTGAAAGGATGAAGAGTTAAATACAAACCACCACTTATAATCACTAAGGGGATTAACATATCTCACATAGCAGGACACAAATGAGGTTCAAGTTATTGTAGGTCAGTGGGAATAGACTGGTGGAGGTTCACAAAATCAAGACGTTTCAAATCACACAAAAGTTGAGATGCACTGATACTAAATTTGACCCATAGCTGATTATTCAGACTGATATCTGCCTGCACCAGTTCTGATGATTAAATTAATATTTCTTTCGATTATTTATTCATGTCATGACTATTAATAATAAACATCAAACTGATGATGTTTCTTGACATCTTCTATATACAGAGAACAGATTTATAACATTTTCCTGTCCTCTTATGATTGACATGATATATCGGTCCTGATCATCAGCTGTTTTTAAACAATTGGCCGATAGTGTGAAAAATAGCTTTTACCGAACGATTCCGATTATTAGCCGATATATCGGTGCATCTCAACACAAGACAAAAACAGATTAACAGAGGTGCGTGCAAACTGCTTAATAATTTCCTTTCTTGGAGAGAAAATAAAAAAAATGTTGTGGTTAGATATGAAGATGAAAGCTAGAATTTTCAGCATCTGGGTTGATATCAGTTGATTACTATTTCTTGCCAATTTTTTGAGATACATCTAAAGATGCTGAAAGGTAGTGTACTTCTCTTTAGCGTATTTACAGCCCAAAACAATCTTGCGGCAAAAACGCAACTATTTTACGATGTGACTTCAATTCGTATGAATTCGTACGATCTCAATCATATATTTTTGTCCGACTTTGTTTTGCGCCAGTGATGTTAGGGTTAGGGGCGGGTCCTCAGTAACCTTGACTGCGATTTTCTCCAACACATAACCATAATGTTACGACTCCATAGTTGTCCTCAAAGCGAAAGTGTTACTATTTTGGAACAAATCCACCATGTTCAACTTCACATCAATTTTAGACATCCAACTGGTTTGTTGGCTACATTAGCTACTCATCTAAAGGAAATAAATTATCATCCGTTTATTAGTATAATAAGACAAACCATTCAATGTGGATCTCAAAAATATGTAGTTTAGCACATAACCAAGCACACAAGTTCATCTATTTCCTAAAAAGTAATTACACTGCTGCTTTATGAAGTGCCCTACATTTATACTAACACGCTTGTAAAAGTACTCTGGGTGTTGACCTAATTCTGTCTCTTGTTCACCAACACCATCACCAGCCCTTCCTGATGTTATAGTTAGTTTCTTCATCACACTGCTACACTGCTAAGATCAGAAGGTGCCAAACCATCATCTAACCGCCGTCTAAATTACAAAAAAATTATACTCAAATACAAGTACTTCTACTCTGATGTAGGGGTGTGTGATATGACGATATTTGATCGTGAACGATAAAAATGACTGCACGATCAGGTACAACCAAGCATTCAGAAACTACAAGGCTTAAACAAATGACTTTATTGACAGAACGAGCAAGCGCTGGAAAGAAATAACTGACACAGTGACATTTTACCTGGCCAGAAGACATGATTCCCGTAAAGACAGTGGAAAATGTGGGCTTTAAAAGACTGCTCAAAGTCGAAGATCCACATAACGAAAAACCCAGCCGCAAATATATTTCCTCCACGGCCATTCCACAGCTTTACTCCGAGTGCCACAAATAGATTGAAAAACAAAATTTAAAGTTTTTTGCTACAACAGCTGTTTTATGGTATTGCACTTGCATTAAATATTAACTTGATTAAAATATTCTAGAGTATATTTTTATATGGGGACATAAGTTTTGCTGTATTTTAGCTCTGTAATTTGCAAAATAGTCTTAAAACCAACTTGAGTACAAGTCAAATTCCAGTCAAAAAAAATTCTCAAGCAAAATTCAAATGTAGCTTGATTAAAATGTACTCAAAGTTAAAGTTACTTAGTTACTTTTTAAAAGGAACATGAGGATCATATATAGGGAGACAGACAAAGGATATTTAACAAGGGGCAGGTGTGGGTGATGAAACACCCAGGGAGAGTTAACGAGGAAACGAGATGGCGGGAACAGAGACGCAGACCGGAGAGAGAGTATAGCAAGTCGATAGGATCACTATCTATCCCTCCACGCACAACCTAAGGCTATGCCATGACTCCGCCCCAAGACCAGGAATAGACAATTTAGGGTCATTCAGTGTTGTCTGACCCAGCTTGTAGCCCTGTCCGTTTCTCTTTTATCTACTTCACTCATATTTGAGTGTGTGTGTGAAGCTGCTTTGCAAAAAGGCAAAATTGTGAAAAGCACAACAGAAGTGAAACTTTCTCAAGCCAACATAATAAATAGTAGATTGACTCTCCTAAAAAATAAAACACTTCAAACAATACAACCCTTCAAAGGTGAATTCTGTATGCCACCTTCCTTTTTCTCGTCAGCAAACACCAACAGAGTCATAGTGCCTAATTTTATATATTAAAATGCGTTACAAGTGTTACAAGTTATAATTTTTTGTCTTGTTTTACTCATCACCCAAATGCAGCTAACAAACAACACAGCTGAACTTAGCGAACATAGTGCTCTCTCTCTCTCCTGCACAAAGACAGTGACTTGTGCGCATGCTCCTTCTCCCGTTTTCCATGGTTGATGCATCGGAGTGCTGCATGCTTTTCCAGGAGAATTGTCTAATAAGGGACTAAGAAAAGTTGTTGCCTAACGATATTTCATGTTCGAAAAAACTTTCTGAAACCTGTATGAACACTGGGGGAGTGTATCAGCAAAGAAATACTACGAAATACGTCCAACTCCTTTTTTGATAAGTTGACCATGTTAAGCATGAGAAGACAGCTCGTTTAACACTGCAAAGAAGTCAGAATGCATGACACACCGTTGCACCACCCCTTTAACTAAACCCTTTTAAATCAATATACATTTTCTTCAGAAGCCCTGAATAAGATATTAAGCCTTATTTTCTTGATAAATTTTCAACGGTACACACTCCTAAGTTTCAGTAGTGAAACCTTGTATAAATGGCAGGGTTCCACGTTTGTATGGAATGTAAATGAGTAAATGTGATGATTGACAGTAGTAATCCCGTCGCTACCATGGCAAAAAAATTGCCGTTGATCGCAGTGAGCAAGAAACATGAATCCCAAGAGTTTAATCCGTTTGATACCTATCTGCTGTTTTCGGCCAAAACTTTTGAGAGCTTTGCATTTGTTGTTTAGTCTTTTCTTATGAAGCTGCAGATACATTATATAGTTAATAGAGTGAACAGTAGCCCGTAGTGTTTTTGCCTTATTCAAATGTGTCGATTTGTAGGTTTATTTTAGGCTTGTCACTGTTTTCTGTTCTTTTCAACAGATCTGGCAGCAGGGCTGGTGAGGCTTTTAAAAATGCATGAAATAGCAAGCACATTTTCATATACATTTCTTGCCTCGCGCTTACAGAAAAGACATATGATGCACGTTTAAATATGTCATTTAAACAAAAGATGTTCAGTTTGGTCCCATTCAAACTGCATAAATGCGGTTCAGACACATTGATGAACCGTGCGTCTACAAAACAGGATTAAACACTTAAAATATAACACTGTGCATCAATGTCGTTTCGACTTTTGCCTAAACTGTTCAAACTTCTTATTAGTTACCGATACAACAAGGGTACGAGCATTATTTAAACAAATAGACTTTATCTTATTTTTAGAGTTCGATGGGGTTTCATCTTCAGGACAGGTGCACTACCGAAGTCTAACTTCTCCATCTCCATCGCTCTTCTGGTATAGGCTCAAATAATTCTCACACCCATCATTCACTGGAATCATTTTCGGTCAGGTTTTTTTCCTTCCAATGTTTTCATTCTTTTTTTACTCAGTAACAGATGTGGTTTTAAATAAAACAAAGTAAAATACTTCACGCAAATCATACTTGAGTAAAGGTAAAATTACAGATTTCAAAAGCAAGTAAACAAAAAATCTACTCAATACAGTGACGCGAGTAAATATAATTAAAAAAAAATTAAAAGCAGACTGGGCCGAGACTCGCAAATTGTCTCCTGGCAACATTCAGCTGAAAGAGACTCATTTCTCGTTTCCTCTTCATGGACAAAAGTGTTATTTACAGAGGAAGGAGCAAAACTGAAATAAGGAAGGAAATTGTAATGTTAAGTCCAGACAAGGATGACACCCACGCCGACTTCAATTTCTCTCACATACAAACATTGCGGTGTTCGATAAAGAGCAAACTAAATCTAGGTTGAATATGCTATAGAAACAACAAGCAGAACAAAAACTACAAAAGTTTCCATCTACGAAGTTAAATGCCATATAAAGTCAAAATAAACTGATAGTTTCAGGAAAAAACAACCTGCAAGGCATGAACCAATTAACACTAACAGATCTATGTGTCATCTTGTGAAAGTTTATAAATAGAGTGACAACATCTTTTAAAGCAGCGTATACTTTACTGAATGTGTTCTCAGCTGTAAAGATCGTCTGTCGGCGAGGTGACATCACCCTGATGCACAGTCACTCAAACATAAATAAACGTAAAAACATATAGCTTTTAAATGTATTCATTTAGCAGCCATTTTTATGCAAAGCGACTTACAAGTAGGAGAGCATATTACATTTTGTCAACACGCTAAACTGTAGCGAACAGATAGTTTACAACTCATGGCCATGTTAGAAGGAGGATTAAAGCTTTGTCCAAAATTAAAATAGTGTACTTGTATTATTATCAGCAATTTGATTTAATAAGAATATAAAATAAAATAATGTAACACAGTGGATTAGCATTCAATGCTAATAGTCATCTGTTAAAGAGCCATGTGATGTAATGAGATGATATAAGAAGGGATATTGAGTCTGATGCATTAAACAGACCAATAAAATGATTGTAAACATGCAAATAGCAATATTAAACCGATCCAGTAATAACATGAAACATAACATAATTCTCCTGTGTGCCGCGCACAACAATTCTCAAGCCCTAGTGCATATGAACATGGTATAACGCATCAAAAACCTGCCGTACAAGTACAACCTATGTCAAGCTGGACATTTAACATGATGATCCAGATAATATGACCAAAAATGAATAATCAGCAAATAAGCACGTTAAAAAACATAAAATGTAATATAATGCTTGTTTAACACTAAACAGAAACACAAAAGACAGATATTTATATATACATTTAATCATTTAGTTCATTTTATGCAAAAAGCGATTTACAGAGAGTTATGGGAGCAACAGCGAAATGTCATACAGGAGCAATAATAAAATATATATTAATATTTATATACAATATATACTGTATATATATTTTTTGCAAATAAATTGCTTTTTAGATCAAATTTAAATGGGAAAAAACTCAAAATACCAAAAAAGATGCAACGTTGACAAAGAATATTCAAGTATTTGGATTAGTTCAAAAATGAATATATGACGGAATAAGTCTGATTTTTTTCACAACTTTTATGCATCTTTGCGTTCTCTCACATTGCTATTGGGTGCCTTTACGTAGTTCGTTCAAGAGCTTTGTTTCTGTTGAAATTCATCAGACATTAAAACGGAATTGCTACATTACATGCAGAAATGTTAATTAAAGTACGTAAACCAACATCACACCAACAATACAAACAGCACTAGTCTAATGACACAGTCTCGAGGAAATATAATTGCCAAATAAAAAACACATTTAAATAATAATAAACGCAATGGGATATCGATGTGCTCTATCCATCCATCCCTCTGCGCTGCAAAATACATTAACCGGCAAATGTCAGCACTAAAATGTCATTGTGTAATTTAGTCTGCAGTAATTGACATTAGCCCAGTCAAATATTCATGATCTGGTCATTATATGATAATTGCAATAGCCCCACTTGAGACACATCAAAGAAAATGTTGTTCTTAAACTATCTTCTGGTCACAGATATCAAATATGAGATGCTGAACTTTAGAAAATGCTAAACAAAGCTTAATTTCAAACCATGGCTCTCAGGTTTACTGATTTACCTCTGTTTTGGTGACCCGAGAGAGCAGAAAGCAAACAGATAAAACTGATGATGTTTGTTTCAGACATACCGCTGTGTAAGGTCATTACACACAAAGAGCAAAGGATTGAAGAGAAACAGACATCTATGAAAGGCGGTGAAAGAACACAGCACATTTTAGGCTCTATTTTCAGACCTGCGCTACATCTTCTTCAATTTTTGTACGATTTTTGTGTCGGTGCAACACACATCTGTACCGGGAGCGTTTATGTTTACTTTGGATATCAGAACTCACCTCTGAACCATTATTGGATTATAGCTCACCTGTTAAGACCCAATGTCCCATGTTTTTTGTAGTTAAAGGGTGGTCTCACATTTAGTTCGATTGCTCCCCTTTCCCCCTGCTGGACTATGTCATATTATTTTATTTAACCGCGGTTCGTTTGCGTCATCAAGCCTGCAGCTGTTTACCCTGTCACTTGTAACGGCGTCGCAGGAGGAGGCGGAAAAATGCATAACATTGCTCGCTTAACTTTTCTACATTTATGTTTTTGAATCCAAAAACCAATTTGTTTCCAAATCTTCAGTACGTAAAGCATCATCGTCTGTTGGCCCAGCCCTAGTTCACATCATCCAAATGAACTGAACTATGATGTTAATCGAACCCGGGTGCGCAACAAAAGTTCTAATGTGAAATCACCCAAAGTCTTCATTAAAAAAAGCGAAAGAAACCACAGCTGAGCTGATGACTTACTAAAAGAAGGTTCTTACTAAAGATTCCATCCCTCTTTGTGGCTTCCCTGAATTCACTTGCAACTAACTAGGTCAGAATAAATTTAGCCATAACAGGAAACATTTGGCCTGATATGGCAGTATGTCTTTTAACCTGCTCAATGACAACATTTTAAAAACCTTGAAGAAGTAAGACTCTGTGTTATGCCTCAGATCTAAAGAGACATAAATGCAAGGTTACGGTCACAAATCACAAATGACCCTTTTTTATTAAACACATCACTGGTCTTTCTGTTCGCGATTCATCCTCAGACCCACACAGAATCTTTGCCCGCAGTAATCTAAATCTGAATCTCCATGGATTCCTACAGACTCTTAACACCCATCATTCTTAAGTAAAGCATAATGCAGACCCAGCTGGCTGTTATCACAAAATAAACCCAGATGACAACCAAGATGAGCATTGTGTAATCAGCTGTAGCGGTTGTTATCAGGGCATAACAACTCTCAGAAGGTAACTTGCATACATTATATCTATTCATATAAATAGAGAACAGGACTCGAAATTTACTTTTTTTCGCGGACGACTGGTGCTCCCAACTTCAAGAGTTAGGAGCATCCACCCAGAAATTAATAGTTGAATAGTTGAAAACAAAATCAGAAGAGCTTTATTTCAGAAGAGCAGAATAGTAACAATTGATGTCTGTTGTGTCTTACATAGTCACAATGGCTTCATGATTTCCTGAAATCATATTTTTAATCATAGAACAAAGGCTTAAATGAGATATTTGGGAGGAAAGTGATCGCATCACGTTGTCAATTCTCCTCACTGACCCTTATTTCTCATCATTGCACATAGAGAAAATATTTAAATGAAAAACACATAATATTATATGCTTAAATTGAGCAGATATGAGGGGAACACAATGAAAATGTTTGTTTGTGAGTATATTTAATATGATGTAAAGCCACGAGGTGCGCGCTTTCATTGAGAGGGGAAAGAAATATGTAACGTTACCGCTCATGCGCGAGAAGCTCGCAAAAATCCAAACGCCACAGAAATAGTATGATAAAGTAGTGCCGCGGCATGCAAAGACACATTCTGTGTGAATGGCCGGTCACAATGCAACAGTGAAAATGGACCCCACTGAAACAGTGTCGCGCTGCGACGCGTTCCGTACGTTGTTTAAGGGACATACACCGATATTCTGTATAATCCGGTATATCGCAAGCCCTAGAGAGCGCCCTCTGGCTTTCGGGTGCTGCTGCATTTAAAAGTATTTCACTGAAAAACTTGCATGCGGTTTCTTTTCGCTTAATCGTGCCGCTCTAGTTATTATGTATTTTTTTAAGAACTATGGTCAAGAAAGTTTTAGACTAGTTGTTAGCTCCATCAGTTTAAACGTTGATTCTGGTCAATTTAGTGAACGCGACTCGGGGACAATGTTGCTAGTTTACTTGCATGACAACAGAACATCACTGAAGAAAAAGTCATTTGGATGATGTAACGAAGACAGAACTATATCTTCCTGTGAACATTTGCTTGACCAACAAACACTTCTATACTGCTTGTTTACCTACACGTTGCATGCCAACCAAGGCTCTACCCAGACTGTAATTTCTATCTCTTTGTAGATACCTACATTCAGGGCTGAACAGAAACAACAGCCTTCTGGGAGTCAAGCGTTGATAATGACTACTGAACACAGCTGTGTCTAACTTAATAACAGTCGGGAAATCACGACTCCATTAAAAACACCACTACTTTATTATCGCTAAACATAAAGAGACAGTGTGAACTCAACCTGATGTGTTGTGAATCTTGCCTCAAAGATTTACACGGCTTTATGAGCCTTAAATTGACTTGGGTCAACTATTCACCTATCTTACTTACATAAAGAAGGACAAAAAGGATTCCAGAAAGATGAGAAATATTCAACCAATTCTTTAGATAATAATATATTATGCAAAACAAGACCAGGCCTATTTATTAAGAAAACAAATCAAAAGGAGAGGCCGAATGAAGGAAATGAGCATACGTCACAGTACAGATTTCACAGTCTGAGAAAAACAGATACAGGCTCAAAGTTCTTTCAGAAGCGTCATTTCCTGCAGGGCACTGGAGTATAAATCCAAAGGATTGAAAAAGAGTTTCACAGCACGAGCGTTCTGACCTTTTACCTCCCCAGAGAACAAAGACAATACCACGGCAAGATCAATGGAGCTACCGTGACCGATGAGCATTGTTCTTTTACAGCTAAAAGCCAACAAAACAATACGATATCAACAACTGTGTTATTTCTTCATGGGTGTGTGCGATTTCCTCGTCTAAATTTTCAAGAACCGATTCATCAATGGAATTTTAATAAAAGGTCATGGAAACGCTAAATGTCTAAACTGCTAAATGTCAAAGTATGTCCAAAGTAACAAAGTATAGTAGACACGGTCACGAGTACTAAATTAAAGTAACAGCAAATTAAGATACCAAAGACCACATGACAATATGGCCTAATCATTTTTGGTATTACTGAATGTTTCAAAAACAATTAGATATAAAGCACTGAATCGGAACACAGATGTCTTGAGATCTGTTTTCGAAGCTAAACTATTTATAATCATTTTAGTATCACAAATAAGTTGGTTGCTCTTTATTTTACAGAACGTGTACCTAAAGTGTACTTACAGTGTAATTCCCTATGAAATTTCTGGGTAGTATATATTTACTGTAATTTCTCAGCAAAACACAGATTCAGTACCAATAAGCAATGCAACAGCAAACGATTTGGAAAATCGACAATTAAATATTATTTTCATTTTATTTCCTGGAATTGTTGGTTACAACTTGCATACCCTGTCACTGTGATTTTTTTTACAGAATTGCATATATTATTGGAAAATCTGCTTTTTCCTCACCTTAGTTAACGATATCAGCAATCTCAGCAAAATTGAAATTTTAAAAAAAGTTATAAAACTACATTTTCAAACATACATTAGCTGAAAATAATGTTATCTTGATTCTGGTTGGCCCAAGGACCACAAAAAGGTGATGCTGTTATCATGATTCTGGTTGGCCCAAGGACCACAAAAAGGTGATGCTGTTATCATGATTCTCGTTGGCCCAAGGACCACAAAAAGGTGATGCTGTTATCATGATTCTGGTTGGCCCAAGGACCACAAAAAGGTGATGCTGTTATCATGATTCTGGTTGGCCCAAGGACCACAAAAAGGTGATGCTGTTATCTTGATTCTGGTTGGCCCAAGGACCAAAAAAAAAGACAATGCTGAGTCTGGTTAGGCTAAGGACCAAAAAAGACAAGCTGTTATCTTGATTCTGGTTGGCCCAAGGACCAAAAATAAGATCATGCTGTGTCTTATTGTCCCAAGGACCAAAGACGACCCTCTTAGCTGTTACCTTGATTCTGGTTGGCCCAAGGACCAAAAATAAGATGATGCTGTGTCTTATTGTCCCAAGGACCAAAGACGACCCTCTTAGCTGTTATCTTAATTCTGGTTGGCCCAAGGACCAAAAAAAAGACAATGCTGAGTATGGTTGGCCTGAGGACAAAAAAAAGACGAGCTGTTATCTTGATTCTTGTTGGCCAAAAGAATCCAGGTGCTGGACCAAAGATGTCTCCATCGGTCGAGAGTAGATGCTTAAGACCCCCCCACGAAAAAGTCTTCGGATTAACACGATTCACATAAATTACCTATTTTTGACATTGAATTTCGCAGAAACGCGACTAGTTTGCAGGTATGAATAAAGATTTTGACATTTATTTTTTTCAATCTACTGCCATAACATTTTATTCTTCTAGGCTTGTGAGATGGAAACACCTATATTAAGACCATCCATCAAGTGCGTCCCCTAGGGAAAGGAGGAGCATTTATAAACATTTCATTTAAGAGTCACTTAAGAGTCTGGCAGAACAAAATGTTGACAGAGCCACGTTCTGCCACAAGCTATGGGTGGTTAATAAGAAATGTTTATCAAATAGTGCTTTACTAAGCTGTCTGTTTCAACGAATCCATTCATAAATACACTCACTTGCATATTCACACAAATCTTTGCATGACATTATATATTTTCACATATTCAAATGTTCATATACTGTATTTTGAACAAAATTTTGAACTGTAAGTGGATGGCACCTTTTAATAGTTTTTTTTGCTGTTGTAGTGTTTAATTAGCAATATTTAATCATAAACAGTAAGGCCTGGTCTCAAATCCACAATGCTGCAGTATTCATCAAGAGCCTAAAGATCTACTGTATGCTCTCGAGAAAAACAGAACAATGCTGCAGTCCATATAGATGGTTTACATTTCATTGTGTGCTAGAATAACTCCAGCAGCTCCTGGTGACACCCATCTGTCGCCAAACAATTACTTTGCCAAAAAACTGTGGGAGCACATTGCTAATATGAGACAGATCAGTGGGGTTAGAGTGATGTTTCTCAACAGGAGTGAGTTCTCTGATCAATAAATCATAATCAATAATGAGTTGCGTTAACACTACTACAGGTTTGACTGAGAGTGATTTCACGTGAATCACACGTTCTGTGGCAGCCAGAGGACTCTGTGTTCTCTGCATAGCATGAAGCCCACATTTCACAGTTGGTTCCTGATATTCATTTGTGCTGAATGAAACACATTGCATTAACACTTCTTGTTGTAATTTGCAGTTCAAATCCCTGCTGTTGCATATGGAGGAAGGATAACAGAACTGAAACTCTAAAATGGACGCCCTTTGTGCTTTTATGGTGAGAATATTGTTTTATTTATCTTTGGGGTTATGAGGGGTTTATGCCTGACAACATAACAACAGATATGTAGTGATATACTTCTACCACAGTATATAGTGTGTAATTTAAAGGAATACAAATATGAATTTAAAACCATCTGTGGAAATTAGAATAAACTGGACTGCGGTTGCCTAAAAATCATGTACAGTGTACACAGAAAAATAAATGTTCTTTAAACAGAGAGAAACATCCAGTAAGTATGGTATGGTATTTTAATAATTACTAATTTCGTTGGGTAAACTGGCTTATTCATTTAACAGCAACAAAAATTTGTTAAATATGATGAGAATGCAGCCGACAGCTTGAGCTAACATTAAAACAATTATAAACAAAATCGTTGCTACCCAGACTTAACAAAATAAGTACAAGAAACTATCAACAATAATGAAATTTAGCCAACCAATGCAGTAAGAGAAACAAAACAGTATACTCCAGAGAAAAATGGAGACGTGGGTGCGCTTCAGACCCATAGACTGTTCCAAAGGGCAGGTCCATGACTACAGAATCTCACGCAACATGTGCTTTGTGGGGAAGATAATCCCATAATGTATTGTGGAATGGAGTCCAAGATGGTGGAAGAAGCACGTATTCAGTGAAACATATCAAATGCATAAAAATGAAAATAAAATATACAATAAAATATTAGTGTTTATAACATAAAAACACTCAAACAAAATAATATAATTAAATATATATTTTTTATACTTGAATATGACTCTCCAGTGCACTTCACATGAGGAACACTTTTAGCATGACGTATAACAGATTTTCAACCTACTGTATGTGAGTGTGCTATTTAATCATTTGTCATTTTAATAGGATGTAATGTTGACCAAATAATTAAGTTACAATCTGAATTCAATAAATATTTATGTGCAAAAGTTGTGTTCTGTAATTTCAGTATACCTTTCATTAGTCTACAGTCCCAAAAGCAGAAACTGTCGCTCGCTCATACACCTAAAAAATAGCCATTAAAAGCCCTTATTTTTTTTAAACAATGGACAACAGAGCTGCTGGTGGCCAGTGTGGGGTTCAAAAACACACACACCAATGAAAACAGGTTACACCCTAGAATAATATTCATAAACTGTTTTTGTGAGATTCAATATGTAGATGACCATGAAATAATGAACTAGCTTGTGGCATACCATAGACAGTTAATCATCATTATTAACATTTAGCATCTTCATCACAATACTTAAATTGAGCAGAATGTTGGAAAAGTTTAAAAGTGATTCTGATATTCCTTGCTGAGAATATCAAACAACCCAAATGGTAGAATATAGAACTTCTAAAATTGCAGATGTGCCCAAACGAATTCACACTATTCCACACACTACAAATGCAAAGCTAACAAAATGTCATGTTTATGTATGTATAATGCATGCGAAAACATGGAAGGTGGGAAGAAAGTCATGTCTGGGCTGGGGATGAGATTATTGTACAGAAGTGGGCTATTTTGACTTGCGACTACCCACAGTAGATAAGCAACAACATACCAACATGTCAAAACCACTCAGAACACTTTATCAAGCACAATGCAATGCGCCGGCGACCACAACACCTCAGCATCATAGCAGACAGGATTACATGGATTTCCTTAAAAATTCAAGTAACTATCCATCACATGTTTGAGCTTCTCAAGGTACAATTTTAAAACACTTATTATCAGGTCCACGAAACAAGTAATTATAATGTTATGCATTTAAGCTTATGTTGCAGTATTTGGTAGATGGCTATTATAAATCACAGTACGGAAAGACTTTTTATCCAGGATTTAGAGTGATTTGACGTGTCTCCCAAACATTAACAGTATCCTCCATTTACAGTAAATATCTCAAAATTCAGCGTGGCCACACAGAATGGCCAACATTTATAAAAGTGCCGCTGTTAAATTCAGACGTGTTTGACACAACAGTTGAACGTCTTTAATTGACAATTGACCATCTAGAAATCACGTGACTTACGGTGGGTTCCCACGCTGCTGGACAAATCATTTTTCATGTTTTTACTTAATGTCGTGGTAAATAAATCAAAGACCAAAGGAATATAGTAGAAATTCTTTGCAATCATTTCTGTGTATATGAAAACGTTTTAAAAATGTACAATTCACAGACGTCCCCAGAAAAAAGATCGTGGGAACATCAAGCCTGACGTCATAATAACAATCCGTTATTTTGACCAACATCCTCATCACGCAACAGGAGTCTTGATAAAGTTTAATATAGTTTATTTTTCCGATAACTGGACTGTAACTGACAGTAATAGTGATATGATATTGAGCAAATAAAATAACACTAAATTGATAACATGATTAAAACCGAAGCGTTTCACTTCTGCAGGCCTGGCAACATCCGTGCTGATGTTTGTCTTCATGCTGCTACGCAGACCGATCGGTGTATGACATCAAGTACCGCGAGATAAAACTCGAAAGCACTAGTTTCAACTCGCTCTCGCGATACATTTATGTCATATGACGATTAGTCTGCGCAGCGCCTCATACAGTCGAACACACCTATTGTTACACTAACGGACTTAGGAGCGGTACAAAGAGCGGCGCGAATTTAAAAACACATACACAGTAACAATAGCACTGTATCAAAGTTAAGAAATACACCTCAGTGAATAACATTTCTGCCATGAGGGGCCTGTCGCAAACACTGATGTGCATGGCTGCAATACAGGAAATCAGTCAGAACCACATCAACGATAAATGTGTTTTTATCAACATCTCTCAATTTATACTCGCATAAATTAAGGGGCTTATCACCAAAACATGGTATCCAGATGAATTCTTACCTGACTGGCTTTGTGCAGCTGTTTCTTAAACCCCGCCACAGACATCCTCAAAACAAGATGAAAACCACTGAGGAGGCGGAGAATGAAATCTTAAGCGAGGTGACGGTTAATCTTTAACGGAGCATAAGGATATAATTCACAGTTAGACGCTTATACAATATTCAACCGCCGCTTGAAGATGGATCTGCATTTCGCGGTGGGTTCCTACCCTCAACTGACACGAGCGGTGGGCGGATTTGTCCAATCTGGAGATCGTGATTGGTGTAGAGCCGCATACGTCACGGCAGCGTCTCGGAGAAACCCCTTTTTATAAAAAATCTACAATAAATCAATTCTTGTATTTTAAATGAAATCTGGACGGGATACTTTTATCTATAAAGTAGAGCAGCAGTCTAAACAACTGTGATGGCAGCCCTCATAATTATAAGGTTCTTGTTTATTTGTTTGTTTTGCAGTGGTAGTTTTAAGGTCCAGCTACCTTTATGGAAATATGCAATTTCTTTGGATGAGAGAAAAATCAGCAGTGTAGGTGTTAGATGCTGTTATGTTGTGATTTTCTTACTTCAGGAACCTTCATGCCATGAACAGCTATGTGCGGCCCCCTGGTGGCAAATCATGAACAGTATCAATCTGTCCATTTCTGCATAACAATGTGTCGTAATAAACTTTTTTACCTCGTGATTATTTTTCACATGTAACACATCAGTATCCATGTAACATGGCGTATTAGCTCCCTACGCTGTCTGCCAACAGCTACCAGAAAATAATGTATTTAAAAAAATGGCCTGATGTGCAACTAGTGCCACAATGCCCCCTGCCTACAATCCATTGTGGTTCCACATTGTAGAGTGTACTGTAACTTTAGACCATCCAGCTCACTAATTTCTCTACAAATGATCAGAAACTCCAATTTATCAAACTTTTATATATATATAAAACACAAAACACATTCAGAAGGTCTTAAGACCTTTTTTTATGAATGACACAATATGTATCTGACCCATATACTGCAATACGTATTGACTTAATTCATCAGTATATCTTGAATGAAGGCTGTATCGCTCATGTTGGTATTAATGCATTTGTCATTGTTGAGAACTGTCATTCTCAACACTTATAGGCTAAACTATTCAAAAGTATCTTATACATATATTTGATAATATAAACAAAAGAATAAATTAAGTGTTCTTAAAATGACTCGAAATCATCTGAAAAGAACAGGTTACTTTTATGGACTCCAATATGCAGTTCAGCTACATCTCATCAAAATTCACCACTAGAATAAGAAATCATGTCTTAAAGGATCATGAGACTGCATAACGCTCAATGTTAATCCTTGTTTTTGGTAAAACAATGAAACTTTATTTTTTATAAATTCACAATGAACAGAACTGTTATATAAAGATGAGTCAATAAGGCCAAGACAAATAAGAGAATAAGAAAATGTTTTCCACTGTTCCAGCTTTTAAATAACAAAACAGAGACTTCCTTCTAATTTTGTAACGATTCAATCACTTTAACCTCAACTTTGCAAGTTCGAAAGCCATTTGTTTTGACATCTTGGTTTTGTCGTCATCCTGTTTAAAATTGACCAGTTTCAGAATTCAATTCACAACCATTAGTTGCATTATTTAGATATGAATCTGTGTTTAATAAATACTATGATTTTCAGAATACCTGTCATTTCTTGGGTTATTGAAAAAGCAATCGTTAACAAATGGGGGTCTATAAATCAATATAAGAACAATTTTGCTCGCTCAGAGATAACACCATAACAGTAATTATTGTAGAATAGACAAAGAATACAATATTCAGATCTACAAATACACAGTTTAGATTAGCACAACCTGACTAATTTTGTTTCGCTAATGAGTTTTTCAGGTAGGCCTATTTTGCATAAATCTCAAATAGTTTGTCAATTTATTTTTCATATTATGTAGCTTCTATGTATTTTGCATGTATGAACAAGATTGAGTATGTATTCAGTGGTATTTGTCTTTAGTAGACATCATAGATTAGACTTTTTGGATGGGAAACGATGAATAAATGAACTGACCAAACTAAATTAATATATGCTATAAATGTTATATGATTTGGGAATGAAGTTTGTATTATATGCATGTTCTTTCTAAGTCCGGAAACAGTGCTACTAGTTACTGCACATCTCTGACTCAGACACTATTACTCAACAACAGAATGTTCCAAAACATTTACAAATTCTGGTAAATGTTAAAAGTATTCATCATTCGCTACAGTGTTTATTGTACAGACAAATGGATTGCCCAATATAAAACTTAAAAACTGTAGATGACAGTGTAACTTTGGTCATATGATACACAGTCCACGTGATAGACCTGAATGAGAATTAGCATTTTTGGGTTATAAGGATATTACAAACATGTAATGACGTAAGAAAAACCTATTGCCTAAACAATTAAAATTCAAGGAAAATGTGAATTACATAAAGAGAAAAAAAACAATAAACACATTCAACAAACAAAATAACATCTTATACAAAATACTATAATTTAATAAACACGAGTGATGTGTCAGCATGATGTTGACATTCTGGGAGTAGCACTCAACAGAATTTAACCCGCTTATTACAGAAACACATTCGTCTAGACGTTCATTCTTTCTCTCTGCAATATATTCTTAATAAAGACTGCAATTTTAAGCCCGAAACAACTCAAGTATATCATTAATGCTCCTCAACAATGGTCTGCGCCTACGCATGTCTCTCGTAAACCTCTTATTTTTGTGTAGAAACTGTAGTAGGGGATCGACGTAAAGGGGTGCGGCCTGTGATCGTGCGAGTTACGTCACGCGTACAAAAGCGTCAGTCGAATAAACAGCTACGGTGCGCGCAAGGTTTCATAATCGATTCAGCCATCAACGAGGACGGAGTGAAGGTTACCTGCTTCAACAGTGCTTGAACGGCAACCGATCTTCTGTCTTTATCATCCACCCTGTTTGATTCCAATCAGTAGCGGAAGTTAGATTTAGACGCTTGCTTTAACAAAAGATATCAACGCGGACAAGCGTCGACGACCATCTGTACCAAAAACAACGGACGATCAGTAAAAATCTAACTGAAGGTAGGTTTCCCATCATATAACACTAGAGGTGTAATTCGTTACGCATTTAAATATGATCCTCGCGCAGGGGACGTGCGAGCTGTCGCCAGTGCGCGATTACAACGGCGCCATCTTTGTTTGTGTTGTTTTATAATCTATAAATTCGTTACATAACGGAAAAAAGTCGATCGTCGATTTTGCCCTAACATCATTTCAAAAGAACGGGTTATTGCATTAAAAACGACCGAAATATATGTTTTATGTCTGTAGATCTTGGGCTAATCCATCATTTATTAAGCACGTAAGGGAATTACGACGTATCACATTTCACATCCGTTGTCTTTGCGTCAGCGTGCCGTAATCCTCATGTGATTCGCACTTTGGCCTGATCTTTGAAATAAAGACTCGTTTTAGAGGTGTGCGACTTCTCTCCTATTAAACAAATGTTTATGCGGAAGTGGCGTTTAATAGCAATGCTCAGGTTTACGACCTGTCTGGAGATATCGTCTTAGAAATGGTTGTCTAGTGTAAACAAACATATGCTTAAATGTCTGGGTCTGTGTTAGACACTATGATTAGTGGGATTGAAGGCTACACACACAATGTTTCCATTAATAACAGATAAGGGGCGACACCTCAGAGACTGGCGATACTGTCCTTTTTAAATTTCTAATAAGTTCATGGTAGGTGGTTGTTACATATCTAAACTTACACGTCTGTTACAGAAACATGAGCTCTCAGGTGAGACAGAACTACGAAGAGGCCTGTGAGGCGGCCATCAACCGCCAGGTCAACATGGAGCTGTACGCGTCCTACGTCTACCTATCCATGGTAAGAGTCTTGAGACCCTCATTGTGTTTTACACAGACTTGTGTTTGTTTAGCCTTCAAATGATCTTTGCTTTCTTATAAAATGTCTCTGTTTGTTTTTTATACAGTCTTACTACTTCGACAGAGATGACCAGGCCCTGGCCAACTTCGCAAAGTTTTTCCGCCACCAGTCCCAGGAAGAGCGCGAACACGCAGAGAAACTGATGAAATTCCAGAACCAGAGGGGAGGGAGGATCTTTCTGCAGGACGTGAAGGCACGTGTGCATGGTTGTGTAATCGAAACGCGTGCTGTTGTGTGAAGGCTGGTGATAGCGTTTCAGTTTAGTTGAGCGACAAAAGGCCTCTGAGATAATGTTCAGGGTTGGGGTGGGGTTCTTATCATTTACGTGCACTAACGATAATTTCAACGGACACTGAGTGTGTTTAGGAAGCTCCTCTTTGTCTTGCTTCAAAATGAAAACCACATAGCTAGAAACTTGCGTATTGTAATTTTTGTAAAGCAATTCTCTATTCAAATGTTTCTACTACCGACATAGTTTTAAATGCAATCTACATTTTTCTTAATTGTGCAATTCCAGTACTGTTTTATGTGCTCAAAAGCTTTTAAAGCTTTTAACACGCATGTACGATTAACAGAAACCAGAGAAGGATGAGTGGGGAAGTGCCGTGGAAGCCCTTGAATGCGCCCTGCAGCTGGAGAAAAGCGTCAATCACTCTCTCTTGGAGCTGCATAAGGTCGCCTCTCAACACAACGACCCTCACGTGAGTGCATAAATCTGCTTATGCGACTAAAAAGCTAATTTGCACAAGACAAAAGTTCTAAACGCTCTCATGACGTTTCTTACAGATGTGCGATTTCATTGAGACACACTACTTGGACGAGCAGGTGAAGTCCATCAAGGAACTGGGAGACTGGGTGACCAACCTGCGCCGCATGGGCGCCCCCCAGAACGGCATGGCCGAATACTTGTTCGATAAGCTCACGCTTGGCAAGGAGAGCGACTAAAGCATGAGTCAGTCATTTCCAATGTGACTAGAGTTCTTTAGGTGTTTATTAGGCTTCGAGCCATCATACACTATTTCCTCTTGTTTAATTGACAGGTAAACTCTTGTGTCCAGTTTTTTTGTTAGCAAAAACATCTGTTAGCTTTCTCGCTTTGCTATTTAAAATGGCACTTTTTTTAACAGCCATTGCACTCTCTCCAACTCGTTCTTGAATGACTTAACCTGCATGTGCTTGTGTGATGTCAATGCTTGTACTCCAAATCAATAAAACCGAGGCCTCTGGGATCTGAACATGACTCTGCATTTATTTTGTTGTTTAACACTTTGCGTATATAATTACTTTCTTTATGGGAGTTTTTTAATAAAAAGATTGCTAGTAAAAGTACACTCAAAAAAATATTTTTGCTGCCTGTTCAATGAACTTAACTTGCTTAAGTTAAATCAACACAACTTTTGGAAAATATGGTTACAACATGATTGTTTTATGTTAAGTCATATAACTGAATCCATTCATGTTGGGAGAACATAAAGGAGTTGTGTTGTGTTAACAAAAAATAGTTATAATAGGGCAGAGGACTTATATTTCCCAGCATGCTTTGCGTACACTGCATTTTGAGAGTTACTTTCTTAAATAAGTGTTTTATATTATGTATTTTTCAGTAAAAAGAAACACTTGTTAGTGTTTAATGTTCATTTATCTTAAAAGTTTTAAAGAGTTAGTTATATTTTGGAGTTTTGTGGTTACCCTTGTTCAGAAAATTGTTGCCTTTGGTTAGGTCGTGGGCGGTTACAATAAAAATTTTTGCATTTCTCTTGAGTTCTATTTTCTCAATATCATCTTATTGAAGTTAAATGAGATAATGTCTAATAAATTTTACAAATGTATAATATAAAAAATGTTGAACATTTCATTTTATTTTAGTGTTTTTATTTGACCTACAGACTTAGTTGCTCTAAGTTCCAATCATTAAGTATACTAAATTCATTGAATAAACAGGAACTGAATGAAACTGTAGAATTTATTTTGGTTGAACGTAAAAATATAAATTTTAGGATAACTGAAGTTAATTAACTCAATAGTTTAAAACAAAACAAAGCCTGTTAAATTGATTCAACTAAACAACATTGCTTTTACCTTAAGCAATTAACTTACATTTACTGAAATAAAAAATGTTATTTAATTTCAATGTAATCCAGTTACGTGCAACCAGTTGACATAAAAAAGTTAAGTTAGTCCAACATATTATTTTTTGAGTGTAACAGGGTTCACATGGTTGTAAGACATTGAAAATAAGCAGACCTGAATGATCCTGAAAGTGTCTGCAATTACCGTTGTGTTCTGCTTTAAAAATATATTTTACAAATTTAAATAATCTCTTATGAAATGTGTTTAAAGACGTTATGCTGTTTTTATTTGGGGATAACCGTTGAAATGTTTTATTTATGCTTCATGTACAATAACATATATAATGTTTAGTTTCAAACCATGGTTGAATCAAATATGGACCAAATACCATAACATTTTTCTAGGTTATTATGATTCATCGGTCGTGTCATATTTGACCCAACTGTGAGTTGAAGTTATAAGGATGCACTGATGTATCGGCCACCGAAATTAATCTGCAGATATTGGATTAATTTAACACCATCTGCAATAGCATGAAAAGGCAGATACCGATGTTTTTTTAATTAACTGCATGGAGGCAATGAGTTGCATGTCTGAATAATCTAAGGTTTTTCTCTGAGCAAAATAATTAAAAGCAACAGCACAGACTTAGTTTTTTTAAGAAATTTTCAACGTTAAGTCAAAAGTAATGTTGTTAATAAAGGAAATATTGGATGGCAAATATCACCTTTGATGAGTGTAATGTTGTTTTATGGTATTTTAATCTTTACTTGTGCCTCTCTTAAAATGTTATATGGATCCAACTCATGTTCAGTCAAATACATTTTAAGCAGAAAAAAACAAGGTAGTTTTGTGAAGTACTATGCAATTTACCAATATCGGAAACGGACGACAGTCATTTGTCAAAACGTTTGGTATTGGCGAACAAAATCCAATCAGTGCGTCCCTAGTTAAAACCAATTTTTTGTGCAGATCTGCTGTGCATATTGTTTGATAAGTCATAACTATACATTCAGACAAAGAAAAAGACACCTGAGGGGAGAAAGTATTTTAAGTATAAGAACTATTAATGAAGCGGAAGAGAGCAAATCACATTTCCTCATTTCATAAGAAACAGCTGCTCATAACCTGAGATTATATCTACTTGCTCTTTTCCCAAACATCTCTGTGTCATTTACAATAGTGACCAAATGTGTTGTACCAAATTTCCTTTTAATGTCACCTCAGGTTGAAATAAACCATGAAATTATGAATTTTCTGGTGAAAAGTTTATCAGACATTAATTGTCAAATTGTGCACCTGGGAATATTGTAATTGTAATACAGGAAAGCATAAAAAAGCTCACAGGATATAAAGCAAACATTGACTACAATTCTATCCGATATTTAATATTTTGTTGATCCTCTCTTGTTTTGGACTCTAGTCTTGGACTCAAACTTTACTTATGTGTTGCAAATACCAAATATTAATTTGTGGAGCATAAAGATTATTTTCAAATCTTCAATTTACACACACATGAAATTCAACTACACATCATAAACACAAAATCTTTAAAAATATATTTGACTAAAGGGCAAAAACATCAATTTCCAAAGTTTGCCTAAATATCTATTTACCACATACAGTATACACTGAATAACTTGCCAGTAACTTACTGTAGATTTGATTCCTACTTAATGTTTTCCTATGAGGTTTATACAGTTTTCAATTTTAGTTAAACTTAACTTTAATCAAAATTACAACACATTGACTTTTGACATTCAAAATAAGCAAGAAAAGACCAGTTCTCATTACTGGCATTAGCACAGCAACACTGCAAAAAATGACTTCTTCCTAAGCATTTTTGTTTAGTTTTCTATGAACTTCTTAAATGGCGATACATTTACTTAACAATAATGTTACATAATGAATCTTGATATATGAAAGAAAATATAATAACTAGGTAAGTTTATGTTCAAAACAAAATTGTAAATTGAATCTACAGTAAGTTGCAGGCAAACCTGATGCAAAACTAGTTTTACAGTGTATGTGTGTGTACATTGAAATATCTGCTGTATTATTTAGGGTACAAGTACAACAACCAAAACACACGAGCAGTTAAAGTAATGACACGAATTCTGTTTTCTGTTCAGTACACACACACCTGTGAGATTAACCACAAACACACCTGCTGCTCTGTCTTTAGTGCCATATATAAAACATGTAAAATGGTTTTTGTTCTCATTTAGTACATTAACTTTGTAGGCAACATTGTAGAGAGACAGACAGCATGTTCAGTTCTGATGTTTGTAAAAACAATTCTGCGGATCACTCCAAATTTCTAGATTGTTACTCAATGAAATTGTTCTGAATCAGAAATCAGAGGCTCATCACATGATGAATCACGTTCAGTCCTGAGAACATGATGTGCACAGCAAAATGCATAGTGACTTAAAAACTATTGCAACAGTTGTTATAGCAACAAAACACATATGAGGATGTGGTGAAACAGAAAGACATCACATATGATGTGCACAAAGAGACATTGATTGTGTGTTACAATATGAGAGAGATGTCTGTGTATCTCGCATGTGTGGTGGTGGATCATTGAAGAGTTCTGATTTATTTTCATTCTTACAAACTTCATCTATCTCTACAAAGTTTCATCTCTCTACCTTTGATGGTTCATTTTTTTTTATTTACAGTCTGATCTAGTCTTATTAGGCCATAAACCACTTCACCAACTTGACCCAAATATCAGTCAATTGGTTCAGTAATGTTTAAGTTACCATTTGTTTTAGTTTATGAAAATTAAGGTTTGTTCGATGCCATAGAAAATACAGTTTTGGTTCCACAAAGAACCATTCAGTCAAAGGTTCTTTACAGATCGATCTCTTTCTTACCTTTTTATTATGAAGCTCCTTTTATTCCACAAATAACCTTTTGTGATACCAAATGGTTCTTCGGATGTTAAAGGAATCATTTAGACAAACAAGGTCCCCCTATGGCATCGTGAACCAGCTATATCTTTAAGAGTGTACACTTTAAAGTACCCGCCAGACCCCTACACTCTGCAAACGAACAACGTCTTGTAGTACCATTCCAAAAAGGTAACAATCCCTCTCACGTACCTTCTCTGGATCGGTTCCACACTTGTGGAATGATCTGCCGCTGCTAAAAGATCAGCAGATTCTGTAGCCATCTTTAAGAATCCGTCAGCGCCTGACCGATCAGATCTGACTTCTCTCTTTTCTACTCATTCTATCAAAAAATATATATTTATAAAAACCTTAGCTACTGTGGTAGGCTATATAAGATTATTGCCCTTATGCTTTTCGTTGTCCTTGTTCTTATTCCTTCCATTGTTTACCTCATTTGTAAGTCCCGTTGAATAAAACCTCGTCTGATTGACTAAACGTAAATGTGATACATACATTGAAATGTGAAAAGATTATTAGTTTCATTCTGCAAGCATTCTTGAAGTGAACTTTTCATACTTGTTGTTTATAATTTATATGGTATTTTAACTTTTTAAGCATGCTACTGCATTCCTGTTTAGGTATTATTTTTTATTTTTTAAAACACCTTTAAGGGGTGATTTCCCATACAGGTCTTAAAGGAATAGCTCATCCAAAAATTCTGTCATCATTTACTTACGCTCATGTTATTTCATACCTTATTACTTTGTTCCGGTGAAAACAAAGGAAGATATTTTGAAGAATGTTAATCCTTTTCAGTTCCAGGACACCATAGACTGGGAAAGAGTACACTGACAACAAGGGAGAAAGCTGGCCACAGCGCTGGGAACAATGGCCGATAGCCGCGAGATGAGCAGACAAGGCAAGGATGAGCTGGCGGTCAAGAAGGTCTAGATCCTTTGAGACGGCAGTGCTGGCTGAGGTGAAGACAGGGATACACTAAAAATCAGAGCTCCCTAGGTCCATCGAGACGGCAGTGCTGGCCGATGTGAAGACTCGGACAGACGGCAGCTAAGGCCGCGAGTGGCGCTGGGCAGAGGGGACAATAATCCAGGGGAAAAAACAAACAGAAAAAAACAAGGAAATTCAGGTGCGCACTCTGGCAAAAACAAACAAAAAGAGATAAATAATCCAACAAGGCTAATGGATTCCATCTGAGAAGAAGATAAACAGCAATAATCCAAAAGAAATCCACACAGAGAAGATTTGTGCAACAAGACAAGAAAAACTAGATTCTGGACAAAAACGCGATAAGGTAGGCTGAAGCGCCTGGTACGGATGCAAACAGTTGTTAACGATCGCACAAAGATAGTGAGAAGTGGCAGTGAATAAATAGGGAAAACTAACGAGCACCAGGTGAGAACACTAAGGCTAACAAGGGACTGATCGGTGTCAGGTGAGAAGAGTGAAACAATAACGAGGAGACAAAGACACACTAAACAGGAACCCTGACAGAAGGCCCCCCCAGGACCGCCACAAGGCGTTCCATAGGGAGAGGAACACCCACCCAGACACACAGACAATAACCTCTGTGGCAGAGGGTACAGGTCCAGGATCAGCGTCGCCTAGGAAACGGCCCGGCAGCTAATGCTGATCACCTACACCTGAGGCCGATTAGCTGCCGGGTATATAAGCCACGCACACACGCCACTCTGGGGCGAGTCTCTCCCACAGCTAACACTGTGTCTCTACTTCCCTTACAGAGTCGAGTGAGTAAAAGGAGGAATTGGAAACGCAAACACGGATCGGCGGTATCCTGAGCACTTCAGCACCCGGGTTGTTACATTGTGGAAACTTGCACTTGTGTACACAATAAATTCCCCTCCGGGGTTGTTAAAACTGCCGTCTTGTGTCCAACGTGTCTCTTACCGCGCCACAAGTGGTGGAGATTGCGGGCATAATTTGTAAGAGACCGTCTCCAGAAGGGACATTTTTTTCTAAAAATTGTGGTCTTGCTCTTATCCTAGGAATACGGACAGGCTCTCTCTCCCTCCGAAGTCGACCATGGAGGAAATCCTACGCCGTCTCACGGAGGTAACAGTCCGCCAGCAACAGTGCTTCGACCAGTTGGTGGCCAGGCAAGAGCGGTCTGATCAAGCATTGGAACAACTACAGACGACTACGGCCCCGGGTCTGCGGTCGGAACCCCGTCACCAAGCGTCCCTGCTGTTGACGAAAATGTCCGCCCAAGACGATGTGGAAGCGTACCTGCACACGTTTGAAGTAATTGCTACCAGAGAGGGATGGGCCAACGAGATATGGGCGCGTACGATAGCGCCCTACCTGACGGGGGAAGCGCAACGCGCCTATTACTCCCTCCCGGCCATCCAAGCTGATGATTACCGCGTCCTGAAGGCGGAGATTTTGGCTCGCGAAGGACTTTCGGCCCCTTGTGCAGCACAACAATTTCGCAAGTGGACGTATGACGAGCGTATACCGGTCCGACAACAGGTCGCTCAACTAACACGCCTGGTCCATCTCTGGTTGCTGGCGGATGAACTGACCGCTCTCCAAGTGGCTGAGCGGGTGATGATCGACCGGCTCCTGTGCACCCTACCACGCCACCTCCGAAGGCCGGTGAGCATGCGGAACCCAGGTACGACCAAGGAACTAGTCGAGGCGGTGGAATTGGCTGAAGCGTCGTCCGGTCGGGAGGTTGGAGAGAGATAGAGAACGGCACCCCGGAGGGGAGGATACGACAGGCCACGGCCGGAGGGTACCAATCGACCAGTAAGTAGGCCAGTGGCCCCCGAACCTGTGGATGAACCCATGCCTACGGAGTCTCCGGAACCTAATACCCGGGCCTGGATGGCCGGTTGTACTGTACATCATACCATACCCCAGGGAGCTCCTACAAGAACCATTCGATTGGGACGGAGTACTTACCGGGCTCTTCTTGACTCTGGCAGTGCCATTACCCTGGTCCAGCCGATGGTGGTGAAGCCGTTGTCCGACAGCAAAGCCATGGTCCCCATCACCTGTGTTCACGGGGACACCCAGCACGTGCCAACCCGCCGGGTGGTCATATCAGCAGAGCCGGGGACATGGCCTGTAGAGGTGGGCATTGTCCAGGATCTTCCGGTCCCAGTGGTGTTGGGCCGCGACTGGCCGGGATTTGAGAAACTGATCGCGGCCACGTTCCAGGTGAAGAAGGGTAATGGGGGCCACGGAAGACGTCGGACGCCGAGAGCCAGAGACCTCCAGCGGGCGTTCCTGGCCACAGGCAGCGAGAGAGAGGGTGAGTGTCAACCAAATCCTCCCCCTAATCTATATATGGATCTCTACCATCAGGTCACCGCTGGTGGGACGTTCGGCCGTGAACAGCGGGAAGATGAACGATTGAAACATTGTTGGAGCCAAGTACGAGTGTTGGAGGAACAGGAGCGAGTTCCCGCGCCTCACCCTCTCCCCCACTTCGTGGTAAAGAACGGCCTATTTTACTGTGTCGCGGAACGGCGGGGGGAAGTTAAACACCTTCTCGTGGTGCCGAGAACCAAGACAGAGACCGTTCTGGAACTAGCGCATTCGCATCCAATGGCGGGGCACCTGGGAGCCCAGAATACTCTCCAACGGATCAGGGACCGGTTCCATTGGCCCGGAATTGACGCTGAGGTGAAGCGGTTTTGCCAGAGCTGCCCTACTTGTCAACGGACGTCTCCTCGGCACCCGCCCCCCAGCCCATTGATTCCAATGCCCATCATCGAGGTACCCTTCGGTCGGATCGGCATGGACCTGGTAGGGCCGTTGCCTAAGTCCGCCCGAGGCCATGAACACATCCTGGTTATTGTGGATTACGCCCCCCGATACCCAGAAGCCATTCCCCTCCGCAAGGCCACTGCGAAGAACATCGCGAAGGAGCTATTTCTGATGTTCAGTCGGGTGGGTATTCCCAGCGCCATCTTGACGGACCAGGGTACTCCCTTCATGTCCCGGCTGATGAGTGACCTCTGCCAGCTACTCAAGATTAAACAGCTCCGCACCTCCGTGTACCACCCCCAGACGGACGGACTGGTGGAGCGGTTTAATCAGACCCTCAAGCGGATGTTAAAGCGAGTGGTAGCCGAAGATGGGCGCGATTGGGACCTCTTATTACCATATGTGTTGTTTGGGATTAGGGAGGTGCCCCAAGCATCCACTGGTTTCACTCCCTTCGAGTTATTGTTCGGACGGCAGCCCAGAGGCCTGTTGGATATAGCCCGAGAAGCCTGGGAGCAGCAGCCAGTGCCGCACCGGACGGTGATAGAACATGTGAGGAAGATGCGAGAACGGATCGATCGGGTGATGCCTTTGGTGAAGCAACACTTAGTCGAGGCCCAGCGCGCACAGCAGAAGGTGTACGACCGACCCGCTCAGGCACGAGAGTTCCAGCCTGGTGCTCGTCCTCGTGCCCAATGCTACCTCCAAGTTTCTGGCATCCTGGCAGGGTCCCTATGCGGTTATCGAAAAGGTGGGACCGGTAACGTATCAACTTCGTCAGCCGGGACGTCGGAAGGAGGAAAAGGTTTACCACATCAACCTTCTCAAGAAGTGGATCGCGCCGCCGACACAAGTAGCGGCATATGTCCAGGAGGCGGATCCAGTGGTGGACCTTGGGGAGCAGCTAGCCGCAGGCCAGAAAACCGAGCTGGAAGCCCTGGTCCGTCAGTATCAGGATGTGTTTACGGAGCGTCCGGGGCGGACAAATGTGATCCAGCATGAGATCCGTACGGGACCCGGAGTCATCGTACGGCAACGGCCCTACCGCGTACCCGAAGCCCGTCGGCAAGCTATCGAGGAGGAAGTGCAGCGTATGCTCCAGTTAGGAGTTATTGAGCCCTCACGTAGCCCGTGGTCCAGCCCGATCATGATGGTTCCCAAGTAAGACGGCACCCTCCGGTTTTGCAACGATTATCGGAAGCTCAATGAGGTCTCATCGTTTGACGGATATCCCATGCCGCGGGTAGTCGAGTTGCTGGAGCGCCTCGGTAGGGCTCGATTTATCTCCACTCTGGATCTCACTAAGGGGTACTGGCAGGTCCCATTGTCGGCTGAGGCCAAGGAGAAGACAGCCTTTAGCACCCCCAGTGGCCACTGGCAGTACAGAGTCCTACCGTTTGGCCTACATGGAGCCCCCGCAACATTCCAGAGAATGATGAATATCGTATTGGGTCCCCACCAAAGCTACGCAGCCACCTACATTGACGACGTAGTGATACACTCCGAAGGTTGGGAAGAACATCTAGACCGACTCCGGAGGGTGTTCGATGAGTTGCGTCGGGCTGGACTCACAGCCAACCCAAAGAAATGTCACCTGGGTCTCACAGAAGCGAAGTATCTGGGATATCAGATTGGTCGGGGACTCATCCGGCCCCAGGAGAAGAAGGTGGAGGCGGTGCAATCTGCGGCCCGACCAACCACGAAGACCCAGGTGCGTGCGTTTCTAGGGCTGGCGGGCTACTATCGCTGTTTCATCCCTCATTTTTCCTCGATAGCTAGCCCCCTAACAGACCTGACGAAGAAAGGACATCCAGAGAACCTTAAGTGGACGACCGAGGCGGAGACAGCATTCCGGACCCTGCAGCAAGCTCTCACTTCGTCGCCGGTTCTGTACGCCCCGGACTTCAGATGCCCTTTCGTCCTCCAGACGGACGCCTCCGGTACCGGTTTGGGGGCAGTCTTGTCCCATGTCCAGGACGGAGAGGAACACCCCGTTACGTATATTAGCCGTAAGCTGACGCCGGCCGAAACCAGGTACGAGGCAGTAGAAAAGGAGGCCCTGGCCGTGAAGTGGGCAGTTCTGGAGCTGCGCTACTACCTGTTAGGCCGAAGCTTTACCTTGGTCACAGATCGAGCTCCCTTACAGTGGATGGCCCGAGCAAAAGATACCAACGCTCGAGTGACCCGTTGGTTCCTCGCGCTCCAGGACTTCCACTTCACGGTACGACACCGAGCCGGGGCCTCCAATGGCAACGCGGACGGGCTATCGAGGATGTGGTCCGGTTGGGCAGGTCTGTTAGGTAACACTTCCCTCCCACCCTTGTTATCATCCCGAAACACTGGAACACCAGGTCGACGCTTGGGGGGGGAGTGTGGCAGAGGGTACAGGTCCAGGATCAGCGTCGCCTAGGAAACGGCCCGGCAGCTAATGCTGATCACCTACACCTGAGGCCGATTAGCTGCCGGGCATATAAGCCACGCACACACGCCACTCTGGGGCGAGTCTCTCCCACAGCTAACACTGTGTCTCTACTTCCCTTACAGAGTCGAGTGAGTAAAAGGAGGAATTGGAAACACAAACACGGATCGGCGGTATCCTGAGCACTTCAGCACCCGGGTTGTTACATTGTGGAAACTTGCACTTGTGTACACAATAAATTCCCCTCCGGGGTTGTTAAAACTGCCGTCTTGTGTCCAACGTATCTCTTACCGCGCCACACCTCTAAAACCAAAAGACAAGATCAAGAAGGGGGGACTAGACAGGATTGCCAGGATAGGGAACACAGAACATAAGGACATGGGGGAAGGAAGGGGGGCACTGACCAGCAGGGCATAACAGGGAGGGGGAGGGGGAAACAAAGGGCACTGGGGAAAGCCTGGTGAACCAGGACTGGGGTGGCGAGATGGGTGAGGTAGGTAAAGGGGCAAGACTGGGCTGGGTACCCAGGGCTGGGATGAAGGGTTGGAAGGGTCACCAGCCTGTGGTGAGGCAGAAGGGGCAAGGTTGGGGCTAGGTGACCAGGGCTTGGAAGGACAGATAGAGGGACCAGCCTGTGGTGAGGCAGAGGCTTCAAGGTTGGGGCTAGGTGAGCAGGGCTTGGAAGGCAGGTAGGGGGACAAGCCTGTGGTGAGGCAGAGGCTTCAAGGTTGGGGCTAGGTGACCAGGGTTTGGAAGGCAGGTTGGGGGACCAGCCTGTGGTGAGGTAAGGGGGGAAAAACTGAAATTGGGTGGCCAGGACTGGGCAAAGTACGAGTGGGTAGGGAAGGTCGTGACTGATTCTGGCATGGACATGGGAGAGGCTGCTGCTGACTCGGAGGCCGGCATGGGGGAGGCTGCAGCTGACTAAGGCCGTGAGTGGCGACAATAATCCAGGGGAAACTGCAACAGACTTAGAGAAGGGATTGGGGAAGCTGCAGCATACTCCGTTGGAATGGTAGTCAAAGTTGCTTGTCTTTAAATAAATGTTAGAGCTGTGTAAACAGAAAACAGCTTGAAATACATCAGTGCCCTTATTTTGTCTCGAAATGCATGTACATATGTTTATAATTCGTAAGGCATGTTTGTAAAACTTAAAGCAGCAATGTGAAGATTTCAGATGCATCTAGCGGTGAGGTTGCAAATTGCAACCAACGGTTCACTAGCACTAGCACCTATTCATTCGTGTTCATGGACACAAACATCCCCATTTTTATTGTGTCAGTGAGCATGATCTTTTTTAATGTCACTCGGCATGACTTTCTTATCGTGTCACTTAGCACGACTTTCATAAGACAGACTTATGTGTATTATATTGCATTTCTGTCAATAGATCCTCCAAAATATTACACACTGGACCTTTAATTGTCCTAATTAAACTGAGGTCTATCCTGGCTTAATCGAATCCCTGTCTGGGATACTTAAAGCAAATTTAAAGTACATTTTTATGATCATTGGCACAAATAACATCAGGTTCATTTTTCACTTAATCATGAACGTTTATAAGACATTATATAAACAGTAAAAACTGTGTGGAAAAGTAGGATATTGAAACATCTTGACATCATTAGTTGGTCTGTCAAAGTTTCCTACACTTTGGACTGAAACACACAGACAGGCTTATGAGCTGTCAGTGGAAAAACAAATCAACATTCCCATCCTGATTGCAACACTTTAATAACAGTTTTGGAATCCTTTTGTTTTGTTTATTTACTATAATTTTATTGAGCTTGAATGTAAACAATCGTTCATCAAATGGTGACACAAATACATATTGACCTTTACAGTCTTCCCAGAAAGTGTTGCGCAAAACAGGACTATCCAATCTTTGACCAAATCAAATTTTCCTGGTTCAATCTCACACAACGCAGTGGGCAAAAATTCCATGTCCCGCCTTATCCGAGGTTTATATAATGTCTCTAGTTTTGTGAATACCTCACTAAATTTGGACAACAGGAGAGAGGTGAGATCTACAACCCAGCCGTTGGTCTTTGAAGCTTTATGTCTGATCTCATATATTAGATTGTGAACTGTTGTTATTTAAGGTGCTACTATATAAATATTTATCTTTATAGCGGTGTGATACTTTAATCGGGATTGTCTTTATTTGTAAAAGATCAGATTTACAAACATGAAGCTTATTCTTGCCACGCTGGTGTTGGTGTTGGTGATGGTGGTCGGGGTCCAGGCGCAGTGGTACCGTTTCCCCGGACAAGCCGCCGGAGGTCAGTTCCAGTCATCTTTGTTTTCCATTTAACTCGTTTTCACAAAAATACGACTGAGGTCAATTCATGGCAAATATTAACTGGATTAACGATCCTTTTGTAGGTGCAAAGGACATGTGGCGTGCTTACAGTGATATGAAGAAGGCCAATTGGAAGAATTCAGACAAGTATTTTCATGCACGTGGGAACTACGAGGCAGCCAAACGAGGCCCTGGAGGAAGATGGGCGGCCACGGTTATCAGGTGCATGAACATAAGTATTAATGCAATGATTTTATAAAAATAGATTACATGGACTAAATAATGAACAATAAGCAGTCTAATTTGCCAGAATATGTGTGAATGTGCTGATATTACTGGAAAACTGAAGAGAGATGTTCTCTTGTTGTGATGTTTGTAGTAATGGAAGAGAAACAATCCAGCGTGGCATTGGCCGAGGTCAAGACTCTGCTGCTGACCAGGCGGCCAATCGCTGGGGGAGAAACGGCGGGGACCCAAACCGCTACAGACCAAAAGGTCTTCCAAGACGATACTGAGTCAAAATGACAATAATCAGCACGAGAGGAGATGGTCGAAAAGTTTTAATGCAAAAAAAGTTAAAAAAAATGATTAAATCTTTTTAATAAATTTTGTCCATGCTCTTTAAGAATCATTTAACGTTTTATAACAAAACCATTTGATAGTGTCTTTTTAAGTTGTAACTTTTTTCCAACATGTTTTCCCTATTCATGCTGATTTCGTTTTCACTTAAGATGTAGTCTTATTCTGCTGTATATACATATTTCAACTTCTTTAACACTTGTGTTGGAATTCGGTCAATTAAACAAAATTTAAAATAAATTAGACGTGTTCCTATCGATCTGACAACCAAACTTTAAAGTCAGCCATATATATGTTACAGGATCTCATATATTCAATTGAGATGAATGATCTTAGAAGAATCATGAATCATTACTCTTGAGCTTGTGTATTTGACAGTAAAGGTCGATTCTTGTATTCATTGTTATTTTTGTGCCTCTTGCGCCATCTTCAGGCAATACTACAGATTGTCCTGTGATGCTTTTTCAAGAATGAGACATGAACTTAAAAAATAAAAGTCTTGTCATCATTTATCTTTCAAAACCTGTAAAAGACTCTTTCTTCTTTTCATTTTGAGAAATGTCTCACTGGTTTTGCACTTCAGGATTAGCTATGACGTTTTTATTCACTTTTAATAAACTTTATTTGAAGCATTTATTCAACAATTACGAGCCTTCATTATTACGCAATAGACACTTCAACTGGAAATATTGATATCTAATGCTCAAGAAATACTGTGAAGATCACAAAGATCAATATATGTGTATCACAGTTTGATACACGATTATTTGTATTCTGTCACTCTTAACTCAGCTTTTACTAAACTGAAAAGTAATGTATTTAATGTCATACTTATTTAAAGTTTTGCATGGGTTTAACAGAAAGTCAATGCTTCTGTTTCTGATCTGTTTTCATCACTATTAGTAAAGGCGAGTGTATCTCGCCTTCAACAAAAATTAAAAGAAACAATTGAGTTTAATTAGTAATTCTCACTTTGCCTATAACTTGAAGTAACATTCTCTTGGCTTTTATTGAGTTATTAGTTTATCCGATGAAGTTAGGTAGTTTTTTTACTTTTAACTATTTGTCATATATCTCTGTGGTTTTTACAACCAGAAGCTGTGCAATGCCGTGCCATCATGGACATTTTATATAAGATTAACAACACAAAATAAACACACCTCAAACATATTCACGCTTACATTTACAGCTCCATACAAGTGAAAATGTGGGAGGAGGTATGACATCACCACAGGTGAGCGAGACCTTTCAGTGTAAATGAAACTAAACTGACGAATAACAATCTGGAAACACTTTATTTCTTCAAAAAACTAAATATCTGAGACTTTCAAGGACGTATGTGATCACAGCCGATACTCATTCACAGGTAACATGATGAAATATAAGAAATTCCAATGTTGGTGTTTTGTTCAGTGGGGTGTGTGTCTAACTAGAGCACATTAGACTAAACCAGATTAATACACAAGTGAAATTAGTTAAACTAGTTTAATCCACACTGAAATGCTAACAGAATTTTAGTAAGAATACTGTGGACTGTTTGATTGTAACTTGTAAGCTTCTATAAAGTTTAGTGTTTGTTGTTATTGTGTCACATGACTAAAACACATGAAAGAAACAAAAGTGTGTGAACTACATACAGAATGAAAAAGAGCACATTAAACAAGAAGAACAAGAAAAGTGTTTCAGATAACATGTGTTTATATATTTATTTATTTTTGCAAACACTTTTTTAATGTGTTTTATACTGTAGGTTAACCTGTTTGGGAAGGGACAGATGTGATGGTGTGAAATGTGATTTGTGTTGTTACTGTTATCTGAAAAGATTTAAAGAGAAGACGTGCAATGGCAGAACCAACCTCACCAAAACGAAAAAGGAGAGACGGTATGAATGAAAACTTAAAAGGAATAAATATGTCAATTGTTTAATGTTTAAAGTCTTATGTAAAATCCAAATATGTATAATGTGTGTCTCAGATCAGTCCTCGTCTAGTGTTTTCACTGAGAAACTCTTTCCTTATTTTTGCCCATGTCTTCTGACAGATCATCTCACCGGTTCATAACAAAAAATACTACATAAAATCAAAGTTTTGTAGAATAATAAATAATTGTGGAAAATACCCCCCAATATTATCCCTCCAAATCTGAAATAATGACAAATTTCTTACATAATATGATTAATATTTTCACACAAATGTTCATGAACATCAAAATAAAACAAACATGTTGACAGGATTTCTGACAACAGTATGAACTTTAGAAAACTTGTTTTAAAAAACTGAAGGCAATAAATATCTCAACAGAGGATGAATGAGAGCAAATAGGAGAAGATGCGAAGAGAAGGGACTGCGGAAGTGATCAAATGACGTGTTTTTTTATTTAGTTAGGACGTTTTTTTGACCATTTGTCATATTTCTCTCAATTCTCTGTGGTGTTTACAACCAGAAGCTGTGCAATGTTGTGGTATCATGGAAGCTGTATATAAGATTAACACAAAATAAACACACACCTCTACAGATTTGAATTCACATTTGCAGCAGCGCCATAGAAGTGAAAATATGGGAGGAGCTATGACATCACAGGTCAGAGAGACCTCTGAAAATGAAACTAAACTGACGAACAACCATCTGCAAGTGTTTAAACACTTTATATCTTCAAAAAAGAAAATATCAAGGATTTCAAGGACGTAAGTGATCACAGCTGATAATCATTCACAGGTATGAAATATAAGAGAAATTCCTCCGAAGAGGTTTCTAATGTTGGTGTTTTGTTCAGTGGTGTGTGTGTCTAACTAGAGCATATTAGACTAAACCAGATTAATACACAAGTTAAATGAGTAAACTAGTTTAATCCACACTGAAATGTTAACAGAATTTCATCAAGCATACTGTAGACGGTTTTGAAGTGACTTGTAAGCTCTTGTAAGTTTGTGTGTGTTATTATTGTTTCACAAGATTTTAAAGGGATGTTTCACCCAAAAACGAAAATTCTTACATCATTTACTTAATTTGGTGTTACAAATCTGTATAAATTTCATTGGTCTCATGAAAACAGAGGAAAATATTTTCAAGAATGCTTATATCCAGACAGATTTTGCACTCCATTGACTTCCATAGTTAGAAAAATGCAGATGTGATGCTGTGAAATGTGATTTGTGTTGTTTCTGTTATCTGAAAGATTTAAGGAGAAGACGTGCAGTTGCAGAACCAACATCACCAAACCCAAGAAGGTCAAGGTGAAGCAGTATGAATGAACCTCCATGTAAGTCAAAACAAAAAATCAATAAACGTAAATTATTTATTGTTAAATAACAGTCTTACTGTAACATTTACCCCCCCTTCGTCAGCCACGCGTCCTGTACAAAAGCCACTTCCCCATCACACATGATCACTATCACTTGACTTTTCACCCCAGGACTACATTTCCCATCATGCACTGCACCCCTCTGACTTCATTGATTATCCCGCACTTGACGCTCATCAATTCACTCCACCTGAACTCTCTTTGTTCCTATACTTTGTCGATTATATCTATATATCTATATAGCAGATGTTTTTACTTACCAGTTTGAATGAGATTGTCATGTAGAGTCTCCTACAGTCGATATATTTATATTTATATTTAGCATGGTTTCTTGCCTGTTTTGTCTCTGGATATTATATTGTTCGTGTTCCTTGGATGTTCCCCATTTCTACCTGAGCACCTATTTGTTTGCCTGGACTCAATAAACTTCACGTATTCATGAGTTTCCTGTGTGGCATCGTTCCTCATCTGTGATAAATGTTACACTTAGTGCAGAAGCAGAACTGTTTAATCTGTCTGCGATAAACGTTCATGATTTTTGTCTGTTTCTCAGATCAGTCCTCGTCCAGTGTTTGCCTGACTGAGGAGCTTCAGTGTTCTGTGTGTCTGGATGTGTTCAGTGATCCAGTCAGCACTCCATGTGGACACAACTTCTGCAGGAGCTGTCTAAATGAGTGCTGGGACTACAGTCACATCTACTCATGTCCAATGTGTAAAGAAACTTTCAGTCAAAGACCAGACCTTAAGATCAACACAACACTTAGACAGGTTGTGCTGCACTTTAAGGAAAAGATCAGTCTTAGAAGATCTGAAGTTCTCTGTGACATCTGTGATGAAAGAAAGCAGAAAGCCCTGAAGTTCTGCATGACGTGTCAGACCTCTTACTGTGAAACTCACCTGGAGATTCATCAGAAAATGAGTTTAGAGAAACACAAACTGATGGATCCTGTGGAGAATATAAAGACTCACAACACTGTTCCTCTAGTGGAGATGAGTAAAGAGGAGAAGGTTTGAGTTAACAACAACAACATTGATTTAATAACCCGTTTACCTGTGATAAATTGTGTCTGTGTATTGCTGTCTGTCTATAGACTCAACTGAAGAAGACACAGACAGACGTTCAGCAGATGATCCAGGAGAGAATCAAGAAGATTCAAGACATCAAACACTCAGTACAACTCAGAAAAGTGAGTTGAAAATGAAGTGTTTGTCTTATAAATATTGGTGATGAATGAAAATGTAAACCGTATTGTTTCAGAGGAACACAGATGAGGAGAAAGCAGCGAGTGTTGAGGTCTTCAGTGCTCTGATCAGATCCATTGAGAGATGTCAGACTGAGCTGCTGGAGATGATGGACGAGCAGCAGAAAGAAGCAGAGAAACAGGATGAAGATCTCATGAAAGATCTGGAGCAGGAGATCACTGAGCTGAAGTGTAGAGACAGTGAGCTGGAGCAGCTCTCACACACTGACCATCATCTCCACCTCATACAGGTCAGTCTCTCTCTCTCTCTCTCTCTCTCTCTCTCTCTCTCCTCATGCTGAGGGATTTCTTCTATCCCCTGCTGTAGGTTGACCCATCCCTGTACAGACCTCCACACACCAAGAACTCATCTGAGATCAGTATGAAGACTGATGTGAGTGTGGAGACTCTGATGAGAGCTCTGACTCAACTGCAGGAGACTCTACATGACAAACTCACTCAAACCGGTAGGTGAAAACATATGCTATAGAAAAACAGTTATAATTAATTAATATAGTAATAATAGTTTTATTGTGATTTGTGTTGACAGTGTTGAGGAGGATGCAGCAGTATGCAAGTATGTGTGATCTTCAGTGTTCTCTCACATTCACTAACAATAACACTTTAAACACACATACTCACTTCTACAATTATAAACACATCGACATCTTTATATTGATTCATATTCTCTGATCTCTCTCTCAGTGGATGTGACTCTTGATCCTGATACAGCTCATGCAAAACTCATCCTGTCTGAAGATGGAAAACAAGTGAAACATGGAGACATTAGACATAAACTCCCAGATAATCCAGAACGATTTGATATGTTTGTCTGTGTCCTGGGAAAAGAGGGATTCTCCTCAGGGAGATTTTATTTTGAGGTTCAGGTGAAGGGAAAAACTGACTGGGATTTAGGAATGGCCAGAGAATCTATTAGCAGGAAGGGAGATTTCACGCTGTCTCCTCAGAATGGATTCTGGACTGTGCGTCTGAGGGATGAGAATGATTATAGAGCTCGTGCTGATCCTGATGTCCCTCTGTCTCTGAGATTTTGTCCACAGAAAGTGGGGGTGTTTGTGGATTATGAGGAGGGTCTTGTCTGTTTTTATGATGTAGAGAACAGATCTCATATCTACTCTTTCACTGGTCAAACTTTCACTGAGAAACTCTTTCCTTATTTTTGCCCAGGCCTTAATAATAAAGGTAAAAATTCAGCTCGACTGATCATCTCACTGATTCATAACAACAAATAAATTTACAGACATGATATACTGTAAAATAATACATCCAATCAAAAGCATTGTGAAATAATAAATATTCTTTGAAAATATCCCCTTTATATTGTATTGACATACAATATTGTATGAACACATAATGATGAATATTTTTCAGTTCAGTAGTCATCAAAATAAACTACAACTGATTATTGATTTATTATAGAAATAAATGTCCATGATTATTGTCTTTCAGCTTGTAAACTGTTTTGCCAGGTTTGACATTCTGATCTCTGTTTCAGGTTTATTTTCTATAATAAATTATATATTCTATAAAAAGTTCCTGTTCATCCGAAAGTTACTGTAATCTTCAGGTTTGAACAAAAGAAAACATTGGAGAAAAACTACCTTTAATGGCTGTAGATCGAGATCATGCACACCTCCTCTGTTCTCCTCTCAGATCTCATGTAGTGAACTGTAGAGTTCTGATTTCACAAATGAATGTCATGAGATGATGTGGAGCAGTATTATCATCAGCAGCAGGATGAGAGTGAACTGTGAGGATCACCTTCTGTACCCTTGAGGTTCACTATGAACCTTCAGTCCTGACAATATCTAGCTCATAGACATTTTTTATTCATCTTTACCATAACATTTATATGCAGTTCTAATAAACTTGATTTAAAGTATTAATTCAACAATCACGAGCTGTAACGGAAGCGGGTTAAAGATTGATAACCTTGTTTCCGTAAAATCATCCAACCTGCTTACTTACTGTAACTTGGATTTCAAGACATTTTGCAAATCGTTTTCTAAAGAATGCAAACTTTAAAGAGTTAAGTCATAAACTTGGTAATTTTGTCTGAACAGTTTAAATATTTTGGAAAAAAAACCAATAGATTCTGTGTGACAAACTTCCAAGGTTGTCAGAATTTGGGATATCAGTTTCCGGTTTAATTTCTAAAACGACTTAACATAAAAACCGATTTAGTAAATCTGTCAAAATGTAGGCCTACTTGTAATAAACACCAGCTGTGCCGTAATTCACCTAAGTAGATGAATAATTTCATGTTAAACGTAATTGTAGAAAAGCTCAAGGCAAGGAAGGAAGAAGACGCGAACCTGAAGACATTTAAATAAAGTTTTAATAAAAATAATAACAGCCGGGTGTCCCTCACGGCCAACCCCGGCGAACAAAACAACCCATAACAAAAAATACTAAAGTGAAATGTCGGCAGCCACTCACGGTTGACTGCCGAACACAAGAACATGCATACAAACATAAAACATGTTCGGGCTCGGTCCTCTCTCTTCGACGGTCCGGTCGCTCGTTCTCTTATGCTCCCGATCTCCTCCGTGATACGAGACAGCTGACGCTCATTAACACTCACCGGTCTCGAATCACGGTCTCGCCCGCCTACTCGAGCACAAAATTGTTTACAAGAGTAGACATACATTTTTTTTTCTCACAAAATACCACCGCCATGAGGATTATACCTTTATACTCGAGTATTATCCTATTACTTTTTCAAACATTTAATTTGTATTACGACAGTTGAATTCGGTATGTTAAGCTGGGTATATGTGCATAATGGCATAAAAGTCAAATTGGTTTTGTGGGTTAGAATTATGCAGCTCTTCTTCTTTCAAATCATTCCATGATCCATGTGCTGCATAAGGAAATAAACAGAGATGAACTTACAACAAGACCCTTTGTGTGTTCCAAACGGGATATATCGGCTATCAAGGGCACTTGAGAGAAAACAATCATGACCGTCATATTGAAGAGACGCTCCAAGACAAGTGTTTCAAAATGGGACCTTCCCTTTAGGACAAAATCTAATTTCCTGGTTTAAGATGAAAATCACACCTGGAAAAAGAGCCCAGAGTCAAGCAAAAAACCAAGGGACCAGGGGCCTCATGTATCAACGCTGCGTACGCACAAAAACGTTGCGTACTGTAACTTTCACGCTCACTGTCGGATGTACTAACAGTGAAATTAACATGAGAATGTGCATCTGAAGAGTTCTTTTGCAAAACGCATTAAACGGCAAATTAAAAAAAAAAGAGTTTGTCATGTCATTTTGCTGTGTACTAAACTTATTCACTGCTCCATCAATGTTTCATACCAAATCGCTATATTTCCTTGTTTGAAATGTTCTGCAAGATGCAGTTTCTTTCTAAAACGCTATAAGTGCCAAAACTGTTTTTAGCCTAATTGCGATATGTCCTCTCGACCAATCAGAATTCACTCGTTAGTGGTATTTGTATACGTGTTATTTTTTAATTTGTTGTTTGTGGTGGAAAATTTTGAAACATGAAATTGAAAATATTTAGTTTATTTTACTATTTAGTTTGTTACTATTTATTTTATTTGGCTGTTATTTATTTCATGCATTTGCATTTATTTGATTTATATTAATTTATAGTATGAGTCCCTGATGTCATATGTTGCATGCTCTCTTGTTTGTTTGCTTTTAAAAAGAAATAAACCAAATTTTCAATTGGATGGATTTGTAGCGTTAAAAAAAAAACTTTGAATTTATATAGACAATATTCTTGTTTCATTTAACAATCATTGTTTAATATGTTCAGACTGAGCCAACAGTCCATTTTAACAGGATAAATTGAATATTAACAAAATGTATGGGTCTAGGGAAAAAATGACATTTTCATGAATACTGTTAAAATGGATTTTTAGCGTTTTGGAAAAGAGCTCTTTATTTACAGCTTTGTCCGTACGCAATGTTTTAGTATGAATTCAACGCAAGTCTTTGTACATGAGACCCCAGGTGACTGAACGTGTTTTAAATAGTTTTTATAGACAAAAATAACATTTTGTTGATTTTAATTTATTTTATTACAAAAGTAACGTTTTGCTTGCAATTCATGACTTCTAAAGAAATATAGTCAACAAGAGCCCAGAATAGATTTAAACACACTGAAGATGATCATATTTCACATTTTGATTAATTTTGTTTTACATTTATGTTATGTCATAGGTCCCTGCCCCGTCCCAGCACCTGCGGGAGCCCTTTGGGGGCCTAGTGACCAGATTCTGTTCCTCTCTCTCTGGGTTGTTTCTTTAAGCCGTTCTCACCCTCCAGACGATGGTGTTCGGCAACCCAACATTACGTCATGGCGAGACGCTGAGATGCATTATCGCCGGGCAGGTAAGTCAGCAGAACCACTTTCCTCCCCTGGGCCCCCCCAACGGCAAGGGAGTCGCACTGCCAGCCATCGAACCAACCTCTGAATGAATGAAGAAGATCGAACCCCTATTCCCCCTGTCTCGGTCCCTGGGAGCCTGGATCAGAACTTCCCAAACTGTCATGATGGCTAGGGAGGACGATCGATCTCGGCTATGCCATCCAATTCGCTAGATGCCCTCCCAAGCGTCGGGGCATCCTCTTTACTCTTTACCAAGGTAGGAGGTGTTTCGGGCCGAGGTCTCCACCCTTCTGGGAAAGAAAGTGATCGAGCTCGTCCCTCCAGCCGAGATGTTCTGCTGGTTTACAGCCTGTACTTTTTTTCGTCCTTAGGACACATACTTTCATGTCTCAATTCTCCCTCGTCAGCGACCCATCAGGCGGTTCGCTTTCGAGGGGCGGGCATATCAGTACAGAGTCCTCCCCTACGGTCTTTTCCTGTCTCCACGAATCTTCACTGAGGTCGTGGAAGCCGCCTTCGCTCCCCTCATCGAGAGGGGGGTGCAGATACTTAACTATCTCGACGACTACCTCAACTTGGCAAACTGGCGAGATCTATTGTGTACACAAAGCGACCTGGTGCTTCGGCACCTAGGTGGTTTGGGCTTATGGGTCAACCTGGAAAAGAGCAAGCTCTCCCCCGTGCAGAGCATCTTTTTCTTGGTATGGAATTCGACTCTGTCTCCATGGCAGCGTTGCTACCGAGCTTGCACAGTCAGTGCAGAACTACGTGATCCCCTTCTAGTTGATGCACATGAGAGCGCTCCAGCACTGGCTGCAGAGTCAGGTTCCCTGGAGAGCGTGGCACACTGGCAACAAGAGTGTTGGCACACCACTGGTCTTAACTGACCTTGTTATGGACGGGAGTCCCCCTTGGGCAGGGTTCGAGGCGGTGGCATGGTGACGAAAGATGCCTCCCTGCTGGGTTGGGGTGCCGCGTGCAATGGGCATGCAGTGTCGGGTCGATAGAGGGTCCCCCGCCTGCATTGGCATATCAATTGCCTGGAGTTGTTGGCTGTGCTGCTTGCACTAAAGAGGATGCAGGACAAGCATGTGCTGGTCTTGTCGGACAGCACAACTACCGTGGCGTATATCAACCATCAGTGTGACACTCGCAACAGTTACCACAGCTCACCCGATGAATCCTACTGTGGAGTCTGGCATGCAAATTTCATTGGCCTTTTAAAAGTCAATCAGAAGATCATATGTTCTCAAGGTAAATATGCTCTCATCTGTCAGTTCGACGCAAGGTCTCTTTCCCTCCATCAGGTATCAGAAGTAACATGATTATCCTCGTTTCTGTGTTTGTTTGTGTTGCGAGTATATGCAGCGAGTTTCTGTGTTTGTTTGTGTTGCGAGCATTTGCAGGGCATGTGTCGCCAAACTAATGAAGATGCTTTTCTGAATTTGCTTGTGTTTGCATGTGTTTGCATGTGTTTTCTTCTGTTGCAGCGCAGTGACACCTAGCGGCCACCGTAATATATAGACTAATGAAATAAACAATTGTTTTATTACATTTCTTTCTTTATTTTTTGCTGAGTTGCGTGAACTTGAGTATTAAACACCAACTTTTTTCCAACATGTTTTCATTTACACTGATTAAAATTTTGCTTGAATGACTAGAAGAATCTTTGCTCTTGACCATGTGTTTTTGAAAGAAAAGGGGGATTCTTAAGTCTTGTGCCTACAGCGCCATCTGCAGGCAATACTACAGATTGTCCTGTAATGCTTTCAAGAATGAGACTTGAACTAAAAAAAAAATGTTGTTCTAAAACCTGTTTATTTGGAGACATGACTTTAAGTTTTTATCAAACGAACAGGAGCCTGAATTATTAAAAAAATAGATAACATATGGCCACATATGGAAAAAATGATAATAGTTTAATACTACAACCAATAATAATAATAATAATTTTGCAAAAAATACGGTTAAGATCACAAAGATAAAGATTTGTATCTCTATCTGATACACAATGAACACTATCACCAGATATATTTTTTTTATTTTCTACTAGTGGGTGCTGGACACTGTAGTTTATTTACGTAAGTCTTCATACAGCGGACTACCAGTAAAATGTATAAAAATTTGTGACCAAAAATTATTCAGACAGTGTTTTTTTTTCTTTAATTGCTAATGCAGCCTTTTAACACCACAGACTGAACAAAATTAAGCATTGATGGTAATTGGTTGCAGTTGTCTGTATGTAATGGATTTCACTTAACCAAAAAGAAAAATCTGACATCATCAAGATGAATTTGCTCAGACAAAATTTAAATCAGACACAGAGGTCTTGAGATGTTTTATTACCATTTCTATTTTACAGAATAAACTGTGATAATGTGAGAAATGTTGAAGGCATTTGAATACATTTTGGTTTGATTGTATATACTTAGTTTATGGACATCGTTTACTACACTAAGAAGTTGTTTTTTTAACCGTTGATTTAAAACTTTTTTTACAGTATATGAGTTTAATTGAAAATCGTTATTTCATTTTTAAGATGTTTTCTTCAGTATGGCTAAAAGTAAATTACACGTCCCTTGTATACAAAATTTGCACTTGTAAATAATATAATTTAAATTTTATAAAAGCTTAAAATAGTTAAAACAGCTTAAAAGTATCTCAATGCAACTTGAAAAAAGAATAAATTATGTTCAATCAACTAGATCTATGCGTGTAATAGTATTACAGTATTTTTTGTTAGTCCAAAGTATAGTTTGAATGTCTTGAGGATACTTTGAGTAAAATACATACACCAAGAGATCGGGATAGAAGGATAACATCTCGGGTAACTTGGCTGTAACCCTGTTCCCTGAAAAAGCGGGAACGAGATGCTGCGTGTTTCAAACGCTATGGGAGAACAGTCTTTGTTCGACCGGTTGTGAAGCACGTGTGTTAAACACGGCAGAAATTATTTTGGCTTTAAATAACCTTGGCAGGTGACGTGGCTAATTACACCCGCACCTGCAGGTTATAAATACGCGTGAATGTGGACGCGTCTTCAGGTTCCAACTTTTTCTAAAAGGACGTCCGGGCACGCCTACAGTGCGGCATTGAGGCGCAGCATCTCGTTCCCGCTTTTTCAGGGTTACAGCCAAGTAACCTGAGACGTTCCCTATCAAAAGCTACACTCGATGCTGCGTTTCAAACGCTATGGGAACGAGAATACCAACGCCGCCGCACTGGAAGTGTCTGGAGCCCCTAAGGTTGTATATTGTGTGTGCATAATCCGAGAGGAGGGCTCAGATATTAGTCTGGGACAAAGACTCCAGGACGTGTGCGCCTGGAGTTGCATGGGCATCCAGACTATAAAGTAACAAATGTTTGCGGAGAGGACTAGCCCGCCGCATCACACACTTGCTGCAACGGGACACCTCTTGCTACGGCTATAGAAGATGAACCCCACTGTTGAATGAGATCTGACTCCTAGAGGTTAAGCTTGACCGCGCCTTGTAGCCCAGAGCAATAGCATCCCTCACCCAATGTGATATTGTTTGCTTGGTGGCAGCCGCCCCTTAGTTGCACCTCCCATAGCATATGAAAAGCTGCTCTGAATTACGCCACTGTAGTCAAGTCCACTGTTGTCAAATCCAAGACCAGGAGTTGTCGAGACCAAGTCCAAAGAGGTTTGAGTCCAAGTCAAGTCCAAATCCAGAGAGGTTCGAGTCCAAGTCAAGACCGAATCCAATTGAGACAGAAAAAAATCTTCTACAACTATTGATCATTTATGTGATACAAGAGAAAGCATATCTTCTATTCTAAGATAATTATATTAATATTGTTTGCTATGATCAAAAAGCACATAAAATAAGCTAATTTTATCTACTTTAGGTATAGCACTACAGTCACAAAGCTGTAACTTCACATTTTTTTATTGAAGTGTAACAATTTTATTCTGCCAATAGAAAATGTAACAAATAACCAGAAAACGACCGCAGTCCACCCTGGTGATTTATGTATGAGGGTTGTCCCCCCGCACTTGGACATGGTAGCCTCGTAACTGCCGGAGGAAGTATTTAATGGCCCGACATACAGCCATCATTTCGAGGCAATTGCTGTGCCAATTGAGAAGATGACCTCTCCAGATCCCTGGGGTACGCATCCTGCGACGACAACACGGACCGAGAGTGGGACCTAAAGTCAGAAACCGAGGTCTGTACCACATAGTAAGGGTGCGAAGCCCCTGGCGCGTCACCCTTGTCTGCCTGTGGGGGTTGGCCCTTGGATGAAACCCCCTGGCTTTGAGCCACAACTGAAACGGTCTCTTGTGCAGGCAGCCCAGAGGTATCACTGTGGAAGCCATTCCTAAATACATTGTATTTTACGTAGGGGAGAGAACGCTCTTTGTGGCGTTGAGTCTTCTCTACATGAAAGTATGCATCTTTCAGATCGATTGTTACGAACCAGTCGTGGGACTGAGTGTTAGAAATATTCATCTTGATTGTCATCATTCTGAACTTGTGCGTCTTCGGACGCAATCCCCCATCCCTTTTGGGAACTAAAAAATACCGGCTGTAGTTGCCTGATTCTCTGTCTGGTAGGGGAACATGTTCTATGGCCCCTCAGCAGAGCTTGTAATTCTTGTGCCAACAGATGTGCTCGCTCCGGTTGCGAAGACCATGCCGTTCGCGTAGGGCGATATGCAAATTCAATCCTGTAGCCCTGGTCTACAGTTCTTTTTACCCATGGAGAGATACCTGGCAGTAGTTTCAATCGTGAATTCGCTAAATCAAGATGCTTGAAGACAAAGAAACCTGATGACACGTCCGCATTCACGTGTTTTTATAACCTAATTACATAACGTGTAATTAGCCACGTCACCTGCCAAGGTTATTTAAAGGCTGTAGGCACAAAATAATTTTTATACCGTTTTGATTTACACATCAAAATCCTCAGTCGTCTGCCTGAGAGCATCATAGTAAAATTCTCATGTAAAATGTGTGTAACATCAGCAACAATTTTCTTAGCTTGTCTTTAAACAGAAACTTCATTCATCTCCTGAATAGGTTGTTTGTCTTCCCTAACCACAATTTTCTAAGGAATCTGTACGAGTCGAGCAAGTTATGATTTAGATGTGACAGTCAGATTTCCATATCATGCTGTTATACCATATCTTATCAAACTTTTAAAAACAGACTGATAAAACAGAAATAAAATCCTCTGATTATCCCAAATACCTTTAACCTTCGCCAACAGTATAACCTCTGCTGCAGTCTAGAACAAAGACTGTTGACATGAAAAGACCAACTCAACAAATTGTCCATGTAGACACCCAAGTATTTATGTGATGTAACCAGTTCATTAGGATTCCCGGTATTCATTACAGGACCGTAATCCCCCACAGCAGTATGCAGTAAACTCAGTATTGCTGTATCATCAGAAAATTTAATAAAAAAATGATTATCCTGAACTTAGACACACTCATTGGTATATATCGTAAACAGAATGGGTGAGCTAACACGCCTGCGGTGTCCCCTTATTGGTGATTTTCACCTCAGAGGGACAATTATTCACCCTTACTTGTTGTGTACGATGAGTTAAAGGTGAATAAAACCATTTAATAGAGAAGGGGTTCACTTTCAGTTCTATCAGTTTACTGGTTTATATCCTAGGGTGGAGTGTATTAAACGCTGAACTATAAAAAGTAAAAGCGCATATTCTTGGGTATCCTCTAGGTGTCTATTTACCAAATGAGAAATGCAATTAATGGCATCCTCAGTCCCTCCTCTGGCCTTAGGCTTATAAGCAAACTGAAATGGGTCAAGTGATAATTTATCCTCCTCTTTCAAAACATTTACTACTAGTCTTTCAGACATTTCATAATGTTTGAAGTCAGAGCTATAGGTCTAAAATCACAGTTATCAACTAGGCACTTTTTCTTGGGAACCGGCATGATTATGGATTTTTTCCACAATGAGGGAATAGCATGCATGTCTTAAGATCTCTGAAAAATGGGACAGAATGCTGGAGTAAGTTCATCAGCACAAGTTTTTAACAAAAAACAGAGATTCCACCAGGACCCGTAGATTTTTGGCACATATGCCCTTAAATAACGAAAGACCTCCACATGGCCACCCTCATCAAACAACAAAGAAAATTGTTATTTAGAGGTAAAGAATAACTATTTTTTACATATGCATGGGATATATTTCAACCTTTGAATGCTTGTAAGTAAAATATGAACTAAAGCAGATGTTTTGTCTGACTTAACAAAAGTTTACTGTGTCTATTTTGTCTTCTGACTGTAAAACACATACAAATTATAAAGTTCAACAGTTAATAAAAGCCCATAGATGCTTAAGCACCTTTTAGTGTTGATTTAGTACATTGTTTTGTAGTAAAAATAAAAGTGTTTCTACTGCTCAATTGATTTATCTTTGTCTTGGCAAACATGGATCCTTTTCAAATATTGATCTTTGTAAAACATAAAATTGGATGTCAAAACGTAGTTTTCCTTCCCACATCCAGTGGAAGTTTAGCTAAAGTGTACAGCATACACATTAAGGACATTCCACGACTTTATTTAGCTATTAAGACATCGCAATGTCCATTTCTTGAATCTTTTCAATTGATTGGTTCTATAGAATTGCAATGAACAATCGGATAGCAGCCCTTGTATGTTGAGCTCTTGACCAATTCATTTATTATTGGATCAATTACACTTTGTATTGCAATAGCTTTTCAACAAAAAACATGGTTAAACTATGGTAACTGCGAAGGGAACATGGCAAATTTGTGGTTATTATGGTTTTAGACTGCGGTTATAGAAGTAAGAGCTCAAATAATATATGGTGTCGTACTTTTCTGCCAGGACATCATTAACTATTAAAAATAAATAAGTATCAATTCAGTATGTTCCGTCCTATTCACAGATGTACTTACAGTTTAGCTGTCATTCCTAAACTCAACATAAAGCTCATGAGTGTGTACACTTCAATACAATATTTATGATCAATATTTATGATTGTAAAGAGTTTAATAATATACACGAATACATTTTAACACTGTTATTTGGAGCATTTTTTTCAACGTTTCCCCTAATGGCATCCAGAAATATTGAGGCAATGTTAAAATAAAAAAACATTTAACATTTAACTAAACACCAAAATATTAAGAAGCAAGGTGCTATAAAGCAATCATACAACAAAAGGAGGCTCAAGCTGTCCCCACGACCCCACATGTAGGTATAAGCAATATAGAGAATGAATAGAAAAGACTGCACCAAGCTTTGTTTATGATTTCTTGCAAAGTCAAGGCTCGTAACAACAGTTTATCTCACAAAAAGCTCAGCAGCAAAAGGCACAAACCCGGCATGGAGATCAGAGAGGACAGAAGATTGGAACTAAAAACAGATGTGAGGAAAATGGTTAATAATACAAAACACTGTCTAAAGAGCAGTACTGACGTAAAAGTTCTAGGAAAAAATAAGTCACTGAAAACTTAATTTCATTCAGTTTTAAATGTAGCATTTTAATCATCAATTTTATTTAATTCATTGTTGTAAAGGCAGCTTACATTAAGCAGTATATGACGTGGTGTTATTGGTATTATAATACAAAGTATTGTTGTCGATGTACACTGGTGTAACCAAACTAAATTTGTAGTCGTACACTGTAAAAAAATACCGTTTTTGAAATACGACAAATTACAAAAAAGTTCACAAATTTACAGTAAAAACAGGAGAATTTTCTTATTTTACAGACAAAAAACTGTTATTTTAGCTGCAAGAATATTTCAGTTTTTTTTAGTACTCTATTGTGTATCAATATTATGTTATTCTTTATAAGTAGTACTAACTGTCAAAATAGATGTCTAAAGGTTTACTGTTTGCATTGGTGTTTATTAAAAGATGCATAAATGGATGTTTACCTGGAAAAACATGGTCCCTGTTTGTCACTTTCACTAGGAGTAGCTTTGATATTTTTCACGTTCACTGTTGGGCATGCTACAGAATTTGTCTGAAGAAGCCCTGAGATATCTAAGACAAAGTGATTGTAGTAGAGATCTGTTTCCTTTTAATCCATTAAGGTGCCTGTAAATCCAACCTTTATTCTGAGGCTACATAACAAAACTCACCTTGCATGCTAATGAGAACGATGACATCACCACCTTTGATGAACTCAAAGTTTTTTCTAAAGAGGAATTCATTGTTGATAGCCTGATGATTGTTGATGTTCATGTGAGGACCCACAAATACACTCTCATTGCCAATAATGGTAAGATTTCCACTCAATCGAGGATTGTCCCAGACATACCTGCCACCTGTATAAAAAAACATGTTTTTTATATTTAGCTAGTTTCCCACCATCTATAAACCTGGTTTACTTGTTTTTCAGTAGTTGGCCAATATTCGGATAAATAAAAGTAAGGTCTCACCTGAAGTCAAAGTCGGGTCAGTGGTGATGCTTTCCTCATAAGACATGCGCTTTTGCATGTTTGGATTCTGATCGAAAATCTGAAAGGTCACTTGCCTCCACGGACAGGGCCACTGCAGCTGGCCATCGAACGCACCGGATACCAGACGAAAAGACATAGTGTAGTAATTGGCCATATTTCTCAATAAAACCTGATAGCGATAACCTTCGCTAGAGTAGTACAGTGGACTGTATACGTAAGAACCAATCCGTGTGTCGATCATGAGCTTCTCAAAATTCCTTATCTGCCATATTTGGGGGCACTCGGCCTGTGAAACATTGATATCGTCCAACGAAAATCCTCCGCTGGACTTCCCAGTATTTTTACGAGCCTCAAACTCGAGCTTGAAGTCCTTTTTGGCATTTAGCGGCACATGATGCAGCCGCCAGTGGTAATCAGGGGGTCCTGCAGAAAATTGGAAGAAGGAATTTTTGAGGATATAAGAACTTGGTCAAAGGATCTTTTTAACAGAAATGAAGGTGTTTAATGACTATCTATTTTGGTCGAGACTACATTCATAATATATCACAGCCTCTCTATGCCACATTGTTCAATAATGTGAGCAGTGCATAAAACGGTGCAGTCGTGGCCTAATGGTTTGTGAGTCGACTCTTGACCAGAAGGTTGCCTGTTCGATTCTCAAGGGCGGCGGGTAACGACTGAGGTGCCTATGAGCAAAGCACCGTAGCCCCGCTCTCTGGGTGCTGCAGTGATAGCTGCCCACTGGGTGTATGTGTGTTCACTACTCACTGGATGGGTTAAATGCAGACAATTTGGTTATGGGTCACCATATCTGACAAATAGGTCACTTTACTAACCTGTGATCTGATCCATAATTTTCGAAGTTCCTCTGTTGTCTGATTTGTCCTGATATTCCCTGATCCAGATGTTGAGCTGGTCAAACTCACTGCCGCTGTGATAGTAATAGAACTGCAGGCATTGAATTTTGCAATCTCTAGTCGGGGTCATTTTAGTGCTCTCCAGTCGAGCCGAGTCGCTCTCATTTCTGCCCTCGGCACTGAAGTGGATGAAAAGAGACGTTCCTGCACATGACAAAAGATAAATGCAATGGGTGGGGAGGAACAAGAAAACGATAACATCACATTCCAGTAATACATATTTCAAAAAACTTAAATCTCACCATTCGACTCTTTGCCCAAGTAGGTGTGGTCGGTCACGTTGACTCCGTCGACTGAACTCACAGTCCGCCATCCATGTTTAGCTGTGGAACAGACCTGCATCTGACAAAGGGATGTGTCATCAAAACTGCAGCGGCTCAGGAATGAGGTGGATGAGTCTGTAGCACAAACAAAATGTATAACGCCTAAACATATTTCTTGATTTTATTCGGAATTTCACAAAAACATTTTTTTTGTAACTACATTTTAAATGATGCATCGAAAAACATAACACTTTTGGGACAAATAAGCTTAAATAAAGCATCACAACAAAAGGAGAGGAGTATTATTAGTCTATGAAAATGTATCATTATAGAATAGCTTTAAGGTTATGCCTACATTATCACAAAAATATTAACAGTATTTGTGTCTACATTTTTTTTACATTTTATTATTTTCATAAGAAAATATTATAATATACAATTGTATCTTTTTATAACTATTTTAATATTTCTTCAATTAAATTTAATATATTAATAACTGTTTTTTTGTGTTGTTAAACCTTTTTTTATAATTCTGTGGACCCTCTGTAACTCCTTTACAGCCCCTGGGGATCTCAGACCCAAGTTTTAAAACTCTACTTTCCCATTTTTTGCTTTAAATTTAATAATAAATAGTTGTCAGGTCTATCGGACACATTTTGACAGGTAAACTTTTGGACACATGGTAAAGCAATGATCACATTTTCTGGGAATGATTTATTTAGTTTAAATTGGACATAAAAGATCCAAAAATATTTTTTTACCGAACTGTGTGGTTTCATAAAAACCCTTTAACATTCCAAGACATATTCAGTTGCACAAAATGTTCTTTGCGGTTCTACTGTCCATTAATGGTTAGAAAATAAATTGTTATTTTAGGAACTTTTGACTAAAATGTTCACTTGTGAATAACTTTTTTAGCTCCTATATTTTTAATAGTGCACTCCAAAAGCCCTGATGGTATTTATTTTACATAAATACAATATAATACAGGAAAAAGACTTACTGCATTTATAGAGCCCATTGAGCTCAAAAGCATCGTATTCACTCATTTCTATACGCTGACCAATCAAATCTTGAAACTCAGGCTGTTTGGTGATGATTGTGGACCCCTCACCGTTGCTGAAATATTGTTTACCGTAATGCATCACAGACAAGTAGTCATACGGGGTGCTTTGAACACTACTCATACTCTCAGTGACTTTATTGAAATTGCTCGCAAAACCTGAAAAGAAAGACAACGATGTTAAAAGGCTGGTTGTCAATACATGAGTGACATTCATAAAATGTGAAAAGTTACAGAGCAACCTGTTCTGATGTTTTCATATTTTATTGTCACATAATTATCTCTGTCATATCTTGATTGCTCGTGGAAAAATCCCAGCGCATGAAGAAACTCGTGCTCAACGATCGATAGAAATCCACAGCCGTCTCCAATAGATAGTTCCTGACCCTGGAAATTCAATCGCCCGACATATGACGAGCACCTGAAAAATCATTGAGAATATCTAGATATATATAGCTGCGTATTGTTTATGTTTATCTACTCAGATGTTCTGTATTCTAAATAAATTTATGATGAATATATGGATTAGTAAATGCAAATACAGTATATACCCCTCATCATTCTCCACAGAAATGTAAAAATCTTCTGTTGTCCTGGGCTTAAAGTCAATACACGATTTGAGTCTGAACTGCTCAAATGCCCTCAGTATAACTCCTCTATAGTTCATACCTATAACCTCAATGAAAATACATCATGTTGGAAGATGAAAATCAGATATATTCAAAAATATATATATATGTATTTCCAATTCATTTCATACTCAGATTTGAATTCAGCACGTAGGGCACAGGGATTTTCCACAGGGATTCAATTCCAAGAATTGAACTCTTTTCCCTTGACTTTGAAGCGGAGAGATTTAATAGGACTATTATAATTTTTTAATGTTTACATTTATTTTATAACTTTCTTATACTGAAACTCACCACCATGATGTCTCCCTCCAGAAGATTTAAACCTAATTTCATAAACAGCTGTTAATTTTAAACATCCTTATGCATTGTGTAACATGATTTTAAAAACAAGAGATGCATCAGACATACTGGTTTGAGCTGCAATCAGAAATTTTTCCAGCATCTTGTTAAATCTACGCCATAACAAACGGATACTATTAAGATGTACCTTATAAAGTGCCCAGTGTATGTTAACCTTATTGCTTAATATTTCTTAAAGAGCAAGTAGCATGTGATTTTTAAGGTCCCACTTTGCTTTATGGAGTGTCCAACAACAAGTATATGTACATAGAAGGTGTAAAAACACCGTTATGTCGTAATACTAGGTCATTATTCTTACCTTACATCTTGACTGACTCTCAAATGATTTGTTACGCGATTCATCTTTGCACGGGTATCGCATCTCTTTGGAGGAGATCGGAAGCATAAAATGACGAGCGACCATAGTGTACGATGAGAGAGGACCAGGCCTAAATTTTATGTTACGTTTTATTATGTTTGTGTGGCCGGCAGTCGACCGTGCGGGAGCTGCCGGAATTTTACTTTCGTTTTGTGGTTTGTTTAATTTTTATTTAAAGTTGTTGAACGTTAGCCGGTGACTGCCTCCTTCCCATTCTTTGAACTTGTTAAATCGTTCATCATGTGTCGCAAATTGAATGCCTACCATCATTACTGGATTATGGATTACAGGTTATATATTATATACAGTGTATAGATAGAGATGGCGGGGATTTCACTTTACCAGTTTGAGCCCGAGTCTGACGAAGAAACATCCAAAGACGATAGTAGATTGACAATAATACATTGAACACTTAAATCTCGTTGCTCGTGCATTATTTGTGACACTATGTTTGATACCTTGTCTGATGTGTGCTGTTCATGTTCCTGTTGCCATTCGTCTTACCTTGTTCCTGTTTCCTGTGTCTAAGTGAGTTTAGTCTAGTGTTTGTTATCAGTGTTTGTTTTATAGTTTAGTCTGTCAGTGTTCTTGTCTTTGTTAAGTATATTTATATATCCCAGTATTGTTTTACCCCACCGTGGGTCTTTGTTTTGCATGTTTTGTTTAGTGTTTATTTGTTAAAATAAATATTTGTTACCACCAATACCGTCTGTGTCTGCCTGCACTTGGGTTCCCACGCCATGTCTCTGTATGAGATTCATGACAGAAGGCTCGTGCATTCTGAAGAACACTGACAGACTAAACTATAAAACAAACACTGATAACAAACACTAGACTAAACTCACTTAGACACAGGAAACAGGAACAAGGTAAGACGAATGGCAACAGGAACATGAACAGCACACATCAGACAAGGTATCAAACATAGTGTCACAAATAATGCACGAGCAACGAGACAAAGAAACGTGAGGACTCTTTATAGGGGAAACAACAGAGGATCGAAACGAGCAACAGGTGCTGGGGATTAGCACTAAGGAGAGGCTGACAAGGAACGAGATGCAGGGAACAATGACGAGACACGAGAAAGAACTATTCAATCTCACACAAAACCATAGGTTATGCCATGATTCCACTTGAGACAGGAATAAAACATGACATGGTAGTGGAACCATGACAATAATACCCCAGAAATACCGGTACATGTTAACGTTAGTGTTAAAAGCATTAGCTAAACACAGACACAGTACACAAATATTTCTTGAAGTTCAGACAAAAATAAATAGTCACACTTACAGGTTGTGATTCGGTGGAGCTAACAGGTCCAGATAAGGTTGGTATTTCCCCCTTTCAACTATAGTCTTTTAACATATCCTGCAGTGAACGTGCCAAGATTATTGAAGCAATATTTGGTGAAATGACGCGCGCACAGTAAAACGCTGGGGTTATACTCCTTTGGTGTCATTTGAAAATGAATTGAAACCATTGTTGCCTCAGAAGTTCTTCCTTCGGTAGTTTAAATGAGACGCACTTAGTTTCACAACGTTGAACACAGGTTTCAGACAGTGCACACATCACAAATGAGCGACAGTGTTTTGGGGGAGGAGAGAGTGAAGTTTTCGCTGCAGTCCCAGCAAAACATAGGTGGGGACTATGTCCAGTGACGTAGATACGCGGCGGTAAGAGACACGTCTCGTTTGCGTGATTCAGAGTCGTCTCCCTTTTTTACAAGCCAATAACTTTATTTATTCACCTTAGGACTTACATCTTGGCAGACTGCTTACTTTCAAACACGGCAACATAACACACTGCATGAAATGTCATTTTCATGATGTAATGCTACTTACTCTTTAATTAACTTCTTGATGTAATACAGAGGCGTTACCTTTGTTTATCTCAGAAATGTCCTTCAGTTCCTCATTCATGACTTCAGTTCCTCATTAAAAGAAAAGATATAGAATAATGTACATTATGTTGTATTCAGAAAATATCACAGAAGCAAAAGTAAAACATCACTGCTCCAACCCAGCGTACTGGGAACGGTCTCAGAACTTTGGTCAGCATTCTTGAAAAGTTCCCTCAAAGTTTAAAAAAATGCTCTTGTTGCATTGAAAGAGCGTTTTAACGTTCTAAAAACACTACAAAAACATTGGTGTAAAATGTTATTCTTACATTGTTAGTGAAAAAAAACAATTTAGAAGAAACATTTTCATAACATGATGCAAATAATTAATATAATCTCACGGGAATTCGTAACCATTTCATATGAATCGGTACAATCGTTTTCATACGTTTTAATACGATTGGCTTTCAAGTCTGTGACGGTTGAGTTTAAGAGAGGGGCTTCATTATTTATTTTTCAAAAAATCATATGTTTTTGTACGAATCACATCGTACCGAGTTCTTACAGATTAGCATATACCAAGTAAAATAGTTACGAATTCCTGTGAGATCAGGCTGAGATGTTCTTAGAACATATTTTGCTTAGATGGATCATAGCATTTTCTCAGGCTAAATAATATGTTGTCAAAACATGATAATTCATTGTACATTGTACTGTTTACTCAGTTGAAACGTAACTCAACAATACATCTCAGTGATTTATTGGAGCTGTACTCACCAATTACATCTGGTGAAGGCTGAGAAAACAAATGATAAATATTTTAATCATCATTATGTACACACGCACACACGGACCACTTTTGAATTTCTCTAAACATCACATAGGTTTGTATTGTATTATTGTTATTAATTAGTATTAACTCACCATCAATGATGCAGGGCAAAAAGCCAAGCTCAGCAGAACACAAGCCCTCAAAATCATTTTGACTGTAAATCATATTCATTCAGTTTCATGTTTACTCATGTTAACATCATCATTATTTTACTTCTTATTTTAAACTCAGACATTTAAAATAAAGGATCTATTCAACTTTTGTGAAACATAATTACCTGCAAAAACCTGATCTGCAATCACCCAGCTTGACAAGTAAAGTCCAAACTAAAATCTCTTCCTGTATTTGAGTTCTTTTGTAGTTGTCACCCTTTTGTTTTGCTCTGATTCAGTCTCTTAAGCCACTCCTTGTCTAAGAGAGAAATGTGGGCTAATTTGAATTGAATAATGATACACTAGAATACATATGATAATACAATACAATTTATTATTAAAACTTCTACATGAGCCGCCTGCAGTTTATTGAGAAGAGAATTTATAGAAAAAACTTTCACCGCCAATAAATAGTCATGTTTTACTTTGAGCTAGACAAGGGATTATAATCCACACAGGGTTTAATGAATCCACTGGAACACAGTCACACGCCAACAAAACAATAGCAGACAAGGAACCGAGGAACACACAGGGTTTAAATACATGGGGAAACGTAATCAAGGGAATCTGAATCAGGCGAGGGACTAATTTACTAAGGACATCAGAAACAGAAGGCAAAAACAAAACAAAACAAAACGGAGTACAACCGTGTCATCATGTATGTTAATCTCAGTTTTCCATGTTTTCCCTGGTTCATTAAAAGACTTTTGGATTCATTGCGTAGTGCATGTTTTGATTGTCGTTCACTCATTTCTGACAAATAATAGTATAATTATTATAATAATAATAGTGGCATTACGCCTCTCTGTTTTGACAAGAAACCGGTGGAATGCAAATAGCCTTAGAGAAAAGACGACCAGATGAGATAAACAAAAACACTACACTACTAAACCTCTTATTAAAGCTTTTTTTTATAGAAATACAGAATGATCAGAGATTGCAAATAAATTGTATGTATATAAGCAGTAGGGTGTAGTAACAATAAATTAGTTTCTCATGACTATCAACGCCTATGTACGGGTTGCTGTTAATACGTCATATGTCAAAGAGGATATGAGTCATATGACAATAAAACATGGCGAATGCAGTATGTCTGAAATGTATTCATACTACTCCCACTCATCCTATGTAGAACGTACAGTTTTAACGGTTGATAGGTAGGTTACAGTATGCGATTTTGACCCAAACGGACTGACGGACACCACGAACAACCACAGGAACCCCAAAACTCTCCGGGTCTCCCGGATTTTGGAATTGTTACCCAAATGTTGAGGTATGGTTTTCTTGCGTTTGGAACCGTGGCTAGAAAATCAGTTCATATTATCTTGTTATTTAGCTGTTCCGCAATCACTTGCGACACTCTCTCATCTATATACAGTATATTCTGTTTTTGTAATCCACACTTTGTTTCTCATACAGTACATTGTGCTGCGAGACGAAGTGGATTCCGACAGCAATCTGGATTTTCGCTTGTATGGTGGCTCTGAATCAAAACACCTCTCAAAATGCTTGCTACTGATGCCAAAAATGCAGAAAATCAAACCTGGTCGGAATTGATTTATGACGGACAGAAATATCGGAGGCAGTGTATAAATGTGATTGACATAAAATTAGTTTTTTTTTAAGCTCTACCAGACCTTCAAAATCACAAGAAAGCAAAGACATACAGTGGGGAGGTCACCTTACAAACAAACTAAGTCTTTTGTTTCTTTTAGTTGTTAAACCAGAAAAACTCATTCACATGATTAAAGTTTGTTACAAAGCGGTCAAGAAAGAGAATAAATACTTGTTTGTGATGTTCTGTGGTAGTCATTACTCTTCGTTAACCAGTCATTAAAACAACCAGTTTGACATGCTGAATACTATTTCCATTTTAACACAACTATAGTTGGATTGAGATTCTTCATTTTTAGACGTATTACCACCTAATAAAGATTATGGACAATAAATATAAATCAAAATTGACAAGAAATGAAAATAATGTTTTGGTCAAACCTGACCTTACTCAATTACACATTACTTAATACAGAAGACATATTTATGTGAGGTCGTGATTACATTGATCACATGATAAAATCTACATATTTAATGAATATTACTCAATACAAAATCTAAACCAAAAACAAGAGGCCGTTACGTGGACCTCCTGTGTTTGAAGCCTAAATAAATCCCATCACCGTGACGGGAGATGGAGGTTCTTGAGTGGTGGACCCGTCACACGGCGAGCCAGGATTGGCTTACATTCGAATTTTGAATGTGTTAACATTAAAGCGGCGGTCGGTAGGATTGGCCCGTTTGTCGCCATTTTGGTTTGTAATGGGTGATGTGCGGAGGTATTTCTTTACTAGTGATGGGAAGTTCGGATCATTTTATTGACTCGGACCTTTGAGTCTCGTTCATCGAAATGAACGAATCTTTTTTCGAGTCGTATCGTTCCTTTCGTTCATTTAAGCAAAGTATAATTAAAATGTTACATGTCACTTTCCTAACAAATCTACTACTTATGCAAACCTTCATCACATTACAACCAATACAAAACTATAATGCTATAATAAACAGAAAAGAATAATTACTTGTTTACCTTGGCATTTACTATGATTAGCTCACCTCACCTCTTATCTTGATTAATTTGTCATTTCACTGTCTTTGTCTATCAATAAACAAACACTAATACAAGGCTATTCACCCGTTTGTTAGGAAGGTTGTAAATTAGCTAATTTCTCTGTCCAAAGCTGTCACATCACATTACAAAAGACCGAACGACTCGAACCCGAAGACTCGAGAGGTGAACTAATCAATTCTCCTTCCGGCTCTGATTGCATTTGTTTAGCGTGCAGGGATGTCACGTGATGAACGAACGACTCGAACCCGAAGACTCGAAAGGTGAACTAATCAATTCTCCTTCCGGCTCTGACTGCATTTGTTTAGCGTGCAGGGATGTCACGTGATGAACGAACGACTCGAACCCGAAGACTCGAAAGGTGAACTAATCAATTCTCCTTCCGGCTCTGACTGCATTTGTTTAGCGTGCAGGGATGTCACGTGATGAACGAACGACTCGAACCCGAAGACTCGAAAGGTGAACTAATCAATTCTCATTTCGGCTCTGACTGCATTTGTTTAGCGTGCAGGGATGTCACGTGATGAACGAACGACTCGAACCCGAAGACTCGAAAGGTGAACTAATCAATTCTCCTTCCGGCTCTGACTGCATTTGTTAAACGTCCGAAGCGTGTTGCGCTATGCGCATGCGCGACTGAACGAATCACTTCCCAAGACGACCCGTTCTTCCCGAGTCACATTTAAGATTCGTTCAAAATGAACGAATCGTTCACGAACGACCCATCACTATTCTTTACGTGAGTTGTGATTCGTGCGCGGATGCAGCGGTGACAATCTTCACTGTACATAATAAACACAGATAACATGGCAGATTGTATAACACGAAACCAATACTGTACATAAACAGACACAAATAGCGCAAACGGAGGCCGTGTTGAAGTGTTTTGATATTATTTCGGCTCATTTTGTTATTTCTCATGGAAACTCGAAACGCGAACCGGACAGAAGATCCCCAAACGCGGGTCTCAAATGCTGACAGGCACGGTCATAAATCATTATACACCATACAACTATATATACTACATGCAAAGCCTTGTCATCATATCCGGGATTAGTCCGTAAATTGTATTTAAATCACAGGCTTCACTTAATTCGCGCCACACGAAATACAGATGTGCAAAGGTCAAAAATCACACGAGGTCTTCAGATAATACAAATCCCGTTCGAATTAGGTCTTAAATTACATTTATCATAATGAACATAACAAAAAGAGAAAGAACAACCGATGAAACTGTAACGTTTGTGTTAACAAAACAAGTACGCAACGGTTTTCTGTTATCTATTGAATATTGAAATGTCAACACGTTAACGTTATCAGAAGAAATAAAGCGATGTCTGCATCCCTTTACAATCCTTTCAGATCACAGAGTTCGCGCCACTTTTGAAATTGCCTTGCCAATATTAATTAATTGCTTGTTTAATTAAGAATTAATTAGTTCTTGTCGAGTCCGATCACATTCCCTGTTTCTTAACTGTCATCAGTTGGTTCTTTCTTGTTTTTCACCACTGATGAATCCCCAGATGTCAACACTGCTTCTAAAGTACTAAACGCCGCCATAAATAATACAATAAAACGTTGTATGAAATCCTACCTAGCAGTTGTGAGTACACGTTATAACGCGCTTGTCACTCGCATCCACCTGCGGGCTAACAGCCGGATCCTCTTCGTTCTGTGTAAAAATGTGACGAAAGACACCATATAAGGATTTCCGGGATAGTCGACCCAACATGGCAAATTACAAACCTTTATTACAAGCTATACGTGGTGAATCAAGCAAGGGTAATGACACAGTTTTAAACACCGTTCTTTCTTGTACTTCTCTAAAATTGGTTTTAGCGAACTTTTACTCAAAGAACTTGCGGACTGCCACTTTAATGCGCTAGTTAACATGCACTTACAATAACAAATACTTCTTAATTCGTTTTTCTGCATCGGATGCTCAGCAATTATTCCGATAATATCAAGTTCTCAAAGCAATACATCTTAAGGTAGGCATTTCAATTTTCACTTTTATTTATTTAACATGCCTGTCTATAAAAAGGTACTATTATTGCAAAAAAAAACCATGCTGTGTGCTTTCTGTTCTTTACGTTTTAAGTGTTGAAAAGTTAGTTTTCATCGTCTGCATGGTCCGGTGGTCCTGAGGCAAAGCCAGTGCCTGTATGCGCTATATAGTGGATGGAAAGGTTCAGTACAACATGGTAACAACAAATTAATGAAGATTTTGCTATAAAAAACATAGGATATCTAACAAACGTACTAATAGTCTTTGCAAGGGACTCGCCTAACCGGCTTGGCAACGTTCAGCAGATGACGTCAGAGATTGTTTACGTTTGTCAGATAATTATACCACACGGCTCAGACAATCCAAGACCCAACAAACCCGATTGAGCATGTTCAGTCGGACGAAAACGGCAACAGACAGGGTATCACACCAACAAACAACGACAGTCTGTGTTTGTTGGTAGGTATCTTTGCGGTGTGCATTGGTCTTAATCCCTTTCAGTGTTTGTTTCATATTCTTTACATCCATATGTCAAAAGTATAAGGCAAAACAAATATAATGCAAACAATCCACTAAAATATGTTGGATACAGTTGGGTTGATCTTTAGTTTAGTATTTGGGGTCGAGTCCTTCAGGTCTCTAGATGTTATGGTCACCACCTTTACGCCCCAGGAGATTTGTCTTCTGGTCGGCTTCAGAATCTTGTGTCCATGACCGGTCAATTGTTGAACCAACTCTCATCCATCACTGCACACATCACAATTACACTTCATCTCTCATCTGAACATTAAATAATAAATATGCCTTCTGACGTCCTATGTAACAAGCTAACGTTAACTTGCTAATGTTAACTAGCTGAGTAACGTTTTAATAGCTAACATAGCAGATTCATGGAAAAATACATCGGTAATCAGCATTTTTTTTGTTACTGATTTAGTATCAACTACATTAAAGAGAATAACTTCATTTAAAGTGAATAAAATAGCCTTCTTACTGGAGTTCAACAACTGACTTGAATGTGTTGTGCAATGCGCAGGTGAGATGAACGTGGAGAGCAGGCAGTGGGCCAAACCACTGTGAGGCAGGGGAGGGGGACTCAACTGTTTCTAAACATAAAATGCTTTTTTTGCTTTTGTATTTTTTTCTAATAACACAATTAGTTTAGGTAAACATAAATATATTTATAACAATAGAGAGTGCGAGTTAGATTGATTTGGGGGGTAACCCTCGGATGAAGAAGTAAACAAACACACAAAAGATAATAGGAGAAACACAGGTGCAGACAATGACCAGGGTGAACAGAGTGAATTCTCAGCAGGAGAGGATCGGTGTGGAATAAAATTTAGTGGGTGAGGGACAAGAAAGCAGTCCATCGCAGACCTACCGGGCACTGGCCAGTCCATGCTCAAAAACAGGGGCCGGAGCCACGGAGCTTCATCATCAAACAACAACACCATCAAATAACAAATAAGTGCATACATGCATTAACAATAAACAAAGTGACTTTACAGACAGTATTTTGAACATGTTACAAATATTTTCTTTGTGTATGGAACTCTGGCAAAGCGCAAGCTATTTACGCAATCTATACATTTACATGTACATGTATGTTGTCATGTAGCCTACAGAGCTGTCCATTTCAGAAATATGTTCTTAAGTTCTTAAACATGGTTATAACAGTTTTTCTTGATTGCTTAATAACATTCCTTGAAATTATACCTATAATTTTCTCAAAACTCTGAATCGATAACTTCTCACCCAATTTCCTCAACATCCTATTTTCAGGTCAAAATTAAGATCTCTTCTCAACTTGCTGTAAAAACGAACTTTTCCCCTAAACATGACACACAAGCCCTCAGAAACACTCACACTACAGCATAGTCTTAGACTCTGAGATCCATTCAAAACACTGTTACTTAAACCTCTTAATGGAATTCAAGAATAATTTGAATAATTTGAATATACAACATAAAAGTGTGCAGATAGAGCAAAATGAGCTTTAGGAAAAATACAAATAAAACATCACACTACTGTAAACTAATCTTAGATGAAAATAGACGAAGTAGATCTTTTCCAATACTTTTAACAATTTTTCTAAACTCTTATCACTGTTATCATAACATCTGGCTGTATAGGCAATACAATTAACACATTTCATTTTGTTTGTACACAAAATACATATTTTTTACTCAAATTAAAAATGCTTTAACTTCTTTAACACACAAGCTCAATTTAGACCAAAACAAAGTATTTTTGCTGCCAAATTTACGAATGCTTTCACACTATGTCAGAACAGATGACATCACGTTCTTAACATAACTTATATGCTTACGTCAAAGTGAACAGCTGTTCATATTGTGAACTACGACACAAATACATCATCTGTATTTTACTCTATTTCGAACAATAAAAAGCAAATTGAAGTTTTGCAAATACAGTATATAAATCACATCTGTAGTCTATATTTATGTCTTCTGTCATACTTATGTGAAGTGAGGGATGGAACAGATAAACCTTTGGTGAGGGACCACTTCCTAAAATACATATCCATCTATCATTTTATATGTGCAATGAAACTGTATTAGATAAACAGTGAATGTTAACATATTGTTTCCATACTAACAAATATTGTAGGAGGTATATAACCCTGAAGAATCATTTCAATATGTAGTTATACTTTACAGTTTTTTCCAACTGCTTACAGACGTTTTCAAAACTATGTCACCTTTTTTCAAAACTGTACACTCAATTCCCAAAACTGCACACACAAAATGCAAAATGCCTCACATCTTCTTCAAAATGTAAAACTGCATTCAAAATGCCATAAACATATGTCAGCATGAAGCATTTGCATTAAATGGCAAACACTTATTAATAGTGAATGTTTGGATATACCATGTAAACACTGTTGTTCTAAATCTAAAGCTCTTTGGTCTTTCATAGGCTTATATATACATTTCAATATAATGTTCGACAATGAAAATAATCTGTTGAGAGGGGTAACAAGTACACTGTAAACACCAATGCAATGTAGAAACCGAAAATATTTATTATCAATTCAATTCAAGTTTATTTCCCAATGTGTATTGTTTCAAAGCAGCTTTACAGGGGCAAACAGGAAAAACAGAAAAGTTAAAACACAGCACAGTGCATGGTATTTATACAACGAGTAAGATCATACTAATAAATAATAGCTAATTTCTAAATAAATAAATAAATGAATGAATGCAGTCTCCCGATGAGCAGGCCAACACTGCCCTGCTGTGGCGAGGAACCCAAACTCCAATGATTAATTAATGGAGAAACCAGGCTCAGCCGGGAGGGCCAGATCCCCTCTGACGTGTCATAGCTGCACTCAAACTGCTGACATGTGATTTAAGTTTAGCATTTAATACCAAATATCGTAACTTCAGCATTAATAAGACAAATAGTCCGTCTTTGCTCTTGGTTGGGGATGTAGTGGTCTGAGCTGGGATGGTCTGATGGTCATATTTCTCTTGGCTGGTGGTGGAATTGCCTTAGATGGAGCTGGGATGGTCAGTCAGTCTGCAGCTGTAGCTGGCGTGATCTCAAATTGGGGATGGGCATCTGTCGGTCGTCTGGACATGGTGGAACTTCTTCCTACCTCGGGATGGGCATCCCGAGGCAGAGGCGGAAAGAGAAAAAAGAGAATAATTAGCGTAGCTGCTGTTCATTAACTATGCATTAAGTGAAAGCTTGGCTGAAAAGATGTGTCTTTAATCTAGATTTAAATTGGGAGAGTGTGTCTGACCCTCGAATAGTATCAGGAAGGCTATTCCAGAGTTTAGGTGCTACATATGAGAAAGGCCAAACATTACTGTTGTATTTGTAGCATACAACAAAACCATAAACATATGTAAACCAAAAGCATATTCTTCCTAATACAGTAAATAACACAAAGGTTTGTGTGGGGTCCTGGGGGGCAGACCAGAAATTGGTGGGGGGCAGTCACCAGTGCTTGGCTACGTTTCATTTCTTCTCCAGGATGGGTCTGGCCAAAGTACTTCCTCCATATCACAAGATTTGTTTTCTCTTGCCAAACATTGAGGGAAGTATCTCCTAGCATGGTGTTTCCAACCTTGGACAGAGGCAACATCTTTGTCCCCACGTGCGTCCTCCATTGCCTGGAGAAGTGCCATGCGGGCATAGGGTTGGCGATCATACACTTTCCAACGCCAGGCTGAGAAGAATTCCTCTATGGGATTTAAAAAGGTGAATATGGGGGAATATGCTCTCTTATCTCTCGAATCATAATTGCATTGTTGGCCATAACCATATTTATAATCGCAGTCTCCTCTACAGTACATCTTTAAACAAGCGTCTGCGTCCTCTAGGATGTCGTTGGCTTTCCACTCTGTAAAGAATTGAAACATAGTATGTGCTAAGCATAGAAACTGCAACCAATTTACAAAAAAATGCAGTACAGCATGAAAACCAACCTCATTCATTCAGTGCAGTAAATGGATGGCTTAGAGTTACAATGGTTTATGCAATACTATGCAGTCATAGATACGCACATCCACTTCCTCCTACTCCTCTTGCTCTCTGTCCATTGTTGGCATCCATTGTTCAAAACAGGTAATCTGAATTTTGATCTATTTATAGGCCTATACAACAGTAAAGCGGTGATTGGTTAGTGATCAGTCAATCAATTAGTGTTTGCACATGTGAGGATTGTGTTTGTGACCCGTGCTGCGTTCAGCCCTGACAAAACGTTGCAAAAGGGAAATGATGGTGCCGTTGAACACCCTGTTGTGATGACGCAAGAGTTGAACTATGGCAGCAGAGATGTGAAAAATAATCTATTCTTTGTGAAAAATATTTGGCGCCTGACGAAATTGGTATAAATACGTGTTGAATACTGCAAAATAAATCTCTTCTGATATCTTCAATTGTTGCGTATACCGAGCTTGAGCAAACACATTTGAACGACTTTACTTGGGCCCATTGTGCCAGCTATCTCTTTAATTCCGAGTGGGTTATATAGATGTTGCTGCTGATTGGGCTGACATTCTTGACACACCCACCAAACAAGAGAAAACGTATCTCAAACCCTGGTGAAGGAAGGAATGCAGACAAATCTCAGCTGGGACACAGCGGCATTTATTGTCCAGATTTTCTCTGAGAAACCAACAGGTATGATATTGTATACGGGGCAGACATGACACATAAAATAGTGCAGTTTCTGTTATTCCATCTGATGTTAGTGATTTTTATGAAAAAATTGCCATAGCAGTTGTAAAAAACTGTAGTAGGCTTTTTTACCTCTATTTTTGCAGGCAAAAAGTAAACATTTATGAAATTGGGCCAAAGATGAAGAGGATGACATATTTTTTTTACATTGCCTCCTATTGACTATTGACTGACTTTGTTGTTTCCTTTAACTTCTCTGTAAGTAGCTTTGGACAAAAGCATCTGCTAAATGCATAAATGTAAATATTATTTGTGTAGTTTACTGTATTGTGTTGTATAACCAGTTCATAGTTCTTTGGTTTATGAACTGTTCTTGTCTTGTAAGATCATCTTCACCTACTATACAGTAGTCTAATGTTTTATTTTTCCTAAAGCTCATTCTTGCACTTTTTTTCTATGTGCACTCTTTTATGTTTTATATTCTAATAAACACTAAGCTGTCAAAATACTCTTGAATCCCAATCCATCCATCCATCTTCTTCCGCTTATCCGGGGCCGGGTCTCGGGGGCAGCAGTCTAAGCAGGGATGCCCAGACTTCCCTCTCCCTAGACACTTCCTCCAGCTCTTCCGGGGGGACACCGAGGCGTTCCCAGGCCAGCCGGGAGACATAGTCCCTCCAGCGTGTCCTAGGTCTTCCCCAGGGTCTCCTGCCGGTGGGACATGCCCGGAACACCTTCCCGGGAAGGCGTCCAGGGGGCATCCGGAAAAGATGCCCGAGCCACCTCAGCTGACCCCTCTCGATGTGGAGGAGCAGCGGATCTACTCTGAGCTCCTCCCGAGTGACCGAGCTTCTCACCCTATCTCTAAGGGATCGCCCCAGCCACCCTGCGGAGAAAGCTCATTTCGGCCGCCTGTATCCGGGATCTTGTCCTTTCGGTCATGACCCAATAATTGAATCCCAATAAGAGGTAATATTGTTTTATTCAACTGCTTAAACAGATTTTCAAAACGTTGGCTCCATTTTTCAAAATTTTACACACAAATCCAAGAATTGCACACACAAAATGCAAAATACCTCACATCTCTTGCAAAATGAAGCACTACATTAAAAATATCACAAACACATTTCAAACGTAAACATTTGTCTTCTGTTGCGAACACCTTTATCATAATGTTATATTTTTGGATATATCATATACACACAGTTAGTCAAAACCTAAAGCTCTTCTTTCATGAGCTCCTCGGTACATTTCTGTACAAGATTGAAAGAAATTGTTGACAATCCACTGTAAAACAAAAGCAAGTTTAAACCAAACTTTTTAGTTACTGTTTTGCTTTGATTTGTTACTCTAGGCATTTGTGGTTGTGAATATAGTGAATTCTGTACACTGTACAAATTATAAATATTTTTTTCTGGAGAGACTCACAGCATTTATGTACGCAAAAATTGTTGGGTATTTCTCAAATTCTAATAGCATCATTGGCAAAAAACTAATTCACTATAGCTTTCTCTTGCTCTTCTGTGAGCATGTGACCTTGCCCTCCATGAAACCTTTCCACTCTGTAGAAGACCACTACGGTTTTGTTATGCTGAAATAGCTATTGCAGTATGTGAATATTAGAACATGTGTACATAACAGTAGATTGTTACATACCTGTTCTAATTTCTAAAGGTTCAAATTATACCCGTCACTGTAAATTGACTCAAATTTGGCTAGACTCTCTGTACAGCCTCTCTCGTTATTACAGTGTTATTGTGTCACATGATCAATGACTGTGGCCCTAATCTCATTCGAGACCATTCTTCTTGTTTCTCGTCCTCTTCATCCCCTTACAGTAATCCCTTTCCAACTCCTCCTCCTTCACTTCTTACTCTGCCTCGTCCTCTGGCTGTCCTTCCAACTGCCCTTACTCTGTCTGCATTGTTTGCATCCATTGTTCAAAACCTATAACTTGACCTTTGGCCTATTTATAGGCCTCTTGTAAAGTCATGATTGGTGGTGTTACATTTTTTTACAATTATTTTTATATATCATATCATGTCTGCCCTTATACAATATCCTACCTGTTGGTTTTTCGAAAAATCTGGACAATATATTTCCCAGTGGCCTCCAAAAGGTTATGTGTTTCTGCTTTTTTTGCTAACTGAAAATTTTTCAGAATGGTTTATATCTGGATATTTCTAGTAAATATTTCCTTTTCTTCCGCATTCAAAGTTACATATTACAGTACAACTACATATTGAAATGACTCAGAGTTATATACCTCCTATAGTATTCGTAAGTTTGGAAACAATATGTCTTTATACCGCATTGTCACATTCGCTGTTTATCTAATAAAATGTTAATGTTTCATTGCACATATAAAATGATAGATGGATATGTATTTTAGGAAGTGGTCCCTCACCAAAGGTTCATCTGTTCCATCCCTCACTTCACATAAGTATGACAGAAGGTGTAAATATAGACTACAGATGTGATTTCTATACTGTATTTGCATAACTTCAATTTGCTTTTTATCGTTTGCAATAGAGTAAAATACAGATGATGTATTTGTGTCGTAGTTCACAATATGAAGAGCTGTTCACTTTGACGTAAGCATATAAGTTATGTTTTTTAAAGCATTTCTTCATTTCTTCCAAAACGTGGCAGGGACATGTCCCAACACACACTGACATTTGGAATTTTCTTGTCCTGGGATGATTCACCATCAGTGAAAACAGTTTCAACCTTTAAAGCAAACAGCAGCAAAAATGCTAAAGGGTTTTTGCAGTGATGCCATAAAGACAAACCATGCAAGAACCATTCAGTCACATGTTTTCAAAAGACCAATTTTATTAGTTGTTTACCTTTTTATTGTCTGTAGAATCTTCATCCACTACACAGAACCTGTTTTGCAAAATAAAGGTTCAGTTGATCTTAAAAGTTCCTTATGAAACCAAACAGCCTGACAAAGACTTTTTTATGTTTGACAGTGTGCTACAATGAACAAATAACGAGTATGGCAATGATTGAGAAACCTTCAGGGGAAGAAACTCACATTCTGCATGGGAAAATATCAAATCTTCTTAAGGCACTCAGGCTTAGCCTACTACAAAAAGACTGAAATTTATTATAAATTAATAAAAAATTAATTGCACCATATAATATTGCCTATGATATTTTATGTTTTCAACTAAAAAAGTTGAAAATGAAAGAAATCAGTTGGCATGATTCGACTTGGATATCACTACCCTGTCTTCCCAGAAGTAGTTGCACAACACAGGAATAACCCAGTCTTTGTACCAAACTATGTTCCAAATACAAACAGAGCTGGGAAAAACCATGACCTGCCCAATCCAAGGTGTATAAAACGTCTTGCAGAAACAGCAAGACCTGCATCCAACCTGCATTTGTCACTTGACTTCTCATAAAAAGAGGTAAGACACATGCATTTACTCTATCCACATGGGTTTAATATTTTAAATTTGATGTTGAAGTAAATTTTGTTGTGTTTACTTGTATTTGTTCAGATTTGCAGACATGAAGCTCGTTCTTGCTGTGCTGGTGTTGGTTATGGTGGTGGGAGCTCAGGCGCAGTGGTACAACTTCCCGGGAGACGCCATTGGAGGTCTTTTTGCAATTGCACTTGCATCAGAGATAGCCTATAACCTAACCGATGGGATATGAACCGTCGTTTGTCACTCTTTGTTGTAGGTGCGAGAGACATGTGGCGTGCTTACAGTGATATGAGGGAGGCCAATTATAAAAACTCAGACAAGTATTTTCATGCACGTGGGAACTATGATGCTGCACAGAGAGGACCAGGAGGAAAATGGGCTGCCAAAGTCATCAGGTAGGCTGTGGGTATTAGATGCTGACGTGGTGCCACTAACATACTGACATTTAATACTGTGGTAAACATTTGCTTTATGTTAAATGTATTAAGTGTAGCTTACTTTGCAGTAAGTTAACTACACTAGCATATGAGTAAGGTCACTTTTATTGCAATTATCAACAAAGGGTGACAATAACAAAACTGTTTAAATCACAAAACATATAAAACACCCCTTCATGTAGCGCTGGAAAGACAGATACATGTTTGACATCAGAGTATCGAAAGAGCACATCGTTTCACAAAATGTAGATGTCATACGCCGATTGGCGAGCGCAGCGCATACATAAAGCTTCTGCATACTGTAGCTAAAAAAAAAGCTAGTGTAGCCTTTTTAATGCTTAGACGTGAAGTGTATTTGTGGTGTGTATGCAGTGATGGAAGAGAGTGGGTTCAAGGTTCGAGTGGTCGTGGGCATGAAGATTCTGAAGCCGACCAGAGAGCAAATCGCCACGGGCGTAACGGCGGAGACCCCAACGACTTCAGACCTGAAGGACTCGACCGCAAATATTGAAGTGAAGACCACCATCATCCCACACGAGTCTCAATTTTATCCAACATATTTCAGTAGATTGCTGGCACTGCATTTAATAAAAGAAGACAAATTAGAAATTACATAATTCAGTTGTATTGTATCATTCAGTTGGAAGAGGGAAAAACTGAAAGGCTTACTTCATAGCAGCTCATGTACCAAAGTTATGACCTACTCAAAAAACTTGTTTCCAGAACATATTACACTGAGATTCATAATACCAATTCAGGTTTTGTTTTGTTCTTTGGTTAATGCTGGAATTTTAAGTTTGGTATTTAGGACAATTGTTATGCCATTCAATAAACAGTTATCGCTAAATAACAATTGTTGAGTTGCATAATTATTCATTAGGAACTTCTGTCACGATTCTTTTCCTAACCTATCACAAAATCTTAGTAGTTCATATTTATAGACTGTTCTAGTATAATTCAGTAATGGATGCCATGTATCCCTAATTTTTTATTTGTGGTGCACATTTGTGACTGTCTTCTGAACACCATATGTGCAAATCTTTTAGTCAAACTCATTCAGCAAGACCTCCAGCCAACACTACATCCAAAGGCCTCGACAACACACTTGAACAAACTGACAATAAAACATTAGACAGCAAAATTTTTGTTATAAATTTATTTTGGTCCCGAGGAGACAGATTAATCAAAGAGTCCGAATCCCATGTCATCTTCGGATTCCTCAGACTCATCTTTCTTCTCTTCTTTCTTCTCCACTGCTGTAGAGGGAAAGGACAAAGATGATCAACAACTAACACGTTTAACCATTTCAGGAAAGTGACATGAACAAGCAACATATCTCAAATATTGGTTCTCAAACTGGGAGACTTGAGTTGGATCCAGGGGGCGCCACAGTATTGTGGCATTTTATGAAAATACAGAAATTTGTGATCATTCTAGTGCAATCAAACATCGGAAAAATAAGACCATCAACCAAAAGAATTGATGTTCCAGCATAGTTTAATTAAATATGCTTTTGGTTTAAATAATTGCTATGTTTAAGATCAAAAGTCTTTATTTGGGGGGCGCCAAAGCAATACACCCTACACAAAGGGGGCTTACAAATATGTTTTAGAACCACTGATCTAAAACAAAAAAATTTTGGTATTTTACATGCTTTTTTTACTTTGTTTTAAAAGTGTGTAAATTATATGTTTTTGAAATAAAAAAACAGGATTAGACCAAACTGCTCAAGATCACAGTATAGTCCCTTTAACCCCTGATTAGTTCAAAGTAATAACACCATAATAGTTGCAGAACGATATAGAGCGATTAATAAGCCTTAGTAAATATAAACCAATAAAACATGCAATCAAGATAATTTTGCTTCAGATTTTACACTTTAAGGGGTGGTTTCCTGGACAGGGATTTGATAAACACAGGACTAGGCCTTAGTGAAATTTGAACATTTAGGTAGATTTAACAAACAAATCTTACCAAAAACATTCCTATTGTTCCTTCTGAGACAAAACAATGCCTCAAGTCAGTGCAAGCTGTTTTCAGTTCAAACAGCTCTTAATATTTATTTAAGTCTGGGACTAGTTTTAGCCGTGTACGGGAAACCACCCATAGGTGACTAGGATAACCCAGACTATAGTATTGTGTAAAGCACACAAGAGAAAGTTGAGAATCAGAAAAAACAGAAACGCATATCAGCAAAAGAGAGAGACAGAAAAGAGACATGAGAGAGAGAAAACTCACCTGCAGGGGCGGCAGCAGCTACTCCAGCAGCTGGTGCAGCAGCGCTGGAAACTGCAACAGCACCACCTGACGGCACACTGGCCAGTTTACTGAAGCCTGTTACACAGGGACAATAACAGACAGACAGATTCAGCATGAAATTCTGATTTAATTTGTACATACACAAGATAACTGCCACACTATTAGAGGAAATGGACCTAAAAAACATTGCCATGTTGTGGCCAGGAAAACTCCCATTTCTATGCAATTCTGATGCAAGATTTTTAACTATTTAAATTGAGCTAACATTAGCTAGCTTGTCGAAAAACATTACCCAAACTGTATATTTGACAAACTTGTTTCAATCTAAAAGCACAGAACTATTGATATATTGTTTGTTTGCACCCATATTTTACGATTGGGTTCATTGTGCCAAAATGAATGATCTATGACAGGTTTTCTGTGTCCATAACACATCTTTTCCTGTTCTTTCTAAAGTTCAAGGCCAGTTTATCTATCAGTACACAAAGTACATAAACCTGTATGTATATTATTGGTGATTTGGAAGAAATATCATGCTACTCGATGTTAAACTGTGATTGCTATGGGAGGGATTTGACCATAAAAAATTCAGCCATGTTGTACTAAACTTCAATATAACAAAATAAATGTCAGTATGGTTTTTGTCTGCATCTACTATGTGCAGTATGCGGCAGGAAGAAACGGCACGTTCAATTCATCGTACCACAGCTGAATTGTCAACGAGCGCAATATAGCATTTCTCAAAACCTGTTACTTTAGAACATGATCGTACCTCTTTAAATTTGGGCAGTAACTACAGTCGTGGCCAAAAGTTTTGAGAATTACATAAATATTCGTTTTCAAAAAATTTGCTGCTAAACTGCTTTTAGATCTTTGTTTCAGTTGTTTCTGTGATGTACTGAAATATAATTACAAGCACTTCATACGTTTCAAAGGCTTTTATTGACAATTACATGACATTTATGCAAAGAGTCAGTATTTGCAGTGTTGGCCCTTTTTCAGGACCTCTGCAATTCGACTGGGCATGCTCTCAATCAACTTCTGGGCCAAATCCTGACTGATAGCAACCCATTCTTTCATAATAACTTCTTGGAGTTTGTCAGAATTACTGGGTTTTTGTTTGGCCATCCGCCTCTTGAGGATTGACCACAAGTTCTCAATGGGATTAAGATCTGGGGAGTTTCCAGGCCATGGACCCAAAATTTCAAAATTCTGGTCCCCGAGCCACTTAGTTATCACTTTTGCCTTATGGCACGGTGCTCCATCGTGCTGGAAAATGCATTGTTCTTCACCAAACTGTTGTTGGATTGTTGGAAGAAGTTGCTGTTGGAGGGTGTTTTGGTACCATTCTTTATTCATGGCTGTGTTTTTGGGCAGAATTGTGAGTGAGCCCACTTCCTTGGATGAGAAGCAACCCCAGATATGAATGGTGTTAGGATGCTTTACTGTTGGCATGACACAGGACTGATGGTGGCGCTCACCTTTTTTCCTCCGGACAAGCCTTTTTCCAGATGCCCCAAACAATCGGAAAGGGGCTTCATCGGAGAATATGACTTTGCCCCAGTCCTCAGCAGTCCATTCACTATACTTTCTGCAGAAGATCAATCTGTCCCTGATGTTTTTTTTGGAGAGAAGTGGCTTCTTTGCTGCCCTTCTTGACACCAGGCCATCTTCCAAAAGTCTTCGCCTCACTGTGCGTGCAGATGCGCTCACACCTGCCTGCTGCCATTCCTGAGCAAGCTCTGCACTGGTGGCACTCCGATCCCGCAGCTGAATCCTCTTTAGGAGACGATCCTGGCGCTTGCTAGACTTTCTTGGAAGCCCTGAAGCCTTCTTTACAAGAATTGAACCTCTTTCCTTGAAGTTCTTGATGAACCTATGAATTGTTGATTAAGTTGCAATCTTAGTAGCCACAATATCCTTGCCTGTGAAGCCCTTTTTATGCAACGCAATGATTGCTGCACGCGTTTCTTTGCAGGTCACCATGGTTAACAATGGAAGAACAATGATTTCAAGCATCACCCTCCTTTTAACAAGTCAAGTCTGCCATTCTAACCCAATCAGCCTGACATAATTATGTCCAGCCTTGTGCTTGTCAACATTCTCACTGAGTTAACAAGATGATTACTGAAATGATCTCAGCAGGTCCTTTAATATCAGCAATGAAATGCAGTGGAAAGGTGTTTTGGGATTAAGTTAATTTTCATGGCAAAGAAGGACTATGCAATTCATCTGATCACTCTTCATAACATTCTGGAGTATATGCAAATTGCTATCATAAAAACTTAAGCAGCAACTTTTCCAATTTCCAATATTTAAGTAATTCTCAAAACTTTTGGCCACGACTGTACACTTCATTAAACTTGTTAAAATGCTAAAGGGTTTTTGCAGTGATGCCATATAGACAAACCATGCAAGAACCATTCAGTCACATGTTTTCAAAAGACCAATTTTATTAGTTGTTTTACCTTTTTATTGTCTGTAGAATCTTCATCCACTACACAGAACCTGTTTTGCAAAATAAAGGTTCAGTTGATCTTAAAAGTTCCTTATGAAACCAAACAGCCTGACAAAGACTTTTTTATGTTTGACAGTGTGCTACAATGAACAAATAACGAGTATGGCAATGATTGAGAAACCTTCAGGGGAAGAAACTCACATTCTGCATGGGAAAATATCAAATCTTCTTAAGGCACTCAGGCTTAGCCTACTACAAAAAGACTGAAATTTATTATAAATTAATAAAAAATTAATTGCACCATATAATATTGCCTATGATATTTTATGTTTTCAACTAAAAAAGTTGAAAATGAAAGAAATCAGTTGGCATGATTCGACTTGGAAATCACTACCCTGTCTTCCCAGAAGTAGTTGCACAACACAGGAATAACCCAGTCTTTGTACCAAACTATGTTCCAAATACAAACAGAGCTGGGAAAAACCATGACCTGCCCAATCCAAGGTGTATAAAACGTCTTGCAGAAACAGCAAGACCTGCATCCAACCTGCATTTGTCACTTGACTTCTCATAAAAAGAGGTAAGACACATGCATTTACTCTATCTACATGGGTTTAATATTTTAAATTTGATGTTGAAGTAAATTTTGTTGTGTTTACTTGTATTTGTTCAGATTTGCAGACATGAAGCTCGTTCTTGCTGTGCTGGTGTTGGTTATGGTGGTGGGAGCTCAGGCGCAGTGGTACAACTTCCCGGGAGACGCCATTGGAGGTCTTTTTGCAATTGCACTTGCATCAGAGATAGCCTATAACCTAACCGATGGGATATGAACCGCCGTTTGTCACTCTTTGTTGTAGGTGCGAGAGACATGTGGCGTGCTTACAGTGATATGAGGGAGGCCAATTATAAAAACTCAGACAAGTATTTTCATGCACGTGGGAACTATGATGCTGCACAGAGAGGACCAGGAGGAAAATGGGCTGCCAAAGTCATCAGGTAGGCTGTGGGTATTAGATGTTGACTTTGATGCCACTAACATACTGACATTTAATACTGTGGTAAACATTTGCTTTATGTTAAATGTATTAAGTGTAGCTTACTTTGCAGTAAGTTAACTACACTAGCATATGAGTAAAGTCACTTTTATTGCAATTATCAACAAAGGGTGACAATAACAAAACTGTTTAAATCACAAAACATATAAAACACCCCTTCATGTAGCGCTGGAAAGACAGATACATGTTTGACATCAGAGTATCGAAAGAGCACATCGTTTCACAAAATGTAGATGTCATACGCCGATTGGCGAGCGCAGCGCATACATAAAGCTTCTGCATACTTTGGCTAAAAAAAAAAGCTAGTGTAGCCTTTTTAATGCTTAGACGTGATGTGTATTTGTGGTGTGTATGCAGTGATGGAAGAGAGTGGGTTCAAGGTTCGAGTGGTCGTGGGCATGAAGATTCTGAAGCCGACCAGAGAGCAAATCGCCACGGGCGTAACGGCGGAGACCCCAACGACTTCAGACCTGAAGGACTCGACCGCAAATATTGAAGTGAAGACCACCATCATCCCACACGAGTCTCAATTTTATCCAACATATTTCAGTAGATTGCTGGCTCTGCATTTAATAAAAGAAGACAAATCAGAAATTACATAATTCAGTTGTATTGTATCATTCAGTTGGAAGAGGGAAAAACTGAAAGGCTTACTTCATAGCAGCTCATGTACCAAAGTTATGACCTACTCAAAAAACTTGTTTCCAGAACATATTACACTGAGATTCATAATACCAATTCAGGTTTTGTTTTGTTCTTTGGTTATTGCTGGAATTTTAAGTTTGGTATTTAGGACAATTTTTATGCCATTCAATAAACAGTTATCGCTAAATAACAATTGTTGAGTTGCATAATTATTCATTATGAACTTCTGTCACGATTCTTTTCCTAACCTATCACAAAATCTTAGTAGTTCATATTTATAGACTGTTCTAGTATAATTCAGTAATGGATGCCATGTATCCCTAATGTTTAATTTGTGGTACACATTTGTGACTGTCTTCTGAATACCATATGTGCAAATCTTTTAGTCAAACTCATTCAGCAAGACCTCCAGCCAACACTACATCCACAGGCCTCGACAACACACTTGAACAAACTGACAATAAAACATTAGACAGCAAAATTTTTGTTATAAATTTATTTTGGTCCCGAGGAGACAGATTAATCAAAGAGTCCGAATCCCATGTCATCTTCGGATTCCTCAGACTCATCTTTCTTCTCTTCTTTCTTCTCCACTGCTGTAGAGGGAAAGGACAAAGATGATCAACAACTAACACGTTTAACCATTTCAGGAAAGTGACATGAACAAGCAACATATCTCAAATATTGGTTCTCAAACTGGGAGACTTGAGTTGGATTCAGGGGGCGCCACAGTATTGTGGCATTTTATGAAAATACAGAAATTTGTGATCATTCTAGTGCAATCAAACATCGGAAAAATAAGACCATCAACCAAAAGAATTGATGTTCCAGCATAGTTTAATTAAATATGCTTTTGGTTTAAATAATTGCTATGTTTAAGATCATAAGTCTTTATTTGGGGGGCACCAAAGCAATACACCCTACACAAAGGGGGCTTACAAATATGTTTTAGAACCACTGATCTAAAACAAAAAAATTTAAGGTCTTTTACATGCTTTTTTTACTTTGTTTTAAAAATGTGTAAAATATATGTTTTTGAAATAAAAAAACAGGATTAGACCAAACTGCTCAAGATCACAGTATAGTCCCTTTAACCCCCGATTAGTTCAAAGTAATAACACCATAATAGTTGCAGAACAATATAGAGCGATTAATAAGCCTTAGTAAATATAAACCAATAAAACATGCAATCAAGATAATTTTGCTTCAGATTTTACACTTTAAGGGGTGGTTTCCTGGACAGGGATTTGATAAACACAGGACTAGGCCATAGTGAAATTTGAACATTTAGGTAGATTTAACAAACAAATCTTACCAAAAACATTCCTATTGTTCCTTCCGAGACAAAACAATGCCTCAAGTCAGTGCAAGCTGTTTTCAGTTCAAACAGCTCTTAATATTTATTTAAGTCTGGGACTAGTTTTAGCCGTGTACGGGAAACCACCCATAGGTGACTAGGATAACCCAGACTATAGTATTGTGAAAAACACACAAGAGAAAGTTGAGAATCTCCAGACACTGGAGATCAGGAGGATCAGAAACGCATATCAGCAAAAGAGAGAGACAGAAAAGAGACATGAGAGAGAGAAAACTCACCTGCAGGGGCGGCAGCAGCTACTCCAGCAGCTGGTGCAGCAGCGCTGGAAACGGCAACAGCACCACCTGACGGCACACTGGCCAGTTTACTGAAGCCTGTTACACAGGGACAATAACAGACAGACAGATTCAGCATGAAATTCTGATTTAATTTGTACAAACACAAGATATTTGCCACACTATTAGAAGAAATGGACAATAAAAAATTGCCATGTTGTGGCCAGGAAAACTCCCATTTCTATGCAATTCTGATGCAAGATTTTTAACTATTTAAATTGAGCTAACATTAGCTAGCTTGTCGAAAAACATTACCCAAACTGTATATTTGACAAACTTGTTTCAATCTAAAACCACAGAACTATTGATATATTGTTTGTTTGCACCCATATTTTACGATTGGGTTCATTGTGCCAAAATGAATGATCTATGACAGGTTTTCTGTGTCCATAACACATCTTTTCCTGTTCTTTCTAAAGTTCAAGGCCAGTTTATCTATCAGTACACAATGTACATAAACCTGTATGTATATTATTGGTGATTTGGAAGTAATATCATGCTACGCAATGTTAAACTGTGATTGCTATGGGAGGGATTTGACCATAAAAAAATTCAGCCATGTTGTACTAAACTTCAATATAACAAATGTTTTTCTCTGCATCTGCTATGTGCAGTATGCGGCAGGACGAAACGGCACGTTCAATTCACCATACCGCAGCTGAATTGTCAAAGAGTGCAATATAGCATTTCTCAAAACCTGTTACTTATGAACATGATCGTACCTCTTTAAATATGCACAGAATATTAGCAAGCTCACACGCGCTGCACGAGACAAATACAGTAATATTGCCCAAAAGCCCTCTCTTATGTGTATGCTGATTTTGTCAGAGGATGTCAGTTCATGAAAGTGACTGCCGTTTCACATGTGGCACTAATGAATCACGTTTATTTAATATTATACATTTGCTTTCATGTCTGACAACAGAAAATTTCAATGAGAATAGCTTTATAGTGCGCTTTTAAAATACAATATGTGAAGACTAGAAGCAAAAGTGCCAACAATAGTTTGACTGTGCACAAATGCGACGTAATAACGTTTTCTGTATGCTAATTAGTATGTCAAGTAGAGCTGCACGATTCTGGATAAATTGAGGATCTCGATTCTTTTGTTTCAAATAAAGATTGCGATTCTGAATGATGACAAAGTAAAACATAATTTACTAGAGGGTCTGACAAAAAACAGTTTATTTAGGTATGTAATATGTAGGACTTCAAAATGATTACATATTTCATGGTTAACCTAGAGTAACTATGGTGAGAAATGTTTAACCACAAATTCCATAACTAAACTTAAATGTTTTTCTATTTTTTTACTTTAAGTCCAAAAGTTTAACTTCCTATAAAGTATAAATGCATTGAAGTAACTTGTATATTAAATATTTCTCAGTAAAACAAATTCATAAGATGACACTATTTTATACATTTGCCATGTGAGCATAATCAGAACAATGTAACAATCCTGAAAGACACTCAAAAGAAATGTTTTGTTGTCAGGCTGTATTTACTTTATATGTTGGTCTGTTATTTGGTGTGAGATTAATTTGGGCAGAGCAGGAGCTTGTAAACGCGTCTCATGCGTGCGAGTTGGCATCTCTGCTTTAATCCCAGTACTTCTGTGATCATTTGACACAGAAATAATGACTGTGACGTCGTTACATACCTTATAATAATAATTTTAACTTCCGCGGCAGCAACAGCAAATATTGAAGCGTTATGATTTTAGTCCGAGGTGTAAGTTAATAGACACACGAGAATCGTTGATTTACATTAATGAGATCGCCTAGTGTTCGAATCGAGATCTTTTAACAATAAATCGTGCAGCTCTAATGTCAAGAATCGATAGTGAGGGACCAAACGATTCCCACCCCTAGAAAATCCACCAATAATGACATCTAGAACCATCACCCTGTTATAAAGCTTCATAAATCAAGCAGAGCGTTTCTTATTCACATAAACAGCAGGTACTCTTTACCAGGTTGTTGTGGTCTCTGTAATGCGGTTTTCAAACAAAATGAAAAATACTGGACAACGACTTCGAGATCATCTTACCCTGGGCAATCACTTCCTCCACATTTTTGCCACTGAGCTCAGCGACAACCTACAAACAAACAGGCAAACATTAAAGAAAAATGAAACGAACAGTATTCTTACATATCACACTCTTCATGAACAGACATACCTTTCCCATGCGAGTGTCATCGGACTCGATGCCGACGCTTTCCAGAATCTTCTTGATGTCACCTGTGCTGGGGCTCTCTTTGCCACCGAGGGCAGCGAGAAGGTAAGCGGCTACGTAACGCATCCTGGCACAAAATAAGACACATTTACATTTACATTTAGCAGACGCTTTTATCCAAAGTGACTTACATTGCTTTATCCTATACATTTTACATAGGTATTTGCAATACCCTGGGATCGAACCCACAACCTTGTGTTAACGCAATGCTCTTACCACTGAGCTACAGGAAAGCCAGATCTAGTTATACTACAATAAAAAGTGATACTTATTAAATATACTAGCTGTCTTTATTAGACAGGACAAAATATATAAACAAATGTAAAAAAAAAGTGCAAAATTCTAAACCCTGGCAGACAATTGGGCTGATTTTGTGTCAAGACAATGACGAGGATCATCTGCTAACGTTACTAAAGTTTAACACATGTGAGTTACTTGTAAACGTTTGGATATCGTGCTGAAGCGTTGGATCAAGTTTCTTTTGCCACTTTTGACTATTTATCCCAAACACACACACACGTCGTTCGAGCGTCAGTAACGTAAATTCACATATACGGCACATGGCACTAGTGCCTCTAGCTCACAATAGTCAAACTGAGCACATGTTGGTGAGTGATGTGTGAAAAATGAGCCTTCGTGAGTCTTTATAAATACATTTTTCTGCGTCTGAAACGGCAACATGTTTGTTAAACGATGTTTTTTCACTCACTTTGCAGAGAGGTAGAGTCTCGCGTGTTCGATAGCGGGCTCGTGCGGGCAGAAAGGAAGCGGAAACGCGGCGAGACGCGGAAAACAGACACGAACGACGACGTCACACTGGAGGAGCAAACCGATTGGTCGAGGAGCACGTCAATCACGGGGACGAGGGACGGAGCATGGGCACGCTTGAAAATAAATATGATTATAAATACGATTAAATTAACGTGATGTAGTTATTGTTTTGTCTTGATTTTATGCAACATGTGTCTTTTTTATATTTAAAGCCAACGTTTTTGCATAATGAAAATGTCACTTAACCAGCGTTTACTAGACTTGGCCAGCAGAGGCCGCTGTTTATCATAAGTGTATATAAACGACAGCATTCTGTAACATCTTTGCTCTTTGACTCAAACACCATCGTTTTCACTTCACAGCGTATTAACGGAGTTTTAAGGTAATTATATTTGCAATATCCTATCAGATTAATACTAAACTGTACTGATCTATTTTTGTCTCACGTTATGAAATTTACATTTGCATTTTTTCATTTCAATCAGATAAAGTTTATTGAAGGTTGTTTCTACTATTTTTGTTTTAAGAGCTATAGATCTGTGCAAAGAGCTTTCAGCCATTTAAACATGCTTTAGATAGAAGTAGTTTAGATTACTTAAATAACCGAGTGATAATACAAAATCAATAAAGGGGGCTGACATTAGGATCATTTCAGTAAAGTGTGTTTTCATTATGTCCTAACTGATGCTTTAAAACTTTTCTGGTTTTTATTATAAATTATTTAAAATTGTACTGATGTTAAAAAAGTACACCCAAAGAAATTCTGCTTTCTTTCTTCATCACATTTCAATGATATCTGGTTATCGTACAAGAAACTGGCTTGAATTTACATCTGGAATGTATGTGAATGAACGTTTCTATCTTTTTCTCACACAAAGCTATCAATTGACATTGAAAGACTATTTTTTTAATAAAGAAATTATAAATCAGCTATTATAAGGAGAGAGGAAATATTTATTTCTGTGTCTATCGTCTCATTCATGATAACAGTTTGGCTTGTGAATTAATCTGCCAATTTTATCAACCAACACACACACAAACTGACCAGACCGCACAGCCAATCATAAATCTAGACTTTGAACACAAACCTACTGGAAAATTTGAGGAAAGGCATGTGAGGACTGTGGGTTCCTTTTCGGTTCCTGCTCTCATATTCTCCTCTTCCCTCACAAGTCCCTTTTCCTCTGTGTCCTTTTTGAACAGCCTTATTTACTTTCACTCTTTCTTCTCTTATACACTAGCAGCCGTGTTCCTGTAAACCTCATCAATGGATGGGATTGGGTTTCTGAACATAATCTCTCAATGGGATGCATTGTGGGGGACTGGCTGTGGATTCGGGAAAAATTTGAGTCCGCTGGACTTGGCTGCGTTTTATTTGTCCTGTCATTCAGCAGGCTTGTTATAGCCGCGGTGCACAGAACGGAGAAAAAAAAACATCAGAGCCAAGGCCTCATTGTTACCAGTAATTTATGACTATAAATACTGTAAATTGAAAACAGGTTGAATATTGTGGTAAGAAATGTCAGATTGATAAGGTTGAAAAAAGCATAAAAGATAAGGTTGGGCAGCTGAATTTTGAAGCATGAAAAAAAGAGAGGTAGAATATCGTGTCCTTCACCTAACACACATTCACAATCTGATTTTATTGGGTCAAAGCGGTGACCCCAGAGGGATACAGAACAAAAAGGTTTCCATTGTCTGTATGGTTATTCAGGATGTCTTTCTTTCAGAAATCTGTCTTATATTTTCACTAATGGACCGAGAGACTGAATGTGACTGATTCCAGCTCCATCATTGATCCTGCGTGCGGTCTCTCTGAAGTGATGATCTCACTGCAGGTTTTGAAGTCCGGAAAACATTGTGGTGTTTGTAGTCAGCAGTTGTCATGGTTACAGAAATGTACATTTCTGAAACCATGCTTCAAGCGATATAACTTGTGTTGCATTAATTAAGTTTCTTTTTTGTGTGATTCCCACATTTATTTGAATGGCGTTATTTTACATCCTACCTCCAATTTCTGGTTTGTGAGGGGCGTAAACAAATTTAAATCCAGCTCATGAATATGATTTTTTTCGTGTTTAATCAACTGACCAGTGCTAGGTTTGTGAGTTTTAAATCCCATACACGACCAACCATTTGCAAAGATATTATTATCTATACAATTGATAATATGTGACCCTGGATCACAAAAAAACCAGTCTTAAGTAGCAGGGGAACATTTTTAGTAGAAGCCAAGAATGCATTGTAAGGGTCAAAATTATAGATTTTTCTTTTATGCCCAAAATCATTATTATATTAAGTAAAGATCATGTTCCATGAAGATATTTTGTAAATTTCCTTTTGTAAATATATCAAAACTTTATTTTTGTGAGTGGATGACCAGTAACAGCGCCTCTTATTACCAACTTCAAAGGCAATTTTCTCAATATTTTGATTCTTTTGCACCCTCAGATTCCAGATATTTAAACAGTTATAACTCCACCGGATATTATCATATCCTAAGAACCCATACATCAATAGAAAGCTTAATTATTCAGCTTTCAAATGATGTAAAAATATCGATTTCGAAAAATTGATCCATAAGACTGGTTTTGTTGTCCAGGGTCAAATATACATTTATATTAAAACATTTTTTCATTGGATAAATATTTGAAAAAATAAAAAACTGATAAACATGAAGGGCGACCAATATTTAAGATTGAAATTTTTTTTTTTAAATCTATAGATGTAAAATTTCTGCCTGAAAGTGATGGTGCTTAATAATAAATTAGTAATGAAGTAAGAAAGTAAACCTCTGTGACGCATGACATCCCAATATTTGCTATTACCATTCATATGCAGTGAGAAAAGTCCATAATACAATCCCATAAGCAGTAGTAATATTTTATTATGACTTTACAGGTATCACACCTTAAATTCAGACAGAGGCAATCAGTTTTGTTCCTGTATCTTCTCTCTGGCTGTGATTGACTCCCATGATGATTAAATACTGAAACAGTTGAAGAAACTTCAATATCATCAACAGCAAACTCAATTTTTATCATCTTTTAAGAGTGAAATTCTCATTGTCATTGTAACTAACAGGTAGCTGTGTGACAGCTGTGACAGCTGTGACATTAATAACATCATTATCAATTTTTCAATGGCTGACAAGCAGATCAGGTGAGTTTCATCCAAATTCCTTTAAAGGCAAGTCTGACTATAATAACTTACAATTTCACACAATAGAGCAGATCTGCATATCCAGTGACGGTAATGGTTTTCTTTCACGCAGTAGACTAATGTGTGCTGCGTTATTTCAGTCTGTCGGCTAAACTCATCAACGGAGGTATAGCCGGATTGATCGGCGTCACTTGCGTGTTTCCGATTGACCTGGCGAAAACACGCCTCCAAAACCAGCGAAACGGATCTCGCATCTACACCAGCATGTACGTCTCTGTCTCATTCAGGAGCTGTGAGTTGACAAATCATCAGATTAATGATTGTGTGCTTGTTTATGTGTGGGAATGTGTTTCATTACAGGTCTGACTGCCTCTTAAAAACCATCCGATCAGAAGGTTTATTTGGAATATATAGAGGTACATTGCTTTGTGTTATAGTGTGTTTGTCTCTAGGAAGGTTTGAGATCATTTGAGATTTTTTTGGGCTTGGAAAAACTCCACCTTCGGTTTGTTTATGACAAATTTTCAGGCGCTGCAGTTAATCTGACGCTGGTTACCCCAGAAAAGGCCATCAAGCTTGCCGCAAATGACTTTTTTAGACATCAGCTCTCCAAAGATGGGTAAGAGAAGAAATTACACTTAAATGATAGTTCTCCCAAATGCAAATAATCTTTCATTTGACATATTTAGTGATTTTTCACATGGTCAAATAAAGAAATATAAATAGTTTGTGTAAAATTACATGAAGAATATGTCATTTTATTATACCTAAGTGTTATAATATGTTTTTTATGCCACCCTAGCTGCCGGAGTATAACATTTTTTATATATAATTTAATTTGTACTCATGAAGACTCTTTTGAACACTTAAATGGATGGTTGACCCAAAATGAAAATTCTGTCATCATTTACTTACCCTCAGGTTCTTTCAATCCTGTATATATTTTTTTCTTCTGTTAGACACAAAGAAAGATATTTGAAAGAATGTTAGTTCTGGGAGATCATTGACTACCATATAAGAAAAAATATTGTATTTTTGTTGTTGTTCAATTAAAAACATAATGAGAAACACCTAAATTGGGGCACCGTTGACTACCATTTAACTTTTTCCTACTATGGAAGTCAACAATGTCCCAAAACCGAAAATTGCTTTTTCCCAAATATCTTCCTTTGTGTTCATCAGAACAAAGACTTTATTGAAACACCTTGATATGGAGTAATTTGTGACAAAACTTTCTAAATTCTTTGGGTGAGCTGTCCTTTTAAGACTGGAATTATTTTTAATTGTAACTCAACAGCACTGATTTAAAAAACATGTATACTCTTTTTTATTGAAAATCCTTTTTTGCTTTGGACAAAATGTAGGTCAGACAAAGTCACTGAAGCTATATCTTATTTTTAAACTGATCAACTGCGGTGAACTCTTAGATTTGGACTTGGGTTTTTGAACATGATGTTATTCATTCATAGCTTAAACCCCTTAGCTGTGCTGAGCATCTAGGTGTTGACAGAAAGCTAGAATGCTAAATTATTGATTAATACAGTCCAGAAGATGGGAATGAATTATTGAATTGTGTGCATAACTGTGTGCTAATGATGTCATCACACATTCGGTAACACACCCTAAAGCTTTTTGTTTACTGAAGAAACAGGCTGATCATCATCAAAAAATGATTAATTCTCACTCTCTCTCACAGGCAGACGTTGACGCTGGTTAGAGAAATGTTAGCTGGATGCGGGGCGGGTACCTGCCAGGTTAGTCGTTCTCTGTCCTGTACCCATATGATATGCATTGCCTCTCAGACACACACATAAAACATTAGTCTTACCTGTGTTTAATGTCTTTGTAAAAAAAAAGCCTTCATTAAAAAATGTATAGCATTGTTTCAGAAATACAGTTTTGTACATTCACATGAGATGAAGATTCCTAATAATGTTTTATTGATCATATTTAGGTTATCCATAGGACGCCTATTCATGTGTGCCACCATGTTAAGATCACATGAACAGTTGTGTATTTAAATGATTTACAAATAGCAACAAAAAAAAACAACATATACAACAAACACACACAACAAACAAGCCAACTAAAATACCTATTGACGAAACAAGAACTGGAGAATGATTTTGGCTGACAGCACATGAATTTGTTGGGAATGACTGCGAGAATGTTTATTTTATTGATGAGTTGAGTCTGAGACTGAGAACACAAAAGACAAACAACCTGCTCTAGCGTGAAGCGCTAGGATATATTGCAGCCAACAAAATATAAAGGATTAATGAGTGCACCTTAGGAATGAGTTTCCTCATTACTTATATATTATACATGTTCTCAAATACAATTTAATCATAAAGGGATAGTTGATACAAAAAATACAAATTCTGTCCTTGTCATAACATTTAAAACCTGTTTGTGAATCTTTTTTCTGGAGATATTTTGACAAATGTCTCAAAATGTGTGGTTTTGTGTCCAAAGTCAATGGACGTTAATGGGTTTCAAGGTTGTTTGGTCAGCAATATTCTTCAAAATATCTTCTTTTCAGTTCTGCAAAGAAAAAGAAACACGGATGTGAAATGACATGGGATTGAGTTTGCTTTATTTGCGTTTTGGCAGGTGATCATAACGACTCCTATGGAGATGCTTAAGATCCAGATGCAAGATGCCGGCAGGATAGGTGAAATATACACCACTGTCTGTCTCCTATGTCTTCATGTTTAATTAACATGTATTATCAATGACGTCTCATTTATCATATCTGAAAGAAATATGTATATTTAGCATTTTTAATGAAACGTCTCTTGGGTGCCCAGTCAGAGAGAATGACTCAATAAAAATATTTCAGTTCTGGATAATTTTGGCAAATGATATGGGCCTTCAATTTACATACTATACACATGTAAACATAATTAAAAGTCCATAAATAGCATGAGTAGTATTGTGCCTTTGACAGAGGCCCGGAGGAAGCAGAATGACCAGCGGTGCGGAGGAGGAGGGGTCAAAGTCAGCCTCGTTCAGGTGAAATCTCCCACTGCCCTCCAGCTCTCTAGAGATCTGCTGAAGGACAAAGGCATCGCTGGTCTATATAAGGGACTGGGGGCTACTCTGTTAAGGTAGTTCAGTCATTCAATCTGTGCAACATAATGTGTCCCGCTCGTCCTTTATCTCTCTGTGGTGTGTGTGTGTGTTTGTGTGTGTCTCTCTCTCTCCCTCAGGGATGTGCCCTTTTCCATCATTTACTTCCCACTGTTTGCTAACCTGAACAGCCTGGGCAGCAGGAACGCTGATGGTTCGGCTCCGTTCTACATCTCATTCCTGGCCGGCTGTCTCGCAGGCTGCACTGCAGCTGTTGCTGTCAACCCTGTGGACGGTAAGATGGTCTGCGCTGAATGATGGGATGGACTGAGCGAGCTGTGTGGATATGTATAACAAGCAGCAGTACAATTTTAAGCACCACTGACCGAAAGCAAATGGAAGAATTTTAAAGAAACCAAAAAAGGAGGTGGTGTCTGGCAAGAATACGAGGACTTTGTATTATTTAGTTGCCTTAGCAATAAAGAAAAGTAAGTTAATTATAAAAAAATAAAAAAAAATGACAACTAAACTCAAACCAAAGCTAAAATAGAAATATATCAAATTTATATAGCAATACATAAATAAACAAATGAATTAAATATTAATTAATTAATAAACATATGAAGCTATTAATCACAAGTTATATTTTTAAATAATTAGCGAAAAATAAATAACCGAAAAATAACTTACTAAATAATTAACTAAATAAAAACAGAAAATAACAAAAGGTCATTACAAAGTGCTGGAAATGTATTTGAACTAACATGAAACCTTAAAATCTAATTCAAAGTATTGTTCAAACTACAAAAGAAAAACTAAGCACAAACATCAACTTCGGGGGTTAATAAATGTTTTTCTGAAGAAAAACAATACATTTGTGAGAGAAAATGGTTCATATTTTCAACTATTTAGCTAAATTTCAATGTAAACAAAGTGGCAAATTAAAATAAGATACAAGGGGTAAATCATTGCGTCAATAACTGCACATCTCATCTGTAAATGATGTACAGTAAATGATGAGAGAAATGTAATTTATGGGTGACTTTAATGGTACAATTCAAATGTTTGGCTAAAATATTATAAATTACGTAGAAAATAAAGTTTTAAACTTAAATTTTTGCTATTTTACGTGTCTAATACATGCATGGGCAACTTATAACACACTAAAGACACAGAAAACATATTAGCGCCATATGACCCCTTTTATAGACATTTCACATGAAAGAAATGAAAACTGTGATACTGCTTTAGACTAATCTTTCTTTAGGATTACAATATTTTCACGATATCATGCAGTGTCTGAGAGACGAAACAATCATGTACTGTGAATGAAACTGATTTGGGTGTATTGTACTGTATTTGTCTGTATGTGTATGGGCTCTAGTGATAAAGACCAGACTTCAGTCTATGACCTGTGGATCTCAAGAAGACATGTACAGTGGAGTAAAAGACTGTATCAGGTGATTTTCATTTATTCATATGGTTCATTTAAACAGTCGCTAAAGAATCAGATTAAAGGGCAGATCACACTAGGCACACTAGACTTTGTGCTCCACTGACTTTCATTCATGTATCTGCAAATATAAAAGACCAACAAAGGCAAGAGGTTGAGTATTTTTACGTTGTTATTTTTCGTTGTTATATTTTTTGTTGTATATTAAGACAGAGCAGGAATAGGCAAAATTTTGTTTTTACTTTTACAAGCCAACATATTCCTTAGGCTCTGCATCTATCATAGCAACTGAAAACACCAGTCGTTCATTATAGTGGGATTTTTCTTTTGAAAAATTCTGCAGCTGTATACATTCAGAGAGAAAATTTACTTTACCTATTTTATTATGTGTGTCTCTCTCTTAAAACAGTAAGATTCTTTGTAAGGAGGGTCCTGCTGCATTCCTGAAGGGGGCGTACTGTCGCGCACTGGTCATCGCTCCACTTTTCGGGATTGCTCAGGTGATTTACTTCCTCGGAGCTGGTGAATTTGTTGTCAGTCTTCTGTCGGTACAGAAACAATGAATCCCTACTGTGTTTGGAAGTGCTGATGTCTGCATTCAAACTATCATCATAGATGTTAAGTTATCTCATTTTACACTTAGTTGTAGCTCTAAAAGTAAAAACATTTTCGCTTTCAAATTGATTCAAAGGGATGTGGATTTTCTCTTTAGTAAATTTCATCTCCAGTTTTTTTAATTACCTGTTTAATCAGTTTTCTCAGTCATAAGGATACGTCCAAAATCTTGTTTTATATGTAATGATCAGTATATTCACTTTAATGGTCTGAATGAAGATTTCTTAGTTCAAATGCACTCTTTAAAAGTGCTTCATTGTACTTTTTTGGCTGACCTTTAACATCTGAAGGACATTTCAGTTTCCCCAAAGGTTTTGGTTAAAATAACCTCTTAAGAGATTAAAAAGTAAAAATGAAAAGGTTTTATGAAGAACCTTTTGTCGCTCCTTTTTTGTACTGTATACTGTACATGACATAAAAATGCATGAGCAAAGTACAATTTCTCAATATCCTTGTTTTATTACTATATTTAAGTAAGTCCACCTTTTTTGTCTGGTACTAGATGGCAGTTTATATTTATCATTAGAGCTGGACTGTTGTAATACTCTAGATGTATGTCTGTGTTCATGAAAAAAGCAAGTGCTACAAACCAGAAAGACAATCGTCCATAAAAAACTGTTGTTCCAGGTGTGCCTTCATGTTTTATCATTGATGATCCTCCTAGGGTCCTGTGACTATGTGGGTCCCGAAACTCCTGTACATTTATCAATAAATATTCTGAATTGTATACACAATATGTTTCAAGAGAAATAATCAAATATATGATGTCCATCAAAATACAGTAAATGTAGTCTATGTCATATCCTATAAGGAAACACGTTTGTTTGATCTATATGTATTATAACTGTTTTCACAAGATTTATATCATTAATTGTTCATTATATCATGGGAAAATTTGATTTTCTTCATATCTTTTGCCTGTTTTGTCATTCAGTGTATTGTACTAAAAGCAGCGTGGCCACTTGCTAGGTTTTAGCAGAAAAAAATTACTTGCTGGGTTTTATGAAAAATAAAGAGATTGCGGGATCTGTGGCCCAGCACACATGCTGCTAAGCACTCAAGCAGATGGAGAGAAGCAGTAGAAAAGCATTGATTGCAGGGCAGGTGATTGTATCGCCAGGGGCTTTTGATCATGTTTAGTATTCGGACCACAGAGCCACCTTTCATTGCAGACTTTAATAGCCTTCACATCGTACTGTCCAAAGAGACATCTTTGGTCACTATTTCCATCCTCTCTCTCTCGTGTCATATCTCGGATGTAATCAAACCCCCATCTCTGAGAAATTTTCTGTTTCCCTGTTGCCCACCGTCATTGATCTCTGTGTGATTTGCTGTGCCGAGACTATCACTGCATTGGACAGAATTGTTGGTGTTGCAAACGTATTCTGAAAGATCCGTTTCATCTCGATATTATAGCCCCAAAATGGCCGTGCTTGTCGGTGCTCTGATTGCAAACTCGCAGAAATAACACAGAGCCAGCAGACAAGACACTAGGCACACGGCGGCTGTAATAACTCTGCCAGGGATTTTTGGTGCCTTCGGAAATATGTGTCCACCATCTAGATTCTCTTCAGATTTGACTATTCTGCATTGTGGTCGTAACGAATGGAGGCTGAGCTTTTTATGTGCGGCCCGAGAAGCTGCTTTGTAACCCAGATCCAAAATTGATGTGTGGAGCTGTGGGGTTACATTGACACTAGGGCTGCGTATGTGCGGCTTTGTTGTGAAAGACACGTACAATGGTTATGATTGTGTGTGCAATCGTATAGCTTTTCTGTAGCTCAGTGGTAAGAGCATTGCGTCAACAATGTAAGGTTGTGGGTTTGATCCCAGGGGATTGCACTACCTATGTAAAAATGTAAAGGATAATGAAATGTAAGTCGCTTTGAATAAAAGCGTCTGCCAAATGCATAAATGTAAATGTAAAATGTATGAATACATGAATGTGCTGTTGGGTTGGAATTTTTTAAAGTATACAACTCGGCCATGTCCTGTGACTCAGATCAGATCAATGATCGAGCTGTCTCATAAGCTTCAGAGCTCTTCCATCTAATGTTAAGTTTCATGCGAACCCTACGGGCAAATAGTTGCACAGTTTTTTAACTCGGGGGTTCCCAAACATTTCAGCCTGCGACCCCCAAAATAACTGTGCGAGTGAATCGAGACCCCCACTATCCTCGGAGGTGGTTTAAGTTAGATATGCAAACGTTGCGCGCAAATGTACACATGCACCTATTCTACCCAAACGCGCATAATGACAACACAAAAGAGCCCAGCCTAAGATAATATTATTTTATTGTTATTTACTCATTACTTGACAAGTTGTTATACATAAACTTTGAACTATTACAACAGATGGACGAATTTGTGGATGTGCCTCTTTTCGTTCCTTAGGACGATGGCCCCTCTGACTGCGGCGCTTCTCCGCCCTCCTCCGCTGGCCTCCCTGCATTGTCTTTGGTCGATATTAATCAACGTTTCATTTCGACACATAAGAATATCCTAAATTTAAAGCATGAAAAATAATCTGCGTGCACATGGGGCTGTTTAACGTGGTGCTGTAAATTGACTTTCTGCACCTAATGCGGTTGCTAATGTCGTTAATGTGACGTAATCACCTCAGGGGTCATGATCGAGGGGGAGGAAATTCCTAAGGCTGATGGCTTTTTATTTGCCTGGTCTTATTTTGAACTTAACTGACATATTTATATGTTGTTATACTTATTGATTACATACATTGTGTCTAATTAAAAAAAAGATTTCTTGAAATCATCTTGCGACAATGCCCTCACGGCCTAGCGACCCCCCAGCGGGAACACCTGGTTTAAATATGTGATGTGCACCGTGAGGAAGGTGAAGCTGTAGATCAAGGCTGAAAAATTACCCAGACCCTCATGCTTGATTACCCATGAAAACAGTGCAAGATGAAAGGCACGCTTGTTGACTTGAGTTCTGAAGAGACCAGCGAGGCAGCTTAATGAATATTTACCTCAGAGAGAGAGAGAGAGAGAGAGAGAGACTGAGAGAGAGAGAGAGAGAGAGAGAGAGAGAGAGAGAGAGAGACTGAGAGAGAGAGAGAGAGAGAGAGAGAGAGAGAGAGAGAGAGAGAGAGAGACTGAGAGAGAGAGAGAGAGAGAGAGAGAGAGAGAGAGAGAGACTGAGAGAGAGAGAGAGAGAGAGAGAGAGGGAAAGAGAGAGAGAGAGGGAGAGAGAGAGACGAGGATTCAAAATGTAGCAAGCTATGTCTACACAGGCAGCAGCCTTCTAAGACAACATCCTAGAGACACGATTCACAATTGAATCACACCTTTATCATGAGAATGAATTATTTCTGTATTTTATTACTTTTCCTGCTAAAATTCCCGTAACTGAAATACGTTTGATTTGTCTGAGTGCATTATATGTAGTATATTTCTCAAATTACAAAAGAAGTGTCCATGACTGATATTCTCATCCTCCGTAACATTTTTAAAGGACTGTTGAAACACATACACAAAATATTTACATTAAAGGAGCGGTTCACTTTAAAATTTTCCATAGTAGGAATAAAATTACCACGGAAAGTCAATGAGGGTTTATATAGAAGTGAACTACTGCTAACAGTTTGATTTGTTGTGAAGAAACGCATCCACCAGAACCTTAAAATGGCTACCAGGTTAAGAGATCACTTTCTCTAGTTAAAAAAGTAATATTCTCTTGTCTTGCTGTGTACACAACTTTTTTCATTCTCATTACCGATACAGGTGGTTTTCTGCATTCAATTTCTTTTACATGTAATTTTCTATTTAAATATAATGAATTTATGTCTTACTATGCATGATTAATAAAAACTTGCTTAGGCATCATGTCTTCTCTTTTTTTTTACCAGAACATGCAATGGGATTGGTCTTTTAAATGATTAAAGTAATGATCATTTAAAATGGAAAAAAATGTATTTGATGCTTTAAACATGTCAAGCCTTTTAAATGAATAAAAAGGAAAGTTGATGGAAGTGTTTTTAAGAAATTCATGTTTGAGATCTTGAAACCAAGATTTTGTGAGAATCCCCCAAATACAGTGACAACTGTGTTTTAATTGTTCAGATATTTGCAAAACCCAGGGACAAGCATAAAGGGCGATGAATAATAATGACATATAAAAATCACATGTTATGGAGCAGTGATGTGAATGCCTTTTTGCCAAATAATTTTGTCCCATAAATACCCAGTTTCTTTTTCCCCCCATTTTGTGGCATATTTTGATGATTTAATTGAACCCGAGGAGCGTTCAAAGCAAATATTGTATATGCTCTCCTGACATTTAACTACATTTGACTATTTAATACATTTTACATTGTGGTGAGATACTGAAAGAGTCATACATTTAAATGTCAATGTTGTGTTTGTGTTATTTATACAGAGATACAGACAGACTGATGTGCGAGTGATAGTGTGATCAGTGTGCCAGCAGTGATGTGATGCCAGCCTATCAGATCCTGGCTATCTCAGTCAGGTGTCTGGCTGCTCTAACTTATAAGGTTAAGCCCTCAGCAGATCCATACAACACAAGTCCAGCTTCATGGCCGAAGCCCCCACTGTAAAAAACAGCACTACTTTGACCTATATCCTACATTATCCGCTAGGGGGCGTCAGGTTCACTGCGTTTCATTTAGAACCTTCAGCCGTGAGCTCAGAGGCAATTGATTTGTTGTGCTTATACTATTCTATCAGCTGGGAAAACAAATTGTCCCAGGAGACACACGATGTAGAGTACTTTCCAAAATATTTTGATTTCGCGAGTGGAGGCACCTCTGTGTGAATAGAGGGCACATTGCGTGCCTGTGAAGGGATGCAGGTAATGTCATCAACACTTTAGGGTATAATTAGCATCCTATGATGATTCTTGCTGTTAGCCGTCAATCATCCACAACTTCAAACCGAGATGCCAAATAGCTTGTGAATATCAGCAGGGATGGCAAAACACTGGCTAATTATAAACAGCTGAGACCAAATTTCATACGCTGGGTTTCAAATTCAGAGAATAGCTGCAATGGGTGCAGTTTTCATGCATTTCATTTTTCATTATTGACAAGTGCTTTGTTATCATTGACACAAAGCAAGAATATATTTCCCACGATAGAGTAATTTTCTCTATAATGTCTTGGAATGAAACAACATGAAGTATACAAAATGGAGAACCTATAGCAGTTATTTGCTTTCATTTTTAAACCAATACATTTAGTTATTTATCTCTGAATTGAGTCAATTCCACCTACAATTTCCAATTAAAATTTCAAATTCTGGGCGGCGTCACTCAGGTCATCTTTTTGCGCGCACCCATTCTAAAAATCTGAATTTTGCCCAATATTGAAATATGCGCGTAGTACATGTTTGTATAATGTTTTATTAAATGTAAATGTTTTGTTGTTATTGGTGTCGTATACAACACAAAATAATACCATGAATAAATAATTTTCTGGTGCAATATAAGATGATGTTATGGTACAAGTGGTTGTGACTGAACTGCAGAAGCGCTCAACTGTGCATAAACTGAGATGCCATCAGCTGGCGGTGACACGGACGCGCACCTCGCCATCCTCGACCTCATCTCACCTTCAAGCACATTTACAACCATCAATCGAATGAGGGGGTTAAGAAAAAGAGGGAAAGAAAAATCTAATGAGTGAAAGAAAGAAATAAGGAGGGAAGGGGAGAGAAAGCGCGCGCGTCTGCTCCATGGTCACTCGTCTGTTGGAAGAGCGAGATACATTTTGGATTCGACTTTTCTTGGAGAGCACTTGTCCAAAAAACAGCGTTTGTTGGCGTGACAGAGGCGAACAGTCATGCACCTGAACCGAGAGGACGAGGAGGGGAAAGGTGAGATGCACGTCCAATCCAAATGTGATTTTCGCACTTTGCTGGTTTACTCTCGCTTGTTTTAGGGAGAACGCACGCCCTTGAATATGAGACGAGCTGGCGACAACCGGTACCGCTCGTTGCGCGGGTCAGTACCGTGAGACACCTTTTGTTAAGCACGACCCAGAGTACATTTGTTGCTTTTTCTTCAATTGTGTGAGTTGCCAAACATGCAAACAGGTTCAAACGGCTCTTTATTTATGACACCAAAATGCATTCCCTTAGATTCATCAAATCTCCTTTTCTTCCTAACGGCACTTGTTGTGTTTTAAATTGAAGGTACATTTATTGACCCTGGTGCCTTTGACGAAGCTGTCATGTATGCACGTGTAAGCGCAAGGTCATCATCCCTCATCACATAGTCATGATGGGTGTCTGCGCGAGCGTTTCTTACAGACAGAAGGACGCAGCTCGCGTTTGTACCCGTGCGTTTGCCGGCTTGACTTACAGACCGCATCGCTCCAAAAGAGGGCGATCAGACAGTCTGATCACTTTTTGATGAACAATAGTGTGATATGATGGCGGTTCGGGACGAGGGAAGACGTTCATACATTGGCCTCTGCCCCCTCCTGTTGCGCGCAACCTGGTTTGTCAGGTGGTCAAATTTAGATAGTAAATTGTTTTCAGAGATGTGTGAACTAAAGTCATAAATTGATGAGAACCACCGTTTAATATGTTGCCAGACGTCAATAAATGAATAGATTCGGGAGAAATATTCTGATTGGTGGATGTGTAGCTCCAGGGGCGCGTTTGGCGCGTCTGTTTTCCAGCGCATGCCGACGCTTCCTTCTCCGCTTTCCCTGTTGCTCCTTGAGAATTCCTCGCGCGTCTCAAGGTTGAGTCTGTCCGCGTCTGCGGGGGATTCAGCATCTGGTTTATCGATACCCCAAACGCTTAACTCAACACGTGGTCTGTGACAGGTTTGTGATGGAATTTGTGTCACGATTGTGTCAGGATTGGCTACTTAGATTTTCATGAAGGGAAGTTGTCAGATGGTCTTTCACTCTGTAACTAATACGGGTTGTGAAGTCAAATTACAATGTGTGTTTTCTGCAGCAGTTGTTTTTTGTGAAGGTTTCAGCCATATACAGTAGTTTAAAGCCATTATACTTATATTTTGGTTAAGCAAACACAATAAAACACTGGAAAATGAAGTGTATAAAGACCTTTCATAAATGAAGCGTAATGTTTTTATGACATTAGAATGAGATATTTCTATCTACATACACCGCGGATCCTATTGCATGGAATTCACCATGTTGTTTCTACAGTAGCCCTAAACGAACAAACTATACAGAGCATGTTTCTTAAATACGTTATCTACGGTGGCAGCAGCTAATTCAGTCCGTTTACGAACGAGATGACGGATCGTTCATGAACGAGAAGAAGCAGGTCCTTTCGTTCGTGCACGAACGAGATGACTGGTAGTTCAATTTGTTAACAAAAGTGAATCAGCGGGTCATTTCGTGACCGGGGTATTTGTTCCAATCATACATATGCTCTGTCAAAGCTCACACTCCATTGAGTCGTGCTTTAGACACTCTTTTAGAAGACGCTCTCTACAGTATGCTCTAGGGAATGATTTCAATGAATGAGAAATATGAGTTCTTGAACGAGAACGATTCGTTCACTTAAAAGATTTGTTCAAAGAGAATGATTCGTTCACGAACGTAACATCACTAATTGGCGGGCCATTAGATGACTAGCACTGATATAATTCATAGAAAGTTATTAGTAATAAGTAATTAAATTCTTTTTGGGGTGTTATTTACAACTTTCCTGTAGCTCAGTGGTAAGAACATGGTGCTAACAATGCCAAGATCGTGGGTTTGATCCCAGCGGATTGCACATACATAGATTCAAGTGTATAGTATAATGCAATGTAAGTGTAATCACAATGTTACCAAAATCTACTTTAATCGCATTATGAGGGTGCATGTAAACATTTACTGACAGAAGATTCAACGAAATAGTGGAAATGAAAAGTGTCAACGACTGATGCTCTCTGTAACATTCTAAAGGACTGTTTGCGAACACACAAAAATATTTACATTGTTTGATTTGGTGTGAAGAAACATCTACCAGAACCTCTCAAATGGTTAACAGATTACTTCATACTTCATCATGACACGTTTTTTAGCAAAACATGCTATTGGATTGACAGTTTGAATGACTTCGGTAATGAAAACGTTTAAGGCCTTTTTGTAATAAATGTTAAAAATTGTGTTAAATTGTCAATTAAGGTTTTTAAGTTAATGCTTTTAAGCATACCTTGTTGCATTAAAAGTAAAACATGTTGATGTAAGTCCGAGAATCACGCAGACAGTCTGTATGATAAAAATTTGTCATATGCTTACGTAAAATAAAAATATGTAAATTAATCGTTTTTTCTATCTATGGTTTATAAAAGCACTCGGATTACAGCGTAAGGTCATTCTGCATCTATATACCAAATTGCTTAGTAAAAAGATGTTCAAAGAAGGACCTGTGCCATACAACCAAATAGAAACCACACTAGCAATTGCATACCGATGTGCTAAATAGTGTTCTGAATACCTTAGCAATTGCATAGCAATGCCCTGACATCCACCCATTGTCTTATGAGGAGCCTTCAGAAAAGGTAATTTGACCTTGCTCCTGTCCACCTCCCTTTACCATAATGCATTAATCCATTGTGGTGGGTTTTTCTTTTATCATAAAAATGTGACATACTCAATGTCGACCCGAGTAAAGCAACAGTCATGGCTGCCTAGATGATAAAGAGCTCAACAAAGGAGGGAAGAGACAAAACGGAGAGAAACTGGGAGGTGCCGAGGCAACCGAACGTAAACGTATCCCACACTCCCAGTGTGACCGAGCTGATCCAGAGGTGGTTACGTAATGTGAAACACACACACGTTCAGATGTATGCTTGCATCTTTCTCATCCTCAGACCCAGAAGCCCAGCTCTCGGATAATGAATAAGAGAAATGTACTGAAGTGTATCGGGTCGATGTGTCCTTTGGAGAACATTGTATTAATTTGCATGTAAAGAAGGATACTGAGTTTACTCTAAAAATGTTATCACCCTAGACACGTCCATTCGCCAATAAAAATGCAAAGCTATTTTTGGAGCAGGATTTTAGAATAGGAGCCAAATGTGTCATCTGACAGCGTGATTAGTAGCCTTAGCTTTTACTGAGGGTACAGTTGAATGTACAGTACGCTGGCCAAGAACCAGGGGCTGAAATAATTTCTCATAACATTCACTTCTAATTCAAGGGATTTCCACATTTAGATACAGGAACAAGTTAATGACAGAAATCTGAATGTTTTCTTTTGTTTGAACATCATTTTTTTCTAAATATAGCCTATCTAAATCTATTCTGAATTCTTAGACTTACCATTTCTCACCTACCCATAATGGCAAAAAAAAGACACAGATAAGATCTCTTTTAATATCTATAATATATATCCTAGACATCAGTGAGAAAAAACTGAGAGCAAATTAAGAGTTAGGTTCCAAAATTAGATTTTTTTAGAACTTTTAAAAAATCATGTGTTGATATATTATTGTAGTAGAGTAGGCGGGGCGAGACCGTGGTTCGAGTAGGAGATTGGGAGCATAAAAGGAACGAGCGACCGGACCGTCGAAGAGAGAGGACCGGGCCCGAACTTGTGTGTACTTGTATTTATAGTTATATTTATGTTTATGTTTTGTTCGCAGGCGGTCGGCCGTGAGGGGCCGCCGGCTGTTATATTATTTTATTAAATGTTTAAATGTTTGCCGGTTCCCGCCTCCTTCCTTCCATATCTTGAATCGTATTACAATTATCATGTTTTTATTGTGTTTTATTGTGTTAGTTAGCTTTTTTTTTAGTTATTATGGCTTAAATCAAAACAACCCTAATTGGAATCCACAATTAAAAAACAGTATTTCTTTTTAAACTGAGTAACTTCATTTTGGAACAAACTCTTCAAATTAAACTAAATGCTTAAATCTCATGTGGCCCAGATATTTCTTCAGAGAAAAAGAGTCAGAAATCTCACAAATGTCTCTGTCGTTAGAGTTTCAGAAGAGATGTCAATAGTGTCTTAAACTGAGCTCAGATTTGTCAAGTCTGCATTTTATTTTACAGCCCTTTTTCTTTTTCTTCCACTACCAAATGGAAATTCTCTCTTCTAACTAACATGCCATTCAACATTTGTATGACTTTCCTATGATTTCCTCCCAACTTAAGCGCTGCACACAAATGCGTCCTCACAGCTGAGCATACTCAATCACGTAGAAGCGCGGATATACGAGTTCGAGACATGTTTAGTATGTCACAGATTGGACTGGCGCATGCGCTGTTGTTCGCCTTCCAAGATGTTCCATGTTGTAAACTGGACCCGATGTTGTTAACTGGACCACATTCACTTGCATTGGTTTCAGGTCCATACAATAGAAGTGAATGGGGTCTAGTGCAGTTCGGTTACCATCTTTCTTTAAAATGTCTTCTTTTGTGTTGTGCGGAAGAAAGAAAATCATACAGGTTTGAAATGACAAGAGGGTGAGTAAATCACTTTGGGTGGACTATCACTTTGATTCCTGCTATTCAGATGAAGCTGAGACTGGTATGAAAGCTGCACACAAAGCATAATTCACTGGAATTTAACATATTGATTCACATAAATCACCCAACAAAAGTGCCAATTACTATTGTGCACATATTGTACAATAATACATATTGTCCTGTAGATATTCTTGAATGCATTTTGGCAACAGGTTCATTCTGTTTAGAAGTTTGAAGCTGAGACTCTCCCTGCATCCAAAATCGCTCACTTCCATAATGTATAGTTGGCGAAAATGAGTATGAGTCATGAATGTGAATGCAACGGGAGCTGAGCAACAGTCAAATTTCAAAATTTCATCAAATAAAAAAGCGGAAAACTTCAAAGCGGGTGTCCGTTTTTTAAATGTATGTACAGATTAATGCATTTCTCGTGATTAGATTATGTTTCTACCTACGCCTAGATACAGGTTTTTCTAAATACATTATAGGTCAAAGATCATACGGTTCATGTGACAATAATATATGGTGGATGCAGTATGTCCGAAATCTATTCATACTACCCCCACACATACTATATAGAACATACTATTTTAACGGTCGATAGGTAGGTACTTTGTTTAATTCAGTACGTACTGTCATAGCATTGTGTTTTTGAAGGCAGCTTCTATGTTGAGACAGATTCTACTTTTAGCCTGAAAAACAAATGGAATGAATATTGCACTTTTTCTCATTCCTGCCACCTTTGCTGCCATATAAAAATATATTGCAGTCATTATGCACAGCACCTGACTAATCGTTTCTTTTATCTCTATCACTACCCCCCTCTGTCTGTGGGTGCCATGACTAAAATCCTAATATATATACACACTCATACCCTGAATTAAGAGATGAGACATGTATAAATATAGACAGGTGAGTTGGAGCCGTGTATATAGCAGTAGCTCATTATTCCAACATGATATATTTGTGTGGCAAGTTGCAATGTTGACAGACAATCGTAAACAGTTAAAATGCTTCAGGAGAACGTCCGCACAGTTGACACGATACACTGAATGCCAGCACGCCGCCCGGCCTTCGACACTCGCTCTGTCTTTCTCTTGTTTATACATCGGAAAACTCCTGGAGCCGTTCACTTCTCATTGCCTCCGTCTGTGAATGAAATATTAACAAGACCTTTGACAATACAACTGGAAACAGCCATTAGCGCGCAATTACCCCGAGACGTGATGTATACAAACTGCAAGGTCAAGATGCCTCTCTTTTTCTTCCAGTCTCTCGCTCTTTCTTTTAGCGTCTCACCTGACTGGCAGGTTTATCTCGACGGCCACACGTGTTCTATGATCGTCATAACAACTGCACCTTAAATCACGAAGACGTCTGGAGATTTATAGCAGTGAAGAGCGGTGAAGGCTGAAGGTTCAACGATAAGATCTGTACGATATGTTACCAAGGAGGTCTGTCAGTTACCTGAAAGTACACAACGCTGAGAAAGGACAGGCTCAAGCTGGTCCCATTCATCATAAAACAGTAAAGCTATTTGCGTTTGTTCGAATTTCTTGCGTTTTCAGAAAAGCTATTTGACCAAATAAAAAAAGCTCCAAAAGCCTCCTCTTATCCTTCTCTGTCCATCAGCGATCACCGATAGGAACTAAAAGCATTACAAAAACACAACGTCACTCCAATCTAAAGAAAAGGATTGGCGAGCCTCCAGAAGCACCTGTACCACCGTTACGTCTCTCCCAGCTCAATCCAGAGGTGTCCTCTGACAACCCCTCTACCATCCGCTGTGCAGGCGTCACTTGACCTTCTCGCTGTGTTTGTCTTATTACGCAACTGCTACAACATCAGGACACGGCAGGAATGCCAATGACATTAAAGGGATAGTTCATCAATAAATGAAAATTCTGTCATCAGTTACTCACGCTTGAGTAATTTCTCACCCATAAAAATTACTATGTTCAGATGAACACAGAGAAAGATATTTGGAAGAATGTTTGTCATTTTCAGTTCCGGAACAGCGTTGACTACCATAGTAGGAAGAATTGCCAATGAACTCTTTGTTTTCCTAAATTCTTTAAAATATCTCATCATGTGTTCAACAGAACAAAATAATATCTTTTCCTTCTATGGCAGTAGATGATGTCCCCGAACTGAAAATTGCTAACATTCCTCCAAATATTTTTCTCTACGTTCATTTATAACAAAGAAATTTATACAGGTTTGAAAAAACCTGAGGGTGAGTAATTGATGACAGATTTTTCATTTTTGGATTTAAGATGACTATCCTGGAGACGGCCCTGCATCCAATCTGCAATTTGTCAAAGCTCATCTGCTAACAGCGGTAACTGTTATTATCTTGCTCGAACCTCATATAATGTGCATTTGGATTGAGAGTACTTTAAAATTAGAAACTGCCCAATATCATAAATTTAACAGTGAATTATTGCTGGGTGATATCACATGTGTGAGGTAGTCTAGAGGCATAGACAGACTTTAACAGGTAGTGTGAAATTATCTGATGTGATTGAAATCTTGCCTCTGTCAAAGTTTACCTTTGTCAGTGTCCCATATATGTTCTTATCGCTGATGGCACACCAGCACTGAAAGACTATCGCTGGGCAAGTCACTGAGATAGTGAGTGGAGACCATGTGAGTATCCTTGAGCTGTCAGTTTGTTCGTCCTTAAAATTGTCATCATGGTCTCAAAACTACTAATCCAGTTTGATCGAATTCCATTTGATCGTCAAATTCTAAGTTATTTATGATTTATAAGGCCGTCCAGCTTCAATTCATTCTGGTTGCTGTCGTGAGCTTGACTTGAGTCATATCGTGACGTGCATATTTGCTGTTGTTCTGCATAACAGTGACATTTTATCAGATAGATGCATGTGCAGAGGGCCAAGGCTCAAACGTCAAGGTTCTCTACTGGATCTGTGTGGGTCATAATGTCCCTGTATAGTGACGGGGACACTATACGGTCAATGAGCACCATCCTTCAAATGAGACGTTAATCTGAGGTCCTGACTCTCTGTGGTCATTAAAAATCCCAGGATGTCCTTTGAATAAGAGAAGGGGTCTAACGCCGGCATCTAGGCCAAATTCGCCTCTATACATCATGGCATCCAAATCATCCCTATATGTACTATTTGGCTTCGTAACTCTTTCACCTGTCCACCAATAAACTGGTGTTGGTAGTTCTGGCGCAATATGGTTGCAGTCACATCATCCAGGTGGATGCTGCACATTGGTGGTGCTTGAGGAGGTTCCCTTCTTCCATGTAAAGCACTTTTAGCATTCCAGAAAAGCGCTACATTAATGTAAAGAATTATTAATAATTACATTACATTACATTTAGTCATTTAGCAGACGCTTTTATCCATTTTTTTTTGATAATGTAGAAAAGATATAGAAATCAGAAATGATCGGTAAGGTGTTGATGGAAAAGATGTGTTTTCAGCCGATTCTTAAAGATGGCGACAGAATCTGCTGATCTTGTAGCAGCAGGGCAGATCATTCCACAAGTGTGGAACAGCTCCAGAGAAGGTTCGTGAGAGCGTTTTTTAACCTTTATTATTATCATAAATACATCAAATTAATTAAAGGTCCAGTGTATAAAATTTGGTGCCATCTAGCTGTGAGGTTGCGAAGCACTACGGTGGCTGACATGAGACTGAGATGTCGTCACGTTTTCGCTTCCATGCCGAAGAAGATAACTACAGTGGCCGTGAAGTGCGAAACAAAACAACAAATCTAAAAGCAAAATAAAAAATCCATAATTACAATTACAAATCTGACGATAAACACCAGAAAAGGTAGGTCTTTTGTCGGTATGGGATTGCTACTGCTGATTGGACGAAATTTCAGATTTTTCTTTTTGTTTTCTGACTTGTTATTTCGTTTATCGAATTGTTGTTTTGTTTTATGGTTTGCTATTTTGTTTTAAGTTATGAAATTGCGTTTTTAGATTTGTAATTGTGATTTTGGAATTTTTATTTTGCTTTTAGATTTGTTATTAGTTTTGTGATTTGGTGTTTTATTTGCACTTCATGGCCACCGTATATTACACATTTATATTTACGAAAAACAGTAGTCCGTCTCCCTCCAGAACTTGCACTTCTAAGGTTCTTCCCTTCTTAGTGCGTGTGGTACATGAATCCAATTGGAATTCACCTGAAGATGTGATAATAGAGTTCAGTTTCTTGCACAGACCAATTGATTCGCTTTATAAGATGCCAGTTAAACGTCATGGGGCAGGGATTACTTTTATGCTGAATTTATTAGCATTTTTGATTTAGCGTCTTTCATTAATTCAGCCAAATATCATTATAAATATCTTATTGAAAAAACAATGCCACCCGCATCTTGGGAGTGGGCTACTGGAGGAGAGGGGATGAGTAAATTATCTGTAATTTATTTTGGGGTAAACTAAGTTATTAAGGAATATAAAATACAATTAAAAAGACAATATCCCTTTCAATTTGAGGATAGACATGAAACGACTCTTAATTCATTCAAATAAATAATATAAAATTACATAAAGTACTCTGATTAAACTTACTAACGTATTACAAATGTGTGAAAGATACATTAAAGCATGCATTTTAAACTTAGACTTTGAATTTTAATGTCAATTGCACTAATGTATGCATTATGAATGAATGAGGCATTTATATAGTGCCTTATTGTGTACTGCTGTACACCCAAAGCGCTTTACAATCATATGAGGGGGGATCTCTCATCAAACCAGTGTGCAACATCTACCTGGATGATTACACAGTCTTTAGGTCAATTACATCCAAAGTAACTGTAATTAAATTACAGAAAAATTAAGAGTTATCCCTTCATTTACACTTTTAATAAATTAAATTACAGTAACTAATTACTTATAACTAGTTGCACCCAACACTGAATATGACAATCTGTAGTTTTACCGTGAGCACGACTTGCAGCCAGCAGTCTCTGGTAGGTAATATCTTCACACAGAAACAACACGAACCTGATGACAGTTCCGAAACACACACCTACTGTATCTGATATGGTTTGTGGTTTGTGCTTTGTATTATTCGGATTAATAAAACTTCCATGTAAACGGGAGCAGGTGTTTTTTTATTTTAATTTGACTTTTTTATTGTTTAAATTATAACATATAATGCACATCAATGTGTGAAAAAAGAAAAATAGTATGGAACGACAAAAAGAGAAAGGGATACAAGAGCAAGGTCAAAGTAAGGCAGATTTCAGACGGGAATATTGGAGAAGAGCAAAATAGTGATGAATGGATTTGAAAAGGGGAAAATGATTGTTGAAAGCTTCAAGCCGTGTGAGCGGTGCTTTGTCTTGATGTCGAGAGAGAAAGGATTTTGGAGCGAATGGGGAAACAGAGAAAGTGAAAGAAGCGAGACTAAAAAGGGGGATTGATGTTGCAAGGGACATGGAAAAAAAAGTGGATAGAAAGAGATGGGGGTGAGATGGAGGGCTGCTGGATTGTCAAGCATTCTCTTTGGACGGAAATATTTTCTTCCAACGAATACTGCATACTGTCCATTTTGATATAACGTCTGTAATATCTGTAATATCTGGTTGCATTTATCATCTCAGGAAAGCTGTTTAAATATTTGAAGAGCACTGGCCTGAAAAAATGTGTGGGTCGGAATGAAAGGTCTTGTTTTTTTATGAGAACAGACAATCCAGCCGGGATATGTGTGTAATCTGTCAACATTTTAAAGGAAAAGTTCACCCAAAAATGTGAATTCGGTTATACGTTACTCATCCTGTTTCTCCAAATCCGTATGGCTTACTTTCTCTCTAGGTACACAAGAGATGTTTTGCCGAATCTCTGACCTACTTTCTCTCCAAAAACAATAAGTGACTTTCTGAAAAGCTACGAAAGCTACAAAAAGACTTACAAAAAGAGCATCAAGAAATATATACAACATATTCCCCTGGGCATTGAACTGTGTGCTATTATATAGAAAAATAATGTGCATTTTTTGTTATATAAACACAATGAAGATGACAGAGCCTTGGGTAAATTGCATAAATTATGGTTTGCTCACCTAGAATATAGCAGGATTTGTCATTGTGTCAATGATGACACAAGTGTAATTTTGGGGGTATTGTACCTTTAAACATTCCGTCCATTCTGATGTCTGTGTGAACTTGTGTTAAGTTTCCAGCAATAGGCTTCAAAGTATGTGTAAAATCCTCAGAATGGAAATGAGCTCCGTTTAGCGGACGCTTATCTGAAAACCAGGCAAAAGGACAGAGAAAGAGAGAGAGAGGACAGTAACAGAGTCTGGGCATCTTGAATTTATGGGCCCTTTGTAAATTTTACATGGTTGGCAGTAAGTGACACATGCGGGAGTCAGACAGCAGTTAATAAAAAATGAAATATCCTGTTTTAAGATACTGCAGTGAGACACAAGAGGCCAAATGTTTTTAACACGGTTAAGATTTTTTATAGCCCCCAAAATTAAAAGTTATACTCTTCTTGATAATGTCATGTTTTAAATTTTACTTCTAGTAGTTAACAGGATGTTTGTGTTTATGTTCTGATAGAGTACAGTAGATCAGAAGTAAGTTTCATCCTAGCGATTTTTTTGCAATATGGTGTGTGTTTCTGTTTATGTCATCATATAATCTTTTAAAATATAATTTCTTTATTGCACAAATTGTCCTTGAGGTGTCATTCACGTCCGCAGCACAAATTGTGCTAAATTGAAATGTACTAGTATGTTAGGGGTGTAAATCTGTAGTTAGCTTGTCTTATGCTTTTTTATTAAAACTATTCTTCCTGATACTTTAACATTCATCTGTAAGGCGGACGCTTCTGACATGACATCAGCACTGTTAGCACCACGTTTTACAGATTGAGCTGAATTTTTACATCGTGAATATCACAGTAGAATTTTTTTGGTAGAGTGTGCTGACAAATCAAAGACCGTGATGAAGAGGGCTAGGAGATAATAGACTTGTATTTATTCATGTCAGATGCTTTCATCTACAGCAAAGGCATTTTAAATTAAACTAAAATAATTTAGTTTGTAAAGTACATTGCCATTGACAAAGCATAGTCTGTTAAACAGTGTTTTTTCTGAGGAGATAAATTATTGTGTTATGAATTTTGTGCTTTTGCAATTAAGTTTACAAAATACTAGTGTAGAAAGGCAGAGTTTATAACCATTGGGGCATTTAATGCAAAAGTTTAAATGAGTGCTGAATTATTTGCGATATTATTTTGTGCAAAATAAACAAGGTATCGATGATCATGTTTTATTCAAGGTACATCAAGTATCACGATTATTGTCAATACCGGTATATTGTAAAACTCAGAATTACCTCACAACTGAAAACACACTGAGACACACACACACACTAACAAACAAACAAACAAACAGAAATGATAGATAGACACACACACAGATACACACTAAGAAATGAAGGAGAGAGACAGTACACACACACACACATGCACACACATTGAGAGGCACATGCCCATACACACAAATAAAAGAGAGAGAGAGAGACAAACAAAGAGAATGATAGAAAGACACACACTGACACGTGCACACACACATCTCTGTCAAGGAACAGATGGTTAGACACATCTATTCTCAGACAGACAGATATGCCAACACACAACACATGGTGAAAGACACAAATGTTTAGTCACACACACCCCAAATAACATTATTCATAACCCAATAATGAATAATGATGTTGACCTGAATTCATTGCTGCTTGTTTGTGTGTGCATTTGTGCAAACTTCCCAGCATGTATGGTTAAACCTGAGATCACATTGTGAGGTATTGTTAATATTAAATACTAATTAATGTCTTAATGAAACTGGTTATTGGGTTCGATTAGGGGATTAGCTCAATACAGTCAATCAAAACTCATGAGTTACTTAAACCTTTAGCATTTACGGTTCAAGTGTTTAAATTGTTATGACAGTACAGACGAAGACAGCAACGCAAGATGCTGTTTAATACTGAATGAAAATGTTGTTGTTGTCCTTCTGAAACTTCGTACCTCAAAATTCATGCTTTTTCAGGATATGGAAAAAAAACTCTGTCTTTTTTAAGGTTTCTAATGTGTTGTCACCTTGACGAGCACTTTTTAATCAATTTTATTGGTTAGCTATTTGCAAAACCCATTGACAAACAAAGGGTAACTAATAATTGTCACGATCGAGTCTATGTGTGTCCTGTGTATTATGGACTTCTATATTGCTTCTTGTGCCATGTTTTGTAGTCCTTTGTAGTTTTTCGTGTTTATTGGTGTTTCCCAGGTGTTTCTTGTCATCTGGTTAAGCTTGTTCTTAGCTGTATATATATATATATATATATATAGCCCTTGTGTTTCAGTTGAGTTTTGACAGTCGTTGACTGGTTTGTTTCTTTGGTATTTCTTTTTGTCGTGTTTAATAAATGTTAAACTGCATGTGGATCCGATGCCCTGCCTTGTTCATGCTCTGATAAAGAACGACTGACCAAAAGATGAATCCAGCAGTGGCTCTAGTCCGTCTACGCCAGGATAATCATTCCCTGGAGGGTCACATCCAAGTATTTTTTGGACATTGCAAATACCATCAACCTCCCGGATGTTATGGTCATTGACTTTTTCTGGTATGGACTCAACCAACCGCTACAAACAAATCAGCTCACAAGAATAACAAAGAACACAAAACATCAATGACTGACAAAACACAACTGAAACACATTGGCTGTATATACACATGGAAGAACAAGCTTAACAAGATTACAAGAAACACCTGGGAAAGACCAATTTACACGAAAAACTACAAGGACTATAAAACATGGCACAGGACAGGAATATGAAAGTTCATAATACACAGGACAAACAGCCTGGATTGTGTCCATAATAAAGATCTTTGGCAAAAAACTAAAATCACGAAATATGGAGATACAAGGTTACAGAAGGCCAGCAGCAATATAGTTAATAAGTTAAATGATAACGAAATCAAAAGACATTTGTTGTTACACAGTAAGTGTGTATTGCTATTTAATGAATGTACTGTAAATAGCATAGCTCAGATATGACCTGAATCGTATATGACAGAATAAAACTGAGCACAGGTGATATATCAAAGTTTTATCTTGCTTTAAAAAAGGCATGCCTTCAATGCACTCGTGAGTGAGACTAAACATACCGATACGTGGAATTAGCGTCTCCAAGGTCATGTTTTTGATTCTAGAAAGCACACGTTCTAAGAAAATGAATAGTTTAAATACACTATGCGTCTACCTAATGCATAAAAAGACATTTAAATGGCAAAGCTATCTATCTGCATGTGTGCATAGACAACAATCTGTAAGTAGTGGCGTCAGAATACAGAATGCGTCCTGGGCGGCTTAATGTATGCTCAATGATAACAGAAACCCAATATATATTCTGAGTGCGCACAAATGTACTTTACTGTCTTCCAGTTAACATTTTCATCTACGTTAAATGCTATTTGCAATGCAGTCCATTGCTATTAATGCCCACCACCTAAATGCAATATCGTCTTTATTCAAGAAACAGTTTTAAAGGCTAAATCTCATGCACACCTTTTACATTTAGTAAAATCTGTGATGTAATAATCCAAAATCTTGGCATCAAGCTTCATTTTGAATGCATTAAAAAGCATCGATACTTGAATTACTTAAAGCCTGAGAACAGAGTGCTTTCATATCAGATGCTTCACTGGATGTTCCCCACCTGTAGCCGCTGTCTGCCAGTCTGGGCAAAATGGCAGATGACAGTCGCAGACTTGAATACTAAAAGAAAGAGGCGAAAGCAGCAGAGACCTAATGTAGTAATTTAGTTTCAGTGATTGTGTATCTCATGACTCAGGGGTCAGTCTGTGAAATGATTGCATGACGTCGTTGATTGTTTTGCACACGGTTATGTCTGTCTGTTAGGGGTAACAAGCATTTGAATCAGATTGGCATGTGCCGGGACCTGAAGGAGAAATGACAGGAAGTATTGATGATGTAATGGCGGTGCGTTTGATGCACGGGTGTGTCGCATTTTATTGCTTATAATCTCGCGCCAAAAACTAACTTCACCGATGCGAAAGCGGATTGTACCAATGTACAAATGACCCTATATAAATTCATACGAATGAGCCACCTTGTAAAACAGTTAAGAGTTCTGTGAGATATATTTGTATATCTACGTTTAGCACTTTATTGTAAAACAGTTGTCAGATATTAAAGTTTGTTGTCAGATATTAAAGTAAACTTTGACACTGCTATTAGATACAGAACACCGAACATGGTTTGGCGATGTTTTGGCTGGTCGCTAGGCAGTTGCTAGGGTGTTCATGGTGGCTGCTACATTGATTCTTGCTGGGGCATTTTCTAGGGCGTGTTATGTTGTTGGTGTGACATGAATGTATGCATGGAAGTTGAGTTTTCAGTCCCAGACAGATGCAAAAACAGCAAACAAGTCTTATTCCCCAACTGTGCAGTACACACACACAAACATCATCCCCCCATTCTTCTGGCTAGTGTGGACCCCGTCAGTACCCGGAGCTTCATCTGTAGTCTGCTCACTGCTGGTGCACAACTCTGTGCACCTGCTGTTTGCTTTGTCTCTACTGTACAGGGTGGTCTACACAGAGACCTCAGCAAAGAGCCTTATGATTTATTTGTGGAAACCAGAATTCACTCTGGGAGTAGAAGTGAAAAGCACATTCTCATTAGTGTCTACAGAATCGTAATGCAATGATACCACTTTCTGTTTGATACTGATAGCTTTTGTGATGTGCTGGAAAATTCACAGAAACAGGAGTACGAAATTAATTCCGCTTTTTTATTCGCAGTCTGTCCCTCTCCAGCAGAATGTCTCCCACCGGCCCTGTGGTTCAGGGTCAACCCAAACATTACGGTCCAGAGAGAGCCTGATGTTTCAAAGCATCTGCTGGACTAGAATAACAAAGAAAATATGAAGCCTCCATCCATGCTAAAAATGAATGCTGGATGTTAGTACATGTCTTAAAGTATTTATTTCTATGTGATGTGTTAATTTATTCGATTTTTAATATAATTCTTTTTTACATACGTTTTTATGTAATATAATATTCTAAATCATGACTCACTTCCATGTTCAAAAGATTCAGATTGAATGTCTCGGGTTACTTGGCTGTAACCATGTTCCCGGGAAAAGCAGGAACGAGATGCTGCGTTTCAAAACGCTATGGGAGATAAAAAATTGCACGTGAGGCAAACGCGCCCAAAATTGGCTTAAATAACCTCGGTTGGTGACATAGTTAATTACACACACCTGAGGTCTATAAATACGCGTGAAACGAACATAACCTCAGGTTCAAACGTTGTCGGAATGGACGCCCACAGTGCGGCATTGAGGTGCAGAATCTCGTTCCCGCTTTTTCAGGGAACAGGGTTACAAGGTTTGCTGCATGGGGACCCCTCTTGCTAAAGCCGTAGAAGATGCAATCCCCCTTGTTTTATGTGACTCATGCCTTGTAGGTCAGGGCATTAGCATCCCTCACCAAATGTGACAGTTTGCTTAGTGGCAGCCGCCCCCCAGTTAAAGTCCCAATAGCATAAGAAAAGCTGCCCGACCTGCGCCCCTGGCTAGTGCGGTGAACATAATTTCGAAGAGCACAGACTGGACACAGTAAGTGGAGTTTCCTCCCCGGTGTTGTGAACGGCCGAGGGCAGAAGGCCTCTAGAACAACCGGATGCACGGTGGAGAATGAAACTTTAGGGAGATAATTTTGGTGAGGGTGCAGAAAAGCTTTGACCAACCCAGGGGCAAAAGTCAAACAGGATGGCGAGATTAAGACCCCCTGCAAATTCCCAATTCTCTTGAGAATTCGACTTCCGGGGCCACCTGAAAGAAAAGGAGACAGGATAGCTAAAAAGTAGTTATGCTACTAATGGAGAGGGGGGCGCCATAGACGTGACCGGAGAGGGCATATGGAAAGCCAACAGGTACAAAATGTCTCTCTCCACATAAAACCTGAGGCTTTCCCATGACTCTGCCACAACATCAAGAAAGACAAGACATGAAGAGGCAGAGTCATGACACCTGCAGCCAGTCCAGCTTGAGTCTATCGACTCCCCGAGTCACCACATCGAGCAAGTCTTCAAGTGCCTTGACATCGCGAGAGCAACGCTACGAAGCGGCACTCTCCAAATCCGTAGAAGCAAGTGATGCCTCGTCCTCCTGGACTTTTGATAGGGAACATTGCAGTGAGTACGCAGCTACTTAAAGTCAATTGGAGTAGCATCACAAATGTCCACCTGCCTACGAACTGTGGCATGCTGTCCATTATCACACAAATAATCTCGTCTCTCAGTTTGTCAGAAAATATGTTCACTGTAATGCACTTAAAATTCTCAGTTTAATTTATAACTGGCACACAATGATGGATAATGCCTACCCACACTCCAACACACTCGCTGAGATTTGAGACTGGTGTATTTGTTAGTGCATGCTGGGCTACAAGTGTACAGTGTGGAGGATGTAGTTGATGTCTGAAGAGGCCTGAGGATGCTGGTGCTCATTTAACATCAGTGGATTATTCGAGGCCTCTGAGAGTCTATACAGATACAGATGAAGATGAAAGAAATCGCATTTTTTCAAAATTTGCTTGAACTTATTAAAGTTTGGCAGATATGGGAAATAACTTTCTCATTGGACAGAACGCAGTCCAGTGTGAATTACAGGAATCTATCTGTTTCTATAAACAGTGTGTGGTCTTGTGCCTGTCAATGTGTTTTGGTATGTTTACTGTTGGTGTGCGAGTTTATGTGTATGCGCTTTCGGTGGCGTGTTTGCCAAGGGCAAAGGTAAAAATAGAAAATGGTGAAGATTATGCACATGTTTTTTTAATTAATGATTTTTTTATGGGTGTGAAAACGAGAGAGAAATGCGAACATATTTTTGGCTAAAAATGGCCCTCATAACTGAGTAATTACCCCACAGGCATGCTGTGACAGATATGACACATCACATGACATAGCAGCAAGTGCATTGGTAATATTGTGTATGACCACAAATATGGAACTGTACACACGCAGCGATCTTGTAGTCCGCGAAATTGCATTTTTTAATGGATTTTTACAATAAATTATTGCACAATTTTGTTTGTATGTCATAAAAATTTCAGGTGTGTTTCATTCATTTCTGTTGAAGCAAGATGGCATTGTACCTTATCCTGATAGAATATATGTAAACAAAACTCCAACCGTCACAAAATTATAATCTGTATACATTTAAAGGTCCAGTGTATGAAATTTAACGACATCTCGCGGTGAGTTTGCAAATTGCAACCAACGGCTCACCTTACCCCTACCTTCTGAAGTACTACAGTGGGTGCCGAAGGAGTTAACGTATTTACGAAACGCGCTCTGCAGAGCAGTTTGTCCGTTTAGGGCTTCTGTAGAAACAAAAAGGCAAATTCCATGCAAGGGGACCATGCAAATTCAGTTGGTAAACATACACAATTGCCAATGGGTTTGTTTTTTGAAAATAGAAGCTTAGGGGTATCATAATATACCGTTATTGCTAATAACGGTGATATCAAAACTACGATAGCGTGTTAATTCAATATATATGGATATCGAGAACGTGTTCATTTTACATTTATGTAAACTGTTTAAAATTGTAACCCTTTAAAAAATGTTGCCTTACAGAGTTACTCTCTGTCTCCATACATTAGTGTGATCCATTGACCAAAAAAAGACAAAATAAACCAAATTAAAGATGAATTAGACTAATAGCATCATTTATTTCTTAAAAATAGATATTTGTGACAGATACCGCAATTATTTATTTCGCTGCCGCAAGTCTTTCGATGATAACCATGTAGGGAAAATGTTGATATTGCGACCTGTCTGAGGAAAGGCGACCTCAAAGTCACGACCCAAGTCAGACTCATTTGAATGTAATTCTGTTTTCATGGTCAATAACGAAGCAAGGATCTGAGGTTAGCAGCTAAATCTGTGCTAAAGCTAATGACAGATACTGACACTCCAATGCATCACAATGCAGATGGACAGTCATCCTATGGCTGTTGTTCAGGGATGTTTTCTTCAATTTGTGTTAACTTTGCTGTGATTCACAGTCTGAATTAAAATGCAAGTGCAGTACCGGGAACTCAAATTGGCTTTGCAGTGGCCTCAGGAACTGATGTCCCAGCCCGGGGCTCTGATTAGGATGCTGCCAAAAATACAAGCCAGGCTCTTATTATTGAAAAGAGCTACGAGGTAAAAATGCAACTTCAAAAAATGGACAAGATTTGCCTTCTAAACCTTGTTCTGTGCAGACCCGTGGGCTCCTTTACTAGCATGTGACATCAATCAGTATTGTGTATTTCCGCTCTCAACTTCTCACACACCTTCCGTTCCATACTGAAAATCAATGGACATGTGGATTGACTCAAGCTGTAATTGTGTTTAGCTATAAATCTTTTGCTTTTGAGCCCCTCTTCTGCTTGGATTTTCACGGTCTACATGCACATCTTAATGGGAATATTACCCCTTCAAAATCACCCCATAGTCTCCGGCAATGAAGTTAGATAAATGACAAGAAACGTTGTTTAGCTCCAGGTGAGACTTTAATTTGCTCACGATTGGACTAATTTTGTAACACGGGACCGTATTCTGATCCTTGGGCGGCTTATAACATATGAAACACGGTTGAAGGAATGCCAGCTAAATGAGGTCTCATGAAACACAACTGTCCTTAACTGCTCCTAATTTGAAATAATTTTCAAGTAACTTGTGTGGGTAGCAGGTGTTCTGCGTCTCTGTTAAACAGGGTATCAGTTGTGGTTTTCAAAACACTCACAATCACGTTACTGTAAACAAGTGAACTGTACAAAAGTTTTTGACATGATGCTGTTTATTTGCAGACTGTTTCACTTCATAACTTTCAAAATGGACCAGGCAGGGGTGGGTATCCCAAAAGCATCGTTAGCCAACTATGGTCGCAAGTTCCGTCGTTCTAGCATAGTTCAATGATTTGTAAGTGTTTCCCAAAACCATCGTTCCAACGATCGATATTAAGCAGCATCGCAATGATAAGTGGTTGGAACTACCCGCCTAGAATAGCGCATTTGTGTGTCTATGTGTGTTAGTACGTGTGCATATTGTGTGTGCGGAGTGTGTTTTGTATGTGGGTGTGTCTGTTTTTCTTGTTTTTACAGGAATAACTTTAATAGTTTTCCTTATAGTCAATACGTCTCATGTACAGCTGCTTTGTAACAATGAAAATTGTAAAAAGCGCTTTATAAATAAAGTTGAGTTTAGTTGAGTAGAACTGTGCTTAGAAGCATTATTCCTTATTATTATGACATGTAGAATTACATGCATCAAGCTTTTGATCAAAGTAATCAATTAACATGCAGTGCATTCCATAAACATCATTCTAAATATAAACAAATCCAATTTTGCATCTATTCAAATATATATTAAAAATAGAATAACAAAATTAGTCCTTAAAAGCAGTGTGTATTTTTTACAGCAAGAATTTGACATTAATTCTATCTTGATGTATCTATTAGTAGACGTCATTACTTCACCACGTGTTTGGCATCATCAACTAGAATGCTGAACCAACTTGGTTCAAACAATTGATCTCCCGACAGAATTACTACAGTTTTGGGAAGTAGTCGTATTTACATCATTAATTTCCCCAACGATGCTATGGTGTTATGGTGTTTAAAGGGATACTTCGTCCCCCAAAAAATTATTGTTTCCTTTTCTCACCCCCAGGCCATCTGTGGCCTAGGTGATATTTTTCAAGTTTTACCGGAGTGTATATCTGGTGTATCTATTTATAGAAGCACTTAAATTACAATCGCACATTTTTTGTTTCACAAAAAATCAGTTTCACAGTTGAAAAGGTACTGCATAACAGAAATGACCCATAAATCAGCACTAATTCTTTTCTCCATATCCCGTTCCATCCAAGAATAGAACAAAATCAATGCAAAATGAAATCATTGTGGCCTGGCAGACGCATGTGCTGTGAAACGTGGCGTGGGTTTCCTGATTTTGTATCTTCGTTTCACGTCCCTCCCTTTCCAACTTATCATTTAAATGGCAAAAGCAGGCCGTGGAATAGAAAAGGATGTTAATGCATTACCCGTGTGGAGCGTTTCTGCATTTTTCATGTGCTGCAGGTTAATCTTGCAGAATGCAATTTAGAAACACAACTAAAAAGACAAAATATAATTTGTTCCAGTTTTGATTTAGCGAGCTACCTGCATTGTGTTTAGGCAAAAGTTAGTTTCCAAATGAAGAGCAATGCAGTTATAATTGCTTCCTTGAGGCAAATTTAAAGGTGGTATGGCATGTGTAATCCCATAATCCAATGAGACATCCAAACTGCATTTTAATGTTAGAGACGTATCGATAAAAAAGTTTTGAACTGATTATAACAAACATTATTTGTGTGTTTTATTTGCTTATCTCATTACATTTGCTTCACAAGCTTCCTCACCCTTAAGAAAATTAACTTTATGAAAATAATATTGATTTCCTTTAATTATATTAACCATTAGGACTGTCACAGTTATTAAATAACCGTCTCATCGCAATTATTTGACATAATCTCAATTATTTCAGAGAACCTCAATTATTGTAAATCTATAGAAAATAAGGGTGATCTGCAGTGTCTGCTGCATATTACATCCACTGTCCTTGATCTGCATTTACTGTTAGGTTCGAATGTCATTTCTCCATCATTTGAGTTGTATCAGATTTGTATTTTTTTGTTTTATTAAATTGATTCCAGATTCGCTGCATCTACACAGCATGACGACATCAACCTCATATCTCATTTTTTTCTGTTAAGGTCACTCTATAGGGAATGTTACTAGTTATTTACAGATTTCTCATATTTCGTAATGTATGAATACTTTTCTATTCATTAAATAAATAAATTGTAAATAATCGTTATAATTATCAAAGCCTTTAAACAGACAATTACTTGCCATATTCACAATTATTCAACAGAGAATTAATCGTCAGCCAAATTTCATAATCGTGACAGCACTATTAACCATACTAATCAAATATGTAATATTATAATACTGTATAGCCTACTATTATTTACTGTAACCATAGTTTAACCATGGTATTTGTAGTTAAACTATGGTAAAAAAAGATTTGCCAAATGACGTACTACAAATATAAAGGCAGCTCCCTATGTAGCAAGGGAACTCACTTGCATTTTGAACAGAGCCATGTGTATAAGATGTAACGGCTTCATGGTGTGTTGAAATCGGTAGTATTTTCCATGCACGGTTACCGTCGTATTATAATGAAACGTTATTTCAAATAATGCTAATATACCACTCCAGGTTTCTGCTTTGAATCCCACTTTGGTTTGTGATCTAAACGCGGACGTACCGCTTACTGTTTGCTATGATGGCGGCACGCCGTTAGTCATGCTAAGCTAACTCTCCTGTCTGTTGTCTTGCGTACTGTATCTGGGTCCAATTCAGAAGCAATTTCTCATTCAGAGAGTTTCTTACATCACAGCGAGACGTGTTTATCCCTGGCACACGGTTTATTATTATCATTTCACGCCGTGTGTTTTGCCGAACGGTTATGATAATTGATGCTTCCTACGGCGAGTGAGGAACTGCGTTGATTTGAGAGTTTATTACATGAATTCCTTTCACAGACCAGAGAAATGCGCTCTTTGAAAAGCAGAGGTATGATGTTAGGCATTTTATCATGATAATAATATATAATTTGCAGTGGGCCGAACGCTCAATGATCTCACTGTCACGATGGCTCGCTGTAATGGAAGCTTTTGCTTCAGATACGAGCAGAGAGGCGTGACCGGGCATCCCCGTCGAGAACAATCAAGATCTGCATGCCAAATGTCAATTTTTTTATGTGAAATGTAGTAGGTTGACAATAACAATATGGTAATAGAGACATGCTCAATGTTGAGTTTATGGTTATTCAACACTGTGCTATATCTCAATCTTTGGCCGACTAGAGTGAGTGAGCTTTGACTGTGTTCTAGTTACAGAGTCCCGATAGAATGGAGAAACTAAAAATATATTTTCAGTGGATGAATATTGTACTAGCATTGAGAAAATATTGAAAAACTTTAAAATATTTAAACCCTCGAGTATGCTGTAATAGTCAGTCATATATGCTTTTAACAGTGAATTGCTGCCAACCTCACAGGGGAAACATTACTGTAGCTGGGAGTGGGTAGTACAGTATGACCAAAGTCTCACATCATAGTACCAGTAATTTTATACTGCGGTCACTGTAAATCAGGTTATAGTGTTTTTGATACAAATATTACATAACCGTGTGGTGACACCTATTTTTGGATAATGCTGTAAATTAAATCCATAAGGCATATCATCTCGTTTGATTGTAATGTTTTATGATTGGAAATTGACGGATGGAAATCAAAATTGTAAGATTATTCATAACAATGAATCATTAGTCTGGCATTAGTGCAGAAACAGCTGCTTCACATAATGTGACACATACGGTAACAGCAAGTTAAAATCACATTATAAAAATTGATTGCTCAACACACTGTGACTGCACATTATTTCAATTCTGTATTAATGCTGCAAGACGCGGTTTTGTTTTGACACGTTTGAGAATCTCTCCTAGAAGAATCTTAAAAATTCATGGAGGTGTTCATAGAGATGTTGGCAGAGAGAGCTGGCCCAATGTTGGTAGGATTGTTTTACTTTTAAGCCACTATAGGGCCACATGGGAACCCATGTGAGAAGCACAGAGAAAGACAACTAGTTACACAAAGAGATAAACAGAAAGACTGCTAGACACAAGCACGACAGACATAAATAGAAAAACTGCCGGACAGACCGTGGGTCAAACAGATGGATAGACTGCAAGAAAGACAGACAGCTAGATCAACAGGTAGAATAGAGAGACTGCTGGACAGAGGGGCACACATCTGGAAAGACAGATAGAGGAGAGAGAGACAGCGAGCTTGAAAAAGCTCTGCTGGACAGAGGGGCAGACAGTTAGAAAAAAACAGATGAAAGAGAGAGAAACAGCTGGTCAGAGAGACAACTAGACAGAGACAGACAGTTATATAAACAGCTAGAAAAGAGTGACAGATGGGCAGAGAGACAGAGATTTACCGCTGGAAGAGAGAGAGAAAGCTAGATAAACCAAGAGAAGAGAGACAGACTGTTGAGCAGAGAGACAGACAACTAGAAAATCATGGGAAAGAGACAGCTGGAGAGAGAGACAGACAGCTAGATAAACAGCTAAAAGAGCTAAAAGAGCGCGACAGATAGGCAGAGACAGACATTTAAATAAACAGCAAGACAGAGAGACAAACAGCTACAGTAGATAAAAAGGTTAAAGTGAAAGACAGCTAAGCGGAGAGACAGACATGTTGGCAAAGAGACAGACATTTTTATAAATAGCTACAGAAAGACAGAGAACTAGATAAACGACTAAGAGAGACAGACAGGTGGGCAGAGAGACAGCCTTTTAAATAAGGCAGCGGCTATTTGCAATAAGTGTAAATAGCAATATATGCGACAGATTATAGAAGTTTAATTAGTAATAGTTTCTGTTTACACTAAGTGAAAATAGCAGCGTTTCTTAGCGATATGCTATTACACTAACCGAAAGTAGCTGTATTTTCTTTGGATTAAGTAGAAATAGTAGTTAGATGCTATTTACTTATAAATAGTGACCGATTATTATTTGCGTTACTATTAGTAACGTTACTATTTGCACCTCACTGTTGTTGTGCTCAGTGTTGGCTACGTTACTTAAAAAATGTAGTTAGTTATAGTTACTAGTTACTTCTCAAAAATAGTAATTGAGTAAGTAACTGAGTTACATCATTATAAAAAGTAACTTATTACCAGGGAACGTAACTGTTAAGTTACCTTTAAAATAAATTAAAATATGTCAAATAACTTGGATGCCCCCAATATTAAATATGTTAAATGAATGAAATAGAAAATAATAAATTAATTGTATAAAACACTGTTCACTAATCTACACTATTTTAAATGAGCCAGTCTTTGCTGTTTTTGAGGCTTTTATTATGTTTTTGGTTGTTTAATAATGGATGTTCATGTTTCTAATTTCAAAAACATGCTTCAGGTCTATTGTTCACCGCTGTCCCTCTTCTCACTAAACGACTGGATTTCTTCCGGTCCATATAAAGTCCCTCCTTCCGAAACGCTTTGATTGGTGAAGCTGACCTGTTCTGTCGTGCTTAGTGTGTGTGTGAAGATGTCCCACCCATACCATATCAGCCTCTCAGTGCACGTGTATTCATAAACTTTCATAAACTAGGCTTTGAGCAATAAACAGTAACAATGGCGTCAACTTCACTTTATAACGGATGTCTGCTAGTGCATGTGCTAACGTCAATCTTTCCCCTATGATGGCGAGGGGAAATGACAACAGACCGAATGGCGTCAGACCGGTTATATTAATTAACACTTATAACAGAAGTCTTAGTTTTGCCTTTATATATTGGACCCGAGTTGGATAGTAAAACAAGCAGATTGACCAGGAGACATTTGCAAGCATGATAAGTGTTTAAGAGGTAAGCGCACACACACATAAACACACAATATCAATGTGTTACACAGAACAGCTTTCACAGCCGATGTTAAAGTCATGGAAGCTGTTACTTGACCGTTGGTTATCCTAGAATGAATATCTCTTTCTGTTCTCTAAGGAAGGACTCATTTTTTTGCATATTACTTTGGGCGGAGGTTATTAAAAGCACACGGAATAGTGACATCATGTACCCGGGAAGTAGAGGACTCTAGTCCGATCCAGCCGTTCTGTGTAGTCCTTGAATAGCGAATTCTGTTAAAGACACTATCTCGCTTGGCACTGAACTTTGAGCTTTATCATTTTGCAGATATTATTTATGCTCTAACAGCAACGTTACACACTAATTCGGTTGAAAAATGGTGTCGCGGGGAACGTGCTCTTTAATGTTGCTGTGGGTCAATGTGAGATAAACCTATTCAATTCAATATTTTGTATCAATATATTATTATTGTAAATATTATCATTACTATACCGGAGCAATCAAACACAATAGAATAGTTTAAAACTTTTACTTAATGTTTTGACTGCTTACCAGTATGAGATGTTAGTTTGTGCATACTTTAGATTGCATTTTATGAGACAAAATATTGAATTACTCGCAGTAATTGTTTGACAGCGGAGCGCAAGGATAGTTTCACTTTCGCTTTGGAAATGTAATTGTTATGCGTTACCAGCAGCAGCATCCCTTTCTCATTCCATCCACTTAAAAAGTATATTTATATGCTCTCCTAATTAGGTCGCTTTGTATAAAAGCGTCTGCCAAATGAATAAATGTAAATGAATAAACGTAAAAAGTTGCCATGACATAAAGGCAGAAAGTAAACAAACGCATTTGGAAAACACGCTAGTGTGGTCAAAAAAACGTTCTAATACGAAAACTTAGTTTTCAAAGGGAAACGTATGGACAAGGTCTTAGCTACTAATTTTGTGGCAGCATGTCACGATGTGAGGTGCTTCATCACATTCGAATTTTTTGCCACCGACGTGGAACCTCTGTCTAACTGCGCATAGGTTGCACGTTACATACACATTCCTTGTGATTCCCAAAGGAAAAGTAGTGCTTGTATTTCCATTTTCCGAAAGCTACATTTTATCTTGTTGCTCTTCCCATCGCTCTCCTAGGCAATGGTGTGTGACTGTGTGTGACCACCCCCCCTCTCTGTCCCTGGCTGGCAAAAAAATAAAATTGTTATGTGGTTATCTCTCAACACATTCCCAAACCAATCAAAATCAGTTGTGTGTCCTACCCCCCAACACACACCAAAGAAAAAAAAAATATGAAAACTGCTTCAGATAGCAAAATTTTCTTGTAAGTAATGGAAACAGCATTGTAACGGAAAAAACTGTAATTTGTTTGATTACTTGTTACTTAAAAAATGAATGCCGTTTATTTATAACGCCGTTTTTCTCTCCACTGGTTGTTCATTAAACATTACACAATAATAACAGTGTAAATCATTATATTTATAAAAATTATAAAAATGATGTCAACTTATAGAGATATTAACCCCTACAGCTCTCCTTATTTCGCCAAGTGGTTGATATCCTTAGGACAACATCATGTTGACCCTCGGACAACATTTAAATCAACCAATCAGATTTCAGAAATAAGTTTACAGTTTGAATGTAATCTTCCAACCAGGATTAGGTTGTTCTAGACCATTGTTTTTCACTTATCATTTACCTCTGATTTGAGGGGTAAGTTATGGTTGGGGTTTGTAAGGTAATGGAAAAAGGATAAAGGATAAAGAGGGTTTTCAGCAAGAGGTTAAAGCTGAAGAGACTTTACACCTTACGCCTCTGGAGTCACTATTTGAAATGGCGTTGTTCTTACACTTTCTCTATTCCAATCACATATTGGTGGGCGGAGATAGTTCAAATAGTCTCTGCCAACAAGGCGGGCTATTTGTACTCTGTGTAAACACAAACTTCATTTAAATAAACAGCTAGAAATGAATGAGACAGCTATGCAGAAAGACAGATACAGTAGGAAGATAAACAGTTAGACAGACAGCTAGATAAACAGCCAGAAGAGAAACAGCTGGACATAGACAAACAGCTACAGCTAGATAAACAGCTCGAAGAGAGACAGCTCGAAAAAGAAATCTGGAGGGCACAGGGGAAGCAGACAGACACCCAGACAGACAGACAGACATGGTCACTTCAGTCTGTTCTGGAGAGATGTATTTGTGTTTCATCTTCATTGCGATAGACAGCCGTCACAATCACTCAATCAGCACACACACAACTACACACATCTGTGTGCTTATTTTCTATCTTGGTGGGGACTTTCCACTGACTTATTGTTTATAAACTTAGTGCTTGATATATATATTAAACAAGGGCTAAGAATCGTGATTATTACCTTTAATAATAATTTTGAGCAGAACAATTGTGATTATTATTTAACCAATTGTCGTGCAGCCTTACGCTAAACCTTTTTGCTTTGTTCGATGAATATATTAAGTTATTTTGCTGGTCCTTACGATGTAAATAATGTCTGTTTTTACTACCTTTTTAGGAGCATTCAGTCCACCTGACCCACACAAAAACACTTTTTGTGTGGGCAGGTGAACATGCACAGGTGCAAAAACAAACACACACGCTCTTACACACAGCGCCTCGTTGTCTGGTGAGCTGACGGCTCGGCCATTGGTTAGTTAGCAGTGAATTGAAAAATGCTCATACAGCCGACAGACAACAGCCAAATGTGTGTGTGTATCTGTGTATCTGTGTGACAGAATTGAAATCAAGTGGCAAGATATGAAAATGCAAACTGGATAAAATTGAAATAGAAAGGTGTGTAAAGAAGTAGTCAAAATGTGGGTTTAGGTTTAAGCTGCAAGTTATATAAACAGAATAAAACAAATACAGAATTTGACTGCAGTCAGAGAGCAGAAGAAAAAACATGCTCTCCATTTACATCCATCAGTGTTGTTGCATATTTATTTTTTCACATTAACTTCATTAGGAAAAACATGGAGTGTCATGGAGATTGGAGGCATGTGTTTGTATGTGTGTCCACGCATGTGATTGTTTCGACAGATGCCTCCATTATATCTCTTCTTGTGTGTAGTCATATCTCATTAGCCAGACATGCTTGTTAAGTCAATATCATTGGTGTTTATACTTGAATAATTTTAATAATTCCCCATCTAAACTAAGTATGCTGTTAAAAGCGTCATTGGATTATATTGATTTGAATATAACCGACTTGGAGCTAGCATGCGACTGCCTAGGAGGAACCACCTTGCAATGCCTTAGCAACCCTTTGGAACAACTTAGCATTGTGACGCTATCTATCTCTGATGACGTAAATAAGATGGCTTGGGCGGAGCATGCGTTAGCTCCTCCCGTCCAGCTGTCAGCCATTTCAAAATGCAATGCCGGTTTTTATACATCATATCAAATCGCATTGGAGAACACAAGCAACGCCCCATAATATTTTTCACCTTCAATGTTTCTTTTCACTCAGAAATGCGACAGGATACGGAACTAAGCGATCGCAACTTCCGGTTTACCGGACTTTAAGAAACAAAATGGATGGGACATTCACATGGTACATTAGTAAAACGATTCACCTTAAAAAGGGATTTTTTTACGTTAGCTTGATTTGACTGAAACGAGAGAATGAATTAGCAAAACATGCTCACGTATTAATAAACTGTGAAAATGAAATAAAATCGCACATCATTTGGGGCTGTGTTGGGATTTGTCTTGTACAGTATAAAACTGTAAATTTACAGAGTTTTAATGTTTTATTTTACAGAAGTTTCACGTATTTTTGATTACAGGTAGATTACAAATGTACAGGTTGGGTGTAATAAAACAGGAAAAACATGTAATTTAGTTTGACAGAAATATTTTACAGTTTTTCCAGCAACCTAGCTTGCCAGAATATATTTTACAGAGTATAACTGAAATAGCTTTAAAAGGACCTGCAAGTGGGTAGACTTTAGTGTAAATCTAGTTACTGTTTTTGTGTGTCTAAGAGCAATTTGACCATATGTGTTATAGGAAACACTGCCTTTAAACACACAAAATGGGTTTGCCAGCTCTCTTAAATCCATATTTACTGAACAGATGTTTTTAAAAACACTATGATCGAGTGATAGATTCGATGAGCTGAACATCTAACCACCATAACGTCACCATACGTGTTGTCTAAACGGGCTTTCAATGCCGTCGCTGATAAACGAGGGGCATCTTCCCTCGACCATCCGCACGGTTCGACTGTGAAATGCCATTTGTAAACATTTCAGTCTGTCTCGTTCAATTCGGATCGGTTCAAAGGATGTGTCCTCAAATTCAACATGCAATGCATCATCGCGACATCTCTTAAACGGCCCGTGACAGGCTCAGATTCTCCAAATACAGCGTTGCTGTGTGTTATTTGCTCAATTTGCTAGAACATCCCGCTCTCTTTGTTATTCCTCAGCGGCCAGACATTATATTTACACTGTAGATGGCAAAGCTTATTGCCTTTGGTAACACTATTGCATGTTACAGAGAGTTTTCAAGTCTATATTCTATTAAGATTATATAACTTGAAAATGTCTTGTGAATTAAATTGGCATTTATAAAATCTTTTAATAGACTTTGTGCCTCGACGGTGTCAGAGACACACTTGACGAAAGATCACAACACTTGGCTTCATCGGAGTTCTTATACCGCACTGTGCGCAATACTTTGCAACTATACAGTAACAATTAAATACTGATGTAAAATTATGTATACTGTATGTTGTCATGATATAAGATTATACTTGAAGATTTTGGTCATATTGGCCACTTCGGTTGTTCTGACAGCAGACTGAAGGCCTCAGAATTTCCTATCCCCCTAGTTTATTTCATCCACCATCCTTCATTTCTCCTTCATACTCATTCTGCATGCTGTCACTCAAGTAGCACTCAGTGTCTCATCTGTCAAGCTCCTTCATGAGCTTTATCTCTCCACTCTTCATTCAGAGTCTCTCTCTTTCATCCTATCATCTTCATCCACCATTCCCAGATGCCACCCTACAGCACTTATGGCCTTCTCTCGAGGCCTTTTATCTTTCTTCCGTCTCCCCCTGAAGATGTGATGTTTACCACCTCCTTTTAAACTTATCCAGCCCTTCCACCCTGCTGGAAAGTCTCAGATGAATTTCTGTGCTGTTCCTGGTTGGTTTAGTGCTGTTCTACCAGCTGCTTTTGGGAAAACATCAGACTGCCCACGGATCATTTATAGTCTGTTTTCTGAGTTTCTAATGGTAGCACGGACTGAAAATCTTAGTTCTGATATGATACTTTTACACAGTTTCCAAGAAACAAGAGTAGGTATTTTTTTACTAAAAATACTTCTCAATATTACATCAACTTGAAGGAATAGCTCACTGGAAATGAGACTTGCTTTCTTCAGCCATACACAGTCAAATATCAAATAATATCCTGGCTCTTCATAGCTTCATAGTGTCATTGAATGAGTGGCCAAGATATTAAAAAGCTCCAAAACAGGTCAGGTCATCCATCATTAAAGTAATTCACATAGTTACAGTGGGCTAATAAATCTCTTCTGTAAGTAAAACGACACGTTTTTGAGAGAAAATTATTTTGAGAGATTACTTTTTAAGGGATCATTGTGTTGACTTTAAATCTGACCAAACAGGAACAGACATCACATTACTGCGAGAGATTGTCGAGAGCCGACTAGGCATGGGCTAGGTATGTGCTGTGTTTAAAATAATAATAATTAAATCATGTAATTAAATGTTTGTTGTTTACATCTAATATATATCACGTTAATTGTAATTACATGTTCTATATGTTGGTTAAAATAAAATTTATTGTGTCCGGTTAAAAAGTTATTGTTTGTATTAGCAGACATTTGAAAATAACATATTTTTTAACATATAACGTGGTACTTTTGCTTAAGTTTATCTTACTATCGAAATCTCACCCCAGCCCATGCCTAGAGCCAACTGCTCAATACGCTTTTGAATCGTTCTCGCTGTAATGTGATGTCATCCGCCTGCTGTTTCTTGTGGCGCCACGAGAAGTCAAAAATGCCTAAAAGTCACGTGACATGCAAGAACCACCGATGCTTCATGTGCCGAAATATTTGATCTTCGCTTCCCGGGTACTTAGTTAACTAAATAATAAAGCAAAGACGAAATAACTAGAATGCAGAATGTTAACAAACCTTTCTGAGATGCGCTGTTTCTTGAAATGATCGTTAAACAATAATTAGTGTTGATGCCTCTCATTGTTGTGATTATCCTATTATGTTGACTTAAAAGCATATAACTGACAACTAACTCAAAAAATATTGATCATCATTTGTGTGGTGCACAAACCCCACCGTAAGAAAAACATTAGACGCTAGTTTATGGAATGGGAATGTGCACACTTAAAGGATTTGCATTGTTAAAGTACCATCAATATAAACTGACTTGACTAAAGGGGTTCCTGTTTATGTGCGAATGCAACGGAGAAAAAAGTTCTTAGATATCATTATTATTATTACTGGAATGACATGTCGGGAAGTTTCTTTAGAGGATGAAATAGTCCGTTGAATTTATGATGTTTGTCAGGTCAGTGGCATCAAAATGTTTGTTTTGTTTTCTGAGTTATGTTTATGAAGGGATCTTTTTAATTGTGAATGATCATAAGTCCTGATCACAAAGTCCAAATAGATTTTCTGCAATTTATAGCTTAGAGTTTGTCTTTCTTCTCCCCAATGCAGTTGAGTTTGGAACTGTATGACTTAAAATTGTTGCCAGGGCACATTACCAAAATGGCCGCTGAGTGAACTGACTTGCTTTAAAGGGACTTTGGCACAGTGTTTTTGTTCTGACAGCCAGTTGACGGTTAGGAAAAATAACAAATATTTTTTTCCTGTGACAGTTATGACATCTAGACACTGAGGACATTTTTTACTCACCAGCCAAACCTTAACCTCCTGGATAAACTAGTTTAGAGATCTTATATAACAGCAATCTTCATCAATATAAAATATTTTTTTATTCTTATCAACTAATAACAAACAACTTTAGTGTCTTGTTTTTCATTCATCAAAAAGGTGTGGAACCCCTGATGCTATCAGTTACAGGCCTCAAACATGTAGACGATGGAGTCCTTCAGCATTTTGCTGGTGAACCACGGCGGTAAATCCAGCTGTCAATCACGCACGAACGACCAGGTTGTGTCTGATCAGCTCGCTTTGTCTGAATAAACAGCAGCTGTGAAGCACAGACAGTCACGGTCGCATGAATGAGGCAGTCAAGTGAATCGCCCACCACATGAGCAAGATTTGTAACATGCCATTTGGAGACATTGATATGATTTAATGCCAGAAGTAACAAAAAATCCTAAATGATCTATTCTGAAGTATGAAAATAGAGTGGTGCAAGCGACGCCAAGGTCATGGGTTCAAATATTGTTGTACTACTCGCGACCGGTCTCAATAAAAAATGTTATGGTCTCTTTCTCAACTGTCTTCGGCCTTGGTTTTGTCTTGGTCTCAGACTTAGTGGTCTCGGGATTTTTTTATTTTTCAAGACCACATGTGTGGGAATAACACTAATTTCCTGGGGCATTGTCTGATTTACGTATGTGTTAACATCATTCATGTGATTGGATGTAAAACTTCTGGCTTTAAAAGCATTCATGTTGTGTTTTCTCTTTTTTGGCATTAATATTAGATTGTATGGAGGCACTTTGAGAGAGATTGTGACTCTTTGGACAAAATTACATTTATCATTATATTTAACATCAACTGTAGTGTCACACGGTATATCGTGACACCCATGTTAGAATAACGGATATTCTCCTTCAACAAAATCATATAACTGATTAAAGAAATGTCGCGTATGAACTTGTGGATTCGAGTTTTTACTTTTAGCTGTGTTTGACTGTACAGTACTTGTCATGTCAACAAGGGGCTAAGCACAAATCTGGCCTCATTGATGGTCTTGTATTTGGTCGATGGTCTGCTGGCAGCTAACCTCTACTTTAGCTAAAGTCACGGCAATAGAACTTTGTCTTGAATTACGATACATTTCAAGAACTGCATATTGAACGATTTTATTCTTTAAACGGTTAAGAATCCTCCATCCTTTCAGATATGTGGTCAAGACCTCTCTGACAGAGATCTGCACCAGCATTATATAAACCCGGCCAAAAAATAGAATTATATTGATATCTGATGCTATGGTTACAGGTGTTACTCAAGGCTATTGCAAGTGAGAGAAGATACCAGTTAGTCTTAAGATAGCCCTGTATAAATAGATCGATACATTTCCTCCACACCTTAATCAGACGCATTTGGCAATTTTTTACTTTCTCATAGGAACAGCTTAATCCTCTATGCAAAATATCTTTCATTTGTCCCCTTAGAAAAATGTAAAAGCTAATACAAAAATCATGTAGGTCATGGTTGACTAGCAGACCATTCCGATCCATATCTGTTCATAAAAAAACATTACGCCAACCACTCACATCAGCAGCCAAGTGCGTTTGTCAATCTCAAATACGGAATGAACGTACACTACGGCAGCTGAATGAGATGAGCGAAGAATGGACTATTGTATTCCCAGCTGGACATTTGGCTTTTAAAATAGATTATGTTCTTTAGTGTAATACGATCATCTTTCGATGGAAAGGCGTACCGTCCGGCCGTTGTCCGGCATCATAACTCGATATTACATAATCTCTGATTGGCTCATCCTGATTGCATTTATTGGCTCTGACGTTTCTCACCGAGCGGGGCCTGGAGAAGCATGTGGCAAATTACATCCATTTCATCACCGCCGAGTGCGTTTCAGATTGCTAGCCAGGTTGTTATTATAAAGGTAACGTGTTCCCAATGACCTGTCAGGACAAATAAAGGTTGAATAAATAAAATCGTTAAAATAGCAGGCTGCTGTACACTTTGTCTCCGTCAAGTATGAAGGGAAAAACATTCGGTCACAAAGGAAAAATGCCGTTCCTCATATAGATCCCGGCAACAGACAGCTGGATCTTTGGGGACGGTACTGGGGCCCGGGTGAACTTAAATAAGCCTCTCGACGTGCTGTGCAGACACATGAAAGGTTGTGAAATGGCTCCAAACGTTGTCGGCCTGTCTGGAAAGTAGGTTGCTGGGGATCCAGATTGTCTCCTGCTGCTTGGGCGGTACCATCGGCACGGTGTCAGACATCCCGTTCTGAACCTGCTTGTTTTTCCTGTGCTGATTCTGAGATATTTCTCTTAATCTTCAGCAGACACTTAAAGAGCTGTTCCCTCTGGCTTTATCCCATTTTATCCTCTCTTGTTCTAAAGATCACAGAGATTCTTTCTCTTTACCTGGTGTTAGGGACATTCACTTCAGTTGTTGATACATGAATTATTCATGGCTTTGAAACTGGTGCACCACACACTGTTAAAAGTACTTCAATAATTTTGTCTTGTTTTCAAGGACAAACTTCTTAAAATTCTTACATTATTTCTTACATTAAAGAAGCAAAATGGCATAATGAAGTCAAAATTAAATATACAATTTTAAATACTAAATAAAATGAATGAGTTTTATGAGTTTATAAGTTTATGATATGAGTTTATTTATTTATTTTTAAATTACGTTAAACTTAAATGAAGTCTTTATTTAGTTAAATTTGATTGTGTGTGATTTTAAATGTGAGTTTAACTGGACTTTTGCTTCTGAAGTAATTATATTTAGATTTTTTATTTTAGTTTCAATTTAATTGCAATTATTGTCCTCCAAGTATTCACAACCACTGTAGACAAATGATGATTATAACGAAAATATATGACGGTTTTAATTTGTGTTTTTTTAGCTAAAGCATAATTCCCAAAGTAACATTTGTGTAATTTGTTTTATAGATTTGATGTGTTTACTATTATTTTAAAGTATGGGTATATATCTAACAAGGTACCCTAAATATGATTCCGCTTTATATGAAGGCTGGGTGGATCATAATATTTTATTTTTAATAAACAAAGTCATTTTTGATATGATATAATACTAAGTGCTATGATGAGGTTTGATAGGATTCAATTCAAAATGAAGCAAAGCAGAATAAAACAATATAATGATAAATATTGTGACATCAAGTCCTAAGCTATTTGCATAAGTAATACATCTGTCCAATCTGTACATCTTTAGAAGGCAACATAGCTGTCTGCGAAATAGAGGAAAACATCATTCAAAATAGCTCACAATCTTTATCTTCATACCGACTGTTTGTGTAACAATACAAAGAAGCGTCTTGTTTAATGACCTGAACTGTCTGCGGCAGTGATCAGAGATATTCAATGGGAGGTCTCGCACACAAGCATCTATGTGATTGTTTTTTTAATGAGGGGACATGAATAAGACTATTTGCACTATTCGGTAAAGCTTCTGTTGTATGCTTGGGGTTATTCCAAATATGCTGATGTTTATTAGCAACTGCCGTTCATTTCTGGGATATGAGGATAATCCGTTTTTGTTATTTATCTGTATTATTTTAATGGTTTTTGTAGCTTTGAGGAATGAATTGTATCATGCATTTCTTAATTTGGTGTCAAAAGAAACAGCAATTTTCTATATTAAACAAAGACAATATGTTAAATCGTTAAGTGACCAAACAGGAATTCGTAACAATTTCATGAGGGCACAAATACGTATAATAATTTGGTATAAATTCCTACAATGTAAATTGTACAAAAAGGAATGATTATTAGCAAAAAAGCCATAATAATTTTATGTCACTGGTGCGAAAGCAGATCACACAAAAATGCAAGAATTCTTACAACACTATATGTACATTTCAGAATGATTTGCTTTCATGCCAGTGATGTGCTTCAGAATTACTTTTTTATAGTAATCTTATGTTTTTGTACAATTCACAATATACAAATTAATTTGATTTCTACTAAAAGAATTACCAATTCCTATTAGATCAGGTTGTTCAGGTTTTAGATTTGTGCAAGGCATTTTCCCTTGTGTTTGAATCTAAAGTAGGCGTAACCCTAAAAATCTCTGTGGTCTCAATGTACTTAAATAGATATGTTCTTTATAGACTGTTTAAAAGTGACAACCTAAACAACGCTACTTTGCATGCGGCGTTCGTGGATTGTCCTTTTCCATTCCATTCCATTTTCTACCGCTTATCCGAACTACCTCGGGTCACGGGGAGCCTGCGCCTATCTCAGGAGTCATCGGGCATCAAGGCAGGATACACCCTGGATGGAGTGCCAACCCATCGCAGGGCACACACACTCACTCATTCACTCACACCCTACGGACAATTTTTCCAGAGATGCCAATCAACCTACCATGCATGTCTTTGGACCAGGGGAGGAAACCGGAGTACCCGGAGGAAACCCCCGAGGCACGGGGAGAACATGCAAACTCCACACACACAAGTCGGAAGCGGGAATCGAACCCCCAACCCTGGAGGTGTGAGGCGAACGTGCTAACCACTAAGCCACCGTGCCCCCCTGGATTGTCCTTAACTTCTGTTAAACTTTTCACTTTTTACAATTAAATGATCATATGAAATAATATTTAACATAAATTAAATTAAATTAAATCAAATATATATAGTTATATTATTAGACATTAGCAAAACACAGACTGGAAGTTAACTGCAGTACCATCGCGACGTATCGATCTATACTGTCTATGTACAGTACATAATCACGCATTTACTGTATACAGTTGAGTTGGTTTCCAGAACTCTCTTAAGGCTTCGCTTCCGAACTGACCCCCAAATAATCTTGTCAGTTATATGGCACGACCCTGTCAGAATCTTTCTCTGTGCCGTTTGAGAAATGTCTAGTGAGACGTGGCACGGCCCCATTTGTCACTCAGTGCAGTGACCTAAAACACGCTGGACCGCAAGAGTATTTTGTGAATGTTATGTACAGGTGATAGTATGCGTTTTCCATTGGCTCGGTGCGTCTCTGCGTTTGTTTGCTGTTCTGTGACATTCGCTACTGTAAGTGCTCCATCAAATACATGGCGCCCAGTCCCAGACGAATGAGTAAAGTGATTGAATTACAGCCAAATGTAAGTTCCTGGTGAGGAGTCAAAGCCACTTTTTCAGACAAAGGTTATGGATTTATATCTTTGCAGTTATCAATAACACAGACACCGAGTCAGAGAGCTGACTGTGATGGGTTTATCTCTGGACTTTGTGACGTTCTCTAATTTCTAAATAGGATGATAATATCATATATGATGATGAGTGTCTATAATGATATTAGAGATGCACCAATACAAAACTGTGATATCTACCGATACCGGATAATGACTATTAATATTGAATATCAAACTGGTGATGTTTTTTTACTTTTTCTATGTACAGAGCACAAAGTTCATGTCCTCTTTTGATTGACAGGATGTATCGGCCCGATCAGTGGCTGTTTTTTCAGCCGATAGCCCATATTTTGAAAAATTACCACATAGTTGTATAACATCTTGTTTGTTTTATGGAACTTGATGGACGTAGAAAGATTATCAGTACAAAATTATCTGCTTAAATTGATAGTTCACATAATATTGAAAACTATACTGTAAACCGATATGTTAAAAATAATCAAACAAACAAATTAAGTAATGTAAACTTAATTGTTTACATTTTTATAAAACTTTTGAGTTAAGTATAATGATTATTTTTGATTAACTTGAAGTTTTTACTGAAACTAAAAACAATTGATTTACTCCTTGTTCTATTTACTTAATTTAAAAAAGTTTCTTCTACAGAACATAAAAGAATAAAAATGTCTTCTTTTGTGTTCGACAGAGCAAAGACTCATATACAGATTATGAACCAAATGAGGTTGAATAAATGACTTTTATTATTGGGTGAATCTCTTTAACATTAAGTTATCTGAGGTAAAAATAAAAGACTCACATTAATATTTCATTATTGATTAAATCACATAGTCACGTTTGAAGTAATTGTAGAATAGCTAATATCCACAATTGCCTTATATATTCCGAACAGAATGACATGGCTCACGATGACATGTCAAAGCTAAACCCCTACCATTAAAGTCAATCCTGAAGACACTCGAGCAGAGATTGAATTACAGTCAGATGTAAATTACTTGTGATGGTTGAAGCTATTTACCTAGATGTCCTGACACGTTGGGAGATGGTGCTTATGCAGACGACCTGAGTTTGAGTCTGTCCCATGTCAGATCCCGGCCCTATTTCCCAATCGTCTCCACATTGTTTATGGATTTTCTCTCACAGTAAAGGCCAGACAAAATGAATACAGTTGCTAACAGTGCAGTCAATAGGAAGCAATTGGAAATATCCCCCCACCGAGACACTTTAGACCAAAAGGGGCTTATTGTCCGTAACGGTACAATGAGCATCGCAAACAGTCAAGTGAATTCAAGCGAATGCAAACGTTTACAGACTTTCATTGTGGTTCCGCTTTAGTAAAAGTGTGTGTTCATTATGCTTATTTTTCAAGACAGCTTCTTTCTGAGTTTTATTTTTCAGATATTTGTATTCCTGTAGCTATATTTTACTCCTTTTAACCTTAAGGCCTTAAACATTCTTGACACAAGCATGCGAGCACAGATGTTAACTCTCGGCTGATGCACTGCAAGCATGCACATTATTGAACATAGACGTGTGCAGATATCACGCTGCTGTGTCGGTAACATACTGAGTTATCAGAGTTATCATGCATTTCGGTACACTGTCGCTGACTTACTGCAAAGGATGCATGATGCTCACCAAAATATACAAAAAAGTATTTACATAGAAATGAATCAAATAGGACAAATTTTATAAACTTAAAGCATTGCATCACATACTTACATTTAGAGATGCACTCATAGTCGATTCCTCGGTAGTGAAATCTACCGATACCAATTCTGAAGAGCAAATGAATATTTCTCAACTTTCTAGCTATGAATTCATATAAAGACAACTGGATATGTTTCTTAATATTTTTATAGATAGAGGACACATTCAATGCAGTTTCTTAATTGACAGAATAAATTGGCCCTGATAAAATTGCTTTTAAGGGCTGATACCGATTATTGGCTGAAATATCGGTGCATTTCTAAATCACATGGCAGAATGCCGTGTGAGTCGTGTTGGCATTGAAATTGACAAAACACAGTTTCTATTAGCTACGTGCATTAAATAAAAATAGAGCAACTCACATAACCTTATCTCACACATGCACACACATCTCATTTCTCTTCTCTCTTTTCTAATTTCCCTCATTTGAAATATTTCTAAGAGACATTGTTATAAATTCATTTATTCTCTTCCCTTCCGCCCCACTACTGACTTTTTTCCACAATATATATAATTTCCTCTCTTCTCTGTTCTCAGATTACCGTCAAATTTTCTCTCACAGTTTTTTGGTGTAAAATATTAAACCTCCCAACTTTTCAGCCATGCTCCTTTAAACCGCAACTTTAAAACACCTCAGATCTCTTCTGAGGTCTTTCATTGTCCTGGTCTTCAAAACCATGTGGCTTTACCACCCGTCTTGATCTCCTCACCTCAGTATGACATCATAAATACAATTTAGATGAACTAAATAAAAGACTACAAAAGTGTTGAATATTGGCCCTTTATTACTCAGACTCAGATAAGATCATTATCGTGGCTTCGCACGGTCTGTTTCATTTCTATTTACTGTGGTGCAGTTAAAATGCATTTTAAGCACTTCTCTCTCTGCAGGTTCTTTGTCTCTGAGCGTGTTCCTGGTGTCGGTGGGTTTAACCGTGTGTGTCGTATGGCTGGTGGCGCTGTGCGGTGTCTGCGGATGGTGCCAACGCAAACTGGTGAGTGATGTCACTTCCTGACAAACTACAGGGATGCAAAGTTAAGCTAGAGTTTATGTTAACACTCTCTTAAACAGATGTGATGATGGATTTTCACATCTGTTAGTTGAAGAGAATAAAGAAATATACTTTGTGTTTTTTTGTTGTTGATTCACTATTTGTCTATTATGCTCTTAGATCAATCTCATAAATAGATGCATAAACACAGTTGCACCCAATTCCCAGACCTAGTGAGCTCCCTATGTAGACAGCAATATGGACAGCCTGCTGTCGATGTGGAGGCTGTTCTGAAAGATAAAAACAATGCTGTCTCCTGAGATACCACATTTTGCCAAATTCAAAGGAAGCGTTGTATTTTCTCAGCCAAAACGGCAATCTGAGAAATACAGACAATAAATGGTGGTAAACAAGGCAAGACGAAATAATTTATTTCATTACCTATTGAAAAGTATTAGCACAGTTCAGAAAGAGACAGTTTTAGCCAGTGTTTGTGTGTGTGCAATGGATTGCAACAAAACCAGATTTGCCATTGCCGTGTAAAGCAATTCAGTAAAAGGTGTTCAAATGAGTCTGAACCTCGAGTTGAAGGAAGTACATGAAAAACATGCAAATGTGATTACAGAGCAACTCTGTGATTAATAACAAGCTAATAAAAAAACTGAATGAATCACCTCTGCTTACATTAATTGAATTACCCTCTTACCAAAATAAACCGATCGCCCATTATTCACAATAATTAGCTTAAACGCAGTTAATGTGTCACCCGCTATTTACCGAGAAAAAAACGATTTGACTGATTCATTGCGACAGAACGGTTCGGTAACGTGAATCCAACCTTTCCATTATCAGCCGAGGAGGAGTGATGAGGTTTGGAGATGGTCAGCACAGGCCAGAAGGCGGAAATAAGACGCAGGAAATGAGAGAAGTGCGAGGCAGACGGCCAGACTGCAGGGTGGCTAAAAAGAGATTTCAGACTTTAATTACACTCAGTAATGGCTTCCCACCACGTGCACACCCTGCAGGCGCATACTGACTAACTCTTATTACAATGAGGGATTACAAACTTGCATCAAATTTTTTGACGCTTATTTGATAGTTTCATTAGATTTTTGCATGTGTTGTTAGCATACATTGGGTTGAAATACGTCAGACTTCGTCTTCATCTGCCTACATGCTGTAAGAAGTTTATAGATATTCTGTGGTTGGATCGGAATGATCTCGTATTTGCTTTTCTTTGTTAAATTTGTGATTATGTTTGCGCCCTTACATTGCTGCAACTTCAACTGTACAGTGACAATTCACTTGTAGTTGCCATTCCAGATTGAATAGAAGTTTAACCAACTATAGTTCTTGTAAACTAAATATAAGAAAGTATACTTTTTATGTAATGGTCAGTGATATACGTCTTATTCTAATAAAAGTATAATATTAAGGATATTTTAATATGATGTGCTTTGTAGTTGAGTTTACTCCTTTGGTTGAGTAGCATAAATAATACTTTTTTCACATACTGTCTTATGAAGTTACAAGTTTATATAGTATAAATATAATATCAATAAAACATATAGAGTGAACTATGAAGTATACTTGAAGTATTCAACTATTAAAGTAGTTTACTGAGAGAGAGCATACTTCAACTAGTAAACTGTCAGTATACCTCTGTGTCCACTTGCAGTTGCTGTACAAATGAAAAATGTAGTTGCTAATTAGTCGTGTACTCAATGTTAATACTGTCACACTTATAATTAAAAGTATTTTTCTATAAACTAAAACAGTGGGCCAGTTTACTTGGAAATAGTACACTTTACAATACAAGTAAAATATACTACTGGTGCATGAGAGCCGTTCCTCTCATGCGACAGAACCTCGGACAGAAATTACATTTTGAATTTGACACAAATTAAACGTTGCCCTGTTGGATACCAACAATGTATATGATACAAATTTTAAGGGTTGTCAAAAATGTACAAACCATATAAAGTTTTCATGTGAATATATTGTAAACATTAATCCTGTAGAGGACCAGAGTCTGTTTGACGTTAAATTTGGTTTGTTTGGTGTGTTACTTTGAAGTTAGGACTAAAAGGGCAAATTTTTGAAGTCAAGGTAGTAATACTTTCCATTTTTACCATCTTTGGCCACCTTGCTATGTGTTAAACAGCCGCCACTAGGACTCGCTGCGGTGGCCACGATGATGACGCAAATGTTCCACATTTCTATGCCAAACACTGCAGTGTTATAAAGGATCTACCTGAATGGGGGGTGATGGGGATTAAACTTAGCTTTGGACAAAGCAAGCAAACCAATTGTGAAAACAGCTGTTAAAGTACCAGGATCCATAACAGTTCACTTCCAGAATAAACTCACATCGATTATACTGAAGTTCACATGAAGAAAAGATTAAAATAACAAACTAAAATTGATGTTAGTGACACAATGATGTTAATGTGATTTCACCTATATGACAAAAATGAGATATGGGAGCTTCAGTTGGTACACCTTAAATTTTGTTACGTTGCTTAATCGTATAGTTTAGGAAAACTTAAAATGTAGCCTACAAATATATCTCTTTCATTTTGAAACCCAGCAACTCCAGTCACTGTTTTATACCAAAATGTTTCACTGAAGAAAGAAAGCCAGTCATTTCGGGAGAGCTGTCCCGGTACTCTTTACACTGAAAGCTGAAGTTATGGTCTGTGTTTTGATGGACAAAGAACAACAGATTCCTAAATGAGTGAATATTCTGGCATATGTTATGTAAGGCTGCACAGCGAGAGCCTCCCTGGCCTTTGTGTTTCTCATACCTCATACTGCCAAGCCGCAGGGCTCACTAATGATTCATATGTTTTTACCCACAACACCCAACTCTCCTCGACCGACTGACTGCATGCATTCTCCTTCTCCTCCCAAATATATCTTACAGTTTTCTGGGTGACTTCAGGTCAAGACCAGAGAAGTTCAGACTCTCTTAACAGGAGCTGATGTGTTCTATAAAAGAACTCTGTATTGAAAGCTGTTTGTCTGCCTGTCTATCTATCTGCCTGTGTATCTCTCTGTCCATTCGTCTGTCTGTCTACCTTTTGCCTGTCTGTATTGAGTCTATATGTCTATCTACCTACTGTGTCTGTCTGTCTATCTATCTGTCTACCTTTCTGTCTTTCAGTTTTTAATCTATCTAATCTATCTGCCTGCCATTCTTTCTGTCTGTCTGTCAGTGTGTCTTTCTTTCTTATCTATCTGTCTGTCTGTCTGTCTGTCTACTTGTCTGTCTGTGTCAATCCATCTAATGTATCTGCCTGCCTGTCTTTCTGCCTGTCTGTCTGTCTGTCTGTCTGTCTGTCTGTCTATTAGTGTAATCTATCTGTATCCCTGTTGTGTCTGTCTGTCTATCTATCTATCTATATACTGTGTATGCCTGTCTGTCTGTCTGTCTTTCTGTCCTCTTTGTCTGTCTATCTGTCTATCTGCTGTGTCAGTCTATCAGTGTCTATCTGTCCATCTGTCTAATCTATCTGCCTGTATTTCTGTCTATCTATCTACTGTGTCTGTCTAATCTGCATGCCTGCCTGTCTGTCTGTCTGTCCGTCCGTATGTCTGTCCATCTGTTTAATTGTCTCGCAGCCTTTCTTGTGGTCTACTGTGTGTGTGCGTGTGTGTAAACAAACTAAATAAATAAATGTCTGTCTGTCTATCTGCATATTTTTCCTCCTCTTGTTCCTTATCAAGTAAGCATACCTCCTTGTTTCCTTCCATCTGTCCATTTCATGTATTCTGCTCATATTTCTATCTAAACATTTTTAGGTCAATCTTCTGTGCTGATCTATTCAAGGGGATTCTTTTTTTTTTGAAGATGTAGCAAAGTACTGTAGAAGAGGTGGAGAATATCATAGAGAAAGAGTGCTCAGCATGTTCTTAACATGTCACAGACAGTGTGAGGACAGAGCAGAATCCGATGTGAAACTACCACCAAAAAAACACCACTCTCTCTCTGAAGTAATAATTCCCCTGAATCCCCTCACTATTTCATCTTTTCGTTATTGTTCATTCTGTTTGTTGGCCCACCTCTATCCCTCCTCTTTCTCTCCTCGGCTGTTCTGTATATCTCTACCTGCACTACTCATCCCTTAACTCTCTTTCTGTGTCACTTTCTCTTCGATTGCTGCATCCATGCCTTCTCTTTCCCTCGCTGTCTTCCCATGTTCTCCTCCTGCATGTCTCTCTACTGAAGATTTTATGATAGTCTTTAATCATAGATAAGACGCACTCAATAGCGTACTGCATGCCTATCACAGATCTACACCAACTATATCATTATTTACTATACCAATTAAGACATGCATTAGGGAAAAAAACATTTGGGTCAATTTGGATTTTTACTATCTGTAAAAACTATTAATATCTAAAAATATGCCTAGTTTCTGTTTTGATGAAAAAAAATAAACAAAAACAGAAGATGCGGCACATTGATAACACACAAATTAACAGTGATTCTGTCCTGCAGCCGCATGTTATTCTCAATAAAAAAAATTGCCGATTAAAACATGTAAACGTGTCTTTACAAAACATTTCTGAATAACATCACAAATGCCTCACAAATTCATACCTGAGGACCACCTGCCTTAATTTTGATATGCAAAATTCCCCTTTTTTTAATTTTAATTGATAATAACTTAATTAAATAATAATAAATAATACATTAATTAAAGTAATCTTTAGTGAGCAAAGACTTCCTCTAGTCTTCAGAGTCAGATAATAATTAAAAGTGAAGTCTAGACTATTCTTTGTCTAAACTAAGCGTTCGTTTAGATTTATTCTTCTCTCAAAGTTTCTTCCTGTTTCCTCTGCAAATGCACCATTGCAGTTCACATGATGTTTTGACCTGTGTACAAACACGCCCGTTCCACTTTCTCCTTTGTTTCCATTCATTACGTCGACAGAAAGATCATGGCAGCAGAGCCATGGCATGTTGGCAGGCGGCGTAATTTAAATGCTGGAAACTGGCAGGCTGCTGCTGTGCCGGGGGCCAAGACGCTACTCTTTCTTCCTCTCTTCCCAATCATTTATCATCTCTTACACAACTACTGGCGGCTGATGGCTTTCAGAGGACTTAGTAATGAATCCTCCACCTGCAGAATCACTTCGAGATGGATCGGCCAATCAAGAGATGGTGGGGAGGAGTGCTTTTGACAGACAGGAAATGATGTAATTAGCCTTTATGTAATTTGTTGCATCGATCAATTGAGTTGTCCAAGTTGTTTGCCAACACTGACACGTGCATATGGTATATTATGTAAGTATATAAATGTTTTCTCTTTCAGACCACATTCTTTTGACCGTACGTCTGTGGAGGCAAGGTCTTCCGTTTGAGAGACAACTGCATCATTATTGGGGCACAAAGCATCTTTTTTGATAACGACAATTTAGAAGTACAGTAATTGTGTGATTGGTTAGAAAAACAACATTTTTCTAAAGGGAAGGTTCTAGCCATCTTGCATCAACTGAGCAGGTGCCATTGAGAAGAACGGGTTTGCAGAAAGCTCTCCCAGGTGTCCACACTTAGGACATATTTGTGTGGTGCACTTTGTTTCTCCCATTTGCAGTTTCTTTTTTGTTTTTCAGTACTTGCCCAGACGTCTCCAGCATGTTTAAACGTGTCTCAGAAATACAGTTTAGGTTTGCAACCCACTAAAGTTTTTGCCTCCGCTCAATAAGAAAGTTCTGGTGCATCACAGTTTTTCAGAAAAGGCGCCTACACACTAAAGTTTACTCTGAATCAGAAAACGTTGCATGCATTTGGAATGGATGGTGCATTGAGTACATAGAGGAAGAATTCGTGTAGAGGAAGTTTTTGTGAAAGTGATCTCCATCACATGAACATTCAGGCACAATAAAGTTCCTATCAGACACGTGGACACCTTGCTCCAATGTTTGCTGCAAGATCACCATGCATTGACCAAGACAACTAGGTTTAATTGAATTCACGAACTTATCCGGCGTTTCAGACCTGATTTCACAGAAATTCGCAAAATTGTACTACGACGTTCAAATAAGATCTTACAAATTCATACGAATTAGCCACCTCGTAAAATGGTTATGAACTCCCAAGAAATCCTCCTCTTACACATTTCCGTCAAACCCTCTGTACTACCATTAAACTGTCGCTGACTGCTTTGTTAACATAAATGTGTCTTTGACTTGCATGAATTGCAAAAATTCCACCTGCAAAAATATGGCACCTTATCAAATCACATTTCTCTCTCTCTCTCTCTTGCTCTCTTTTTCTCTATTTCTCTCCATCTCTCTCTGAAGGGAAAGAGGAAAAAGCCGGGGGTGGAGACAGCGGGAACCCCAGACTCCGTGTCGGTGTCGGGAAGAGGCCGAGGAGAAAATAAAGCCATCAAGTATGTGCCTCCTGCAGGGCTTAACTATTACAGTTAATGTCTCGCTAATGAGAGCAAAACATTAATCCTAATGCCATTCAGTGTTATTGAACAGTCGCATGATGCATTTGGAATGGAAGCTTCAGAGAAACAGATGGATGAATTGAAAACACATTTTTACTTAAAGTTAACTGAAAATGATCCCTTCGTAAATGTGTTGAGGTTCTTTCTGTGTTTCACATTGTGTTTCATTTACAACATCCAACGTTTTTTGTCAAAGGCCATGTCTGAGGAAACAGACCTACACCTGGTTTTAAAGCAGTTAGTACAGGTGAGATGATGGCTCACACTGACTGGATGTTGTTGAAAAGGTCATCAGGCTGAAGCTTTATTATTGGTCCACTTGGAGCACTTGCACTGTTAACTGCTGCAGGAATATTAAACAGCTGAGGCTTTAATTAGACACGAATGCATCTCACACCAGATGGAGAGTGTTTTTATATCGGGACCAGAGGCCGGACGGCTAATCACCTGTGACTGCACAAGGGCATCGAGAGCTGTTCTTCAGACTCTGTGTTAGATTTGATTTCCTTTCTGAGGACGGAAAACCACAACAGCATACATGGATCTACAGTATTAGTGAAATGCTGTACGTGTTTAAAGGGGGGGTAGCCTACGGAAATGGAAAAAGAACAGGGCACGTATTCACATAACATCTTTAGGCAAAAAGTAGCTTCTACCAACAATCCTAAAATGGCTGTAACACCAGCAGTCTACCTTGAGACGTAAACATTTTAGAAAGATTTCATGACAATGAGCTTACCCAAAAAGACTACTAATATCTGCTAACTGTTAAACGAGACAGGCAAAATGCTTACAATTAGCTGAACATATACTTTATATACTCTATATGCAGTGTTGGGTGTAACTAGTTACTAAGTAATTAGTTACTTTCATTTAATTACAGTTACTTCTGACGTAATTAAACTAAATAATTTGTTCAATATATGTGCTGTGCAATAGTGGAATTGACATCAAAATTCTACTACATAGTAGTTTTGTAGTTTTGTATTATTTATTTGCATGAATTAAACGAGTCGTTTCATGTCTATCTTTGAGGTTGATATGGAATATATAAAGTAATTAGTAATGACTAAATAAATACCTTCTTGGTGAGAGTAATTTGTACAGTAATCTAATCACACTATTGAATACGTAATTAGTAACTAGTAATTCATTACTTTTTCAGAGTTACTTTCCCAACACTGTCTATATGAACATATAGTTTATTTGCAAAATATAACTCCTTTTTTCATGTGTTTATTGTGTTTCATTGTATTTGTAAGCAGTATTATTTTAAAGTTATTGTTACTTAATAAAAAAAGAAATAATAATAAAACAAATTTTGAAACAAAAATTGGATATCTGTTTTTGTAAATGAACTCTTCACTTGTTGAATTAGTAACTTAGTGTATATTTAATCATCTTAATTTGAATACGGCAACAATTATATGTTGAAATATTTGTTTTTAATATGACCCCATTTTTATATCAAATATGTCAGTATGAGACCTCATTCTATAATATTTCTATGATAAAAAGACTTACAAAGACCCAACCTCTATCAGCCAATCACTGTGGTCAAAGTCAGTAAGCATGCTGACATCATCCATGGCAACGAGGTCAACCCCGTCCTTTTTTTAACTTAAGATTTCTTTCTGTTCTATTCTATTATTGCTACTGTATGACATATCGCTTATTGCTCCCTAAACTCTCTGTAAGTCGCTTTGGATACAGGCATCTGCTAAATGACTAAATGTAGATGTAGTAAAAGTTGCTCTCAGCAGCGTTGTGAATATGTTTTAACTGGACACTCTTAACTAAAAACTTTTACTGCTGTTTAGGAGAGCTCTTAGGGTTAAGATAAAATGTTTTGTGACAATGGGGCCTGGTTATTATTTTGCTCGCAGTATCGTATTAGAGATAAAATAAATACTATTAATCTTTTATAATATATACTTTTGGCTTTGTTTTGATTGGCCGAATTATGGTACATATGTTATTCGGCCAGGGCTGCGTTTCCCGATAATGTTGTCTCTTAGCACGCTAAGAAGACTCTAAACGTACACCTTAACTCAAGTTATACCTTTCTAAGCGTGTTACCCGAACTATACCTTTTGAGGTTACTTAAGGTTAACCTTCTTAAGTGCGATGTTAGGAGGTGCTGTCCATGGCGGTGGTGCTGAATAGGTTGATATCAATGCCTCGAGAATCGATTGTTCACTCTACCTTGCGTTATAGAGTGGGTAAAGTATTGAAAAAACAATGTTTTTTATAAAGAAACGCTTTAGAAATTGTAGAAATTGCATTTGTCAGGACTCACTGAAATAGTGCGGATAAAGAAAGAAATATGTGTGTGTATGAATGTCTTTATAATTTTGCAAGTATCCAATCCCACACCCTCAAGGTCATACGTTTTCTGCGTTAACCGGCTACATTAACTTGCTGTTTGGCTTTGCTTGCTTTTGAAAGGGTCATTTATATTCTCATAGTTTGCCATTGTGTGTTAAAGTTCTCTACGATCTGTGTTGATTCACATAATTGGCGTAAATCACTAATTTGTCTATAGGGATAAGTGTCCCCTCCAGAATCTCAATCACGGACGGGACACCCGCAGTGGCATGGAAGCCTTGATGTGCCTCCATCACGTTGAAAGGTATACGTATGTAATCAATGGCATGACGGAGCAGGATGTTTGTCACTGAGTGCACGCACCACCACACCCATGGCATAAAAAGGAAGAGCTGCCGTGCAGCAGCTGATTTTCGGGGCTGAGGGGGTCGAGTTTGTCTCGACAAAGTGGGGCCAACAAGATGCAAGAGCAGCAGAATTTGCTCCCGTGGCAGGCAAAATTTGTGTAGAATTTTCTCTTCTGACATGGTAGCTAGGGGACTAAAATGTTCTCTAAGGAAATTGTGCAAATAAACGGAGTCCGCGGAAGATGACGTCTTTGATTTAAAACAACTATGCGTTGTCTCGCTGCCATAGTTTGACCAAACTCCCCATAACATTCATTCCCTTAATATAGACTACGCCTTTCCTTTCAAATGGTTTGCCAGCTGATGTGCCTTTGGATAATAGGCTGTAATTAAAAAGCTAAAAAAATCCTTGTATGACAATTTTATCAATGAAAACACTTCAACAGCCTACACTGAGTGTATTAAACTTGAGTATTTCATTTATAAAATTAAAAATAAGTTAAAGTTAAAGTGTACATTTGAAACTTAATAGAAGTTTATATTAAATTATTATCCATCCATCTATCCATCCATCTTCTTCCGCTTATCCGGGGCCGGGTCGCGGGGGCAGCAGTCCCGGTGGGACATGCCCGGAACACCTTCCCGGGAAGGCGTCCAGGGGGCATCCGGAAAAGATGCCCGAGCCACCTCAGCTGGCCCCTCTCGATGTGGAGGAGCAGCGGATCTACTCTGAGCTCCTCCCGAGTGACCGAGCTTCTCACCCTATCTCTAAGGGATCGCCCGGCCACCCTGCGGAGAAAGCTCATTTCGGCCGCCTGTATCCGCGATCTTGTCCTTTCGGTCATGACCCACAGCTCATGACCATAGGTGAGAGTAGGAACGTAGATTGACCGGTAAATCGAGAGCTTCGCCTTGCGGCTCAGCTCCTTCTTCACCACGACAGACCGGTACAGCGACTGCATTACTACAGAAGCTGCCCTGATCCGTCTGTCAATCTCCCGTTCCATCCTTCCCTCACTCGTGAACAAGACCCCCAGATACTTGAACTCCTCCACTTGGGGCAGGAACTCTCCACCTACCTGAAGTGAGCAAGCCACCCTTTTCCGACTGAGAACCATGGCCTCAGATTTGGAGGTGCTGATTCTCATCCCAGCCGCTTCACACTCGGCTGCAAACCGTCCCAGTGCATGCTGGAGGTCCTGGTCTGATGGGGCCAGCACGATGACATCATCCGCAAAGAGCAGAGATGAAATCGTGTGGTCCCCAAACCCGACGCCCTCCGGCCCCTGGCTGCGCCTAGAAATTCTGTCCATAAAAATTATGAACAGAACCGGCGACAAAGGGCAGCCCTGCCGGAGTCCAACATGCACCGGGAACAAGTCTGACTTACTGCCGGCAATGCGAACCAAGCTCCTACTCCGGTCGTACAGGGACCGGATGGCCCTTAGCAAAGGGTCCCGAATCCCATACTCCCGGAGCATCCTCCACAAGATGCCGCGAGGGACACAGTCGAATGCCTTCTCCAAATCCACAAAACACATGTGGATTGGTTGGGCAAACTCCCATGAACCCTCCAGCACCCTGGAGAGGGTATAGAGCTGGTCCAGTGTTCCACGACCGGGACGGAAACCACACTGTTCCTCCTGAATCCGAGGTTCTACTATCGGCCGGATTCTCCTCTCCAGTACCCTGGCATAGACTTTCCCGGGGAGGCTGAATATAATTAAATTATTATATTCAATTATATTCAATTCAAACTTATTAACGATAAGGTACAGCTTAAGGTATAACTTAAGAACGACAGAAGGTTTTGGGAAACACAGCCCAGCATAACAATTGTTTGAAAAAAATATCTAAATCTATCTAGGTATTAATATTAAAAATAATATATGATAATATTAAATATGAAGTAATATTATTATTATTTCAGGAATGTTTTATATTTCAGCATTAAAAAATTATTAATTTAAGACCTGTTTTTAAAATGTTGTGTGTTCGTGTGTGTGTGTGTGTGTGTGTGTGTGTGTGTGTGTGTGTGTGTGTGTGTGTGTGTGTGCGCTGTAAATGAATTAATACCTGGACCGCCTCCAATTTGTTCAAAGTTTTATTATCATATTAAATGTCTGCATCAACCCGAATTAAACATTAAATAGGAGATTCATTTTTAAAGCTGGAGGTTTTGAGAGAGACAGTCGGTCTGAGCACATCTAATTTATCAGGTCTAATGTTATTAGTCAGGGCTGATGAAACTGCTAAACATTAAGCTCAACGACAGGTCAGATCCTCTATCTGAAAACATACTTCATTTCTGATTGATGATGTCGATGTTATGATGGAGGGATGGGTCAGGTTATGTTATGCATTAGGCTTCAAATCTGAAATTGCTCAAGATGGTTGATTTAGTGCGGGATTTTTTATTGGTGAGGTGATTTTTTTTCAGGTTTTTGATGACACATGAATCAGACAAAAAATGTGAAAAACACAGTTAGAGATTAATAGATTTGCACAAGGCTGCCTGAAACTAAAGTCACAACAGTGTTTGTTTCTCACAGAGCCATATTTAACAATGATAAAACAGACATTCATAAGTTTATATCATAAGCAGAGGGAAATGTATCTGTTACCTACAGAAATCAGCCAGATAAATGGATCTCAGTAGGATGGGGTGTTAATTCACATGTGTGGAGTTCCCACAATGCAACTCAACTTGACCTAGTGTTACTAGTGTGATAAATGAACCGTGAGTAATATCAGACACAATGTTTGAATCCTTTTAATTTGTTATTTTGTTGCATTGCATAAGAAATTTTACCAAAAATACATAAATAAGCAAGTAGTTAAATGAAGTAAACATGCGATGTAATAAGGTAATGGGTGTGTTCGTCTTTACACTGCTACTGTTTATGAAAAACCGATTGGCATCTGACTTGTAGCAGTGCATGCCAGTTACAAAGGGGGGAAACTACATTAGAAACCCAGTTGAAATCTTTTTTTTATTTTTATGTTTTCTATAATGTTAAGAACATTCTGTGAAAATATGACCTTGATATTTGTAATACGGACTGAGACCATGTCGTAGTGTAAACACAATGATTGAAAACTAAATTAAGATTGTGATACTTTTGGTTCTGATATGTTTTGGTTCTCAATCATCTTTCGTCTTTGTATTCCTGGTGTTGTTGTTTTTTTGGGGATAAGAGATCAGGGGCCTGTACCATGAACAAACTCAGAGATACAGGATTAGTCTTGGGTTGACAAAACTAAACCAACGTGAACAAGCTTTGTTGGTAGCAGCTCATGGAGTTTCTTTGTCAACTCAAGCTTTGATCCTAAAGCTTAGTTCGCTCGCTCGCATGTGCACATGAATGTGTGACGTCGGCATTGCAAAACCAATCGCGTTAAACATGGATAGATGGAGTTCGGTATGTTTCTTAGGAAATAATTATACGAAAAATATTAGTAACACAAAAATGTATTTCAGCCACGGAGTAATAGTGTTTCTGCTGTCTACGCAACAGAGAAGTGTTTCAGAAACACTGCTGATTGAGTTCATGCGCAAGTTAAACGACTGTATAGTACACACATTTATTGTTGTATATAGTAAGGTCAATACTACAGTAACGTAATATGATGTATGTGTATAATGTGTGTGTGTTCCCCCGACAGTGAATGAAAATATCCTACCTTATGCTAGTTATCATTTAGTTGACCTTTATTAATAAGAATGAAGCACATGATGAAGAGAAACTATCTGTGCGCTCTGACAGAGTTAAAGAGGGCGATGTACTGTAGGCTTCTTTTCAATATGGCACACGTGGTAATGTGAGGATTATATTTTACGTTACTGGTGTTTCTGTTATTGTAGGACATTTCACAACCTTCCCCAGAAACTGAAGTTTCTACCTCCACAGGTTACAGAAGAAATGTGAACAACATACAGTAGAGAAGCTGATTCTAAATAAAAAATGCCAGTATGTAAAGTCAACTCAGTTGAAGTGTACATTTAAAAATCTGATGGTCATCTTAATCCTGACTCTGGTTTGACTGAGGGCCATGTTGAAGTGGTCAGGATAGCAAAAACCTCTGTTATACATAAGAACCCCTGTCTCCCAGCAACAGGCTATCAAACAGACCTGTCATAGAACAAAGAAGAGGAGATTGTATTGAAGTTTGAAATTGAGTTAGGTCACATTTCATTCATTTAAAGGGTTTTGAACTGTTCCCATTTACTTTACCTTCCTTAAAGCACTGACACAAAACAGATGCATTAGGGCATGCTGTAGGCATTAATGTATTAAAAACTTCTTATGCATTTTAAAATGTAGGCCTATGATACATTATTTAGGTGAATTCTAGTGTAACTGGATTATAAAAAAAAGATTAAAATAGTGTAAAAAGATATGTGATGTCACCTGTCAATGTATGGTTTTGTCTATATCTTACTGTAGCTGTTTAATAGAAGGTTTCTTTAGTGGACAAAGAAGACAAAGGTTTGTCCCAACACAGTGAGCCTGAAAGTGTTCCTAGATGTTCTGCACCACAGACAAGAATGTAAAAAATGCAATGCAAATGAATGCATATTGTTTGTAGTACAATAAAAGAATGGAATATAAATACATTTAATTTCATGTGAGTGTAAGGGAAAGGCACCAAATGTTATCTCTAACATCAGATTTTACCTATTTACGGGAGTAACCAATATTTGATTTTATATTTTTTATATAGGTATATTGACATCTTTTTATATTAGTATATTTATTTTATTGAACATTGCAACACGCACTGCGAGTTAGTTGCGTCACTTATATGTAAATTTGCTCTCCGCTGATTGGTTCACTTTTGGTGTGAGATCTCTAATCTAGATCTTAATTAGGACAGAATTAATTATTTTTTACGAGTTTCTCCTAAATCAGCAAGTTAGGAGCTACTTAAGCCTTAAGATGTTTTGTGAATACAGGCCCTGAAACTGCAAGCTTATGAAAGTCCTGTCTGAGACTGAGAGTGCGAGTGTACTGACAGCATTGAGTAAATAAGGCTTTAATGTTTTCTGTGCTGGATCTCAAAATGCCTTTAATCTTGTCCTCAGAGATATTTTTAGTTTTTTTTCTTTCCTCATACAGCAAAAATGTTTTACTCTTTATGCCACATAAAATGTTTCTGTGGAATAATGTTATTTACACAGAGAACGGCTTTACAAGGTCTCCATTATTCCATTCTGCCAGTCGAAACTCCCCCAAAAATTGCCCTCTCTCTCTTTCTGTCTCTTTAGTCACAGTGATCTAGACAGGGATTTTTGGAATAATAATGACAGCAGCAACGTGCAGCAGCGCTGGAGCTCTTACCCACCGAAGGAGTTCCTCCTGAACATGTCCCCCTACGCTCCCTACGGAGACCCTCGCCTCACGCCAAAGTGAGTCTCGGTTCAGGCTGGTAAGGGACCCTTCTCTCTGCGCAGGGCTGTATCGAAAGGGAAAGGCTGTTCATTCCGATCTACCCATGACCTTCTGTTCTAATTATCCCTATTGGCTTGCTAATGCTCTGTACAAAAAATCGTATAAAAGAACAGAAAGTTTCTGCCGGCTGGGGCGCCAGAAATATTCAGTAAAATGACATCTGCGGTTTTTTTTGTAAATGTGCAGTTTTCTGTAATTTGACAGATTTTGACCGTATTTCAAGAATAGAGTGTAAAAAATACAGCAAAAAGAAAAACAGCAGATGGGGCGGCGAAATATTTAGTTAAAAAAATCCCTGTACAATTATATGTTTTTCTAGATGGTTTCCAAGCGAGTTTCAGAAATATGTGAAAATCTGTATAAAAAACAAAACAAATTTTTTTTACAGTGCGTCTGGTCTCATAACACTTATAAAATAACATCTATTAGGTTGCATCTCACAGAAGTGTCTGAATCAATTTTACCCAAAAATAGAAAAGAAAGAAACTAGGCAACAAAACAAAAAAGTATAGCATTTGGAAAATGAAGTCTAAATTAGGACCAGTTATGAAAAATTAAAATCTTAAAAATATATATATATATTATGTTCTGTTGTACTTTTATTTTATTATTTTAAGTTATATTTTTAAATGATACATATTATATTTAAGTAGGATCATTATAGATACGTTTAAATACAGTGAAAAATGGAACATTTAAATAAATATATATTATATAAACATCTTTCCTCAAGTTCTCTCAAACCGTTCCAACAATCCTCAAGTTACGCAAGTTGTAAAATTCCCATTGACCCTATCTGTAAGGCCATATATCAGGGGCGATCCATATCACTTTGCAGTCTTATAGTTGGCTCTTTAACATTCTGAATACGTCTCAGTTTAGATTAAAGCGAGATCTCAGGGTCAACCCCTCACCGTCTCACCTTCAGGGAGATTCAGATGCTTCTGACTGTTAGCTTCAGTCTTGTGTTTCCTCGTGTTTTAATTGCTTAATTGAAGTCATTATCTTCAAAGGAGACGCAGCCTTGTTGGCTTATCTGCCAGGATGAATCTCAATCGAATTGATTGGATACAGTACTGGATACGGAAGGCTGAAGTCCCCTCCCAATTTTTAACCATATGGTGTGAATTTTGATCTAGAATCCCTCCCACCAACACAGATTATAACAACAGGTTGTATTCATTTTAATGAGTGAAAGAGTTGTTTATGTGTGTCTTCTGTTTGATACTTCGGCCCTGGCCTTAGGAGTTGTTTACCCCAAACCTTTTCAAACAGTCTTGCTGGTAAATTGCAATAGTATCCGACTAAAACAGAATATGCTGACATTTTTTACACCGTTCTCATAACTGACTTTAGGGGGGGAAGGGGGCAAAATTAGGCAATATGGCTTTGAAATATGTTGAACGTTTATAAAACGTGGTGCTGAGAGCATTACACTATTATTCATAGTATCCAATTATAAATCTGAAATAAAGAAGCGGGAATCTAAATGATATGCATTGCAATGTTTCCCATTTCTGAACTGTTTCTGTGATGGTCTGGAAGTTTGGATCTTATACTACCTGACAACAAATATATAATTAATAAAGGCAAATTATTTTCTCTTGCCTTACGTTATAAAGCCTTGTGTTCCATACAGCCCTGCCAGTACCACTAATAACTCCAACTGCTAACATTTCACCCTCAGCTCATGCATGGTATCCATGGAGACGGACAACCCTTAATACCTCTGACCTCTGACCAGAAGAGGTTTAGGTACATTCAAGAGGATCTGTATTGATTTATTTTGCCTTTCTGAGTGTTGAGGGTTGTTAACTCTACTACTGTGTTGCTGTGTTTTGGCTGTGTTCTGTGTAATGTGTTGTTGGAGTTCTGGTGTATTGTCTATGTGTGTGTCACTTCCCCTGTGTAGTCTGGTGCCCAGTATGTACATCGTTACACGGTTTCAAAAGCCTACAAATAATTTACATATATACAAATATTTTAGTTACCTAAACGATCTCATTAATTTTATTCTTCATTCACAGCCTACTCATCATTGTCATCATTTATTAAGATGCAGAAGCATTATATGTTACATGTGCTTACTATTTTGTATGTTTAAACCGGATGAGGTCACCAGGTCGCTGTCGTTTTTCTAGTCAGGGTGGATTTTTCTAGAAAGGCGTAATCCAGTGTTGACTAAACCAAAAAAAACATTGTTATCATCAGGTTTTTTCGCTGATACATGGGTCATCCATCCATAATAAATGATACAATTGATGGTATAGATAAATTGACACATTGTTAGTGAATGATAAACAAAAAACACGCATTGCATTTGCAGACCAATTTAATTGAATGTATGAAGAGCACCCTTCCATCTAACATCTCTTATTTACTGGATGTGTAGAAGAACCCTGACTGGTTAGAGAGATCTCAGATAATATAAATTATAACTGATTATTCATGCGGAATAAAGGAAATTGAATATTTTTGCTCCTTTTAGCTTTTTCACTTGCATGTTCAACAAAAAATGAATTATAGTTATAATTATTTCTGTATCTAATGTTCATTAGTGTGTTGTGCAAGATTCAGTCGCTTTGTCAAATCCCCAAAGTGATTCTTATGGATACTCTGTTTAGTGCCTAATTGGAAATGACTTTGATATATGTCATCTTTAAAGCTACGGAAGGCAATATCGTCTTATGTTGAGTTCACATGACTATAGAATGTTCGTCCAATCATTGCATTGGGTCGCATGACTGCCAACTTACTGTATATTTTTTGATAACCTAGCACAAAAACATTTTTACATCTACTATTATTGTAATGCCATAATTTTATAAGATTTACACTATAACGTTGTCTAATGAGGTCATTTGAAATGTAGCCCTATGTGTGTACGTTCATTCATTTTAGTGTATGTGGCTTCAGACATTAAGGGGGGTGGGGTCTTTTCCCCTTATAGATTTTCAAAGCTATAGCTTGATAATGGTAACAGCTTCGAAACTGACTAGCTTTAACAACTAAATATGTCATTTACTATTTGTTAAATTTACATCACCAAAATTAAGCTAATGCCGGGACCTCAACACAAGATAATCAGGCCGAATTCTCCCCTTCCGACAATCCTAGGTAAAGTCCCGATAATTTTAAACGGCTCTAAATATTATCTTATCAGATTTCCCTGTGGTGTGGTGTGTGTGATAAGAGTGAATGAATCATTGGACATTGGAGCTGCCCCGATCGCGAATTGTAAATATTCAACATCAGAAATCCTGATGTGTGGGGGAAACCCCGAGGATAAATGCACAAGAGCTCTGTTGATTGTCATGTGGAACAAAACAATACCCAATCAGAAAGTCAGCTGACCGAATCATAAAAACCACAGTCATGACTTCAACCAAACCCTTTTCTTTTATCTGTCAATTTTCTGTCAAAAGCATTACAAACACTATCGAATAAAAAAAAAACTGGCAAGTGACAGTAGTGGTTGGATTCTGAATGTGCGGATGCTTTGAGGTAGAACAGAATAGGTCCAGTGGAGCTATTGGAGCCAGTCAACTCTTTCGGGGAGATGATGTCAGAAACAATTTTTTACAAAACAGCATTTCTTTTTTAATTACTGTAAAGACAAAAATTTGGGACCAAACTCTTAATTTACACATTTATATTGAACACATATATAATAAATGTAGCCTACAGTGAAATAATAAAAAACGTATTCTGAAATCTCGAGAGGATTTGCAAGATTTCTTGTGTGTACAGTCAGGAAAATCTGTTCAAAACGATTGAATCTACAATTTTACAATCCTCCTGTAACTCATATGACATTTTAAAAAAATATTTGGTTTGGCCCCAAGATGTTAGCTTAGCAAGATAACCTTAGCCGACTAGCTTGCCTGCTAAACCGTACACAAGTCACTCAACAACATACAATCACAGAAATTCTTATCGCAAGTATAACCTGCGTTTGTTCTGACATTACGAAAAGTTACCTTACAGGGGCCTTGAATCTTTGTTTAGTCCCAAAATGCACTTAAACTGTAATGTTAGCTTTACTATTGCTAGTTGCAGTTTCCTGGTGTCATGTGTTTGTATAACGTGGAACTCTGCTCCACTTATTTGCGCTGACAGTGGTCACTGTTATTTGCGTTGGGTCGAACCATCAGCTAACATTGACAACAAATGACATCCGGTCGAGACCTCTATACGCTGCCAATCGCTATCAGTGTGGTTCAAAGAATCGCTCTTGACCAGACAGTCAAAAGTAAAAGGCCATGTTTCTTCAGTTTAAGACAGTGTGACAGCAGTCAGCAACCTGTCCGTCTGATGTCAAGTCTCCCGTGTTTCTGTTCGCCGCCTAAGGGTTGACGTGCAAATGTTACATCACGGCTGACCTCTGTCTTCAGTGACCGTCGTAGATCTCGACACCTGTGTGTTGTAGCCAGTTCTGTCTCACGTCTGTGCTGTACTGTCCGGATCAAGTGAACATCAGTCTCTGTCTCACCTGAAGGGAAATTAAGATGGATCAATGAATGATGGGAAACAGAATAGGAACAGACGGCCTGTGTCTCTTAATAAAAATTATCGAAATTCAAATAAATAATAAATAAAAATAAACTTGACAGTATATTCCTGTAGTGAGTCTTCTTAAATTATTCTTATTATATTATTTAAAATATACATAATTACTATTTAAAATTGATATTATGATTCTTTGTATTTTTGTTGTTATAATATTTTTTTTTAATTTACATTTACTATTACTATTATTAATACTATCAACATTTGCATTGTTTTTATTGTTAGTCATGTTTTTTTACATTAATATTATTATGGGTATTACTTTGAGCATTACTGTGCAATTTAGCTTTGCAAGGCCATCCAGCGTAAACCCTTGAACTTTTATATAACTCCTCTGACCACAATTTTTTTGCATTTAAATTGCAGCCTTTTGTGATTATGGGCGTAATTTTTCTTGTGCTTAAAGATTTGATAAGTAATCCAACCCAATAGAGATGAAATAGCAGATACACTGTTTCCTATAAGGATAATGCATCTGTTATTATGATTTTCTTATCAATCCATACATTTTTAATCGAGTACTTATTGGCCCATTTGTTTAGATTATTTCCAGTGACAGAGGAATACATCAGGGTTACTTATAGGTATCCCATATAGCTGAAAAAATGCTGAACAGTATATACCAGCGCCATCTGCCTTCCTATTACTGTGAACCCATGTTCCCAAAAAACCCACCCGCTTGCTCTCCCACCACCACAATGTCTTCCCTCTCCAGACCCGCATGGTCTATGTGCCCGCCACTCCTGCTTGGTCTACAGGTAGGGCATGACTGGGATTGTTTTTTACCGTTGTGCCTTATTGCTTTATCCTGAGATGCTGAAGAGAGTAACGACTGTGCAACTTCTCTTCTGTATGAACCTCTCGTTCTTCTTTAAATGCTCCTGCTTTCTCTTTCTTCTTTTAGTGGATCGCTGGAGAAAAGGGAGGTGGGTGGGGGGGCAGTGGGGGGTCCGAGTCGCAGTGACAGCTGCATAGGTGCGGGCACCAGCAGGTCCCGAAGGTGGCAAACTGTCCAGAGCCACCTGCACTCCGGAAGCCTGAGACCAAGCAAGTGAGTGACGGAGGGCCAGATTCTTTCTTTTAGAGAAGTTTTACTGCGGTTGTGCATAACATGATGATTTTGATGTTGAAAATCCAATATTTTGGTATAACATTTTATATCCGAAATCAATACTACTACCTGCTAATAATTGGAGCCGACGATTAATGAATTTACAGACTTATGAACAGTTTAATATTTTCCCTTAGTTAATATTACAATAATATCAATAAAAACTAATTATGTGATCTATGATATTATGTAGCATCTTTATACCATTTATACGTTTGGGGTCATTTACTTAATAATATTTGTATTATTATTTAGATTTTTATTATATTAGAATAATAGTTAACTCAACATTGGAATAACACAAATTCAATTGTTTTAATAAAAGTATGTTACAGGAATTTTGTTTAGAAATTTTTGAATAAACGACAACAATATTAAATGTCTTCAGTTTTCACCTGAAGTGCTTTATTTTAGCAACATTATCTAAGGAGGTCACATCTAATCTAAACTCTTATTGGCTGCTTTTCTTCAGTGAAAGTCATCCATTTCATAAAAGTTTGTAAAGCACATAAAATGTTTGAACATTTATATTCAGGGACGCCGCTAGCTGTTCTGGGCCCTTGATTATATTGTAAGCCAGGCCCGATCGTCTTTGTGGGGATCCTTAGCCGGGGGTCCCCATTATTCCGTTAGCGGGGGGCCTTCAAAGGTGAACCGGTCCTTCGAATCGTCTTCACCTTTTTGCCTTCACCCGTTTATATTTGTGTCAAACTAATCAAATTATGCAATTTAATACACCTTCAGATTCTCATTTTGGTCGAAGAATATGGGGAATGCTCCACTTTATACATTATACAGTATCTCGAGATAGAAAACACGTTTGGCATCCAAGAAAAAATATGTGGTTTGTATGGATTTCATTTAAATTGCCTGTACCGCAAACATCAGTGATGGTGTGAGTCGCATTCTTACAATTCAATTAAAAGCATTTTTTACACTGTAGTTCCAAATAAAGTAACGGGCCAACTGGTTTTGTCTCATTTGTTGGCAAGGCCAAATTGTACTGATATTTGGCACCGTAGGGACTGTTCGTTTTGGACCCTGTATATACACGGAAGTCACTAGAGCTTAAATCGGCACGTGGGCTAAATATACTGCCTGTTCTGCCAGGTTTTTTAATGAGCTTGCCATAATGGTCTGCATTTGTACTTATTAAATCAACGTTGTTTGCATGCTAATTTGGTGCTTAACCACTTTAGACAACGTTCATGTATTGATAAAGTAGCTATAACTTAACTCTCTAACATTGTTTCTGTGCCTGAATTTTGAAAAATCAGACTGACAGTCATTACATATGAATTTGGGATTGGGAGTGTTTATAAGCCTTGTTTTAACTGCAAGCTTAGAAATGATCACTTAAAAAATGTTAGCCTTATCATGATCTTCAATATATAGTATATATAAAAAGTGAACTTAAGACACCTGAAATATAAAGGTTTTCACCATTCCATTGAGAGACATCTAAAACTTTTTTCGTCTTTAGTTGCATCTCCTCCATTCCTCCAAAGCTCTTTATGTCTATTAACGTTTGCATCCACTTCCATCTTTGCCTATAGTTGGTTTTCAGTTATGTTACACTTGTAACCCTGCCTCTCATATCTACTTCTCCCTTCTTTCTACATCGGCCCCTCATACAAACAACCTCCATCAGGATTTCCATCACATGGCGTTTCGAGTCTCTGTAATAACAAGCTGCTACAGCTCTGCGCTGAAGCTGAAGGATTTGCTGGAGGACTCTGAGAATTGCTATCACCTCCACTTGAGGAAGTGGCAGATGAAAATATCCTGTCAGTGTTTGTCCAGATGGCTTTAAGAGTCTTCCAGGGAATGATTTTATCACAACAAGAACAATATAGATCGATCCTATTTCCTCACTCATCAAATATTAGAGCGGAGGAGAATGGTTAAAATGTAGTTTCATCATTTTCTCAATGTTACTTTGAACCTGTATGACATTTTTTTCTGTAGATTACAAAAGGTGAATCTTTGAACGACACTTTTTTGGAGAATAAATGCTGGCACCCATAAAGTGTCATAAAATGGGCCATCTGACGCTGTCAACTCTTCTGAAGCAAGTGGCATCTAATAAAACATGCAAGTGCCATTTGGCATTGTATGGCACCAAAACAATGTCAAAATGTTTATTATGACATTTATATAGTCCATCAAAGCCTTTACCAAAAAGAAACTTATTCAAATGTGCTATTAGTCTAATGTTAATATTTAAACAAAAAATTTGAATGTTATATTTCAGTTTACTGTTATGTACTTGACTAATTGTACTAAAATGTGCTTCACTTATTACACTCAAGTATTTTTAGCGTATATTTGCACTCAATCTTTTGATAGTGATATACTTAGAAGTACGATGAACTATTCCAAGTATACTTGACTTGCAGTTGTGAACTCAACGTTTACTGTTACACTAAATAAGTACACTTAAAAAGCACGGTTTTATCAAATTAAAAAGCTGACTAGTTTAGTCCCAAGTTGTATTGCAATGGTACATTTCAAAGTTTACTACTTTATACTTTACTACATAATGTGTCACTAAAAGTATACTTGAACTTTTCTTAAGTGTACTTTATAGGCTAAACTTGAAGTGTACTTCATTTTATAAGCAAGAGCTTTGGCAGGACACAAGCTTTACATAAAAGCTTGGAATATTGCATATGAATCATACTACTACTGCATATAACTACTTTCAAGGTGCTATAATTGTGCTTTTTTTGTCATTTTAGAGCTTGGCATCTCTGTTTATATTCCCTTGCATTATATGATACAAGAAATCCTTGTTCAAATATCACCTTTTGTATTCCCCAGAAAGGAGAGAAAGTCATACAGTTTTGGCACACATGTTTGGGTAAACTGTCTCTGTTAGGTGAGTCTCCGCCCCTGAGCAGACAAAATCCATTGAAAGTTTCTAATATGAAATTACTGCTGTATTTCAGACGAAAGTGAAAAAAGCCACGGTAATTTTATATGCCTACAATCTCATTTCGCCACTGAATATTTAAAGTCCATCCGAGGAAAGTAAAGTCTGAAATTGCCTAAAATCATTTCTTCTTGCCCTGTCTTTAACAAAGTGGTCGAGCTTTAATGTGGAATTTCACGGTGTTTGTGTCTGTCGGGGCATATGTGCTTGCTGAATCCAACCAGAAAAACGTTTCATTTCTCCTCTAAAGTAAGCGAATCGGAACGGCTACATTTGGAGAGGCATGTTTTCACTGTCTTTCATTCTTTGATTATGCTTTTCTTTTCCCTCTGAGTTTTTTTGCTTTGATCAGTGTTCTATAACCCCAACACACTTCTTTTTGTTCACCGCTTCTCAAACCCTATTTATAACACAAACTAAAATACTAAAATAGAGAGAGAAAAGAGTAGATAATGAATGCATGTAATGTTTTGACAGCTCAAACTGTGAGTGAAGGGTATTTGAATACAAAAATGCATGCACATATACATATATAAAAATGTATAGGGATTGGTATTTTATAAAAATTGGATGTAATTGGTGATGTTAAAACATGATTTATGTGAAAGACGTTTTTTATTGATCTTGGAACAACATTCCTATCAACCAGATTGAGATTTTTAAACCCTAGATAATGTAACAAAGGGGTCCTTAAATATTTCTTCAATGTAATATTTAAAATATGATCATTATTCTCTATTATTCTCCACCAGGTGGACTGATTATCGTTTGCTGCACTATGTTGAAATAAGGCAGCGCTATTTTGATAATTTGCTCTAAAAGTTCAATGCATGCAGAATCATGTGCAAAGGTCTGGGAATCCAACCTTGACTTACATCCCTATGACCAATCACATCTCTGATTTCAAGGGTTGGGATAAAACATGGACGAAACCAACCACTTGGTTAAAATTAACCTAGTTTCAACCCAAAATGCTCTTTTGGATATTTTCTACGTTACTTTAAAGGAGCGATGTGGCGATTTTATCTGTGAGGTTGCGAATTGCAACCAGCGGCTCACACCACCCCTCCCTTTTAAAGCACCAGGATTGCTGACACAGGACTAAGACGTTGTCACGTTTTTGCATTTATGCCGAAGGAGATAACGTATTTACGAAGCATGCTTTGAAGAGAAGTTTGTCCGTTCCATGTAAAGGGACCCGCAGTGTATGTACATGTAGATAGAAATAGCTCATTCTAAGGAAATAATAACTTAACGCTTCATTATGTAAGGTCTTTATACACCTTAGAAGACATAGTTATGTATATTATATTGCATTTCTGTCTATAGATCCTCCAAAAAACTACACACTGGACCTTTAAACCACCGGTTGGGTTTGTCCATATTTTATCCAACAATTTTAAGAACGTTTACTTCGTGTTATTGCTGTAATGGTTTCATATGAATGTTGATCCAGGAACACGTCCTACTCGGCTAAATTAATGAATGTAATGCCTCCTCATTGAGTTTAACAATCATACCAGCATTCCATTGTAACATAAAAAAATAATCACAGTGGCTGGTAGCTCATTATTTAACTCATCTACATGAATCTCCACGTCCACTTATATGCCGCCGACTGCAACCTTGACTAGTGTATAAAGGGCCAGAGTTTCAGCTGCTGATTTCCATTCAGTTCACAAATCTTCTCTCTATAAACGCTTCCCTTGAGTACCACTGCAGCATTGGGGTCTGGATAGAGGTGTGTGCCGCTTAACCCCTGTGCTGTAACTCTTCAAACAGCATTAGGATCGGTAGCACAGTTCAAGAGGACTTTAAAGTAATCAGACATGACACATGGCTACAGAAGCTGTTGGGAGGGGCGAAAAGGATAAAAATGGTAATTAGAGTGTTAATAGATCCTGATCGGTGAGTGAATGGTGAACGTTAAACATTCTTTAGCAGGGGAAGTTGGATGTACAAGACATACGCCTTTGTAGGGTCATGCCACGGGAGACAGAAGAGATATCCCTTTACCATTAAAGTGGTGCTGGTGCTTGATGTCAGAATCGACCAGTGTTTCTGCTGACCTGAGAGGCTATGATGACGTAACTAACAGTATTACTTTTACTGCATAAAGCTGGAGCCAATGCCTGAAGTCTCAAAAACTGAGTTTTATTTTTAACCAAGGCAAGTTACAGATTGCAGCTTTAATATACTTTGTAAAAAAAGAAACATCTGACTGAACAGTCATTGCGGTGTCCTAGTTCTGCATCTAGTTTGGTTCTGCCAGATTGAGTTGTTTTTCTGAAAATGTATCCTACCATCCTACCTTTAACTTTAGCAGAATGCTTCTCGATTGGCCACTGACTCTCGCACCAGCACTGCTTCGGTGAAAAAGGGGCTTGCTTTATTTGAACATTGTACATTTTGTTTACACTGCCTTCTAACTTTGCCTTTATTTTCTTCCCTCATTTCCTCATTGTGCTTCTGTGTCGCCTGAATGTCTGGAAATGTCTGTTACTTTCTCTACCCTTACCCTTGTTGTCCTCTTCTATTTCCCAACACCCTTCCTCGTGGTTGTCTTTACATTTCTGGCTTCCTCTTCCCGTTACCCTCTTCCTCTGTTACATTAATCCTGTTCTCTTTATCTTGTGAATTCCTCTTGTGAATTCTCGTCCTTGTATTGCCCCCCCCAACTCGGCCCCCTCATACGATGCAGTGCCAGTTTTGGGGACCCCTCTCTTTCCACCACCTCCACGCTGGAGCATATCCCGTCCTCAGCAGCCCGCCCCAGGCCCCTGGTCAGACAGCAAAGCCTCCAGCAGCCCCTTACCCACCAGCCCCCGCCAGGCCCCAACGACCCCCCAGTCACCTCCCAGAGTCTGGGCCAACTGCACACTGGTCCTGGGGGTGGGGGCCAACGGGGGGGTCCGCGGGGTGTGCGTGGTAGCCCGGCTGGGGCAGGGGCGTCCCGCTACAGGTCGGGCGGAGGTGCAAGGTCGCGTTCCAATCCCGGGAGCTGGGACCACATGATGGGACAGATCCGAACCAGAGGCATGGACGTCAAGTCATTCCTGTGAGTCTGAATTGCACATTTACACTGATTATTTTCTTTTTGGATTGTGAACATGATAGTTGAACATGAAGGTGCATTGTGTTATATTAGTGGACCAAAAACACAGAATTTCCACTCGCTGTCGATTAAGCCAGAAGTTGACATTTGTTACATGGCGCTACCTTGATACCCTTAATTCTGTTCTGCTTCCTGCTAACTTTACGATATTGTTAGGGATTCATCTGTGTGTTTCTGTTTTACACAACCCTTTCCAGCAGATACCATGTAATCTGTAATAGTTTACAACATCATCTTTACTGTTATTTGTTCTGCAGTCATGCATCTCATGAATTGTGGGTTGCTATATAGAACAAGTTGCTTTGACGGTGCTTCCATAGTAACCTTTTCATTTCTAATTTTACTTTAAATTTACTGCTGTTTTTGCTCCTTGCGAATCCTTGAAATGTCAGTGTCTAAGATACCCTTATATTACCAAATCCAGCTACACATTCACCTGCTGAATAAAAACAAGTACTAAGCATGAATTTCCATGTTTATGCTGAATAATGCTGGTCGAGCTGGTGCGGAAGGTTGCCATTTGGCTGGATATCTAGCTTGCTGGGTTGTTATCTAATAAAAACATTTCTAGGAGTGTTACGATATATTATTATATCAGTTAAGCTGTCAACATGTGACATGCATTAAAGGTTTGTTTGTTTCATTTTGGGCTTTGTGAACTTCTCTCTTAGGGTTTTGCTTCCTTAGGTTTTTCTTTATTTCAATTAAGTGTCAGCATTTTTTGTGACAGCAGTATTTAATTTAGATTTATTTACATACAAAAGGCTCACATTTTAGGAATCCCCCAAAAAACACATGTTAATAAGAATATTTAATGTTTTGGAAATAAACCAGATATTTGGTCATAATACCATGATATAACCAAGTACGGTGGAATTTTATCCTGAGCTGAGTGTATGGTTATACTCGGGGCCAAATCACACTCCCCAGTTTTTCGACACAGAACACCAGAACAGCTGAGCCACAATTTAGCAAGTATTCAAACCACAACCTTTTTCAATTTTCACTCAAGGTTTCATGAAGCCAACATTCAAAGTCTGTCATGACAGACTTTCCTTTCTGGTCGCTAGGTTGGTCTTGCTTGTGTTTTCACCCTCCTCCTCGTACGTTGGCGTGTCTTACGCTCTGTCACTCGGTCATGCTCGATTCAGGACTTCCCTTACATGCTGCTCGCTCATGTCTGTCCGAGCTCTTTGTTTCTCATTACGGTGTGTCATTTACTCACACCTGAACGCCTCTCACGTCTCTCCACAACCTTCTGCGCCTCTCTGCTCGCCCATCTGTTTGGTAAGCACGTCTTCATGGCTCTGCACCTGTCACCTGGACGCCTTAGGGAGTGGATTATTCAAGTGTGTGTCTTTAGCTGTTCAACATAGATTAAGTGAACTGGATTTCCATCGGGTGTCATGTAGGAGGGAGTTACTTTACATAATCGATGAGTTTTATACGTGTCTTAGGTTAGCTATTCTCAAACACACAGACCTGATCTAGTTTAACAGTTCAAATAAGTGTTTCTTAATTTAGTTTTATTTTATTTTAATTGAAGTTCTTTTAATGTTTTGAATTATCCTATATATTTTTAATCTCATGTTAATTTTAGTTTAATTTGACTTATATTTTAATGTGCCTTCACTTTATCATTTATTTTATTTTTATTACTGCTGTCAATCAATTAAAAAAATTATCTGATTAATCGCATATTCTCATTGATTAATCATGATTTTTTTAAACATACTTTAACTTACTTATAATTTCACATTTGATCTCCAAATTAATGTAGAAACAACAGATTTCTTAAACAACATCATTTTATGAATGAAAGCCAACATTCTTAATGCAACTGGTGTATAATTGAGAGCTATCATGTCTAACATCTAGGTAATATACAGAAATTGAATTAAGTTCTAAAACACTTAACAGTCTTTAATCATAATTTCTAAATTAAATACAGAATTAAAGCTACAAAACACATTGGTTACCTCTTTCCTTTTGTTCTTTGGTTAACATTAATGACAGGAGTGACTCACAGAATGTGGCCCCTTTAAGAGCTGCGCTCTACACAGATCTGACTCCCTTTCCCATTTGCATTCATTTAGGATTTTATTTAACACATTGAAATCTGTGTTTACGAAAAACAGCTTTCTGGCATAATCTTAAGAGCCTACTGGTGCGCTGTCTGACAGAGATTCACTGATGCAGCCTCCAGCCTGTGACTGTATACACCAGACGGAACCGCTGTCGAGGTTGTGTTGTGCCGCATTACACAGCTAGAAACTGTCAATCTAATTATTAATTATTAGTTTCAAATCGCACTTAAATGGCTTAAAGGCCTTTACATGAATAAGAGCGTGATTATATAACGTAACACTAGACAAAGGCTAACCAAATAAAAGAATCCTGAGTTAATTGCGTTAAATATTTTAATACGTTACTCTGAAAACAAATTAATTGCATGCGTTAACGCGTTAATGTTGACAGCCCTACTTTTTATATTGCCAAATTTAATGTCTGGGTTGAGTTTTTACTCGTATTTCCTTTTTCATGCTAAGGCAACATTTCTATTTTTTGTTTAGTTTTTCAAATAATATTTAAGCCAATATTTTATTATTTCTATTAATAGATAGTTTTAATTTGAGTACATTTATTCATACCAAATTTTACCATTTGTTCGTACTTTATTCCTTTTTGCACACACTTATTTTAGTCTAATTATTTTTTCATAATCAAGACTAGCTTGACAAAGCAACATCAATACAACCGAATGCATGAGTTTGGGTTGTGACTGTTCATCGACCAATGGCAGACGACGTTTAGAAAACCTGTTTGGAACCAATAGGCTACATTAGTGCTGATGTAATAACATACTTTACCTTTAACTATGTTAAACATGTGAAGTAAATATCCATCCGGCAAGTGATTCAGATGTTTGTCCACTACTTTGTTAAACTGAGTCCTATATTAGTTTGTGAGTTTATTTATTACCTCATTGTAATGACAATAATTTGTATGTTTGTGTTGCATTGACTTTTCTGACTACACGCAACAACAAAGAAATTCGCTCTATTTACCAATTTTTTATTTTTTATTACCCAATCTCATTATATTTTCTTGCAATTTCTGTTGATGTGCAATGGTGCACATTTTATTATCAGAAGTTATATAATATAGCCATTGCATAAAAAATCCAATCTTTTAATTTAGTGGTTTGACCTCAACTGAGGCCAAAGGAAATTCCCCAAATCTTTCATAAAATCTGAATGATGTCAATACCCTCTCCTTTAGAAAAAAAGTGGAAACAATTAAAATTTTATTTGTATTCATTTGCACAGTTTACGTTTCAATTCTGGGCCGGTTTATGCTAATGCTGGTACCCCCGTGGGCTTACACACGCCTGTTTAAGTGTGTGTTATTGTGCCAAGGTCATTTAAAACTATACAATCTCTATAGGTGACAGTGATCAGTATGTATGCCTGTATGTGTGTGTGGTCAATGGTTTAATGTCAGTTTATGTTCTCAGCTGGCAGATCAACTCCACAAGCCATTGATCTCCTGTCCTCTGGATCATTACAACCATGATGAACAGTCATGAAGTAGAGAGAGAGAGAGAGAGCTGCTGATGGTCTAGCATTTAAAGAAGAGTGTTGTCAGAGAAACGTGGAATTTTTATGTTATTTTTGGGGATTCACATTAAGAGGATAGTGGAGAAGTGGAAGGAAATGATAGGTAGTAGAGGCGTGGGAAGGCGAACCATTACAAGACCATGTATTAATCACTACCATGACTTGAACATTTTACCAGCCCTTTACCTACACTACATGTCAAGAATTTGGAATTCAATTCAAAAGTATGGTGGAGTTTTACAGGGTTCTGAACATAGCTGCAACATCTCAATATTGCCTTGATTATTCGTGAATTACAATATTGAAACAACTTGCATCATACGTTAGTAAGCCATAATCGAAATCTTTCGATATACAGTCACCGAAAAAGATAAATGACCATTTAAAAACTACATACAACAAATGTGTTGTTGGATTAACTTCATTTTATTATGACATCCATTTCCACACAATTGAATTTGATTTATTTGAATTTAAGATTTACTTGTTCGCACAATTCCCCCAATTTAAATTCATCAACTTATTTTATTTCATTTCAGCTGAATGTAATTAATTTGTGTTGAGCCAATTAAATTTGAATGCTTCAGTCATGTAAGCAAGATGTAATGTATGGTGCTAACACAAAGCACCAGACAGTTTATTTCATGAGCATTTGCAAAGTATTTACTCACTGAGTAAGGCTGCATGAATGCACAAATGCCTAAATGGCATAAATGTGCTCGTTCCCAACCAAAGTAATACCTTTACCCTTCACCACTATGGTAACCCTTAAAAAATCACAGACAACAGAAAATATTATGAATTTTTACTTTAGAGAACAGCAAACACTAACAATTCCCCTTATCTTTCATCCTGGACAAAAACACACATAAAATAACATTTCATTTTGAAATTTACTATCTTAATCCAGTCATAATGGCAATGCATGCTGGGAACTCAGTCGACTGTGTAGTTTCAGTGAGTCATTGAAAATGATTCAGGCTGTCCCAACACAAATGGAATACTTTATGTCAAAGAGTCGCCTATTTATGTCAGTATATAACACATTTAAATTGTGTTTGAAAAAGAAACACAGATATGTTAGATCAAACTATATTGATTAAGTTAAACAAACAACCCCCAACAACTTTTTTTTTTAGTGTATAGGTGTGTGTTTTGGTAAAATTATATTTTTTTCGTTCTGTGAACATCTGACAACATTTTGGCCAAATCTCAAATAAAAATGTTTTTTCTATTTGCACTTAATTGCAGAAAATGAAAACTAGAGAAACAGGTGGAAATAGCAGAAAGGATGCTCTGTTTTTTTTAGACCTCAAATACTGCAAATAAATCAAGTTCATATTCACCTTTCAACAATATAACATCATACTTCTACATGTATTTAGGAAAAGTTCAAAAATGATATATACATAACCTGGATTTTTATGACATTGCTGTTAAATAACTTTGTCACTCCTGAGCTTTGATTTTGTTCAAATTCAACAGACACTAGACTGGCTTGGCCACAATACATCTAGAAATTATGATTAAATTAACATTGGGAATGCTCTCTTCATTTTTCCGCAGCTGTATATTTATCTATTGCTGTGGGTTTGCAATCCTTACAGATTTGTTTTGTGTTGGAAGAACTACTAAAAGGAGTCATAACTACAAGCAGTTCAGTTGTTGCAGCGTAATTGTGTGAGGCGTTAAGATTTCATTTTTCATTAAGTAGATATTTGTCTGCGACCAGTTAAAACTTGAATCTCTATTTTCCTGCACAGTTAATGTAGCAATAATCGTTGGCTCTACAGGATCATATAAACTGTAAGTGGCTCCAGGTTTAATTCTCTGATACTATGATTACCTGACAGGCAATTAAGATCTTGCCTGCACGAGGGATTACAGTGATTTGTGTTATTTTGCTGGAGTTTTGCTCTGCTGCTCTGCTGGACTACAGCATATCACTGCTGTGAATTCACACTAAACACATTATTGATAATCAGATTAAGCTAATATTCAAGTTGACGCGGTGTTAAATGTGAGCAAGAACAACTGTGTTATAATACTGTGTTTGAAAGCATACTAATTATATTCAGTAAAGTAAAACAAAAACATTAAAGGTAGCGTATGGCATTTAGTGACATCTAGTGGTGACGTTGTGAATTGCAACCAATGTCTCACTGAACCGCTCAGCCCTCCCTTTCGAAACACTACGGCCGCAGACACAGAACCAAGGTGTCGTCGCATTTTCACTTTGTCGAAGCAGATAACGTATTTACGAAACGCAGTTTGTCCGTTTAGGGCTACTGTAAAACAACATGAAGACTTGAAGGGAAGTGGAACCATTATGTGTATATATATAGAAATATCTCATTCTAAGGTGATGAAAACATAAGGAATCTTTATGTAAGGTCTTTATACACCTCTGAAGACATTATGTGTATTTTATTGCATTTCTGTCAATAGATCCTCCAAAAATTTACACACTGGACCTTTAAATAGTTGAGAAGAACTAAAATAAACCTTAACCTCAATAAATATTTTATTTTTATTGAAAATTGAAAATAATTACGAAAGCGACAATCCGTAACTTTTGCCTCCCTATCGCCATCTCTATTTAAAACATAACATTGCAGGTTATTTGACGCCCTTATGTTACGTTAGTAAAGTCAAACTGACATTTATTGCAAAACTGCTTAAGCTTTGAATAAAAGCTTACCTTCTTGAATCAGGGAAAGGTAAGGAGACTTTTCATGTATTTTCTCAATAACTGATTTTGGTTTATTTACTGTAGAATAGCTGGAGTTTTGTCTTTAACATATCTTAAAGCTCATCTCAGCTCTGTTTCTCTTAAAACAGGGGTCTTCAACTACTATTCTTTGAGGGCAAGATACTAAAAGTATAGGGCAGTTTTTCTTTTACCATATCCTGATTTCTTCTGCGTTTGGAACGCATCCTATCACGTACGCAAACAGCCAGTGGCTGTGGATTGGCGATTATAACTTTATAAAAAACATTTAGTTTCTTAAACAGACCGATCAAATCGCTTTATTAGACATCAATATATCATTATGAGTGGCGGGAATTACTTTTGTGTTGACTGTAGCAACGTTTTGGACTTTTGAAGATGTGGCATCTCAGGACGTTCATTTAAAGTGCACAGTTCTTAAAGTCTCTCCCTTTATTTGAAATGTTAAGGTGGGCCAGGTAAAGGGCCCGCGGGCCGTCAGTTGACTAGCCCTATCCTAAAAGAACAATATTTTACTTTCTGCCCTTAATAACAAATCTGTCCAGACAAATCACATCCTGCGGATCAAGCACAAATCAGAAAGAAGGCCTAAGTCTCGTCTGTACTATTAATATGTCTTCCGTTAGGTCCCTGGTGTGAATTCAGAAGGTCATTCACAGACCTTGTAAAAGTGATACTGTAGACTCACCATAATTAATGCAGCAAGTGTGTGTCCCACAGCGAATTATGTTTTTCATGCCAATCTGCGAATGTGTCTTTTACAAGCATAAATCTATATCAAATGTGTTTATATATGAAGTGAAAGGGAAATGGATGGATTTATATTTATCGAGAGGAAGACATAATGAGTTTATTGATATTTAATTACTAAAATTATTATTTTTTTCTAAGAAATAAAGCACAATGACAATTGCTGACAAGCGGTAAGAATCGCATTGGTGTCTAGGAGAAACAACTGAAATGATAAAGAGATCTCAGTCGTGATTCTTCATTGCTGGCATGCATCAATTAGAAGAGAAAAGGGGCGTATTGTAAAATGAACTGATATAGAAGCAAGCAAAAAAAGAGAGTTGAAATTCTGGAGAGCAGAAAAAGTCTTGGGAAGGAATGAGTCACTTCCCAGAGGCATAAGGAACACAGAGGCCTGAAGACTTTTAACACGAGTGCGTGTGTGCGCGCATTTGCGTGTGTGTGTGTGTATGGTAAAAGAGCGTGAAGTTCAGTCTCCAGCAGTCCATCCAGCATATGCTATTTTCTCAGACTCTTTTAACTTTTGTCAGCTTTTTCACAGTATTTATTTTAACTCGACAAGGCCAAAATGTTATAAAAATCCCCAAGATCATCCATCCATTGATTCTCTATTCTGCTTATCCTATGTGAGGTCGCTGTGATTGATGGAGCATATCAATCCAGGTGCAAAGTTTCTCTGTATGACTAATGTTAAAGGACCCAGTCTTTGGCTTTTTTTGAGGCTTTGGTTATGTTTTTTGGGTGTTTAATAATGGATGTTCATGTTTCTAATTAAAAAAAAACCTTTATATTTCACAGTTTTCAAGTCTATTGTTCATCGCTGTTCCACTTTTAACAAAACGACTGGATTTCTTCCGGTCTATATAAAGTCCCTCCCTCTGAAATGCTCTGATTGGTAAAGCTGACCAGGTCTTTCGTGATTGGCTTCCGCTTCTCAGGCTATTATGATTGGTTAGTGCCCCTCTCACGCGTATAAATGAACTTTGGGTTTTAGCAATAAACAGTAACAATGGCATCAACATCACTTTATCAGTTTATCAAAACATGCGGATCGATCGAAGTGTAACGGAGGTCTATGAGTGCATGTGCAAACGTCAATCTATGCTAGAGGACGCATTTTTTTTTCCTTCTATGTCGAGGGAAATGACATTGGAATGAATGGTGTCAGACCGGTTATATTAAATAACACTAACAACAGAAGCATTAGTTTTGCCTTTATGTTATTGGACCCGAGTCGGATAATAAAACAAGCAGATTGACCAGAAGACATTTGCAAGCAGGACTTCAAAGGACGTTTCATAGAAGTGTTTTAGAGGTATGCGCACACACACAATATCAGTGTATTACACAGAACAGTTTTCATAGCCGATGTTAAAGTCATGGAAGCTGTTATTTGACCGTTGGTTATCTTAGAATGTGTGTAGCTGAATTATTATTACCAGCTGTAGGACTGTGATGAAAGTGAAAGTAGTTTAGCTTGTAGGTCAGTCAAATGTTTATGAACTCTGATAACCGAACATTACTCCAGTGGCTCTTCCTCTTCTCTAAGGAAGACCTCGCCCATTTTTTGGAGTCTGTGTTTCCCGCCCTTTCCGTCTCATTAGCTTCCCCTTAGTGTTTCATCCGTTTCACCTGGTCCCTAATTAATTATCCTGTGTTTTGTCCCCCTATAAGAGTCCTCATGTTTCTTTGTCTTGTGCCGGTTCATTGTATGTTCCTGTAAGCTGTAAGTGTAAATCTTGCGTGTAAATCTTGCGTGTAAATCTTGCGTGTAAATCTTGCGTGTAAATCTTGCGTGTAAATCTTGCGTGTAAATCTTGCGTGTAAATCTTGCGTGTAAATCTTGCGTGTAAATCTTGCGTGTAAATCTTGCGTGTAAATCTTGCGTGTAAATCTTGCGTGTAAATCTTGCGTGTAAATCTTACCTCGTGTTGTATGCTGTTCATATTCATGTCATCATCGTACCTTGTCAAAGTAAGTCTAGTTTAGTTAGTGTGTTTATACTCAAGTGTTTGTTTTTTGAAGTCTTAGTTTAGTCAGTGTTCTTGCTTTTGGTATAAGTTATTCCATTCCTGTTTTCCCCTCGTGGGTTTTGTTTTGTCATTTTGTAGTGTTCTTTGTTTAATAAACTCCTGTTAACCCCTTATCCACCGTGCTTGCCTGCAATTGGGTTCTCCTGCCATGTCTTCCTTGAAAACTCCTGACACCTTCATTCTGTTCTGTTTCACAATATCATGTTTTTTATTACAGTTCTAACAATTCTTGTACTGATGATCAAATATCAAAAAAATACAATAGACCTCCATCAAACAATTTGCCTGTGGTTCGTCCTGATTTATCTCTGTCTGTGTTTATAGAGTCTCCTTTTAAACGTTTCATAAACATCCAGACAAGGCCAAATATTCAAAATTTCCTATACTGTATATACAGGGATTTTCCTGCATGGAGAAATTGGAGGTGGCCACCTCCGTCAAATGTCGTGCCCCCTCAGACTCTCGCCAAAATTATGTGGGGTGTCTTCACAAGAAATGCTGCGTGCCTTTAACAGACTGTCATTTGTAACTGCAGTTGCGACATTACGCCACAGTTGAGGTGCTGTGTAGTTATCAGAACACCGAGGCATTAAAAGTTCCGGAACTATGTTGCGGAACAAGAGCTAGCTGTGATTCACGGCTGTTTGTTTTGCATCCAAGTACATTTAATTTCTTAAAACTTCTTAAATTAACATGACGTACATCATTGGAATGTCTTTAGAATGTCAGTTGTATCGTTGAATCAGCCACTGAATCACGTCACTTGGATACGCCACTTACAGTAGGCCTACGTGTGAGTGTACAAGATCAGGATGGCACCACCTCCGCCTCATTTTGAGCCAGGAAAAACCATGTATATATATATAATTACTTATTCCGTACAACTGCTCATTAATCTTTATAATTTTTTTAGGTTTGCTTTGTTTTGGTTGTTTGATAAAGTATACGTGTTTTGTGACAGAGAGGGCAAGATGGTCGTTCTGTCTCTGGCAATCGGATTGGCCGAGCAAGATGACTTCGCCAACCTTCCAGACCTACAGGAGGTGCCAGCGGGCAAAGAAACACCTTCAACTGACAAAAGGTAAGCACTTCCTCAAAACAGTCTTAAACCCCAATTTGCATACTAATAGTGAGTACTGTTTTTATGTTGGAATTGTAGTTACTTCTGAGTGCATAGGAAAAGAGTTTTCACTCACTGTGACTGAAGTGACGTTTTTTGCCTGTGATCCTTAACAAACTCAAACATTAGGATACAACTCCTTTTTGCATTTAAACATTTCTTCTTGTATTATTTGTCATGTAATGTTTACTGTATAGTTTCATTTATTGATTCGATTACACATCGATTTTTAACATTCTGTGTAGTGCAACTAAACTCCGCCCTCTCGCTGTGGGTTGTGGGTGATATCAGCCGTTTGCGTGTGCATTGATCTACTCTTCGAATTTTTTGCAAAAACAGTAGACTGTCTGGGAATTAATGAGTATCCATTTCAACATACTGTGATTGGGACATACTAATAAGATTTTCGAAAAATATTGAGGACATATAGTATGCAAATTTCAAGATCTGTTTTTAAGAATTTTAAATAGCCTGATGAAGATTATTGGTCGATTTCCATAGCCAGACAAAATCATCTCGTAACCATTATGCTGTCCAATCCAGTTCCTCCACACAAACAAATATTATTTTATTAAAAATAAAGTGAAACTTTTGTGAGAGAAACTATTATTATTATTTTGAACTTATTTAGCAACATTGAAACAAAAAATACTAAATTCAAAAACGGCAACAATAGTTTTGCATCTAGTTGTCATATGATTTTTTTGTCACAAGACTAAAGATCAAATGAGCTTGTAATGTTTTGATATGTTGCCATATTAAAATCAAATGTACTAACTTTTTTGGTTGAAATATCACTAAATAATTCAAAATCGGCTCTATGTGCTTTTTGAATCTTCAACATGTTGAGTCCTTTATATGAAGATGAATAACACTTTGTATCAGGGTTCAGATAAAAAAATATAATCATATAGCCTTCGTCTTAAGGCTGAAGTATGATTCCTCTTTACGCGAGGGACAGTGTTGGTGTTGTTCTGCTGTTTCATTTGCCACCCTCGAAACCGCATGAATGCTCCTTACAGACCCCTGTAGGCCAGGAGAGGTATTGCAATGTGTCGCAACACGCATGGGTCAAAACCCGTCTGTACAGGAAGGAAGTGTAATGTCCAAGGCTGTGCGTTCGGTTGTATGAGTATGCTCGCGTACATGTAAAAAAAGCAAGTATATGCCACCCGCTTAAGATGGCATGAGGGTCAGCAAAATATGTGAGAAAATGTAACATTTCTTTAAAGGAAGGGGTAATGATTGTTGATGTGTCTGCTTTGTATTGTGAAGTAAGACAGACTGACATACACTAAAAATATGTTTTGGACAACTTTTAGCCCGACGGTTTGCTCATAGTCGTGTCAAGTACTTGTACGCACAGTCATAATTATTGTTGAATTAACGTCAATGCCACCATCAGTCCATGAGAAGAGAGAATGACCAATCAACAGTTACTTATTCACAAGTGCACAAATATGATGACAGATCAAGTTCTCATCACAGAATCGATAGTCTGGATCAGTTGGTGTGCTTTGACATTTGATTTTTAACATTCAACATGTTCAGTGTTACAGCCTTACAAAGTGAAAAACAATTGCATTTTGTATTGATTGATTTATTTTAGCAATATAACAATTAAAAGATCCACAATATTTTTTGCAAATGTATTCATGTGAATGATCTTGTTTGTTCTTGTTTCTTTGTTTACCTTATTTGGGCTGTTTTATTCATCTTTTTTAAAAATTTTCCTTACATCACATACTCCACTTGTTAATATCTCACTTTCTCTGTCTCGCTGTGATCTGTGTATGAGGGAGGTGATAGGGATCGCAGTGGGGGTGCGCTCATTATAAGAGAGTGTAGTTCTTACTAAAAATACACTCCTCTCCATCTGGCTGACACACACAGTGTTCTGACTTGTGCTCTGAGAATACGCCTTGACTCTTTAAACACACATCAGCCCACACAAACACTATCAGCACTTTATAATCAGTAACACACGAGTTCAGCAGAGACTCTTACGCTGGGATCACACCAAATGCTAATTAAGCGATTTGCGCAAGTAAATTACATAAAAAGTCAATGCAAATACGCGAACTCGCGGCAGGTGATGCGAATGACGCATATTGGGTGGCGCGATTGCCACGAACACGCGTCAATCTCTACTGCGCAAGTGGAAAATATTTGTCAGCTCGCGTCATTCACGCGTAAATAACTTTTCCGTCAGTAATAAAGATCGCGGAACGGGATTGTTCGCGTTTCGTGTGAACTCAGCATTAGGTCTTGGCAAAACTAATACATTTTCATTTGAAAACGCATCTCTTTTTCTCAGTTTTAGGCTTCCGTCCACACCAACATGGTGAACATGGTTTGAAAACGCTTACAAAGTTGATGCATGTGAAAAGAGGATTTTTTTTTCATCGACATGAACTAAAATGTATAAATGTTGTAAAATTGTTGTTCAGTGTTGTTTTTAATACGGTTTATCAGATGAACCTTATTATATCACCAAACTGTATTATTGACTCTTTCCCCGACAGCCTTTTTTTAATAAAAGTTGCCAGCCTACGCCAGCGTTTTTCACCGAACTTTAATGGCTCACAGTACATTTTCTGTATTCTTCTATCTTCATTTGTTCTTTTTTTTATCACTCCTTAGATGTGGGTAGGTTTCTTCAAAAATGCATCATTTTGATTAAACAGCTGAGATAATTAAACATTTTTTGTCAAAGATTCCGCCCAAATTACTCTCTAAAAACCGACAAGAAATATAGGTTCTAGGTTCTGGGATTCTGTACTTTTTCCCAGTGGTGTGTAACAGCACCACCTGCTGTACAACAGTACAAACACTGATTGCCGTAATAACACGTCTTTGGCAGGGGACCGTTTTTTTATAGATAACTTGTCAATATCTGTGAAAGAGTTAAACTGTGTTATTATTTTGACATACTTCATGATGATATTTCACCGTTAACAGCATGTCCACCGAGAAAGTTTTTAACCCCAGCCATCTGTGCCACGGCCGCAAAACTACATTTGTCTTCCACAAAGAGAGCGGACACAATCTGATTTTTGAAAACGCACAAAAGAATCAATTCTCGGAAATCTTTCTGACTTCCCTACACCTCGGGGAACTGAGAATTGTGTTCCACATATGCATTATTAAAAATATAACAACTGCTCTCAGACTGCCGCTTCAACCAATACCACTCATTAATGTCTACAAATAATGCATTTCATTCTGCACTGAGAACATCCCAGTGTTTGTAAGTCATAACTGGCTCTGACCAGTGGCGGTGCTTCCTCGTGGAAGTGTGTATTTCAACCCACACTGCCTTCAGCAATTGTTTTCCACAAACCTATTAACAACTGGGATAATTTATCCTGGTAGGAAGTTTCCCCTCAACGGCCTGTCGCTCTGCCTTATGTTGACATATTAAACTCTTTAAAGGAAATACAATAACACAAATATAACATCCAGCAGCCTGAGGCGCTGTGCCCGTCACTTCCCATGTGAGATATGGGCGAGGGCTAATATGTATGTGTCACTGGGACACGCCCACAGAGAACTGTCGAATCACAGGATTCCAGTGCTTGCAAATGTCTTCTCTGAGGGTTTAATCTTGACGAAGAATACACAAGCATTGTATCAAATCATAGTCAGCTGTCTTTCAAGGGAGCATCCTATTTTAACTGGACCTAGTTCACGTGAAGATGATTTCTTTGTTTACTTATGCTAATGTCGTTTCTGTATGTCTTCCTTTCTTCTGCAGACTACAAAAGAAGATATTTTTGAAGAATGTTAGCAACCAAACAACATTGAACCCCATCGAGAACCCAAAATCACAGAGACATTTCTCAAAATATCTTCTTTGGTGTTCCACAGAAGAAAAAGTAATAAACAGGTTTATAACTTAATTATAGTGATAGAATCTTTACTTTTTTTCCCGTTCATTAACCCTCCTCTCAATTGGCAATCTTAACATTATACTGAGCTTGTCTGGGTTCTGGGTTTGCCTCGTGCAAGGAGGATCAATGCGATGCTGCCCCAGATTTTGGACCCAAATGTATCGTATATGACAGCATATATTGCCTCCCTGCTGTTTTGGTACATCCCTTCATGTCAAAATTGTGCCAGCGATGGCTAAAAATTCCACCTAGGCATGATTATCCCGATCATCTCAGTACTGTCCTTGTGTTTTCCACACCTCTTAGATTTCCCCTTGTTTATCTCTCTCTCTCGCTTTCTATCGCTCTCTCTCTCCATTTTGTTTCTCTGTCTCTTATCCTCTTGGCCGTCTTGCTTTCTGATTGAAAAGGGTGTCTGTCAAAGCATCAGACTGTGATCAAAGCTCACCCCGGCCCTCTGGGGTCTGTCTGGAATGGTCGTCATGGAGAATGTCCTCGCTCTGCTAATAACCGCCTTCAATCATTCCACTCAGCTGTCGGGCTGTTGTCACTGGGTAGGGTCACACCCACCCGGCCCGTGGCCTTCCAACTGAACAGAAAGAGGATTTCATTCATAACAGTTGATTATAAAGCAGAAACATGTCAGGAAAGAAAATTACTGAAATAATCGTGCCAATGAATTGGGATAATAATAAGCATTATATTGTATGCCATAAGCTGCTGGAAAGAATGCCACACAATCTTGAGAGGTGGAAAGTAATATTAAAGCTGCACTCTGTAATTTTTAGACTAAGAATAGACAAAAAATCTGTTATTGTATACAAGTACATGAAAAATACCAGTGTTCTAAACGGTCTCCTTATCTTCCTCCAACTCACGATAAGCTTATGAAATTGATTTATAAATGGAAATAAGTTGTACTCAACTTCAGCTCGCAAGAATACGTTTGTAAATATACCTGTTCCAAGCAGAAATGGCATAAAGGAGGTGAAATTACATATTGCAGCTTTCAAAACTTCTTAAAACTTTTAAAAACGTAATCATTACAAATGTGTGTGGCGAATTGACAAACTCGGCTCAATATATTGACATCTTTAAGCACTTATGGTCATTTCTGATCAATTTTACAGCCATAATAATGAAATGTTTAAAAGCCAGCCTTCTTTAAGCCTGGAAATCAAATATATAGAATCTCATTTTAAAAGAGATAAATGTAATTAAAGAACTAAAAAAATCATTTAGAGCAGTTCTTCCCCAACTAGCAGTAGCGGTTTTGTATCCAGGCCATGGGTTATATAATGTTTGAATATTCCAACTAATAATATAGTTTTAAATTTTACCATATATTTATGATATATTATAGACTTAATAAAATATTAAGTGAAACTATAGTACTGTTGTAGCAATGTGGTATACTACATTCCGTAGTATTAATTAAATTCATGATCAGTAAATTCCTTCAATACAATAATAATGTTAAAAAATACTAAGACATTGTTACTACAGTTTTCTTTAGACCGTTTCATCTAAAATTCAAAATATTGGAGAGACAAGTTTAGCCAAGTTACGGTTCTCCTCCGTTTCTTTTGACTCTTATCAGAAATAATCTACAGGCACTCTATTGTTTGTGATATGTACCGGAAGTTAAGGTGGGGTCACAAAAGTGTGTATAGACGGCAACGTTTATCGTTTATGTTGTAGCGATCAGAGGTGGGTAGTAACGCGCTACATTTACTTCGTTACATTTACTTGATTAACATTTTGGAAAATATGTACTTTTAAAGTAAACTTTAAAGTGTGTACTTTTACTCTTACTTGTGTAAATTTCTAATAGAAAATCTGTACTTTTACTTTGTTACATTGCGTGACATTCCTACGTTCCTTCGTTAAAATATGCATTTTAAAACGAGTTGTGTATTTCAAGGTGGTCGTCTCTTTTTAAGGGCATTCACGAGTGATTGATTCTTTTGAGTCGATTCTTTTGAAAGCATTAATTGAACATTGTAGACAACCATTTGATTAGGCTAATGAATCAGTTCAAATGATTTGTTCAGTTTGCAGCACGATCTGAATCATCTGAAGCGGTGGATTACTCACTCCTCGTAGCGCGAAACTTAAGAACACACAGAACACAAAGAGCGTTGGATGAAGTGGATATGAATCTATATCTATACAATCAAAACAGATATGTGTCATATTGCCAGCAATGATAAATGACCATCATATCCGCATGACCTGGTCGTCAGACACAGAGACGTGGGCTTGCAGGAATATAAATTTAAAGAACAGAAGGAAGAAAACTTGTTGATGGGTGTGTGGTTCATTGTTTACTGTTTGTTTACAAGTAAGAGCGTTTCACAACATACACACGTGACACAACACGGGAAACATGAGCATAGTCAATTTTTTTATTTCATTTAAGTGAGCACTGCAGATGTTCTAGATCATCTTAGGAAATGCTCCGAGTTTAGTTAAATGCATTTTAAACGCAAAACTCTGCAGGTTCACTTTAGTTTGACATGGACTATTTTGCCAATTAAATTTCATTAAGTAAACGTCATTGACATCAGGACTAGATGAAATTTATAGACATGCTTGTCTCTTCTGTGTTTATCTGTTCTTTAATCTCTGTGTGTATATAGCAAAGATATCTGCTGATGATAATAGAAAATATTGATTAAAATGTAATATTAAAATATTGGCGTTAATATTAATTTTATGAATATTAGGCCTATATAATCAGATACAAAGTTACTAAGTAATTACCTACTTGAGTAGGTTTTTCATTGCATACTTTTTACTTTTACTCAAGAAATTTTTTAAATAGTGACTTTTACTTTTAACAATTTCTCAATTACTTGTACTTTTACTTGAGCAAAGATTTTGGCTACGGATAAACCGTTTATACTAAAATTCTGTAGTATTCTACTGTATTTTTGCTTATAGAAAACACTTACAAACAGATAATAGATGTTGATTGTTAAAAAGACTTTATAAACATAATATATATCGTTTTATTTAAATTTTTCTATATGTCTTATGGGAACCTTACCGTGTCTACACCGGATGCGGCGTGTGATGCGACATGACAAAAGACAAAAGAACGCACTAGAACCCATTATAATTTTACATTTTGTCAATACTGGATGTGGCAAGCTGTGTGTCATGACGCGTCCGGTGTAGACAGTGTTTTACCCTTCTAAACTTTGGGAAGCCTTGATTTAGAAGGCCTGAAATACTGTAAAAGTGACAGGTAATTTTTGCTCAAATGAAATAACATATTTGACAAAGCAACTAAGCTGTTGCCGCCGTAAAATCATCAACAACTTTCATTTTGCATGAACTTAAACGGCATAGGCTATAGAATGCAAACTTCATTCATTAGCATCTTCCGTTACAATAGTTCCCTATATGTAGTTCAGCTCATCATAGACTAGGTGACCAAAAACACCTACAGAGTTATTAACTCGACTCCTGAGAGGAAGAGGAAGTGACATCCTTATTCAGACCAGACGGTGTCTCAACCTGCTCCCTTGACACCCAAAGCTCTTCATCAAAGCTCTTTTACATTCTGTGTTAAAATAATCGTGCTTCTTTACTCTCTCAGTCCCGTGTTCTCTTGTCTCCGCCCTTCCGTGGCCCAGTTTGAAATAAATCACAGTTTAAAAGCGGCCTGAAGCTCCTCCATCGACCGGCTCCACTCCCCCGGTGCCCCGCCGAATCAATCTTTTTCAAAATCATTCATCAGCGTATAGCCGTGGACGTGCACGATATGAGAAATGCATCTGTATCAATATCCACCAGCCACAGCTCAATTATATCTTGCTATTATATTCTCCCATGTGAGGCTCTTATGAGCGTGATTATGATACAGGAGAGCATGTTGGACAAAGTGTGATGATGAGAGGATAAACCTGTTTTATGATTATGGATTGGCATTTGGTTGCATTAGCGATTTTGCGAGGCAGCTATGAAATGAGTGTAACATCAAATTTAACATCTGTACCGCCATCGCTCCAGCCCAGTTTATATATTTGCCCCTCGTGGAGTTTATTAGTGGAGTTATTTGAGCATTGTGTAGCGCTCACAGTTATATGATCTACTGTACACGATCGACTCTAAACTCATACAGACTTGTGAGAAATGATTAATGAGGATTAGCTGCATTTTTCAACACTGTGCAACCAGGGTTGGGACCTATTCACACCAAGAATGATATATTAGCAACCACATTAATGAATGATAACATTACGTTTTTAGCATGTACAATGCCTTTAAATAAGAATGATTTCTGAAACTTAGCTTTACAGTTACCTTTATTTTACGTTATACATTTATTTAAGGTGTACTATGCATTTACATTTAGAATGATATCTGAAAGCTTTACAGTTACCTTGGTGTAAATGGACCCTTAGTTTCAACAACAGGCAAGTTTCTATCAAGTCTGTCCACTTAAAATGATGCGATAAAGTCAAAGCCGAAATGAAGCTGGTACTAGGCTGGCTCAACTGGGGAGGCAATCACATATTCTGGCGTTGCATACATAAAATCACAGTTTATTGCATGCATAATTTTTACATTTTTATGTTATTAAATTGATAATTATTGAAAAGATTATTGTAACAAATCTCAATAAAAGGGAAAGGAGGCGAGAACCGGAAGACAATAAAATAAACATTTAATAAAGTAATATAATAGCCGGCGGCCCCTCACGGACGACCGCCGGCAAACAACAATACAATACAACATAAAACGAAATATAAACACAAGTTCGGGCCCGGTCCTCTCTCTTCGACGGTCCGGTCGCTCGTTCCTTTTATGCTCCCAATCTCCTACGGGATTCGAGCCCGGTGTGCGCACGGCTGGCGCCCTTTAACAATTACTCACCGGACTCGAACCACGGTCTCGCCCTGCCTACTCAACTACATACCCCCATCACCCCTCACAGGCCGGGGGGCACCCCCGCGACTGACGGTGGCCGCACTGTGCACTTCCGTTCCCCAGAGCCACCGCTTCGGGCAGCCACTGGCGGACGCCCTTTGTCCGCGCTGCCTGAACTCTCCGGCACCGCGAGGCCACTCGGCGGCGAGGACTCTCAGACAGCATGTCTCTCTTTCCTCCCGGGTTTCGGCACCAATGTAACAAATCTCAATAAAAGGGAAGGAAGGAGACGGGAACCGGCAAACATTTAAACATTTAATAACAGAAATAATAACAGCCGGCGGCCCCTCACGGACGACTGCCGGCGAAATAACATAAACATAAATACAAACCCAAGTTCGGGCCCGGTCCTCTCTCTTCGACGGTCCGGTCGCTCGTTCCTTTTATGCTCCCCATCTCCTACGAGATTCGAGCCCGGTGTGCGCACAGCTGGCGCTAATTCACAATTACTCACCGGACTCGGACCACGGTCTCGCCCCGCCTACTCTACTACAATTATACAATCAAGTATTTAGAAAGTATTTAATAAGTATTTATTTTGTATTTTAATTGTCAGCTGGATATTTCTGGATAAAAATCTGGGAGGGCTTTGCCCCCCTAGACCCAGCCCTGACATATTTGGTGTTTCATTTACATCTGTAGAGGGATTTTGGACCCATACATTTTCAGATTAGGCGCAGCTACACGCTACGCTAGCTGCAGTTTTACCCTACTGCTGATTTAGACAAAACGTTTGTCTAAATAGTAGATTTTATCCTATGGCACGTTATCGCATTGTTCCTGGTAACAAAATACTGTATTTGCCATTCGCCCTGCCACTATAACAACTGTTTATTCTGTATATATTTTATGTATGCCTGTCTGGTATGAAGTGTCGCTTCTTTATGTAATTATATTCAGAGGATTCCTGCTATTTTTTTTCTTTTCTTATGATGCACTTATGAGGTTGAGGAAAGGAGTTATCATAGCCAGCAGCCTATTATTAAGCTACCTATAAACCCACTGTCTGTTGACACCTGAGTGTCAAAGCTGTCCACATTCCTTTAGGGTGCCCGTTCATAGTAGGGGCAACCTCAGAAAAATAATGCCTTGAAATCTATTCCTTATGAGTCTTTGAAAAAATGAGAAAAAAGTTGTTAATACAGTGGAGTTTAGTTAAGCTGATTTTAGATTTGAAATAGCTTGACTAAAAAGGCAGCAGTGTTATTTCAAATTTCCATAATACATAATGTATGAATACCTGGACAAAGACGTCCAATAGAACAAAAAATGAAAATCGTTGTGGTTCCTCTATAAAGCTAAAAAGTGAGTAACTGTCAGATCTAAGTTGTGTGCATTTTTCGTTTCTATAACATCTGGCTATAGGGAGTACAATTGAAAATAAGTAAATTTGGCTATGGAATATTTTATGTTGATTTCTTTGTATTAACTGTATTGGCCCTGACTGAAGCAATTATATTATGTAGATGTGTGAATTGTGATGCAGGCTGATGGGACCCGTCAATGTTGTCAATCATGACCAGAGTTTTAGCTGAGACCCCCAATAGACATGTAGATGCTTCTTGGCCAGAATCGTGAGAATCATGTACAAGATCTATGTGCTTATCAAAAGTCTGCTTGTAGGACTAGGGCTTCCCAGTTTAGCCTTAAAATGTGTCTAAAAGTTTGAGAGCGAAATTATAAGTTTGTTCTTTCCAGATCTGGGACAACAGGACCTTGAATGCGTTGCACAGTGTGAAAATATCTGGATGGATTCAACCCATATTTCACCCCACCTAGGTTTTTTTTTAGTTAAGAAACTCCAAACTATACACACATTTTTTAATACATCTTACCGTTAAAAACTAAAGCTGTCAGTAAAATAAACAACTGTAAGCATTTCCAGTAACCAATAATTATTTTAATAATTACTTTTAGACACATTAACATTAATGTTAATAGTATTTAATAATATTATTAATTAATACTTTGGTGTGAATAAATAATTAATATTATTACATATGATAATTAATATATTAACACGTTAACTTTGAAAGCTGCAAAACTGCATACTTTGCGCCACATTGTGGACCCTTGGGGGTCTCGGACCCCATATTTAGTTGTTTTCCAGTTCGGAGTTGATGTAATGCAATTTGTTTGCTGTCCATGGTGCTGAACTTAGTGCTGTGGACACACAGGAGCTTTTCCACAAGTGATGATCCCTGGACATCCTGCCATTATTGAAATGCAGGCGAGATATATCCATAAAATAATATAAAGGATGCCGACACGCCTTTTGACAGTGTTTTGCTCTCATTCATTCTGTCTGAGCAATGATGGTGATGATTTTGGGTTCTTACAATAAAGCTCAGGTAATATTAAATGTCAAAGTTTTTTCTCGGCTTCAACAATACAGTCTTTCCGAAGGTTAATGATGGTGAAATATCAGGCTTACAGTGGATCTGACATGGATTACCAGAAACCTGCTCCCACATATCCAGTCTGCTTTTCATCTGTGATCTTCCTCACCTCGATGTTACAGGATTCTCCACTGTGTGTTATTTCAGTGCAGAAGCATCATGTCGAGACGGACAGTTTAAGTCACTGTCGGACACATACACGCATGCACAGACAGCTATGGAAGCGCTCAGCTGGGCAGGGTTGGTTCAGGATCATCCTCCTAGTGATATGGAAATAAAGACCGGCCAGGCGTGACAGTATTGGGCTTAGCCTGCTTGTGTCCTCGGACACGCGGCCGCAGAGGACATAAATACTGTTCGACACTGTCTGTACCCCAACATGCTGGAGTTCACAGAGGAAGATGAGCTAATATGGGCTAGGCTACACGGTTCAGCGGCCGCGATGTGCGCCGCATATGTGTCCGACAGGCCATTGGCACTTCTTTTATATGAGCTGACTTTATCTGTCCGGGATATATTGCTTTCTCGGTTACGTGGTTCACAACTCTGGTGCTTTAGGTTATGTTGTGGATGTAAAATCTCTGTGTGATCTGCGCTTCTTATCTATAGTGCCATTGTTTGGCTCTTTTTTTTTTCTGGATTAAGTGAATGATTATGTGCTTTTTTGATGGCTCCTGTACATAAAACAGTGGCTCAAGGCTGGTTATCGTACGGCTTGCGATCCCTACAGGCTCCAGTCACGCGTGTGTTCAGTGTGTTTTGTTTATATTAAAGGGATAGTTTAATCAAAAAATTGAATTCTCTCATTATTTTCACCCTTAAGTTGTTTTAAAACCTTGAGAGTTTAATTTTGCAACCAAACAGTTCTGGGGCCCTGTACCTACCATAATATGAAAACTACAATGGTAGTCAAGGGTGTCCCAGAACTGTTTGGTTTCCCGCGTTCTTCAAACTGTCTTTTGTGTTCAACAGAATAAATGTATACAGTTATGGAACATCTTGAGGGTGAGTAAATGATGACAGATTTTTCATTTTTGGGTTGACCATCCTATACTGTCCATATCATTTAATTTATATTGAAAAATATATCATATAATACATTGTTCATTATATACATGTGACAATATGTTAACATATTAAATAATACAATAGGAGGAATTTCCAGCCCTCACATCTCCCATTTGCTTCCAATGTATGAAACTGTGTTATCTAATATATTACATTGTATTTTCCTGTATATTCCCACACATTATTGTAGGCAATTTTTGATGATTTGAACATAAACATGAGCTGGACATATCTTCATACAGTACTATACAATACAATATATATGGATCTCTTGCTAAAATGGTTTATGACACAGAATATCAAAATCAGAAGATGTGAGGATTTATTAAACCAAAAATGACTTATTGTGATTTTTACATTGTGAAGACATATAATCCTGTTCCTTTAAGATTCCCTCATGCGCATGCATGTCAGAGTCCTTTTAATTGCGGGGGAAGTAAAGAAATTTAATTTAAAATGAGATGTGGGGCAGCAGCTGTCCAGCTAACTAACAGAGACGTGCGATCAAATGAGAACCGCAGACGGGGAGATGTCAGCGTCGCCTTGACCACGTCTCGAGACACCCTGCACCTGTTCTCTTCTCCTTATGCATCACATGCTGAACTTCACTCTCACTGCAGTACACAAATCAACAGATTGATGTTTTCAAGACTATTTGATGTACATACATAGAAATAGCATTTTTAAATTGGCAGTCTTGTTGATAATAATGGAATTCTGCAAGGAGATACTGTGCTAAGCAAACCAGGACTAAAATGATTCATTTTCTTTTCTGGACTGGACTGGATTAAAAGTACCAAAAGAAGCAAACTACAAGTGAGAAACCAGATGGGAAACGTGAGTGATGCTTGCTCACTCTCAAAAATTAGTGATTGATGGGTGGTTGCTAGGGTGTTATGGGTTGTTGCTAGGGTGGACGCACATGCAATCATTAATGTAAATCAAGCCAAATTTAAATTACGGTTTTAAGGTTAGGGTTTAAATTCCCATTCTGAAGTATGTGAATTATAATCACAATGTGTGCTTTGGAACGCATCTCTAATTAAGAGAGAGAGAGAGAGAGAGAAAACGGGTTCAAGCTGCCAAGCACACAGAAGTCTTGGAGTAGGTCACACATTAGATCTTGAGAATTTATCTGAGAAATACCCTCAGGTAAGATTAGCCGATAATCTCTGTTTGGAGGTTTGTCTCTCAGAGACTCGATCTGATTTAATATTTGCTAAGAAAAAGTAATGAGTTGTTTTGAATTAAACACATACGCTTCATACCGCATTTATATTAAAAACGGGCTTCACGATATGCAGCTACAAATCTTGCTGTAAAAATATTGGTCAGTCTGATTGGTCTATTATTAGAGATCATGCTAAAGAACATGTGGTTCAAAATAATGACAACAGGAGTCCAGCGGTTCACTCATGCGTGTGGGATTCTGCTCTGCACAGGCTATTAGGTATTCATGAGAACATCATCCATCATGCAGTGGCCATCTTGAGCATCTCATCCTCAGTCTCTCCACATGTTGATAGTCAAGATTCTGCCTCACGTATGTGTGTATCAACACGTCTTCACTGTGTCACGCTCATCTCGTATGATCTTTTTATCTCAGTCATCTTTCAATAGTGTTCCGTCACTATTTCTGTCTTTAAATCTGGAGCTGTTGTTTTAAACAGTGTGTCAAATCACACTCTTATAGGGTTGTGAATCACTGTATCGTGAATTCACATCGGGTGAACTGTCCCTTTAGCCTCATATTTCTTGTTTACTATTTATATATTCTTGTTCTACACTAACGTTCCTATTTCAGTTTTAATTGCAATTATTTGGGTCCGTTTTTACTTTAAATATACAATTCGGTGAACTTTAAGTAAATTTGACGTAAATTCCTAATATCATCACAAAACAGTGACAGTAAAGAACAAACTTTTACTTATTGGTTCACAATACTTTGCATGGCCATATCACATCAGCAGTGGGTGATGATGAAAATCTGCACATTTTTATTGGAAATGAATGACAGCCGGTCATTTTGTCATGGATGTTGAACCAGCAGGTACATTGCTAATCCCAAGCGGCTAAATGCGAGTGGAAACATTTTATTAAAGACTGAACCAAGAACAAGAGAATCCCTCTTAGCTTTCAAGTCTCCGGTGAAGAAAAGCGCACTAAAAGATCAACCTCAGCGGAAAAAAATTTGCCTCCGGAGAGCAATAGTTTGAAAAGACAAAGTCTAGTATCCGTTAAATCTGATTCACCCAGATTCGTATAACCACTGGAAAGCAAAAGGGGCGTTTCAACCAGAACTGTGGCTTTGATATTGTGCTGTGGGGATACGATCTAATCTAATATTCCGAATCCTGAATGTCTCTAGTGTTCATACCAGAACCTCGAGTATTCCCAACAACAGCTTTCTCCCACGCACATCCTCACCTCGACTTCAACGTCCTCACAATTTGTAACACGATTTGGCCGACACAGAGAGCATTGGGTTCTAACGATGCTCCACGCAGGCTTTGTTTCACCCACTCTTTCTGGCAGTTGTTTCAGAAGAAATGATACGGGCTCAGGATTGTGTGGTCCAATTTCCTGTAATGATGATGATAATTGCAGACTCACAATGCAAGACTCACATTACTCCCTTGAAGAAATAATTGGTGGATACTTGGAAGTATTGCCTGTAAGCAAAAGTCAGGAAACAACGTCCAATGAATTACGAGGCATGTGCTAGGACGGAATGACCCAATTTTTTGAGTTCCACTCAAAAAATTGAGTGAACTCCACTCACCCAGCCAAAACTGGGTGAGTGGAGGAAACCAAATAAAGAACAGGAAGTCGGCCATTTTGGTCTTGATTTTGCAAAAAATCTCCAGAGGATTCAATCACAACTTTCGCACACTTGACTGAATTCAGATTTCTTATTTTGAAGCTTTTATGGCTTTCATACACAAATATTCATTTTACTAACACATACATTTCATACACCACAATCATTTAAATTCTTGAAATACTTAGATGATTTGGACCAGATAGTGAAGTAAAGTATAGGATGTGTCTAGAATATATGGGAACTCCTTAAAATCTGTTCAATCCCATAATGCACCAATGCCATTGGTTGAGAGAATGCACAGAGCTGTAGTCTGAGGTGACTGTAATTTCTTTAAAGCATCCTAAATGTGAGAGTTTTGTTCTCATTTACATTCTTTGCTCAATGCTGAAGTACTGCATTCCCTTTATGTCATTTCATAGTTTTGATAGCTTAACAGTTATTTCAAAGTCCCCGTAAAACTGTAAATTCGGAGGGATTGTTTTTACTTCCATATTCTGTCACATTTCCGAAAAATTTAGTGGGCGTGGCTTGCGTTTTTCTCTGCGAATTGATTGGATGTGTTAAACCGCTGTTGCATTGATTTTGAAATGCAACTGGCAAAAGAATGACATATACATTTAGTCATTTAGCAGATGCTTTTATCCAAAGCAACTTACAGTTAACAGATGCTCCAACCAAGCCATCTAATTTACATAATTTGAGAGGTATAGTCTTTCCAGGGCGGAAGTGCATTTTAAGATTTTAACTGAAGATAATGTGAGTAAATGAATTTGAAAAAGAAAATGACCCACATTGATAAGCTATTTACTATAAACGCTGCAATATTTCATGAAAAAATAAGAATGGTCATTTTTAATTTCACTGGGACTTTAAAGTGTGAAAAATAAATCTAATGAAATGTCCAAAAATTTGTCTGGCAGTGTGTCACCACATAAAGTTCTGTAAAAAAATATTTTGCTATCCAAAAATGAATATTGAGAAGCCAGTGTTCGAAAACATTGTATGTGGCCGTTCCAAATGAAGTTACAAACAACCTGGCAAAAAACTCACATTTAGTGCTTGGCAAGTCTTAACTGCGGAGTTTTGTGAGTTTATGTAAGTGTGCTTGCAGAACTTTTCAAATAAAAAAAATATTTTTGTAGTAAAATACAAGTGCACATATTCATACGCTTAATGATTAACATTTTACATTTATTCATTTGGCAGACGCTTTTATCCAAAGTGACAAGAAGGAGAGCATATAAACATACATTTCATTTGACACAAATGATAAAGCATATGACACATTGTTTTCTGTGATACAGCATGTCACAAATGCTGTGTCAACAAAAAAAAACTGTTATGAACTTACCCTGATGGCACACATACATCTGGGAGACATCAATTTAATGTCTGCATTTACATCTGCAATACGTCTTGGAGACGTCTGCTGTTAGATGTCATACAGACGTCTAATAGACATCTGTAAGATGTTTATGATTTAGAATGGATGTAAAGCTGCTCTTTCCAAGATGTTTAGCAGATGTTTTCACACAGCAGATGTTTTCCAGATCTCCAGATCTTTAGCACACGTCTTTCAAACGTATGTGTGCTAGCTGGGAAAGGTGTCAATTATGGTTAAAAACTTCATCCTGTACCCCAAAATATAGCTTATAACAATGATTTATAAATTATCTTAGGTGGATTTTGCTGAAAATGTCAGCTTTACATCATTTGACATACGTTAACTAACTTGCAATCTTATGTTTCAAACAGACCACCGAGGTGCTTTTACGCAGCTGAAAAGCCAGGCGCTGGCAACAAAATGCCGGACAAGAATGCTAGCTGCTGGTGTTTTCAAAAAACGCTGCGCTCATGTAGGAAACAATTAAAAATACATGCCGTATCCCAGCAGAAATGTCTCAGTAGACACAGCTGTGACAAAGAAAATGTCAATGAATTAATATACAGTTGAAAAATAAACTCTATAAAATCCCTGTCAAACAGCACCTGTGCCAAAGTCTAATGATTATTTTCTAAAGATTTTAATAATGTCTGCCAGTCTGAAACAGAACATATGTTATTCGATCAGTTAGATCAAATTGGATGTTTAACAAATGTGTTCTTACCGAATCATGTTGCTGATTCAGACATTTAGTTTGTTAATTCCAAGCTGTCGTTGCCTGTAAATCTTATTTGCTTTTGAATTGTGTCCAACCCCGGTTAAATACTCCCCAGGTGGCTGGCTACTGTCACCAAGAGCGGCACAGATCAATCTCGATCAGTAACGGCTGTTGTGATGTACAGTTAATGTCAAAAACAATAAATTCCTCTCCTGTCACTTTAGTGAGAAGCTCATTAAAATAATACAGTATGAATGATATGAACAGCTTTTCTGCAAATGTGTACAATAGAACCTTTGGGTTTGGTAGCTTTAAACAAACCAACAAGGCCGAGTCTGCCGATTAATAACAATGTGCTTATGCAACTGCGCTTGAACCCTGCAGGAAATGTTAATGTGGTAGAAGCTCTGAAGACCTCCTGACCTTCCAATGGATGCATTTTTGAAAGAGAAAGCTTTATGCATGGGTGCTTACAAAGGGCACATCTCTTCCAGGTCACCCTAAGGTTACTTGTTCATGCTTAAATAAAAAATCCAAGGGATTTAGATATCGCATAATTGATGTAGTAGGGGGAAACATGGAGTAGCTTGGGACGGCACTACAGTATGGCTAAATAAACATGTCTTGCAAAAAGTAAACTATAAAAGAGCCATTACTGATGGTCTGTAAGCGATGTAATCTAATATTTTTGATTTACAGACAATGTAAAAATCCAATATTCCCAAATGCATGCTTCTTGTGTTATTCTGCTCGATTCATCACTGCACTTTATTCAGGGACGTAGACAAAGTGAGGGGGACAGGGACACCGTCAGTTGACTTGACCCTTTTTATATAATAATATAAGTATTGCATATACTGTATGTATATTTACTTTAGGAAATCAAGATTATGCTGATTTTGTTGTTTCAGCAGGACATTAAGACTTAAATTCACCGAAGCAGCATTCACCAGATTACAATATAGAGCCAGGGTATTTAGGAGAAATTAAGTATTGATTATTAGCCTACGATGTTAACAGCTAGAGAGACACACTTAACAGACGGGGTTCAATTGCAAATACAGCTATTCAAACGCTCTTTTTTTTTAAGCACAGTATGTGCGTCTTTACTTGTTATAGATACCCAAACTGCGCTTACAGTTTACGCCCAAGTGTATGAATCAATCGGTGCCGTGAGTGACACCGTTCTTCTCCATGCTTCAACTGCAAAGTTCAGCTCTGAACTTTTATCCTGTTTAATCCTGTTTAGAGACCCGTTTTCAGTTGCTGCAACAACAGTACGCTGTTCCCCCTTCCATAGAGCTAGATACGCGTCCACGAAAAACGATTGGCCTTGTAACACTCACTTGTGATTGGTTGAATGTTAGTTCACTCAAATCTATGTAAGAAACTAAAGAACATGGACGAGAATCATCTTTTTCTGAAAGTGAGGGGGATATGTGTCATGATTCTGTCCTTCTTGCCATGAGTTGTCAAGTTCTGTGGACAGAGTCGTGACAGTACCACGTCTTCTGTGGTATTTCTCTATTTTTAGCCCCAGTTCTCTCTGTCCCGTGCCGGTTCGTTTTGTGCCTTTCAGTGTCTTTGAGTATTTCCCAGCATCTAGTTTCCATGGTCAAGTCTTGCCTGCAGTGTTTTGTCGACTATTTATTCTTGTCATTTAGGACTTTCTTTTGTTTTAGTTTGTTTTTTGGGTTTTGTTTTGTGTTTTAGATAATAAAAGTATAATAAAACTTTTTGTTAACCCTTTGACTGCTGTGTTCAGTCTGAAAATCCCTGACAACATGTCCCCCGCGTATTCTATGCCCATGATTTTATTCCAACGACAAAAATCTTTCACATTTAATGGACAAGTTTATCTCTTTCTGCAAATCTTAAACGGATGTCACCTGCAACCAGGAAAAGAACGTTGGTTCTCCAAAAAAGTTACAAAGGTGTTGGTAAAATGTTTAAAGAGCAGTTTATCAACAATATGGATGTTCTTAATGTTATATTAACATTTTTAAAAGTTTGTAGAGAAATGTTAGTCTTACATTGTTGGCAGAAATAATGTCATAACTTAACTGGAATGTTAGCTAAACTTTTTTTGAAAGCTGGGCTTTGCAGCTGCCCTTTTATTTAGTCCCATCGAGACAACACAGAAATTCTTAGAAGAAATACAGCAAGAAATCCTGCACTACATTTTTTATTATTGATTACCCTATTTTGCTTGAATACATTGGAGATGTTACATGGACTTCAATGTACAATATAATAGACCAACATTCTTAATGTTGACTTTTCAAACAGCTTTGTGTCATGATTTTCTTGTTCGTCCGCACATTTAATATATGGTTTTGGAAGAAGTCATTGTGGTGTTGCTAATAGAACGTCTTTACTGCACAAATGACTCAAGAATTTTCAGACTGAGACTATTTCAGACGGGGTGTAAAAAGCATGACGACTCTTCCTGTCATTTCCCACAAGACGCCATGTCCTTTCATCATGAGTTTATTTCGCTAGTGACGAATCGCACCTCCTAGCATTCCACACACCAGGTGCGCTTGCATCTCTATGGGCGTTGCCGTGCCAACAGCACTTGTTTCTTCTCGGTTTCTTTCCCCGGGGATAAAAAGTCAAAGGCGGGTGTTCATCTCCCCACTCTGGCAGGAACATAGTAGAAATAAATGGCTATTTTTGCTGGACTCAACAAAAGTGTCAGGCATTTACTTACAGTTTTATATGTATATTGTACCGTGTCCATTTTAAAACTAGAAAATAAGGTTAGCCGAAATTTCCAATTTGCACAAACGTATGACTGCTAGCAGTTTGGTGACACTTTCCTCTTGTTGTTCTCTCTCAGATCTGCCGGTAACAAAACGAGCGGCAGCCCCAAGGGCCAGACACCCGACGACAGCAACCGCCGGACAGACGCCAACTCTTCCGTCTCGGACCTGGCCAACTCCGTCACAAGCGACATGCTGATGGTAAGTACATTTGCCCTGTATATTGTCTCTTGAAGTTTTCCCTTCTCAACTTTTAGTTTTTTAGTTTTTTGAGTCTTGTGGTTGGGTGCGAATCCTTTAAACACAGGCCTACGTCTTGTGTAATTGGTGTTCTTCTTCAACGCAGTCGGTCCCACGAAGAGCTGTGTCAGGAAGATCTTGCCTCAACCCGAGGCTGATAATTAGGTTTGGTACATTGTGTTGTGGGTACCGTCAGGGCTGGTGTCATTACGTGGGTGATAAGGTATCTTTTAAAAGAGATGGTGAGGACTAATGATGGTGTTTCCTCTTTAAAAGAGTGCCAGATGCTCTTGTACTTTTGAGTACCCCTCGGGAGGAATCGGGCACTGGGCATGTCACGTCAAATTAGGCCCAACATTCAGTTAAGGTCCTGACACGGATGAGAGTTCATTAATATATGCCTTCGGTTGACAGAGCCCTGTCAAGTGATGGATCGCAAAGGTGGTTGTAAAGACCACCAACCAACTTTTTTGCTATTTCATTTGTTATTTCAAAGGTAATAGTGCAAACATTTTTGGTAGATGTAATGTTTGTTTGTGAATATCGTCTATTATTTATTTTGTGACTGTAAAGTAACGCAAAACATTGTGTCACATTTAAGTCGTACTACAAACAGCTAGGCTAAAAATTTCAAGAATTTAGCAGAGCCATTATGTTAAATCTGCTCTCTGTTACGTTTGCCTCTCTACCGCCACCTCTGTTTGAAACAAAAAATGTAATCTTTCTTTACATGCTAACCTTTAGGCTATAAACTTTAAGTTAAACTTAAGTTAAAAAGCTGCCTTAAACTTAAAAGTTAAATCATATTGGCTTTACAACACACTTAAAATTAAATTGTATTAAACTGACTTACCAAATTAGGTTGAAACGAGGAATCAGATCAGAATTTTTTTGTTTGTTAAACTTATTTGAATATCATTTAAATTCGGGTGACTATATAAAGCCGATTAGATTTAACTTATAGGTTTAAGGCAGCTTCTGAGCTTAAGTTACGTTGAAATTGGTGAAATGTTTTACTGTGTACTTGGTTCAAGTTAAATGACGTCAATCTGACATTTCCAATGAAATCCATTTTTTATATTCTAACCATTGTGTATTGATATAAGGTAAGGAGACAGGTTTTAAGACTGATAGTAGTTCAATAACTGATGTTTGTTCATTTAAACCTAAAAGTGTTATGCATTGAAGCTTTAATGAATGATGAAATGTAAAGTGTTTGAGCGGTTTAACAATAAAACTCTACCCATCTGTTTGTAAGTTGTCCCCAGGCTCTGAGGAAGAGGAACACGAAGGGCACGTGTGTGAGAAGCTGGGTCGCATTCAGTTCAGCGTGGGCTACAATTTTCAGGATTCCACCCTAACAGTGAAAATTCTAAAGGGTCAGGATCTACCTGCCAAAGACTTCTCGGGAACTTCAGACCCGTTTGTAAAAATCTACCTTTTGCCAGACAAGAAGCACAAACTGGAGACCAAGGTCAAGAGGAAGAACCTCAACCCTCACTGGAATGAAACCTTTTTGTTTGAAGGTCAGGCCCTTACACTATTCAACAGCTCACATACCCTGAATTCTTTGCTCTTTCTGACCTTTGTTGAAGGTTTTCCTTTTTGCAGACTAGCCTATAGATTTATTAGGTATGTTCTATTACAGTAGTCCCACTTGGATTTGAAATAATTTATCAGTTCATTTACAATTATGCAGAGAAGATATAATTGGAACTGTGTGTTCAGATCATTCCGAAGTAATAAGTTAACTGATTATTTAACGAATTTAAAGCACAATAAGTGGTAACTTGAATGTTTGCAACTAAAGCGTTAAAAGGAAAGTTTACAAAACAATTCAACATTATGACATTCAAAACCATGACTTTCTTTCTTCTGCAGAACACAAAAGAAAAAGAAGAACGTTGAAAACCAAACAACATTAAACTCTATTAACTTCCATTGTACAGACAAAATCCCTGAGACATTTCTCAAAATATCTTTTGTGTTCCACAGAACAAAGAGTCACATTTAAGAATGACATGAGGTTAAATAAATGATGACAGAATTTTTGTTTTTGGGTGAGCTGCTTGTTAAGTGAAGCAATCTAAATGCACCTAATTCTGTCTTTATATTTATTTTGTTTTATTTATGTGCAACATGTTAGATAGGCAGTGAACTGACTGGGAACTAAAGCTGCGGCTGTTTTGTACATCAGCAGACCTCATATTGATCAGTAAACTCATTTACGTGCGATACTTTCATCTGTCTCTCAGGATTCCCCTACGAGAAGGTGGTGCAGCGTACGTTGTACCTGCAGGTGCTGGATTATGACCGTTTTAGCAGAAATGACCCTATAGGAGAGGTGTCCCTCCCTCTGAACAAGATTGATCTGACCCACATGCAGACCTTCTGGAAAGAGCTGAAACCCTGCAGCGATGGAAGTGTGAGTATGTGTTTGTGCATGCATATGTCTTAGCAGTGACGATCCTAGACGTCTGGGGGCCCTAAGCAAACTTGTGAGGGTAATTAAAATTTTATATAAACATTCAACTGTAAACAATAAAAATATAACACGCATGTCTTTACCTGGCTGCCGCCCACCGCGTGATAAACAATACAAATATGTAACAGTAATTAAATAAATTAAATATTTTAAAAAATCGAAATGATTCCTCTAAAGTTGAATCCACAAGTTTTCTTGTTTACAATAGGGTTTTTTATTCGGTTCTCAAGGGGGCCCCATTGATGGTGCAGGGGCCCTACACAAACTGTGTTCTCTGCATTTAGGAAGGATCGGCTCTGTCAGTGAGTAGACTATAGACAAATTGTATTTTGTTGGGTGAAATGTTTCTTTAAGTAAACATTAAAAAATATTATTATTGTATTATTTTAGTTTGTTGAGAAACATTTAAGCATAACATGTACACTTAAAGCTGCCCTAACACACAGGGTTTCTGCCATCTCATATTAATCTACCTATAGAGTAGTATTGCATACATCGTATCTTCGAAGAGAATTTAGTTTGATCACATCATAAAAGATGATTCAGCTGTACGATTACTTCCGAAATCATACGGCGCGTGCGGGGCGGAGGGGAAGGCTGAACTAAAGCACCCATTGTCAACAAAACACAGACATCAGTTTCACTCACAGCATGCAGTTCATGTCCAGCATCTTTTAGCGCTGTGACAGCTCCATATATCAGTTTCAAACGATCTCCAAATCCAGCGTTATATCCACAGTTTATATAATATTCATCACCCAAATGCAGTGAGCAAACAAACACCTGAACTTCGCGAACATATGCTCTCTCTCTCTCTCCTGCACACAAGTGAAAGTAATGTCTGCGCATGCTCCTCCTCTCCTTCTCCTGCTCTGGGCTTGCCACATGCTTTTCCGGAAGAAATTGTCCAATACGGGACTAAGAAAAGTTGTTACAAAACAGTTTTATATGTTCAAAAATAACATTCTGAAACCTGTACGATCGCTAGGGGCGTGAATCGAGCACAGGAATACTACTTAATACGCCCAACTCGTTTTTTGACAAGTTAAGCATGAGAAGATAGCACGTTTAACATTGTAAAGAAGTCAGAATGCATGACACATCATTGCAGCACACCTTTAAGTTGAAAGAAAAGTGGTCAGATATCATTTAACTGACCAATCAGAATGAAGTATTCCAGAGGGCTGTAAAACAGCATTAAAGATGTAGCAGAAAACCACCTCTTCAAATCTAAAGCATCACAAAAAGGATGGAAATAGCTATGATTGTTTATTTGCATAGAAATTAGCTAAACAAAGAGTGCATGTGTGTGATGGGAAGGTGTGTTAAAATTTTGCAGAAATCTGCAGGGAACTCAGAGGAAATCTGCACAGTACACAAACAACAGATGCCTATAATAATCTCATAATAGAGTCCAAATAGCAGAAGTGACTGAAAGGACCTGAATGGGGACAGGGAAAACAATAAGTTAATTGTACGGTGTGTATAGTGGGTGGTGCAGAGCCTGTCATGCCTCAGTAATGACCCTTTAGGGTGCTGACAAATCTTTTTGAGCCCTTTGTAGAGAAACAAGAGATGTTGAAGTGTGGTGTTGAACTTTGAAGTAAAGGGTTCATGGCATTGGCCTTTAGAAAGTCTTCAGCTAGTACATTTACTCCATTGACTGAACTGTGGTTTATAATAAATACAAATCCCTTAAAAGATAAAGTGAGAATGTCTCTGTAAAGTTTCTGCTCAAAATACACCACATATCTTTCATTAAAATATGTTGAACATTACCATTTGTAATGGAATGCAATGGAAAACTCCCTGTTTTTTGTGTGTGTCTCTTTAAATGCAAATGAGCTTCTGCTCCCCTTCCCATATGCAATATCACTCACACATGTAAGCTATCAAGACAAGCAATATAGCGCAAGGCCCAATAACGTCTGTTAAGCCTTCCCCAACCAAAACCATACACTTACTGCAATTAAAATCACCTTAATGCCTTGTTCATAAATACAAATTAAATGGAAAAGACAAAAACATAGATAGAACAACATATGCTGACCATTTGCTGTATGAAATGTTGGCCATTGATGATTAATCATGTGCATGCATATTACTAAGAGAAATAAATATGGATTTAGGCATAAACATGGATTCAGAGTACTCTAAGTATTGTCGCACTTAGCTTTACAGAAATAATGTCGGTCACAAGTCTTCTGAAATGCGATGCATTTTACAACTAACATTACGACATAACAACTGTCTTTGGACCATGTCTCAGGTTTAGCAGCGACTATGTAACGTTAAACAACAGCCGCTAACATGCTAAACATATTACATAAGAAAGTCGATTTAAAATTGATGTGTAAAACTTACTTCTTCCAGAGATGTAACTTGATCGCGAACAGCTTATACTGATCCAGTCTAGAGATTCAATTGATTGGGCGAAACCCATGCTATACAGACCGGGTCCGGGAGCTTAGATTTTTCAACCTTTCCGACTCCCTACCTAGGGGTTGCATTGACTCATGGTCAGCGTTGTTCGAATGCACCGGCGGAAACCTTTCCAACGAGTCCCATCTCGATTCTCTAAGTCATTTTGGACTGGAGATACGGATCGGTGAATGTTGGTTCGTATCCGGAAAAAGTTCATTCTTCCCGAACACGAAGTCATCTTCGTCCCACCCGGGACTTTCGATCGTTTATAACTCCGGCCCACAAGGTCACAGCGGGACGAACCCTCGCTCGTCAGAAAGGTCTCCTCTCGGCGTCCTTTTATGTTCCATTTTACATCCAACACAGCACACATTTGTTGTTCCTTAGACATGTTTGTCGCTGGCTAGTGGCTACAGCTGCTCTTGCCTGAAAATGGCTGACGTCTCTGGTGGAAGGAGGATCCCAAGCGCTCATAAGGCGGAGTCTGTGAGCGTTCATGGGTGGGGGTAAATCAATGTGACATCAGATTATTAGGGGATCGCCAACAGCCTGTTTTGTGTCATTGTTGTGGATTAAAGGAGATTCCAAAAAGAAGAATAGATGGATTTGTATAATTACAGGGTGTTTCTGCACACACGCTGGCGACTCAATTTCTACTAGATAAACATTTAAAAGTGCATTTTCTGGGATTGCGGCCCTTTAATGTACAATTAAATACATTATGGAATATACAGTCCAAGATATGCCAAGCATCAGCATAAAAATACAATAAGCAGCATTTCATTTAAAAGAGCGTTTATCGGGTTACTTTATAGAAAATGTGAACCAGCGAGGTTTAGACCAATGAAATCATGCTATGCTCTTTCTGTTTGTGTTGTTTTTATCAGGGGAGTCGAGGTGACCTGCTTCTGTCTCTGTGTTACAATCCCACGGCCAACACCATCACTGTGACCATCATCAAGGCACGCAATCTCAAAGCCATGGACATCGGGGGAACATCTGGTACAAAACTCTGCTTTCTTCCCTTATGCAAATATCTGGTGGACTTTTGAAGCTTATGTGGATTGTTTGAGTGGAGAAGATACGTTGTGGTTGGGTTTCTCAAAACCTAGTGTCACCATACGTTTGAGTATAAAGTTAAGCATGTTGCTTAGGATGTTGCTAAGTTAGCGATTCACTACCCTTACGAGAACATGGTTTATTCAAAATGTTTATTCAAGTGTGCCTTAAGTATACTTATTTTAAACTAAAAGTATGAAAGTATACTTTCAGTCTACATTTGATTTCCTTTACAAAGCTCCAGTATGTATTTTTTGGAGGATCTATTGACAGATATACAATATAATACACATAACTATATCTTCAAAGGTGTATAAAGACCTTACATAATGAAGCGTTGTGTTTTTATAACCTAAGAATGAGCTATTTCTATCTACATACTCTGCTGGACCCCTTTCATGGAATTTGCCATGTTGTTTCTACAGTAGCCCTAATGGACAAACTGCTCTACAGAGCGTGCTTCGTAAATATGTTATCTCCTTCGGCAAAGAAGTGAAAACTTGACTAGGGGTGAAGTGAGCTGCAGGTTGCAATTTACATCCTCACCACCAGATGCCGCAAAATGTCATACACTGGACCTTTAAGTATACTTTACTTATACTGACACAAATGTGTAGTATATTTGGTCTATACTTGTACTCATTCTTAATATTGTATTTGGAAGTATTCTAAGTATACTTGCCTTGTAGTTGTGTTTACTCTTTAATTGAGTAATCTATGAAATACTTTTTATATACTTTTTTATAAATACTTGAAAAGGTATAGTTAAAGTATAAAATTAAAACATAAATAAGAACAAAATATTATATTTAAAATAGTTAACTGTATGTGTGGTGTTAAGTTTCCCTAAAACAAACATATTACTTGCAGTGTTTTGCAGCAAAATGATTGCAGTAGAAAGACTAGAAACTAGTAGTTCACTCACAGTATACTTTAAAGTGTACTTTCAGCAAGTAAATCTATAAGCTAAATGAATATAAACGTAATCTGGTAGTTATATTTCCTACACAAGATGTACCGAATGCCGATTCCTTGTCAAGGTGCAGAATAATCATTACACCACTAAGAATTCTTCAGTGTGCTTTGGGATTCCATCATAGGAATTGTAATTAATTCTCATTAACTGGATTCAACTCAAAGCGTTTGTGTGTTTCAGACCCTTATGTCAAAGTGTGGCTGATGAACAAAGATAAACGAGTGGAGAAAAAGAAGACTGTGGTGATGAAGAGATGTTTGAACCCCGTGTTTAATGAGTCGTTCCCCTTCGACGTCCCCACTCACGTGCTTAGAGAGACCACCATCGTCATCACAGTCATGGATAAGGACAAACTCAGTCGCAATGATGTCATAGGCAAGGTGTGATGTCATGGGGCTATGAAAAAGAATGACAGAAATTATATATTTGTATTTTTAAGACAGTGATACGTACAGAATTAATACTTGCATACTTCTTCTGAGATGGCTTAAATTAATATACAATAAAAACAAAATAATAAACTGCTAATTCTTTATAAAAAAAGTAAAACTTTTTTCAAATTATTTTAACACTTATGAACCACTTTAACAATACGTGAGACTAAATAGTAACATTTATATTATACTTTTTTATATTTTAAATTGAATTAATATATGAAAAAATACCACACAGTGATCATTTATGAGTAATTAAGTAAAATGTTTTTGTTTTTCTTCGCTCTTTTTCCACACGTCATATTTTTAGATCTATCTCTCATGGAAGAGCGGCCCAGCCGAAGTCAAACACTGGAAAGACATGATGAGCCATCCACGCACTGCCGTTGCCCAATGGCACGCTCTCAAAGCTTGATGGCCTGGCCCACCAAAAGTAAACAACACCTTCAAAACCCTGTTGATATGCACAAGTTTAAACAAGGGTTCCAAAAGCCATCTAACTTTCTTTCCCTCTTTTTCTCTGTCTTTCTTCCTTCTCAATTTTTCCTACAGGTTGGTTTTGGAGACCTAGCCTTTTTCACAACTTTTATTTTTTTCTGCCACCAAAAAAGAGGCTAAGCACTGCCAAGAAGACCGGGAGAGAACGTCTCGTAAAGGAGCGCTTAACAGACTCGGCTTCCTCCACAATTCGGCAAGCAGGGTGACCTCTATCATCGATCTTCAACCGCTGAACTTAAAGCAGCTGACACGATCCCGAAAACCGACCCTTTTAGCCCCACGTTTTTGCATCTTGGCAATCCCTTGACGCGGACACATCCGCCTGGATCCCAACCACAGTGCAATACCTTGCTGAGGGAGGGGCGACTATGTTGTTTGTTAGACTTTGTCACCCCTGTAAGATTTTTCAGAAATGTGTAGATATTGCTCTTTTGCTGGATCTCTTTGTTGTCTGTTTGTAATGTGGGTGCTATTGTGTGACAGAAAAAAATTGGTATTGTTTAAAACGAACAAAAAAAAAAAACGTAAACATTCAAACTAACATCGACTGGATCAGTTCAGGTGTTTATGAGCGATGTGTTTGAACAATTTTAGAACATTTCAATATTAGCCTGAACAAAATTGTGGCACGGCGACAAAACAGAGAATTGGAATTGGAAGAGGTCTGTGCAAAAAAGTGAGCACTTTAACAAATGCTGGTTTTTACGTTTTGTTACGTCTATAATGTTACCGAAAGGAAGTTATCAATAAACGCAAGTAGAGCTGTCGACCGATTAATTGCATCCAGAATAAAAGTTTGTGTTTACATAATATATGTCTCTGCACTATGCATATTAATTTTGTCTTTATAAACATACAGTACATGTTTATATTTAAGAAAAATATAAAAATGTATACATTTAATGTATTGGTTATTTTAAATAAATACATCTAAATATTTCCTTAATACATGTATGTGTGTATGTATACAAAATTGATATGCACTGTACATAGACATATATTATGTAAAGACCAATTTCTGGATGCGATTAATTGCGATTAATCATAAACGCGAGTAAGTAATCTTCTGGCTGCGGGTGCACAGCAGTGTGCATTAGCATCTATAACAGTAATGTTATAGCAGAGAAAAGGTTTAAAGACAATCTTTGTGAGCGAGTTATTTGAAGTGATGTTTATAACCAGCTACCTGAAAAACAACAACAATAATATATATTTTAACTTTGCCGCCCCAAGGATGGTAGCGTTTAACAAAGCCGTCATTTGTATACATGCGTTCGGTTTGTTTTCAGTCCTGCAGTCAAACCGAGATCCCCAGTTAAAAATATGTTCGTGAGTAAAGAGCGATAGACTGGATAAAAATGAATGTTTGAAGTGTGAGCTTGTTGGAAGCAATGTGTGAACGCTGAGTAGAAGCCGAACCGTGCTTTAATCTCAAGCATTCCTTGTGTAAAGTACCCATCTTGCACAGGATTGCATCAACCAGTATGCAATGACACTGCCAGTGTGAGTTCAACCGTTGCCAAAATCTTTCTCATTTGTTTTCCGACATTTCCAAAAGGGCTGACTGAGTTCTTAATGTTCCTTGAAAATAAGAATTAATTGAACAAATCTTGAGGAAAGAAAAGGGTAAAGCGGAAGCAGAAACCGATGTCATGTCATGTAATCATACGAATTGTTTGTGGCTTAGTGTGTTCATTTGTCTATGTCTGTATTTGTGTAAGCGTTGTTGTTTGGATTAAACAATGATTGTACAATTTAGTTTCAAGTTACACTTAAATTGTATTTATTTTATGCTGCCTTCAAGTTTATTTAGAAAGTTCTTATTTGAAAGGATAGTTCACCCCAAAATATTTTTAACACATATAACTTTCATTCCTCTCTCAACATGAGATTTTACATTTTTTGGAAGTAGAATTTGGTATTATTTCCTGACACGATTCCCAAATCAGCTCCTCTTAGGTATTAAAAAAAATATAAAAGATAAAAACCTGATAAACGATCGTTCTATCAACTTGAAGGCAGCGTTAGCAAAATTAAAAGAATTAGTCTGTTAAAGATTCACATATGAATTACTCGCCCTCCTCTGTTTCAAAAGCACATGGCTTTCTTCAAAAAAAGAAAAAGCTGATGTTAACACTGCCCTTTTTCATAACTTGATAGTGAATGGGGACTCGCCGTTTGTGCTGCAGAAGAAAGTCATTCTGCTTTGGAACAACAAAACAGTTCAACTTTTTTGGTGAACTGTCCCTTTAAGAGCGATGTAACACGAGTTATGAATAGGCGTCTTGTAGATGATCTACAGGTTGACAGTATATAATAGCAATACTATCATATTTTGTTTTGTAAGTTGAACTACTGTGTCTGCTTGCAATTTCTGTCGTCTCTTAATGTGTTAATTACGCAACAGAGCAAAGGTAGATACAGAAAGGGAAGAATTCTAATTGTTACCATGTCAACAGTAAAATTAAACCTGAGGTTCACCGTCATAAGAAATATCTATAGCTATTATAAAAAATGGAAGATGAAACGTTTTCGAAGAATCTAACAGCTTTGTCTATACTTGAAATAATAAGGCAATGTACTGTAGATAAGCAATATTTCTGTACAAAGGTTCCAACATTTGTAAAGGAAACGTGGGGGGGTCATTTCAGGGTTTGAGTCGTCCTTTCAGAAGATGAAACGATACATCACAGATCCGCACTCATACGCCTGTGCACTTAAGTGTCAGACCAGACATCAAATGTGAAGATCACTGCCAGACGTCTCACGCAACATGTCCTCTCCCGGTGACTAACAAAAGACAATGAAAGAAAACTGTTTAAAGCCAAAAACGGCCAACTTAGAGCGAGACAGAAAAAAATAAAGACTTTTTTAAAATAAGTGTAATGTGTTTCTCAGTTATCTCAGATGGTTTAAAAGAAATAACAATGAGAGAGAGAAGATAAGGGTTGCTACTTGACCTGGGACAAAAATTGACTTGATAGGTCAATTTTTCGCGACCTCATCAAGTGAAAATTCAGATCAATGTCCAGGTGATCCGGCATGCTTTTTTTGTCAAGTTTCTCTGTGATTTACTGTGGTGGGGAAGCTAACGTGAGCTTGTCTGTTTTACTGTCGTATCCACAAGTTCTCATTTCAATTCGTTTTCCAGCGGTTGAATTGCAGAGGTGAAACAAAACACCAAACCAGGTTTGAAATAACCAGCAACTGATCTGTCATCACAAAGGCTTCGGACATCCCAACGTGAACGGATGGAATCAAAACTCTGATACCTGATGACAGCCCATATAATGACGTTGTGTGAACTTGTGTGTGTGCTTGTTAAATTAATGTTACCCGGGGAGTTTTGACCAAGACCCCTGATATTTCTCAGCATCTCTGTGGTGTGCACAATATGATTTAACATGATGATTATTTATTTTGTCACAAATGTACAGTGTAAATAGATGTAAACCTGTATATAAAAAAAGAAACAGACACAAGTCTCTTGAGTCAAAGTTCTGTTTTTATTCTTTTAAGAATCTGTTTTTAGTAGATGATTTGGTTGATCGCATCCTTGCACAAATTCAATGCTCAACAGGTTTTCTCAGGAAAGCATTGATGGCTGTAGGAGCACACGCACGTCTGTAATACATCTGCTAAAGATCTGACGATCTGGAAAACATCTGCTGTGTAAAAACATCTGCTTAGAAAGAGTAGTTTTGCATCCATTCTAAATTATAAGCATCTTAGAGACGTCTTATAGATGTCTATATGACACCTGACAGCAGACGTCTCCGAGACGTATTGCAGATGACCAGACTATGTATTGCAGATTTCTTCAAGATGTAAACGCAGACGTCAAATAAACATCGGCCAGATGTGGCGTCATCAAGTGTGTGTCGTCCGACTCAACAAAACAAGAAAATCTTTCCAAAGTTGCACCATCTTTTTGCTGTAATTTGAGTTTAAAGGATTTGTGTACAGCCATCTATACATTGTACCTCCTCAGTAATGCCGGCAGCATCCGATATGATTCTTTCAAGAGAGTTCCATTGATACTAATAAATGGCAATTGGTTCAAAACACTTTTTGCTGGTAAAATTCATCTCATTCAACACATTGTTTAAATAATCGTGCAAACGCACACACTAGATGATTCGGCCAGACCTGCCGTGACATGAATAGCACAGAGATAGCACATATTACGTAATATGTCTGCTAAAGAGGCTGAAAACATCTGCTTTGTAAAAACATCTGATAAATGTCTTAGAAAGAGCAGTTTCACATAAATTCTAAGTTATAAACATCTTAAAAAACATCTTCTAGATGACTTTATGACACCTGACAGGGAACATATCTGAGACGTATTGCAGATGAGCAACAAAAAATCTTCACTCATACAAAAAGATGTATGAGTGCTATCAGGCAAGACACTAGATCTCACAGAAAAACAGAAGAAGGATGAACAACATTAGGCATATTATAAAAACTTACATATAGACATTGAAACTGTTGTTATAGTCGATCTACTTACTCAAGTTCATGAAAAATGTAGATATAAAATCACGCAAGATCCGGTTGATAAAGTTCGCTCGCTTTTCTTGGATTTGTCGGGTATCCCATGTGTGCAGGCCGATCAAGAGTTGTAAATATGGATAGGTGCTATTCCATCCCAAAATCTCCAGGTTTGTGGCTATTTAAAATGTTTTTCTAATTGTCCTTAGAAACAGTGTAATAGCAGAGGTCATGTTTACATTTCTTTATCATAGGCTTTGTAAGAGAATGTCGGTATGTGTCTTAAACTACAGTAAGGAGACACATGCCTAGGACTTTGAAGAAATCCGCAGTGGCAAGAATAAGTTCGGACACGACACACAGAGAGGCAATTGACACATCTCCGTGTGTGACCCATGATTCCGCAAGTTGCTGGTTTATTTGGAATACAATTTACAGCCATTTACAGCAGTGAAAGAGCTTATTTCTGGAAAGAAGAGGAGGCACAGACGCTAAAATACACGGCTGTCACGACTCAAACACACCACGCACATGTTCTCTGCGGTGGAGGATGACAAGAGCATCTCTGAGATGAAAACAAACGAGAAGAGAATGAGAGAGTGGGCGAATGGCGAATCTACACATGAAACAAGCTGTAGGCAAAGCATAAACCTGCAGCATTCTATCAACACTACTTATACATCCACATGTGTGTGTGTGTACCGCAGTGCAACCTGGGTAGAAAAAAGACAACCGCAGCATGCATTCCCAATCTCTTGTCCATGAAGTGACAGGTTAAGAGAACAGATCAAGGGAAACTGCACGAATGAAAAAGAGCAGACGCAGTTATGGAGAACCACTGCAGTAAGAAACGAGATTGCAAAATTATTTCTCCATCGATACAAAATACTGTATATAGTACGTTTGAACATAAGTTCTTCGTAAGCTGAACCTTTTTTACATATATCTTAAGAGGATGTCCATCCAAAATGAAGAGAGTTCCCTTACATGAGATGCTTTTAAAACATTAAATTGTCTTGTTTGTGTTCTTGGAAGTAAATTGAAAGTTTTTGCAATGTGATGTGCTTACGAGTGTAACAACATATTCAATGACAAGTAGGTGTTACGAACGTTCCGATCCGCCCCTAGAATTGAGTTTACTTTGCCCCCCAGTTGTAGTTTAAGTGTATAGTAAGCAGTGTTGGGTATAACTATGTGTTATACTGTATATGTGTGTGCAATAGTGGAATTGACAAAAACATTTTAAATCTAATTTGCTTTAATATATAATTCTCACATTTTTTATACTTTGGTCTGTTAATAAAACTACTTTATGTATTTTTTATAATTTATTTGAATGAATTAAAAGAGCCGTTTATGTCCATCCTTGAATCACTTAACTAATCAAGGTTGATGTAGGATATAGAAAGTAATCAGTAACTAAATACTTTTTGGAGAGAGTCATTTGCACAGTAATCTAATTACACGATTGAATATGTAATTAGTAACTAGTAATTAATTAATTTTTCAGAGTAACTTGCCCAACACAATGGTAAGTGACGTGTGCAGGATTTAAGCTACCAGGCGAATCAGTTTGCGGCTAGTTTGTTATAGCATTAAAAATGACATCAAAATCTCGAAAACATCTGCTGTGAAAAAAAAACATCTAGTAAATGTCTTAGAAAGTGCATTCTTAATCATTAACATCTCACAGGCATCTTGACATCTGACACGAAACGTTTCAGAGACATTTTGCAGATGAACAATCAAATAATATGTCTTGCAGATGTAAATGTAGACATAAAAAAGACGTCTTTGAGAAGTGCTATGAGGGTCTGAAGGATTTCTACTTAAGCGTTAAACGCAAGTACTCAATAAAAGCTCTTTTACCCAATGAAATCATTTTGGGGTCCTACCTGGGCAAAATGTAAGTAAAAAACCATAAGGGACTTTCTTTTATGTATCATAAATTTATCACATTATAGAATGTGCTTATCAGAATTGGCTGAATGTCCTCAGATTAATATTATATGCTTGTTAGCAAAGTCATGCAATTGCATCTTTTTGCATTTTCTAGTATCAAGCAATTTAAATATTTTTTGCTTCTCTTATCATTTCTATGCTCACATAAAGTATTTCAAAACATCCAAATACCCAAAAATGCCCCATTTGAGATGAATTTGGTGTTGGAAATGTCAAAGTTGAGATTACCTACTTACAACTTTATTACAAATAAATGTCATTCCACATTAAATAACTCACAAGAGAAATATGACCATCGGACCATCCCAGCTCAGACCACTACATCCCCAACCAAGAGCAAAGACGTACTATTTGGCTTATTAATGCTGAAGTTACAACATTTGGTATTAAATGCTAAACTTAAATCACATGTCACCAGTTTGAGTGCAGCTATGACACGTCAGAGGGGATCTGGCCCTCCCGGCTGAGCCTGGTTTCTCCCGAGGTTTTTTTCTCCATTAATTAATCATTGGAGTTTGGGTTCCTCGCCACAGCAGGGCAGTGTTGGCCTGCTCACCGGGAGACTGCATTCATTCATTTATTTATTTATTTAGAAATTAGCTATTATTTATTAGCATGATCTTACTCGTTGTATGAATACCATGCACTGTGCTGTGTTTTTCTGTTTTCCTGTTTGCCCCTGTAAAGCTGCTTTGAAACAATACACATTGTGAAAAGCGCTATATAAATAAACTTGAATTGAAATTGAATTGAATAACATAATAAATAAAATCATTTTTTGTGATGTGATACAAAATCATCATACAGGGGCCTATAAAAAATACTGACATTTAGTAAAATTATAACTTTAGAATGTTTAATATTGACAATTGTCGAAGATTGAAATCATATTGAAATTCATGATTAAATCAAACTTTGATCCCGAGATTTTAGCCTGACTTTCACAGAGTGGGTCAGAAGTTGTCTCAATGTTTACAAGAATGTTTATAATGTTGCGTTTCAAATACGGTGAAAACTACGCTATTACCTTTCTTCTATCAAACACATTTCGTTCACGCCATTTCAAGAAAGTACTTTAGATAAGAGCTAAGGTTCTTGAAAGACCCTCTTTAGATGGTCAGATGCAGGTATAGGTGGCCGCATTGAGAATATGGCAGTGATCTAGTTTTGTTGCAGTCTAGACGTGTTATGCAGCAGAGCCAGTCAGCTCGGTTCCTCCTCATCTCCATAGAGACAGATGGCAGAGAGGTCAGCGAGATCACACAGCAGGCTCTTTCAATGCTATATAAAGGCAGCGCTCACCTGTGAGCCAGGTATCACACAGATTCTTTGTCTGAGGTGTGAGTGTGCCGGTTTTACTTTTTTTAGATGTCCTTAAAATGTGTGTTCTTACTGTTTGAAATGTTCCCCATAGGAAACTGACTATGAAACATAGCTACTAAACGAAGTTCATATATATGTTAAAATGCAAAAAAGGCTTTTGTAAGTGTTAGGTTTAGGAGTGTGGTTAGATATAGGAAATAGAAAGTATATCCGTTCAGGTCATTTTTACCTTTACGCATTTGGCAGACGCTTTTATCCGAAGCGATTTACATTGCTTTATCCTATACATTTATACACAGGTACTTGCAATCCCCTGAAATCGAACCCACAACCTTGCGTTGTTAACACAATGCTCGTCACTGAGCTACAGGAAACCCATTTCTTTATTAATGTGCCCTCATAATCTAATAGAATTAAAAAACACTAACTTCCCTCGCCCAGAAAACAGCCACTCTTATTCGCATGACATACGTCTCGGTTGAGGGGCAGGGCTTTACTGACTGTCCAATGACCAGGCTCCCAACTTCTAAAGATCTCATTCAATGAAGCCTCATTTAAATCAGAAGGAAAAAGTGTCGACCTAGCCCAATTACTTTAAATTTCTGAAATAAGTACAAAGATATTAATAATCGTCCATTTATGCTCTTTCTGCTATAACCCTTTCAAAAAACGCAGACATGTTCACAGGTCACAGACACGTGTCTGGAACAACATTTGCTTAAAGGCAGAAACCGTCATAACTAAAAGCTCACTGCCATCAAAGCGCATGTCCTATGAGATGTTTGAAAGCACAGCGTCTGGCCTGTAATTTTTTTTTATAAAGTGCATTCAGACCCACGGCCAACAACAGCTCGATGAGCGTAATGTCAAAGGACTCGATTGTCAAAACACATAGATCAGATAAAACCAGAGGGAAACGGTATTACAGTCTATTTTCTGATCCTAAAAGCTTGAATCTCATTTCATTCACTTTTTGAGCTGGGTAGACTTTGCCATCTACTGGTGGACACGTCTTAAAATGCACAGGTTATTGCTTACTAGTCAAAATTACATGGTTAAAGAAATCCAAACAACATTTGCTTACAGATGATATCTTGCATTAATAGAATTTGAGGATTATTTGTGTTTACTTTTGTATATTTCCAAGATTGGTTAATTTAACATTCTTTTTTAATTAAATCATCATATTCTCTAAAATAAAATTGAAATGTCTGTCACTGACTGATCCAATGTCAGTGATTTAAGAAGTCTACAGCATATACAGTACATATCGAAAGATGCAAAAAAATTTTATCTTGATATCTTTTGTAAGGCCATGGCAAAGTCATAATAACAACTTCTCATTATGATGAGATATTAAAGGGATACTGAAGTTCACAAAAAAATTGAATTCTGTCATTATTTACTGACCCAAAATTAAATGGTAGTCAAACGTACCCCAGAACTGTTTGTTTTCTTAAATTCTTCAAAATATCTTATTTTGCGGTCAACAGAACAAAAAGTATACAATCTTTTTTTATACTATAGTGGTGCTGGGTGATGTCACGGAATAGAAAATTGCTAACATTCTTCCAAATATCTCTCTCTTTGTTAATCAAAACAAAGACATTTTTACAGATTTGGAACAACTCGACAGTGAGTAAATGATGACAGAATTTTTATTTTTGTGTGAAGTATCCCTTTAAGTGTTTCTCATTATGACATACTTGACCAGTTTCACTGGTCCCACACAAAGTGAAAAGTTTGGGAAGCTTCATTGAAAACATACTCTTAAAATATGTCAATGGCAGAGTTTTGTATTAAAGGGATTGTTCAGCCAAAAACTCCAATTTGCCGTTTATTTACTCACCCTCAGGCTATCCGAGATGTAGGTGACATTTTTTCTGGAGTAGAACCATAAAGACGATTGTTTGGTAAATGCGGCTCCAGGTTACATGATGACGTTTTGTGAAGTGACTCGCTCGATATTTTCATAAATTTGAACGTCATTTTTAATAATATTAGCCATACTGTACAGCTTCAACACTCCCTTTCTGCAGGAGGCGCTAAACGTACCAGACGCTGGTATGCCATCCGCCACCAAATGCTAAAAGAAGATTGCGATTGTGTGCAGAGGCTGCACATTATGGCTTATATTATTAAAAATGAAGTTCAGTTTTATGAAAACATCAAACAATTCGCTTCACGAAACGTCAACATGTTGCCAGGAGCAGCTTTTTGTAATTATGTGCTTTAAAAACTCTTAGACAGGTGGACCCCATATACTCCCATTATATGAAGCTGAGAGGGCTGCAGATTTAACAAACAAACGTCATTATGGTTCAACTCAAGAAAAAAATGTCACCTACATCTCAGATTGCCTGAGGGTGAGTAAATAAACGGCAAATTTGAGTTTTTGGCTGAACTATCACTTTAAGATGCACACCGGTTATGCATTTATCTAAGGCATTTTAATAAAAGTGACTTAATTATCCTAAATTAACTATAATTTAATTGCGTCTTACCAGTAGCATCTCATTAAAAGCCATAATTATGAGAATTTTATGATAATAAAAATATCAGCTTCATGTTACTTTATTAAAGTTTATTTATGTGAGAATAAAACCAGTTTTTTTCTAAATGAAATACTTCATGTGCAAATACAACATTACATTTCTCCTCCTCTCTGCTCCTGGAGACATCCTATTATCCTTCTGTCTATTTTGCGGACATCACTGCTGAGTGAACATGACATGTTTTCACCTGGTAGCTCACGATATTTTCTACTGTGTGTATGTGCTTCTTTTCTTCATTTTGAGTGAGTGGCAGCTAATCTCCAGGCCAATTTTGGATTATATATTTTTCTAGATAATACAACAAATCATGTAACAAAAGAGTGAAAACTTCTGAATGGTTTTATACATCATGGATCGTTGCTCTAATGTAGACTTGATAGTAGGAGTTCTCCATATGCAGTTTGTGGTATTTATGATTAATTGTTCACTAATTTTAATGATAACCGATTTATTTGTATAGCCCTGTTCAACAGTTTATCTTAATGTAAATAAAACACATAAATATGCATTTGCATTATTTTACAGCCAAATCAAACCTGTCCGTCTAATGGCAGAAACGTGTTTAAAGTGGTCTAAACAAGACATGAGATGAGCTCATGAGAGTCTATGAAGGACAAGTGAAGTTTAACTGCTCTTGTCCAGGTATTCCAGATTTGGTGCATCTAGACGCTGTTCCATGTTCCTGTTCTTGGTGAACTCTTTGAGCATGTTCATCACTTCGCCCTCATAAACATCAGGTGTCGGCACAGCCTCTGACAAGAGAAAAATGTGTACAAACCCAAATCAAAATACAGCTTTGTTTTATACCACATTTCATTCGCAATATGACCTTGAGTTCTGTTTGTGCATTTCGTTGGCATTCAGTTTGTTTTTAAAGTCTGTCATGCTGCCCTGTTTTACAAGTCTTCTACTCAATTGTTGCAAACGCAGATTTGTGTAATTTTGTATTTTTAGCCTTTGCTTTACCTGTGGCCCAGTAGTAGATGTCCCAGTCGTTGCTCGGTTCATTGATGAGTCTGTCGTACTGTCTCAGCTGAACTTCACTCATGGTGTTCAGGTGCTGCTTTGCAAAAAGGCTAAAAAAAGTATTCATATTTTGGTTTTGAATTGTACTTCTCATACTGTGCAGCTTATACATTTTGGGCTTTCAGAATGCATGCCTCACTACATTTACAACAATTCACTAAGTCTTAATGCCATAGTAACCTCAGAAGGATGCAGTTCTCCAGCATGCCTCTCTTGCGGCTCTCGTACACAAGTCTTTTTCTTTTGATCGCCATGGACTCTCCTGTCCTCTCCTCCCACGGAGGGATGGGGATCTCGATCATGGTTGGCTCTGGGGCATCGCCACGGTAACCCCGTGATATCACTGTGCCAACAGCTGGCCTCAGTGATGCCCGGTAAATGCTACAAACAACCTGAGAACAGATACAAATGTTAATGAACCTAATATTAGACCGGTTTCATATGTTTCAAGTAGTGCTGTGCGATGTTAAAAAAAATGCGATATGCAATAGCGTGCTAAATCATGCAGTTTTCATAATGCAATACGATATTTCTTTTTCTACCTGAATCAATATGAAACTTATAGACTATAGACCACTTCACAAGATTAACACTGGTCCATTTATTTTTGTTTAAATTTCACATATGTAATTGAAACTTGAAGATATTCGTTTAGAAAGAAAAATCTGATAGTTACGTTTTGTTCAACCATTGTGTACTGTTAAAAAACTGAAACAGAGTTCTTTTTGGACCAGCTTTAGATCAGTGTTGTTTATGTCATCCAAAGTGGTCTATACGTAACTTTTTTTATTTTTTTAAACAATTCAGTTATTGCAAAATATTGCCATATGTACATATGCGATGTTTCGATCATTCTATCTATTGCGCATCCAAAGTTTCTAGGCTTCATATGAGTCAAATCTGTCTGAGATTTTACTTGAGTGGGCCTACATATGATGACCAGAACCTATACACATATGATTTGTATTATAGGACACATAATGTGTAAGGTTTATGTCTACGGTAAACATAATGGTACAGAGAACATGCAACAGAAAAAATATATAGAACTTCTAATGGTTTCCATTTCAAACATTATGAACCATTAAACAAGTACAAATATAGTGTGTTCTCGTTCTTAGTCCAATAGGATTGAACATTTTAACGGTATCCATTCGCCTGGTAACATGCCACCACAGAGAAGATTAAAATTTGCATTAAAACCAATAGAAATCCTATTTTAACCATCAAAACACTTAAAATTGTTGTTCTTTTTTTCAGAAGGGCAGTTTCATAACACACGTGATAACGTGTGCATATCCTTACATCAAACCCTGTCTCTTTAAACTCAAACATACTAAACATGTATACCTAGCCTTAATAACATCATTTACTGGTTAAACAGTTTTGATTTTGAAAGGTTTATGAACCGCTCAGAGATGCCGCAGTTGTATAAGGTCAAATGAATCTCTCAGTAATGTCGCCAAAACAAACAAAACGTGACTGTGAAGCAAATAAACGCACCTTTTTCGCGACAGCTGCTGAAATCATGTTGTTACGAGTGCATTCAGCGTTTGTTTATGGCTGAAAGATGAAATAGTTTGAAGGAGACGGTTTATGCAACAGTATCTGAAGGTGTTTGACTTCTGCTGCGGCTGCGCAGACCCCTTTGGCGCATGCCAGACGCTCGAACACAGGAAGCGCGTGGACTGTGCAGGGCGCCATGTTAGTACGGTCGATTAATTCCTTTTTTTAAACGTGTCAACAAATTACAGTGCAGTGTCTTTGTAAAAATACGAAAAAGGGATAAACCCTGTGAAGAACTGTACATGTAATGTTGTATGAAGGAATGAGTGCAGTTTCGCGTTCATTTGTGTAAGTTAAAGCTATAGGTCACGCAAAGAACACAAAATCTGTCATCTGTTACTCACCCTTATGTAATTTCATACCTGTAGAAATGACTTTGATCCAATGAACGCAGAGAATTTTATTTGGAAGAATGGTTAGTAACTTTCAGTTCCGGGACATCATTGACTACCACAGTAGGAAGAATTAAATGGCAGTCAAAGGTGCCCATCAGCCCGAGAACTCTTTCTTGTGTTTTCTTCAAAATATCTCATTATGTGTTCAACATGAACAATATGGCAGAGATGATGTCCCAGAAATAAAAATGGCTAACATTCTTCTAAATATCTTTCTCTGTGTTCATTGGAACAAAGACATTTATACAGGTTTGAAACAACCTGAGGGTGAGTAAATGATGATTTTGGATGAACTATTCCTTTCAGTAAGATTCACTTCAGAGCAATTCGTTAATTTAGGACATGTTTACAAAATTAAAGTCTATGGAAAACATGCTTGACAGATTATGACAACTGGAATAACCGTTTTTAATGTGTGATAAATTTGTATTATACTCCTTACAAATGCCAAACTTTGCAGGATAAACCCACATCAATGTAGCATTATGCTGTATAAAAGATGAATTAGGAATAATGCACTTCATTTCTCTGCTCAGGTATCCAAAATGCACTCTTTTTCACAATTTTACTTCATAGTTTTAAATGTCCACATCATCGAAGCCCTTAACTGAAACAGCACTTTATATCACTCCAACGGTAGAAAAATAAACGTTTTTGTTTACAAAATATATGTGTACTATGCAGAATAATTATCTATTTATAAAAACACACAAACATGTGTGCTTTTAAGAAATATTTACATATCTATATACATTTTTATATATTTATTATTTTATTTGATATACATTTGATATAAATTATAAATGCACGTGTATTTATAAACATAATTATTATAAACAGTATAAACACATGTATTGTGTAAACAAAAACTTTTATTTTGCAAACTATTAGGTGTGATTAATCATTTGAAAGTCCTTTCGAAGCCATACAGTAGCATTGTGTGGGAAGAGATCTGACCAAAAGTCACCTGGTTACAAATCACATGCCGTTATATTTTTGTTATCAATGGGATCAAGCCGGACATATTTTAGTATGCTATTTATGTCACTCAAAATCACTAACAAACTGTAATTTTAGTCTTTTAAACAAAGATTATGTAATGCTTCGGTAGACTCATGATCCAAATGAAGGACTTTACCAAATCAAACAATGATTTCACTACAGTTAACACATTTACACTTTATTCAACAAATTTCAGTAAACAATCATTTGAAATGACAAGTTTGCGTCAACTGTAGCCCCAAAAAACAGCCATGTACAGGTGTCAGTGCCTATGTATCTTCCACTGGAATTATTAAAGTCTATAAAATAGGAGAGGAAATTGGATGGAGGTTCATCTTCAAACATGCTGAACTGTTACTTCTCCAGGGGTGCATAATTCAACAATTTCTCGATAAGATCCACGTGTGACAGGAGCATCCTGCGACAGCAGTACCTCTTCAAACCCAGAGCGTCAAGAGCATCACTGTAAAAGTGAGAAAATGTCAGTTCTACACTGTAAAATTATGTAGTCACCTATTCACCCTCATGTGGTTTTAAATTTGAATGAGGGTCAGACAGAATGACAAACAAATTGCCAATTTTGATCACAAACTCACCCTTCTGTGTACTCTGCTTGAAGAAGACCTAAATACGCCTCCCATTTGTTCCCAACAATTTTCCCACAAGTGAAGCAGCGAACAGGGATAATCATGGTGAAGCTTCACGTACGTTACCTGAAGCATAACGTTACAACAAGACTCTGATTAAAATAATTATTTTATCACGATGCCTCTAAAAAATCTTTTACAGCATATTACACAAATACGACGGGATAAAGAACTTCTAATTTACCCATGTACTGCTATGTTATTTAGAGAGAGTGTTCTTAGTTTGGGTAGTTTAATATCCACATGTCTATAGTTACAGTATGCTGTAAACGACACTATGTAAATTAGATTGTAGATTAACAGATCAATGAAAAGTTAAAAGAAACACGTACCAAAATAATCCCGCACGCTCGACGTTTCTCTCGCGCTGTTGTTCAACGCGTCATTTCCACGTTTTACGTCAAATCGGCACGTGTAGAAACACGGTTGAAAAAAACGTTCCGGTTCTACAACAGAAGTCAAACATGAAGTCTTCAAAACTATATTATGTTCATTTCATGCAATAAAAAAAATATATATTCTTTAAAAACAGTTTTTAATGTTCATTTCGACCTTTTGGATTAGATTATGAAATACTCTCAGTTGAATGTTTGCACACTTTTACATCTTTATTTGTACTATTTTGCACATTTTTGGAACGATATAAAAAATAATTCAAGCGAAGAAACAACAAACGTAGATCTAAGGGATTTATGAAGTGACCAAAAAAGTGAATTCAACCTTTTTTGCAAAATATGTGGAAATTCTCTTATCATGGTGCCATAGGCCTACAATGAAATAGTATAGATTAACTGCCTATATGGACGTACATTGCTCTATAGCTCTACTATCAATTCAACAAATTTAAAAAAAATCTAATTTAGCTTTCTTAAAATTATATTTGTCCAAAAATCTACACACTAATCAAATTTGTTTATAACATTATTTTGTAAAATATACATAAAGACAAGATCACAATAATTAATATATTTTCATCCTTTCATGATCATTTGACCCAATTACCATATTTGCATTTGTTAACGTTTCCTTTTAAGGTATTCAAAAGAAAGAAATCATTAGAATTTTTGTTTACCAATGTTTAAAAGCCGCTATGCTAACTGTGGTAGCATACTGTACATACATGAAAGGGAAAAATCTGAATAGATAGGAGAAAAACATACACACTTAGCCTGGAAATGTACGGTTCAATAGACTTTAATAGGTCAACAAGTCACAAGGGAGCAATTTTATTTTATTTTACATGAAGAGCAGCGGAAAGGCAGCAGGCGAAATAAATACACATGACAGCAGGAAAGGGGGCATATCTGAAGTATAAGTAAACCTCATTTTAACTACCAAACAAAACCATAAGCATTCATCGCCATCATCACCCTGACAACCATCTTGTCTTTTCATCAACATCAAAACTACTGTTGCCAACATGACCTTCTTCTTTTTAACTTTTAATAACAAAGTCCTATTTGATTTATTGCATTATATACGCATTTTAAAGAAACTCTTTTTTTGTAAGAGTTTGTCATGTGACGTGTGGGTGCTCGTGTCTGCATGCATTTGTATTTTCTCATTGTGTGCCGTTCATCGTGGTGTAACTGTGAAATTGAAGCTTTTGGCCGAGAGCCGTCATAATCTATGTTGCACACGCTAATCTATTTCTATCGGTCCACTTTGTAATAATCATCCAGTAAATCGTCAACATCTTTCAAACAAGAAACGAAGAATTTGATCATCTACATGATGTAACATACAGGATGTCCATATATTGATGATTATTGGATGGCTTTCTGATTTGGAATGATGTCACATACAGACTGTTTGCTAGAACCGATTGTAATATTAAACAACAAAATAGGAAATTCTGTTCACATACACATCATTTGTATAACAATGTAAATTACACTTGATCTTTACATTTCTACACTTTCATTTAATATACAAGCTGCAATAGATGTTACTATCATGTACAATACACGCACTCATATGGATTTGGGGTGATATTGGCGTGTGTTATAAATTAGTTCTGCAGGTACCAATATATATTTTCCATAAACTTCAGAAAAAATGCTTTATTTTTAACTGGAATCATGCATTGTAGTATTGTCTTATCTTACATCTGGCAGTTATGGACTTAAGGCTGTTGAAACTTGGTTGAAATTGAGTGATAACTGTATTCGTATTATTATTCATCATGGTATAATTTAAACAATGAACCATTGATGTGCTGTAAATATGTGGGATGTACTTTGCTAACATAGGATTGGTTGTGATTGACTATGGCAATTTTTCTCATAAAGCTGACGGCACAACACCACAAGAACTGAAATGAAAGTGCAGAGTAAAAATTAAGAAGCCTAGTGACTTCCCGACCCCTTCTATAATAAATTTACCCCCCTTTATAGTCTGTGAACTAATCAACCGAGCATTTAATAACCAATTGCAAGCCTGAGGTCAGTTTTTTCTTGCTACCAAGATCGCGCCCACCAATACAGCTCCAAGGGCAACTACAGCTCCTCCAATCAGGAAAGGCTTCAAGTTTTCTAACATTTCGCAGCCGCACCCTCCTGACTCGGTCGCCCCCTGTTGGTCGCTATCTCCATCTGCTGGCTTCTCAGGTTCGGTGGCTGCAAGTGGGGCCGGGTCGGAGATGGGGTCGGGTTTTGGTGGGGGGGCTGCCTCCTTCTTCTCTGCTTTGGAGGCAGACTTCGGTGACCCTTTAGCTTTTGCTTCCATGTGGGAGTGCGATCAAGCGGTCAAGAAATCCTGCAGGTGCTGGCCTTTCTTCTGGGATTATAAAGAAGAGAGAGTGCGAGATTTAAAGGGACAGTCATCATTTTTTCACTCTCATGTTTGTCAAAACCAGCATGTGACCCTTGCTTGAGTGGAACGCAAAAGAAGGTATTTTGAGAAATGTTTTAGTGGTTTTGTGTCCACACAATGGATGTGGCTCAATGTGGTAGGTTATCGACATTCTTCAAAATATCTTCTTTAGTGTTCTGCAGAGGAGGAAACTTAATTTTAAAATCTTGTTGAGAAAACAAAATGACACTAGTAAATGACTAGGTTTTCCTTTTTCTATTTGTTTAATTTCTGCTATCCAAGCAGTGTGACATCACAGGAAATCTTCAGGATACCTTTGACCTTGATCTAGCAATGACATGCAGTGGCCTACTGACTGTCTCATCCTGTGTTTGCTTGTATTAGACACCCAAAGGGAAGCGGTTGCTTCTGTAAAAAGCGTGTGTCTTTTTAAGTATGTGCATGCATGTGTAAGTCTTGTGTAAGAGCTAAACTGTAAAAGCATGTCAAATAAAAGTAACTCATGTAGGCACAAACTCTACAGCATGCAGAAATATCCTTGTGCTACTGCATGAGTCATATGCAGGACTGCTGGAGGGGAAGGTAACACTGTGCATTAGACATCATTTTCAGACACAATATAGATCTGTGTTTGAACAGCAAGAAAAGACATTCAAAATATCTGTGACATGATAATACAGCTCATAAAATGCAAAAGATGTGATGGCTGTGTTGATGCAGTCATGATGTGACTGCAGGATGAACAGGCCACAGCAGCGCATCACATTTTCTCTTAGACACAGATTCATGTTTATGCCAAACAATTGTGAAAGATGGAACTTACCTTGTGATTCCTCGCCTCTTTCTTTAAACAAAGATGGGTGGAGAGACTGAAGATAAAACAAAGCGATGCACCAGGGCCTGAATCCGTCCTCAAGGAGAAACCGAACGAGAGGAAATGGAGTGATGGAGGACACAGCAGCAAGAGAGAGGAGGAGGAGGAGAGCCACCGGGAAGAACCACTTCATCTGTGTAAGCGGGGGAGCAGTGCAGCATGTCCTCTCATGTGCCTCTTATACATTCGATATTTTTCCATATTGTAGCTCATGGTCATATGGTAGAATCAGAGAGTTATGGTCTTTGGAGAGTCAATTCTTTAATAGATTAAGAGGCTGTTTCATGAAAGAACTGGAGCATGTTTTTATAGCAAACGTCATACATTACTATGTCAAATGACAACATACCCCAGGGAATGGACCTAGTATGTATCATAAGAACATGACGAAAAGTATTAATGAACTTGAATGTACATCAGAAAAAGGAATTTCATATAATATAACAGATTTAATATTATAAAATAATTCGTATAAAATGTATTTATATAAAGAGACACGTTCAAATATATTTTTAATAAATAAATTTGATATTCTTTAATATATTATTTATTCACAGGACAAATTCTTTTCAGTGGCCACTCCCTGATTACAAGCTTGCGAAATGCAGGAAATGACGTCGTTCCACGCGCAGCACAGGAGTCTACTCTATATTCACTAAGCCCCGCCCATCAGTGTGCCACTGGTTGCCAAGCAGCGGAACATTGCAGCGTCGTACGCCAGTAGCGCAGGCCCCAATATATGACGTGAGACACGCCAGCACCGCAGCCCTTAATAGATGACGTGAGATACGCCAGCAGCGCAGAGGGATAGCGGGATCCGGGGAAAACCTGCGCAACTGTCCTCAAGAATCCCAACGACGTTGCTCGTATGGAAAAAAGATCGCAGCGAAGATCTACACAGTCAATTTCACTGGGACCTGCTGCTGCGGGCGGTGCTGGAGCGGGACACTCACGGCACGATTTTACTACGGAAACGTCGCGGCAAAGCCTGGGATATAAATGCCAGTGTGCGCGTGACTGAACGTTTATGCGGTTTTATGGGAATATGGAGCGGCTGCCGACGCGACTCGCGCTTGGAGAGGCGTGAAACGTATCGATGACGGAGTGTCAATAGAAGGGCGGCGATCGATATCAAATGAAAGATCCGTTTCTGGACCGGCCGCGTTGAACACGTACGCACACGGTTTTGCAGCAAGCGGACGGGACGCCGCATTAACAGGTGTCCCTGTAGTTTGGACCCGGGATCCGGCTCGGTTCTGCGGAGGATGGGAGATATCACAGAGTCCGTGCACAAGAAGGTCTCGGGAAGACGCGGTAACACTACAGGTGAGAGACGACCCCGTGGACATTTATCGCGGTAACCATGGTTTCTCTCATTAACGCTAACGGACTGCACGGGTGCTTTGAACCGTCGTACCATGGTATTACCGTAATATTGGTTGTGTATACGGGGAGATTGTTTCAGCGATATAAAATGATGTAGCGGTATCGTGGCATTTGTATGTCCTGTCAATACCGAAATATGCGTTTTATTGTAAAAATAAGAATTGTTGCTGTTCCACAGTTATGCTATTATACGTGAACACTGATATATAAACTATGGTATTGACTAATTACCGTGATTATATATCATGGTATTTAAATGAGTAATACTGTTATGGAAAACATGGTATTACCAAGGCAGAAACATCTACTAGCAAGGAGAATGGAGTTTTTGCATAACCTGGTAAATTTTAGATCACATTGGTTTATTGTCACCACCTGTACGAGTGACACCAAGTTTATGAAAGATTTTTCTATCGCTTCTGGCATACAAGCACACACCCATAATTTCTGGCCCGTGCCCATGTGCTTACCGCATAGTGAGGTAAAACTGCTCAATTACCCTCGGATATGTCATGTAATTGTTGGTGTGGATGTGCATTATGACTCTTGGTAAGGGTATCTTCTTGGTAAGGGATGATGTGATTCAGGGCCTTCCGCTCTTAATGGAGAGCTTGTGGTTTGGTCTTAAATGTTGAATGGAGCTCATGCAGTAAAAGCAAAGAGAAATGGATGTTAATTGCTGTAGCTTTTTGTATCTGGGATGAAAAGCATGTTTTGGCAATTTGTTGATGTATCTGATGTAACCTGCACCAAGCAGTGTTTGAAAAGATTGTAAATGTTCTTCTTCAACTGAAAACGCAGTACATTACATGAGTGAAACTTGTTGCGATAAAGACATTAGGAATGATGAAATGACTAGTAGGGAAGTTTAAAAATGTCAGAAAACAGTTTCAAAGTGCAAGCAAGTTATAGAAAACAGTGCCCTTATTGTGTTCGTAGGTAAACTATAAAAACACAAATTTGTGAAAAGCACACATATTCGCTAGTTTCACAGGAAGTCGCCGGTGAGCTTTTGGGACGCCAGAGTTGGTAGTGTAATTTCCGGTCATGTAACACTGTATGGGAAAAGGAGGATTTTTCGCTGGCGAATATGGGTATTTTATAAGCCAAAACAACTTGTTAGTTTTATGCAACCCGGAATTTAGTGTCTTGGGGGAAACATTTTTCATTTTACGTTATTGTCTTGTAAATGTCTGTTGGTGTGAACGTTAATATAATTTTTGTAGTTATTGTTCTTTGTGCAAACTTAAGAGGACTTTAGTCATGTATACTACAACCCCTATACTATAAGTCCCTATTTAAAGCGGCTGTGCCACGGTGTGTCATGCATTCTGACTTCTTTAGAATGTTAAACGTGCTGTCTTCTCATGCTTAACATGGTCATCTTCTCAAAAAACGAGTTGGGCGTATTACGTAGTATTTCTCTGCACGATACACTCCCCCAGCGATCGTACAGGTTTCAGATTTTTTTTTCCAACATGTTAAACTGTTTTGTAACAACTTTTCTTAGTCCCTTATTGGACAATTCTCCCTGAAAAGCATGCGGCACATCCACATGGCAGCAAGGAGAGCAGGAGAAGTAGCTTTGGCAGACGTCACTTTCACTTGTAAGCAGGAGAGAGAGCATACGTTCGTGAAGCTCAGGTGTTAGTTTGTTCACTGCATTCGGGTGAATAATGTTATATAAACGGTGGATATAACGCTGGATTTGGAGATCGTTTGAAACCGATATATGGAGCCGTCCCAGCGCTAAAAGATACCGGACATGCGGTGTGTGAAACTGATGTCTGTGTTTTGTTGACAATGGGTGCACACGTGCTTTGGTTCAGCCTACCCCTCCCCCCTGCACAAGCCCTATATTTTTGTAAACCATCGTAAAGCTCTATCTATCTTTTATAAAAGTTATCAAACTAAATACTCTATAGGTACTCAAGGTTAATATTGACAGAAACCCTGTGTGCAACGCCCGCATTAACTGTCTACTTTGCTAGACTGAGCTTTTTGCTCTCTAGTTAGATGCTTAAAGGTGACATCATATAAAAACCCAACTTTTTCTGTGTTTAAGTGCTATAATCGGGTCAACCCAGAAAACGTGAAATATAAGAACCCATTAAGTTTGTATGGTGTGCCTTGCCCTGCAAGCATATGATGAAAAAGAGGTGTTCAGATTTTGCTCGGGTTGTGATGTTCAAAGCGTTTTTTCTTATAATGTTACCACCCCTTAATCTACAAAGTTCCACCCACCGCGCTTCGCCATTTTTGTTTTCACAAGCGACAGCGGTGTACGTGACCGAAAAGCAAATGCTCACCCAGACCTGCCTGAATCGCCTCGTTTAACTACAGCCCGGCAAATATACGTCACTTCGAAACATTACTTGATTAAGACCGCCCAAATCTAAATGCAAGTAAAGTGGGCATACTTTTAAATCTAATTGTATTGTAACGGCCGCAGCCATGTCGCGGAGACGCTGTGTGTTTGTTGCGAAAAGAATGACTCTTTGTTTGGCCTGCCTAAAGATGAGACAACTAAAAACAAATGGTTACATTTTATTTACAACACTGTTCCAGAAAAGAACAATTAGAATGTTCAAGTTTGTGAAGCGCATTTCACCGAAGATTGCTTCACGATCCTGGGAGAGATCAAGACAATGGCAATGCATAGAAGCTTTGGTTAAAAAGTGGGGCCATTCCAATCTAGGGCTGCAACAACGAATCGATTTAATCGATAAAAATCGATTACTAAAAGAGTTGGCAACAAATTTCATTATCGATTCGTTGTGTCGCGGGATACGGAGACGTTTGATTATAAAAAAAAACTTTATTTGAGCGCGGAGCGGAGTGAACACACTCTGTCTCTCTCGCGCACTGATGCTAGCAGAGTTCGGCGCCTCATAGACAGGGCGGAGCAAAATAAATAAATAAATAAACGAGCGGAGGAAAGATAGATGGCGGAGGCAAGATAGATGGCGGAGGCAGAGAAATCCGCGCGACCAAAGTAATCCAATGTGCGGGAGCATTTCACACTAAATAAACAGAAAAAGTGTGTTAACTGCAAAATATGCAAAAGCAACATGGTGGGAGTACCACGGCAATGATCCAGCACCTGAAACGCAAACATGTTGGAATCTTTGATGAGAAAAAAGGGAGTTCAACAGCAGGTTAAGTCGTTACGGAATCCTACTTATGTTCCGTTTTGAAGTGAAGAACGTAATGTCCCTGGGGCGGATGTTTACTTGTTATCCAGCTTGATTAGCATGACAAGTTAGCGTTAGCTCGTTAATAACAGAATAAAGCAGGGGTGGTATAGTTACTTTGCACTTTGCATTGCAAGAATAAAGACACGTTTTTATTCACTCGCCTTTTTTGAACCATTCATTTATCAATCTGTTGTCATGTATAGCTACACTGCAAAAACAGCTTTTCTTACTTTGTAATTTATTTCTCATTTCCAGTCCAAGTATCTAAAAATAAATCAAGATTACTAGACAAGAAAAATGGCATGAGAAAATTAATTGATGCTTAAAACTTCTGTTTGAAATTATATCTCATTACGATTATTTTTCGTACCCCATTGGCAGATACTATTGCTTGTTTTAAGCAAACAATCACTTCATTTTGAGGTGTTTTTTTCAGAAAACAAGACATCATTTCTTATGCTTTTTCATGTGTCTAGTAAATGTTTCTTGATTTAAGATTTTTTTGATATTTGGACTGACAACAGGACAAAACTACTAAGTTAGAAAAGCAATTTTTGCAGTGTATATTCTGTGCTTTGTCCCATATAGGTTATTATTGACAAATATATTTGTGCGTGTTGTACTTTTTAATTTAATTTTATAGTTCTTTTATAGCACTCGGTCATCTTAGGCTGTGTTTAAATGTGGTGTATAAATGAAGCTTGCACTTACTACAATGATAGTAATAATTTAATGAATAAGCTTCAAGTGAACTTGAGAGAGAGAGAGAGAGTGTGTGTGTGTGTGTGTGTGTGTGTGTGTGTGTGTCAGTGTGAGAGTTTGTGAGTGTGTGTGTCTGCGTGTGTGTGCATCTGCGAGTGTGTGCGTCTGCAAGTGTAGTGTAGAGAACAAGTTCTGACATTCAAACAAATCCTGTCAAATTTTCTGATTTGTATTGTTCTTTATTTTTTATAAATTATTTATTGTTCTGGCAGCTCAGGTGGCAGTTTATTTAAAAAAAGTCTATATATTTGGCAGATGTAAAGCATACTTGTGTATGTTTTTTGTGTTAGTCCATTTTTATTTTATTATTATTATAACAGCACAGGAAAGTTCAAGGAGCAACATGTTTGTGCAGTTTCTAAAGATTTTAGTTCTGATTTTGAATAAAGGGTTGGAAATGAATGCTTTTCTTGGTTTATGTTTTTATCCGATTCATCGATTAATCGAAAAAATAATTTATAGATGAATCGATTATTAAAATAATCGTTAGTTGCAGCCCTATTCCATTCATTCCAACTTCGCATGACTGGCGCTTCAGATTCGCAGCCTGTAACTAAATTGTCATTGTTAACTCTTTCACAGCCATTGACGAGTCGTCATTTTAAAAAAACACTTCCCCGCCAAAGACGAGTTATTACGGCAATCAGCGTTTGTACTGTTGTACAGCAGGTGGCGCTATTACACACCACTGGGAAAAAGTACAGAATCCCAGAACCTAGTACGTATATGTCTTAGCGGTTTTTAATGATTGTTCTGAGTGGAAACTGGGCAGAATCTTTGACAAAAAACGCTAATTATCTCAGCTGTTTAATCAAAATGATGCATTTTTGAAGAAATCTACCCACATCTATGGAGTGATAAAAAACGAACAAAAGAACATAGAAGAATACGGTTTCTTTTGTTTAATTGCGGAGACTCTGTTCTTTCATTTGTCATATTGCTTGTCCATATATTCTTTACAGAAAAATTACTGTGAGCCATTAAATTTGGGTGAAAATGTTAAAAAATGCTGCCATAGGCTGGCAACTTTTTTTAAAGAGGCTGGCGGCGAATGAGTTAAAGACTTTTCTACAGACTAACGCGGGTTGAGTTTGTCGCGGGTTTGAGATCTACAAATGCAGACATGCGCGCAACGTGAAAAAAGACTACATAAGTCCTAATAATCAGTAATAATGTTCCAACCAGAGGCAACAAATGTCATGTTTATAATGGGCTTTATTGTCTTTGTTGAGTCGCGACGAGATGTGGCGTAACACTGGTTGATCAAGAAGGGCCAACGCGCTCGTGTTATTTATTATGTTACCAAGGATTTGGCACGCTCATATACAATTTATCCAGGTTTTATACACTGTGTGTAAATAATGGAGGCTGTTTTGAAGTGTTTTGGTATTATTCCGGGGCTGAAACGTGATACTGATTGGTATTGAGATACTACAGCTGGTATAGTAATTAATTAAATAAAATAATTATTAATTAAATGCGACATAAGAATAGTTTTAACAGTTTACACAGAAATGTACTCCTTGCATGTTGCTTTTTCAGTTTTTGATATGAATTTTTAATCGTGCACTTTGCAGCCGGACAGGTTTGCCTCATTCTTGTGCCTTTGATGAAACATTGAAATCTCAGAATATGATGTGTAAGCCATGCAGGCTGAGCTTTAGAGATTCTCTTTTAAAACGGGGCTCTGCATGAACAAGAGGGACGTTGTCCCCTCAGCATCCTGGCATCTGTCATGAAAGGAAACTACATCAAGAGATTGTATGTGGCCTACAGTTATATAGAGACTGTATTGTACGACATAGTTTTGGCTTCTGCAATACATTTTAAGCCATGTGTGCATCTTGTCATGAAGATTAATTAAAAATAAACATTTTGGCTAAAAACCAAAGAGGTAGAATTTTTGGTTTTGCGTTTGCCGCTTTGAAAACAGTAGCACTAAAGAGTGGCTAAAAAAAGTAACTCTGAAATATACTACACAATATCAACCCGATTTTTGATTCGTCGGTTTGAAGTAGGGTATTGTGTTGATTCGTAAACAACAAGAGGCATCGGAATGCAAGAATCATATGTTTTTATCTATGTTTGTCATAAACATCTTCACAACATCCTGATAGAAATACTAGTATGTTTATTACATTTCTGTCTTCTGTGACGGGTTCTGAAGGTGGTGTGAAGATCTGTGGACAAGGTGACATGGTAAAGAACAATTTAGGAGTTGCATAATCTGACAAAGTAACTACTATCTTAACAGACAAAAATGTGGTGTAGAGTAAACCAGAATAAGGAGGATTTGGGGCAAGTATTTATGAAAGATTACATTGATATTTATCCCACAAAAATTGCTGTGCAGTAAATCAGCAAATAGGAAAGTTTAGATTTTATGATGTTGACTTTAAACAGATCTTTGCTTCATATAATCATCTCTTCACAGTTCAAGCTGTATAAACCATATTTTAGCATGCAGCCTGAACGTTGCCAGACAGATTTGCATGTTTTTTTAATTAATGCAAAGTGCAAGTTAATCATCACTTAATACTGGGTTCACACCAGATGCTAATTAAGTGACTTGCGCGAGTAAATTACATAGAAATTCAATGCAAAGACCCGAATAGAGGTGTGAAGACACTCGCAATTGAGTGATGTTTCGCGTCATCGGTCATTCACGCAAAAATAACAAACTTTTCCCACGAGAAATAAAGAGCGTGGAACGCGATTTATCGCATTTGGTGTGAACACACCAAAACATTCATTATGAAGGCTCGGAATGTTCAGATTCCTTTTGGTGAATCTCTTTCATCCCTGCTTGGTCTTTTCATCAGTCTCTCGAGTTAGATGTGATTCATATGTGAATCAGTCCATTGATTGACATTTTCTTGGACGTGACCGTCATGCATGTGTCATCCGGAATAAAAGTTCTTGATTGACAAAGCTTCCAAAATAGAATAAGGGCAGAAAGAATTTCATCTACTCCATCATTGTGTATATACACGTACGCATTATTTTTGGCTGCTATGACGGCAATAGTGAAAATGTCAAGGGGGCATTTTGTAAAGCCAGCACTGATATAGGGGATTACCCAGCATTCTTTGCAAACTGTCACCAACGTTTCTGTTTTGAGGAGAGCTTTGTTCTCTTTTTTTATTGTATTTCATTAATATTTTGAATTAGATTTTATAAAATATTTTCAGTGATTAGCAATTTTATTATGTAATTGTGTGTCATCTAAGTGTTTAATTTGATATTACTTTATACGTTTAATTTAGTTTTACTTCAGTTTTTATTTATGTTCTGTAATTTTATTTTAGTGCCTCAACTTAAGCTTGTTTCAGTTTACTTTTTAATTTTCATTTATTTTAGTTTATGAAATTAAATTTAAGACGATATTTGAAATGTTGAATGGTTTTAACTGTAATAATGATGAAGGATAGCTCATCTGGTCCTGTCCACTATAAAGGTGTTCAATGGCCCTTTATTTGTTTAGGCAATTTTGAACAAAATAGAAACTGACCCAGAACCATTTTCTGTAGAAATGGTCCCTGAAATCTCATGTGAGTTCAGATGCGCTATATTTGGAACATGTTCACGGCATATAAACTGGGGTTAGGCACAGCACAGCGGTGTGACTTGATATTAAACAGAGCCATCTTCCCATGAACCGCCACTGTTCTGCTTCATAGTCATCAGAGGTGAGAAAAAAATCAACTATTAAAGAAACTATTTGCTCCTCAGTTAGGACTGCTTTCATCTATGACTCGCACTGACAAAGTGTAGATGAACGTTCTCAATAGAAGCATTTGCATGTCATTTATTTGAATATGACCACAGAGCGATCTGGGGTTATATTTACTAGTTCTTAATAGTGATGATTAGACTTCAAACGCAATGTTGTTCCTTTTCAAGTGTGTATGAAATGTTTAAATGCTTTTGGGGGCCACTGATTTGTGTTTGGTAACCAAAAGTATGGACTGGAACTTTAAAAACATATTACTGACCTGTGGCCTGTACAAGAGCATATCAGCTGATCTTGAAAGGTTTATACTATTTGTAACGTTACACAATATCAGAACAATACAAGACAGCCAAATATAATCTTGTAGTACCTGTACAGCGTTCCTTAAAGAGTACATAACTAGGAATTTTTAAGGTCCCACTTTGGTTTATGGAGTGTCCAACTACAAGTTTATATACATAGAAGGTGTATAAAAACTTTTATTTCGTAATAATAGGCAGTTATTCATACCTTATTTCTTGACTCACTCTTGCATGATTCGTTCTGCGATTCATCTGTCTAATCCCCTCCTTTCCTCTAGCCTAGTGTCATGTGATTGGTCAGATGGTCTAGTCTGCTGTGATTCGTCTACCGCGAATGAGGCTCACAAGCTACAGTATTTGGAGGAGAAGAGTGAAGTTTTCGTGGGCAGTCCTAGCACAACGTGGGCCGGGACTATATTTAGCGACGTAAATCCGCAGCGGTTCGCGAATCGTACTAGGGACGACTTGTTTGCGTGATTCGGAGTCGACTCCCTTTTTCCAAGCTAATAACTTTACTCATTCACCTTCGGATTTACAACTTGACATTCTGCTTACATTCATACACGGCACATTATACACTGCATGAAATGTAATTTTCCTGATCTCATGTTATGTATACTCTTTAAGGAACAACTGAAAAATCGTGTTTTCTGTGTGAACAGTCCCGCAGTGTGCAAGGGCAAAATTGTGAGTCCTGCGGCGAGTATTGATGCAGAAACCAGGTCTTCTGTCTCTCTTTTTCTGCCTGCCACACGCTCAATACTTTTTTTTTCTCCCTGTCATGCCCTATTTATTTCTCCACATGCTGTTCTTTTTGTCGTCCCACCCCCAGCTCATACCTCAGCATGCCAATACATAATCCCTCTTTTCCATTATGAAGTCAACACTTTATTTAATGCACTGCAGGGCTAAACATTTAATGTGTTTCTATGTGTTACACATCTTTCCTTCCTGTTACCTTTAAACCATTCATCTTTGTCTTTTTAACTAGTGTACCAATAATCATCCTCTACTGCATGTGTTTCTTTAGTTTGAATGAAACTTGCATTATTTGTGTTTGTCAGATGCTTTTGCAGATGACTTTATAGATCCAGTGTGTAATTTTTTAAAGGATCTATTGACTGAAATGCAATATAATATGCATAACTATGTCTTCGCAGGTGTATGAAGACCTTACATAATGAAGCGTTATGTTTTTATAACCTTAGAATTACCTGTTTCTGTCTACATACACCGCGGGTCCGCTTACATGGAATTCGCCATGTTGTTTCTACAGAAGCCCTAAATGGACAAACTTCTCTAGAGAGCGTGTTTTGTAAGTATGTTATATCCTTCTGCAAACTGCAAAGAAGCAAAAATGTGACAACATCTTTGTTCTGTGTCAGCCACCGTAGTGCTTTGAACGGGAGGGATGGAGTGGTGGAGGGAGCTATTGGTTGCAATACGCAACCTCACCACTAAATGCCACTTAATATCATACACTGTGCATTTAAAATGAAATGTGTAGTTGAGTTTGTTCCTGTATAGCAAAAATGAAGTATTTCAGAAACACCTTTTTCAGCAGTCTAGATTTTCTGATGGATTTCCTTTTTACCTGTTCAATGATAGAAAGTCGGATATGTTTGGAATGAAGTGACAGTAAATGCTGACAGCATTTTTAGGTGAACTGTTATCTGCGTTCTCAGCATCACTTCCCTCATACATCTCATTTCTTCGTCATCTAACCATCCACACTCAGAGTTTGGCTTCAACTGCGCTCGTCCTTTTTTTAGATTGAGGAGCATGTGCTACACACACCCACTCTCCACTGCTTCTCCAATATCTCCTGCTCCCAATTTTTTCCTTCCTCCTTTCTTCCTGTTTCTTTTTCCCTTGTCTTTTTTCCACCTTTCCTCCTCCTCTCCATCTCTCTCTTCCTTTACCCCTTTCCTCTTTTTTTCATTTTTCCATCTCAATTCTCTTTCTTTCTCTCTCCGTCCCTCTTGCTCCCTCTCTCCTCTTTTTTCACTCTTAATTTTCATGCTAGTCCTCTTCTCCCAGCATCCTCATCATGTTTCACTTTCACAGCCGCCCACTTAGTCCTTTCAACATCTTCCAGCTCCACCTGCAGTGTGTGTGTGTGTGTTTGTGGGTTTACGTCAGAGTTTGAATGAGTGTGTGTGTGTCTGTGTTTATTGTCAGATGTAGAATCAATTCAACGGCACGCATCACAGGCACCATGACAGAGTAGATGATGAAAGACGTAATATGCTTGTTTTCACTGTTGTAGTTGTAGTGAAGGGGGTCGATCAGACAGAACATGCCATTCATGTTCGAAAATGCAAGGCTCTTTTGGTTGACTCTTTGAAAAGAGCTCAGCCAACTCAAGTTTCTCCTCCATTGCAGTCTTTGGACGTTTCAAGCAACTGTTAAGTTCCGTCACCATAAAGGAATACCGCCTCTCCTTTCATTCGATTGGACAACAGGAATAAAGGTCCATGACGTCTAGCGCTTCTCTGCTTCTCAGCGTGCAAAACACTCCCTGCTAACTGAAAACTATTCAAAAGAATCAAAAAACAGCAACACAATTTCTATGTGAGCATAGACCTTAGACTGTCCAATGAATAAAAAATTATTGATATTTTATTAATTTATGTAATAATACTGTGTGTCTAATTATCTGTGTGTCTTTAACAGAAGACCTCCGTTTGTACAAATTTACTGCATAGATTACACAAAATGGTTTATTTTATAGCAGAATTCTGCCTTTATGGAGTCTTCAAATGTCCCTGTGGAGTCACGTGAATGTTTTGTGGTACAGTAAATCTCCTCATTGTTTGAATGTGTATTTAATCGATCTAGGGTTTAGGGTTGTGTTGCAAATTGCGTCATAATCAACTGTGTGTATTTAAATGTGTTTTTAAAGATTTGTGCACGGTGTATTTTCTTTCACAAAGCTGCAGAGAACCTCAATAAACTTTCATTCTTCAATATGAAATACAAATAGCACACAACAAGCAACCCAAACCTGGCAGCTGATGGTATTTGTTTGTCTATCGGCAAACAGTTCTCTGATAGCACATATACATTTGGGAAATGTCTATTTGATGGCTCCATTTACATCTGCAAGACGTGTTTATTCAGTGTTATTGTTTGCTCATCTGCAATACATTTCCTGTCAGAAGTCATATATGCATCTAGAAGATGTCTGTGAGATGTTCATGACTTAGAATGTATGTTAAACTCTCTTTTCTAAGACGTTTATCAGATGTTTATTCACATCAGATGTTTTGCAGATCTTTAGCAGTAATTTTACAGACATACTGTCGTTTGTGTAAAAGTAATGTGTGTTGGTCCCTGTCATGGCGCTTATCTGTGACACGTCTGTTTGGACTTCATGTTGACTTTAACCTCCACTCCCAAAAACCTAAAGCAAAGATACACATGTTTGGGGAAGTGCATTGCCAGGGTGTGTCCCGTGTCCCTTCACCCCAGTCCATAAAAATAACGATAAAACGATAAAACCATAAAATCCTTTATTATCATGGACCTATCACCTCAAAAACAGACAAACAACACTTCATATGCTCTAAAGTATTTTGCTGTGTCCTAGTTCTTCTGCTTTTAGGACACTATTTCTCTCACAGCTGTGGGTAATATTATCAGCCGTGTGTGCATGGATTGTTTTTACCAGAGGTTGTCACCAACTTCACTTCCTCATCGTGACAGACAAATTGTTGACCTCAAAACTAGTAAATAGTGTCAATTGTGATTTCATGTATTGTGCATTTTAAGTCAAAAAATATTTAGGATGAATAGTGTGCGAATTGGGACGCAGGGTACATCTATCGACCACATCACATGTTTAAATATAAATACCACACGCAATGGAAGTTTGGGTTGAAACATTACACATCGGACCGTAAGTGGTTGTCATGGGAACCATCATTGGCCCTCGTTCACTGACAACCACAAGAATCTCTCTCTCTCTTTGTCTCTCTCTGTCTTAGTTTCTCTGTCTTGATCATCTTGTTACTAGTGGGGCTTGCATGAGCCAGTTTCAGTACTGCCATTGCTACTACTTCACTCTTTCTCGGAGCACTAAACTTTGACACGTACCTCATAAAATTGCTGGTAAGAGGAATCACTTGTGTGCTGGTGGGAATGTACTTTGGGAGTACATTTTTAATTCTCGGTTTTAAAGGAAAAGGTCATCTCAAAATCAAAATTGTGTAATTTTTTTACTCACCTACATGGATCAACATGGATTAGTGTTGTTATTTTGGTTTGTTTTGCTGAGATAAAGTATAGTCGTCACCTTCAAAAAAATTAAATTGAGCCACTTTGAGTGGATGGACCAATTTGATGATGTCTTTTGTACTTTTTTGGACATTGACAACAAACATAACCATGATGTCTATGAGGAGTCCTGGAAATCTCTTGGATGTCACCTAAAATATTTTTATTTGTGGTCCGAAGACTCTGGGAGGTCTTAAAACATGTTGAATGTCATGTGGGTGATTAAAAGAATCACACAATTTTGATTTTGAGATGAACTTTTCCTTTAAGGAAAAACTAATTGTGAAAAGGCTAAGCAGCTGTTTCAGGAGGCATGGCTAAGATTGAGTACGCAAATATTCAGTCCGTTCAAATGTGTTCATGCTTCTTGTATATTGTTGCTGTTGTTTGCTTGGATGTTGTTCCCGTTTGACCTCAGTGGAAAGAAATTAACCAGAAAAGATTCACTCAAAACAAGTGGTGCTCAAGAAAACACCCACATTTATTGTCATGGTCACGGACCAGTCGTGGTTGACAACCAACTACAAACTTTTCCTGAAAGTTCTGTTTGGTTTGCTGAAGAGATTTAGTGAAACAAATAATGTTTGGGCTAAATTTTGTTTGAAATTACATCATGGCAGATTCAACCTATACTGTCGCATTAAAGGGATAGTTCACCCAAAAATAAAATTCTGTCATCAGTCATTCAGCCATAAGTTGTTTCAAATATGTTCCCTTCTCAAATAAGTTTATTTGTTCTGTTGAACACAAAATAAAATATTTTGAAGAGTGGGACAATTCTGGGGCATCATTGCTACTATCATAGTATTTATGTCTCTGCTATACTAGTCAATAGTGCCCCAGAACTGTTTGGTTACAAATATTCTTCCAAATATCTTTCTTTGTGTTTTGGGGATAGATTTGGGTATGGGGTCTTTTCCCTTGGGTCTGTAAGCAACCACCCTTTACACCCTTTGTTTTGAATATGTAAAACTTTAGTTTAAATGCAAAAGTGTGTTCTTTCAGTCCTATTGCGCAATATTGATTTTACTTTAGTATTCTTACTTCCCCTTCTCTTTTAATTTCAAGTTCCCTCAATGCTCTCTTGAACTATCTTCCCTTATATTGTATTGTGATTAATTTCTTCTGCAATGTTGTTTTCAGGCAGTTTCAGTATGAGTTTGTGTATCAAAGAGTGGCTGCTGTTATAAATGAAAGTCAAGATGAATTGAGGAGTTTCTTACTGTAACAGCAGTTCGATGTTTTCATTGTGTCCATGCAAGACCAGATAAATTGAAATTGTACTGTATGTAAACGCCACGTGTGAGACAGTCTGTAACTGTGTGTGTCTGTGTTTCAGGGCAGTGATGCCGGGCATGGTACTGTTTCGGCGACGCTGGTCAGTTGGCAGTGATGACCTGGTGTTGCCGGCTTTCTTTCTGTTTATAGTCCACTGCATATGGTGAGTCTGTGCGTGTGTTTAGTTGGTTTTGCATGTGACTTTTATGAATAATAAAATATTCAAACCTGTAAGAAAATGAGCTGTCTCAACAAGTTCACCGCTTCATCATGTCATTGAATTTCTTTTATAGGTGAATTTAGGCATGTAAAACAGCAACTGAACAGAAGATTATTGACTTTGAAGTTTTTCCTAAAGTGTAAAAATGTCATGTCTTTGCATTTATACTTTTTGAATATTTTTTTATTATCTAGCAACGTTCATGTTCAACTTTTTACGTAAATAATAGTTTTTTTATTCTCCTGGAATAAGAAGAAGTATAAGAACGAAAAATGACACGTAAGGGATAGTTCACCCAAAAATGATCTCAAAGGAAGATATTTGGAAGAATGTCAGTAACCAAACAGATCTCATCCCCCATTAACTGCAATAGCAGGGGAAATAAAAACTATGGGAGTCAAAGGGGGTTGGGATCTGTTTGGTTACTGACATTCTTCCGAATATCTTCCTTTGTGTTTAGCAGAACAATGACATTTATGCAGGTTTAAAACAATCTGAGGGTGAGTAGATGATGACAGAATTTTCATTTTTTCTGGTGAACTATCAGTTTGAGCTTTGAGCACCAATGACAATATAATTTGCTCTTCATGTTTTGTGCTTCTTATGTTTGTTGGAATGTAAACATAAAAGATCTATTTTAGTTTGACCCGAAACACTAAATCCCATATCACATTATCTTTTTTTGTACGTTTATGTGACATTCTGGTTGCGTTCTTTTGGCAGGCTGGTGGTTCTGTCCGTGGTTCTCTTCGGTTTGCCGTACAGTACGGATCAGTCATGCTCAGTCACTCTTGTGGACCACGGTCGCGGTTACCTCGGCATCCTGCTCAGCTGTCTGATCTGCGAGAGCGCTATAATGTGGCTGAGCATGAGGGGCAGCATCTTGTACACACAGCCCAGAGAAGCAGTGCAGTATGTGCTCTACATACGGCTGGGTAAGAATGCATGCATGTGTACGGCAGAGATAGGCAGAATACAATTACGTTAGAACCTTAGTAAATTATGTAACAATAATTCAGTCTTTTTAGAAATAATGTTTGCCATTGTTTTAACTTAGCAACATGCTAACGCTAAAGTTTATCTTAATCTTTATTGAATCATGTTTTCGGGCAACTTCCTGTGAGGAATGTCACCTACATGGTCATAATGTCAATGAGATGCTGCCGTAGAAAGCACATTTGTGATGTTGGAAAGACACATTAACATCGTTACCATTTAAAGGGATAGTTCACTCAGAAATTAAGATTCTTTCATAATTTACTTTTTGTCATTACAAATCTGTGTGACTTTGAAGATATTTTGAAGAATGTTGCTAACCAAACATTGGCCCCCATAGACTTCTATAGTATAAAATCAAAACAACAGAATCTTTATTTTTTGGGCGAAGTATCCCTTTAAATATAATGATGATGGCACCATTGGAGGTTAGAGGAGGTAAATCTGAAATGTGCAAAATACACATAAAACAAAGACTAATGATACAATAAACATAAATTATCATTGAGTCATTGTAATATCATGTTGTACAAATTTGCGTGGAATATTCATACTCCGTGTGAATGGACTCTTTTGATGAATCATTCTATCTGCAGCCATCCTTTTGGTGGAGCTGGTTTACGCCGTGGTCGGGATCGCCTGGTTGGTACAGTATTACCAGCCATGTACTGACATCACCGCCAAGAACCTTGCTCTGGGTAAGAAACAAATGACAGTGATTACTGATGTGGAGGTGATATGACCGAAATTAACCATACGAATAAAAGAAATATTTTCAAATTTTAATTACTATATAGTTATGTCTTTCTCTGGATACTCAAGTGACTTAAATGCATTACAAATGAAAAGTCCTCCATCTCAAATAGAATTCAAAATTATTAAAGAAATAGTTCACCTTCAAGATAAAAAATCGTTCGTCACTCACCCTGTTGTCATTTTAAACCTGTGTGATTTTTTTTCTTTCTTCGCCAAAACACAAAAGAAGATATTTTGAAAAATGTTGGTAACCAAAAACCGTTGACTCAATGGGGACCAACGTTTTTTGTTATCAACATTCTATAAAAAAAATTGTGTTCTGGAGATGAAAGAAAGTCATACATGTTTGAAACGACAAGAGTGTGTGTTAAAAATGACAGAATTATCATTTTAAAGGTGAACTGTCCCTTTAAAAATAAATAAATGTGTAGCATCGGCGCAAAAACAGCTTCACGTTATGTTACAACAGTGAAAACCGTAAAGTTTTCCTCTCTATCGCAATCTCTGTTTGAAACATAAATTGCAGCTTACTACTCTACGCACTTTTCAAATGACGTTAAAATGACGTTTCCCATAATTTTTTTCCCAACAAGTCAACTTATTAATCAGTTTACTGCTGTTAATCAGGCTAAGAGAACACTATTTTCATGTACCTTATCAATTTTTCTGTTGTATAACCCTAAACATTTTTTTTGCAGCTTTAACAAAAAAAGAATAACAAACACTGATATAAAAATGTACATTTTATGCATTTGGCAGACGCTTTTATCCAAAACGACTTGGATTGCATTATCAAATACATTTGTTTCAAAGTATGTGCAATCCCTGACATCGAACCCACGACCTTGGTGTTGTTAGCGCAATCCTCTTCCCACTGAGCTACAGGAAAGCTACATCAGTGTAATCTATATCATTGAGTCAAAACGAGACGTTGGTTGGCAGCAGAAAATAACTAAAGTAAGCTTTGCGGTACAACCCTTAATAACATGTTTGAGACACATTCCTCTCATCTGACACGAGCGTGGCACGTGGGACAACCTTACACTGTCCAGACATGTTTTTATGGCGTATTATAATCCCATGAAACCTCCTGTCCTGGGAATTTGGAGAAAGTCATTTTAAGACATTTGTGTCCTGGAAACTGAAAACACACTTTCTGCGCTGACAACAACACCCCTGGTATAGCTTTCTCATGTATGTGATGAACATGAATCAGTGTCTGTCATTGTCCACCCCCATCCCATAATAACACTCTTCCTCCACTGTCTGTTGACACTGACGGAGAGACGTTTGTATATTTATCGAATCTATAGGCATCTGCTCGAGGAAATTTTGTGTTGATGTAGCTTATTTAGGACGTACTGAGATAAATGCGTCTGTCAAATGCATAAATGTCAAGTGAGGTGAGTATGAGGTGAATTAAACATTTTCATGTTTGAAAATGTTTTCTATCCCAGGAATCGTGGCGTGTAATTGGTTAGTCATCTTCAGCCTGTGTTTCACCATGATGTGCACTTTTGACCCTACTGGACGGACCTTTGTGAAGCTGAAAGCGACACGCCGCCGTCAGCGCAACCTCACAACATACACCCTCAGGTAAAGCATCTCGTGATTTACAATATTTTTTAGTGTTCACCACTCTAGGTACGAGCATCTTGTTAATTCTTTCAGACACAGACTGGAAGAGGGTCAAGCCAGCAGCTGGAGCCGGAGACTCAAATTCTTCATGTGCTGCACAAGAGCACAAGATACACAATCTGTAAGACACATGCACAAATACAACAAAAACAAACATGAAACAACCAAACGTCTCTCTGTCAGTGTCAAAAGAATGTTTGTATGTGAAGTGGGCGCTATTCTTTCTCAGGACGCTTATTCGGAGGTTGCCAGCCTGTTCGCCGAGTTCTTCCGGGATCTGGACATTGTGCCGAGTGACATCATCGCTGGTCTGGTACTCCTGCGACAGAGACAGAGAGCCAAAAGATCAGCCATCCTGGATCAGGTACAAACCAAGACTTGAAACGTGACATGAATTAATTTTGTTTGTAAGGGGGTAGAGCTGTCAAACGATTAATCGCGATTAATCGCATCCGGAATAAATGTTTTGTCTTTACATAATATATGAACTTTTGTCTTTAGAATATATGTCTGTGTACTGTGCATGGTTATTTTGTATCAATATGAATATACACTAACATGTATATATTAAGAAAAATATAAAAATGAATAAACATTTATATATCATTTAAATTCTTGCTAAATATGAATACATGTATATATTTCCTAAATATATGAAGACGTTGTTTCCAAAATGAGATAACTGAGATAAGTTTTCAAAAATCATGTTTTTTATTATATAAGCACGTTTTTATTGTGTTTTATTATGTTAGTAAGCTGAATTTGTTTTAGTTATTATGGCTAAAATCAAAACAAACCAACTGCAGTGTGATTGCAATTAATTGGAATACACAATACATTTTTTTTATTTTTGAACATTTTAAAATATGGAGTTATCTCATTTTGGAAATAAACTCCCATACATGTATGTGTTTGTAAACACAAAATAAATATGCACAGTCCTTATATTATATATTTATATGACATATATTATGTCATCACAAATTCACAAAACAATTAATTCACGATTAATTGTTTGAAATTCCGTATTCAGAGGGCATGTTAGCCTGAGAGATGGTGAAACGTTTCGTTTTGAAATCGCAATTCTTGTCTTCTTTTTCTTTTAGGCAAACAATGATGTTTTAGCCTTTCTCTCCGGAATACCTGTAACCCGCAACACTAAGTATTTGGACCTCAAGAACTCGGTAAATGTAGATTACATTATATGTGTCTTTGTGTTATGTATCGTTTAACATCATTTTTGCTCATGAGATTGCTCATCATTTGTTTTTAGGCTGAGATGGCCATGTATAAAGAAGTTTGTTACTACATGCTGTTTGCCATGTCGGCGTACGGCTGGCCCGTCTATCTGTTTAGAAAACCAGCGTGTGGACTCTGCCGACTTATCAGCACCTGCTCGTAAGTTAAAGTCACCATGAAACAGAAGTTGGGATTAACTTGTCTTCCTTATCGTATATCCGAGTGAAACGGCTTCTGAAATGAGAAAAAAATGTATTTTGCCTTGTTGTAAATTGAGCCTGCAGCCGAGGGCTAAAAATCCCTGGCATCCTACCTCTTTTTGTTGCTGACGTCATGTGGTGAAGAGTTGTTGTTGAGAGGGGGAGAGGAGTTAAACGTTTTTGATTAAAGATTACAAGTGCAAATGAATTTAAAACAAATAATGGCATGCACGGAAAAATCATTTAGAATAATCACTGCAACATTGTGTAAAACACTTAGAATTTTCCTGTTTGATTGCATGGTGACTTTAAAACTAGAATGGATGTCAACGTTTTGAAATGAATGTTAGGTTGGAAAAGGCTAAGGGCTGGTTCTTGTGATATTTGTGGGGCATGCTTACTTTTCACTAATCTTAAATGTTGAAGCAAAACATTTACACCAAAGACCTAACCAGACACAACATGTCACGTTTTGTTTGTCAAATTTATGACGTTGCTGAAAGCCAAATCGCATCCAGTCAGAACACATTTGATGTGCGAAATACAGCTATGTGTGGAACCGTTCTTTAGGTCAATGGGATCATGTTGTAGGCGGAACTATTTGGCAAATTCCAAAACACATGTTGATTGTTGAAACAGTAGAAAAATCATATAACGTTTCTTATCATTTTTTGTAAGAAAATTGTATAATCCTTATTATTAAATTTGATTGTTCACATAAAAAAATCTCATTATTTACTCAGCCTAAAGTTGTTTCAAACCTGTATCAATTTTATTGTTCCACTGAACACAAAATAATATATTTGGAAGAAAGTTTGTAACCGAACATGTTTTGGGGCACCATTGACTTCTATACGAAATGCAACTACTGTGGTAGTCAATGGTGCCCAAGAACGGTTTCTTACATTACTCTAAATATATTTTTCTGTTTTCAACAGAACATTTATACATTTACATTTATTCATTTAGCAGACGGTTTTATCCAAAGCGACTTACAAGTAGGAGAGCATATAAACATTTTGTCAACACGCTTAACAGTACAGTTAGGTAAAAGCTTAGGAACAACTTGAGTAAATAATGACAGAATTTTCAGTGTTGGGTGAAATGTCCCTTTAATTGAGCTGCCAATATTTTTTTGTACTTTGCTTTAAGGGCAACACTTTACAATAAGGTGCTATTCATTAAATACGTAAATACATTAGCAAATATTAGTTAACAATGTGAATGAAAATCCCTGACATGAAAAATTTACTTTTTCAGCATTTTTTTAATCCTTGTTAATGTTTGTTCATATCAATTCAGTTAATTGTATTAGTTCATTGTCCATTATCTAATGTTAACAGTGACAATGTTTGATTTTAATAATGTATTAGTAAATGATGAAATTAACATGAATTAATATTAATAAATGCTGTTGAAGTATTGTTCATTGGTAGTTCATGTTAGCTAATGCATTCACTAATTGTTGACAAATAGCACCTTAAGTTCTCTTTTTGGGTTAAGCTTTTTTTATTTAACATTTGAATTAGTTAAAATTCTTCTTTTCTGCTGACATGTTCACATTTAAGTAATTTTACACACAAAATGTTTAATTGCACTATGAGTGTACGAAAAATAAATGCTACCGGAAATTGTTCATATTTTGGAAATAAATCTAATTGAAATTCTAGTTTGACTTTTTCAATTTTGTTTAAAATATCATGTTGTATCATAAATCAAGGATTGGATTTGGAATCGTTAGATGATTGTATTATTATTCTGGAATTGAACAGAAATCTTTACGCTTGAATTCATGTGTTTGGTTTGATAAACGTATTTGGTTTGTGAAGTCAATTGTCTTACTACCAAAATGTAAGAACAAGATGTCACGCTATCTACTCAAATAGCCAATATTAGTGACATCGGATGGCTTTTAAGTTTGAATTTCTTTTCTTCTCTTTCTTGTCAGCTGTAATACGTCAGTTTCGGGTTCTCGTCTGTCTCAGTCGGTAACTGTGGAAGAGGACAACTGCTGCGGCTGCAACGTTCTCGCAATCCGACGGCAATTTCTGGACCGAGACCTTAAAGACGTTCAAATCGTCTACACGTCCTGGCACGATGCGGTATGACAGATTTAATAACGTCTGTAACCTCTTAACCCTTGATCTTTGAAAGACCCCTGAGGTGTTTTCACACAACATTTCATTGCTGTCGTGTTTGATTAATGTTTATTGATGTTAATGAGTCATCTTACTTTTAAAATCTAGAGAATTTATAGCGTTGAAAATGTTTCAAACAAATGATTGGGGTTTTATAGGTTTATGAGACACCCTTCTTTGTAGCAGTGGATCATGCAAAGAAAAAAGTTGTGATCAGCATCAGAGGGACGTTGTCGCCCAAGGTGAGTTTCACTACGCTTATGTGTTAATTCCTAGCTTGAGACTCAATCACACACAGCCCCGGATGAAGAATTCTGAGGCCCCTGGCACAAATGTCTTTGGACCCTCCTACACACACGTGCGCACAATAAAGTTTTATAAAGGCCTATAGGGTACTACTATCTTATACAGGATTACATTGACAAGTTACAAACTATGATCACAACTTGAAGAACAATATCACCACCTGCACACATTCTCCATCGTACAGGATTTACACCACATGAATGCAACAATACTCTCCTGGACCAACAGCAGCAATATTAAGACATTTCTCTGCATACTGTAACTCACTGGCACACACACTTCCACACCTTTACATATTAATTCAGTTCTATCAGATTCTTCCAAACTCGCACGATTCACAAAACTCTTCTGAAGAGAAAATATAAGAATTTTCTTAATAAACGGGCAGTATTTGTCCATGATTAGACTTAAAGAGTAATTTTTCCATTTGTCCAAAAACACTATGGATTATCTCATAATGAAAGCAAAAGTAAGGCAGTTACTGATCGACATTATATCAAAATAAAATCATTCATAATTGGCAAGAAACATCACCAAATAAATGTAAAAGAACTCGTTCCTTTCAAGATTTTAGACTGCCGAGGGGGTATATCAACTCATTACTTTAACAACAATAAAGTCGTTCTCATTGTCAGTTCATGCCGCGACATCATCTAACAACTCACATTAAAAAGCAGTGATCGACTATATGTTCTTTCACACAGCCTCATGGTAACCATGTGCATATTACCGACAAACTTTGTTGATATTTACATATCCAAACAGTCGATAACAGTGACAGGTTGTTGGAAATGCTGTTTGTACTCATTTTATTCCCGAGTCTCCTGTCGTACTTTGCTGCTTCTTCCTGTCACTACAGAGTGATGCCAAGAGAAGGCGATCCCTCGCACTGCGGGGCATCACTGGCGTCATTTTCCCACTGAATGAAAGCTAAGGTTTATCCAGGATGTCGCTAGATTTGTCGCTATGTGCTTCTGTACAAAAGCAGGCTCGTAAAAATGACTAAATCAAAAGACAGACTCCCTCATTTACAAACAGTGTTTTTTGTGTGCGCACCTCCACGTGTGGGGGCCAGAGAAGCCCACTGCAGAATGAATATAGCGGAAACGCTGTTATGTGAAATTTTCATCTCATTGCCTGGGCCCCTGGCGCTCATTGACCCCTGTGCCCATAATGCCCGTTGGATAATCTGGCCCTGAGCACACCGAGGTTATTTTCCATGGAATCTCACTGATTAAACGGTTAAGTCATTTTATTTTATGATGCTTTCATGTTATGTTGGAATTATTCATTTTCCATGTTGTAAAAATCGGTGACGTCTTTGTTGAACTTTACAACTCGGAAACTCTGGAAAGATGTTCGGTCTCTTCACAGTTGGGGTGTCTGTTAAAACAACATGAAAGTTACAAGAAGTTAGATCACTAGTTAGTTCCACCTTTCTCAATGACTGTCACGCACATCGTAAAAGGTTCATCGGGAACCACTGTATATTGCATTGCAGTGACATCGTAACAGACAAAAAAATGGTGTTGTCTGGGAAGGCCATTAGTTAGCATTTATACTGCACTCTGATTGGTCAGATACAGCATTCAGCAGCCACATGTAATTTTTTTGCATGACATGATTATTGGTCAACAGATGTGATATTCCAGTTGCAAAATGGTTTGAAAGGATGACCATTCTGTCAGAGGTGAATTGAGTGTTGAATTATTTAAATTATATGCTAACTAGAGTTGAAAGCAGCATTAGTAGTTTTCAATAATTTAATGGTCAGTTAGTACTTGATATTGATATTTGAACTGTATAATATATTGTTGCCTCCAGCAAAAGGTTTTCTACATGGCTGTGCTTCTTTAATACTTCTCAGACGTCTCCACACTCTTTCTTCTCACACAATAAAATGCTTTCGACTCCAATCAATATTTCATGTCCATTTATATATTTCTTTGGTTAGTAGTGAAGTAAGAAGTACAGTAATGTCATTACCACAACATAAACCGGAGAGTGTTGTGGTATTGGCCTGCTCCATGTACATTACCGCTTACATGCACGTCTGGTTCACTTTCCATTTAATATGCTTGTTCGTCTCTCTCAGGACGCTTTGACGGATCTCACAGGCGATTCTGAGCGTTTGCCCGTGGAGGAGCAGCACGGCACGTGGCTCGGACACAAGGTTCGAAACACATGCTTACTCAAACAACGCAGGTGAAATGTTGACAAACCTGCACGTGATAAACGCAACGGTTTTTGTTTGCGGATCTTTTTTAGGGAATGGTTTATTCAGCGGAGTACATAAAGAAGAAACTAGAACAAGAAATGATTCTCTCGCAGGCTTTTGGGAGAGATTTGGTAAGTTAATTATTTTTTGATAAGTTTGATTCCTGTCTCGGGGTTCCTTCCTAGTTCTAGCCCTTACCAAAACTATAACCAACCCCTGACACTAAAAGAAATTATAAGATGTTCATGTCCTAAAACCAGCCATACCATTAGTCTTAAATTGAACTCCAGAGTCTGATTGGTTGTCAGGAATGCGGTCCAGAAAGATCCAAATGTATCAAATCACTTACTTGACCAGATATGCCTTCCAGTGACCCCTATACAGTACACCTGATATCATGTGTCATTGTGAAGTCCTCACATCTTGACGGATGACTTTTTTTGTCTTTCAGAGTAAAGGGACAATGCACTACGGGCTAGTGATCGTGGGTCACTCGCTGGGCGCCGGTACAGCTGCCATACTCTCCTTCCTCCTCCGGCCGCAGTATCCTTCACTGCAGTGTTACTCGTATTCTCCTCCTGGCGGCCTCCTCAGGTCAGTGTTACCTTGACAAACCTTCACAGCTGTTTTAAGAGCGATTTTAGAGAAGCAGTATTAGGGTAACCGAACAAAAAAGGTCATTGTTAAATGAGAACATAGATATATGTAGATGATATCAGGTCTGGACTGGGTTAAGTGTAACAACCAACAATGCTCTTCTGTATTCATGTTGCATGCATTCACATTTATAATACTTTCGTCTGAGTGACCCAAGCGTCTGTTCCAGACCCCATACGTTAACGGCCCACCGGGACAACTCCCGGAATGCGAGATGGCCAGTCCGCCCCATAACTTTTCATCAATAAAATTATTTACAAATATTAATAGTATTCATCAGTCATCAATACAGTGTCTAAGTTCAAACCTAGGTGATCCTTGAAATAAAAATAAAAATATTTGTTTGAATGCAAGGAAAAATTGTTCAATGCTTGAAAACTAAACTTGAAAATAGTTTGAACATATGAATAGTTTGGTTTCAAAATTAGATACAATTTCATAAAGCATGTTTTCCATTGTCATTCCGATTAATATCAATCAAACGGCAGTTGGTTTGTTTTGATTTACACCATAATAATAAAAATAAAACAGCTAACTTTCACAATAAAACACAACAAAAACACAACAACATAATAAAAAACAAGATTTTTGTATTAAAAGAAACAGAGTTCTGTCATTTTGGGACCAAAGTCTCCATATATTGAAAAATGAAAAACTGAGCTTAAATATTATAGTCCTCTTTTGTGTCATCTCAATGGAAGCCGTCACGTTTGTCTCGTACACAAAACATTTGCAATGTAAATCAGACCACAGCTTGAACCTTTAGTATTCACTGTCAAAACTTTGGAAGATTGAATCACAATTTTAAATACTTCACAACGCAATCATACGTCAGTGATTGTAAAGCGCATACTTGTAAGTATGCAATTTGAGAGTAGACACATGTAGGCTACTACATTATGAAATTGTGTATTGATAAATTCATTTTCCTAAAATGCATGATTAAAATACTGATATTAAAAAGCTGTTGTATCAACATCGGCCTTTCATTCTTCATCACTTTTTCAACAATTCTAATGTACTGATGCGCAAATCCACTGGAGTGTGATTTGCGATGGACTAATCCTAATCTTGCATATGGTTTTGAACAGATGACGTGCAAAGTAGTTTTAGCTAGGTGGTTTCTGATCTTTTTTAATGCATCTTGATTGATCTGATTTGTGTGTTCACATTCAATTTACACTCAACTATATATAATGGGGGAAAAAACATAAAAAAGATATATATTACCGTTTTAAAATCTATCAAATTAATACAAATAAATTAAATTTTAATAAAATATTTTTTAATTTGATTATTATTATATAAATGTTATATTTGTTATACATTTTTTTGTTGCATATTTAAACAAAATCTTTGCTTAATAATGTTAAAAGCAAATGTTATCAATATATCTTGTAAAGATCTACATTGAACACACTGTTTAAAGGATTAGAATAAGTAAAATTCCATCATCATTTATTCACCCTCATGTTCTTCAAAACATTTCTTTGACTCTTTTGTCAGTGGAACACAAAAGAAGATATTTTGAGAAATGTGTTTTGTGTCTATACAATGGAAGTTAATGGGCCTGATGTTGTTCGGTTACCGTTTTTAAAATATCTTCTGTTGTGTTCTGAAGAAGAAGAAAAAGTCATACATAACATGAGGGTGAGAAAAGTATGACAGTGTTTTCGTTTTTGGGTGAACTACCCCTTTAAAACACAAGTCTGTCTGAATTCACAGTGAGGATGCGATGGAGTACTCCAAAGACTTTGTCACCTCGGTGGTTTTAGGAAAGGACCTGGTGCCGAGGTAAATGAGCCGTATTTGTATGTTCAGTAAGTATGGTGAGAGCCGGTGGCCGTTGATCATTTGTTTTGTAATGTTTATTTAGGATTGGCCTGTCTCAGCTCGAGGGATTCCGCCGCCACCTTCTTGGAGTCTTACAGAAGAGTGAGAAACCAAAGGTGAGAGAATTTAACTCGCTAATGTTAGTTCTCATGCTAAAATCTGAGTCAGAAATTAGAGCCAGTCCATCATTATTATAAAGTAAACCCTGATGGGCGGTCATGACCCTGACACGGGTTGAAAGGCTTGGTTTGCCATAACGCCCAGCTGACGCATTGTGCTTAGACTAAAGAGTTATTACGTGACTACTTAACAAATCAATAAATTACATCTTGTCTACACCAGATGCGACATGACAAGAGACAATAGAACGCATTAGAACCCATTTTAATTGTAAATTTTGTCCACACCGGACGTGGTGCGATGTATCACGATAATCCCATTAGAACAAGCCGTGTGTCGCAGGGCGCCGCGTCCGGTGACAAGGTGTTGGTGAGCATTGTATATTGAATGTTACTGAGCATTGCATTTTGGAGTTGACTTCTTGATGACACCTATATGATGCCTTAAAATGATGTCAAATTAGATTTTAAATCCCTTTCTCCTTGGTGGTTTCCATCAGTGGCGGATCATTGTTGGCGGTACGAAATGTATCCCAAAATCAGAGCTGCCATCTGATGACGAAGACCCTGTCTCTCAGGGCGTGACCCCCTCTATCTCCCGTCAGTGGCTGCACCCCAGCGATCTGAGCATCGCCCTGTCCGCCTCTACTCCTTTGTTCCTTCCAGGACGGGTCATCCACGTGGTGCACAACCATCCGCCCGAGACGTGGTGAGTAGAGAGAAAGGTGACGTGCTCTTTGCCATGCGTCACATCTCAAATAACTTTATCTGAGTGGAACCGTGTCTGATAATCTCTCTGTCTGTAGCTGTGGTCAGGAAGAGCCCACTTACTCAGCTCTGTGGGGGGACAACAAGACTTTTGATGAGGTCATCATTTCTCCGGCCATGCTGAATGAACACATGCCTCATGTGGTGATGGACGGCCTCAACAAGGTGTGTGCGCAGTGTTTGTCTGTGTGCAGTGTGCGCTTTGCAGTCCAGTTTCTGCTGAATGAAACGTCAGTGTTTGGGTTGAAATGTCACACTGGACAAATCCGGTAACATGAGATCCAACGTCTATAAATTAATCGGTAATGTAGAGCTTCCTGTCAGTGTCATGCGATATAAGGGATGTTCACAACATGGAATGTTCATGTTTGTTATTTTACTTGTGTGACAGTATAGGCGTCATTACTTCAACGTTTTAAATGTATTTTAGTTGAAATGATTGCATTTTCGATATATTTAGTGAATCGTAAATTATATTTTTTATTACATTAATCTACACTAACACAAGTACTGAGCGTTTCTGTTGTAGGCTGGTTTTATATTGGAGGTTATCGGAGTGGCTTGGAGTTTGTGACTTCTTGGTCAGGAATCAGTTGGCTGTAAATCTTTAGGGCCGTTGTGGGATGTCGATCTGTACTATCAGTGTCTGGCAGCATTGGTTATGATCTTTTATTATATACATTATCTAAATGATCAGCCACAATGCTTCTTAACAGTTTTTCCCTCCTGAATCTGTTGTGTTCGGAAAATGATCAAAGCATTTTCTGGCGTTACTCATTCTTTACCATTGGTGGTGTTTGTTAAAGTGGTAGTTCACGCAAAGAGGAAAATTCTGATATCATTTACTCAGCGTTTACTCATTTCAAACCTGTATGGCTTTTTACTGCAGAACACAAAAGAAGATATTTTGAAGATTGTTGGTATCCGATCAATGGATACCGCCGTTGTTTGGTTACCAACATTCTTCAAAATATCTGCTTTTGTGTTCTGCGGAAAAATGTAATTTTGGAGCGGAGTATCCCTTTAAGCAAAAACTTTATAACTTGGTGTAAACGTTTTTTATATGAATCAAACCGAAATCACTTGGCTTTTTAAATAACAGTGGATGTTAATTTTCATGTGATGGGACTTGCTTTTTGTCCTCAAGTTATGAAATTCTGACAAAACTCTATTGATTTGGAGCAACTAGGAACTACTAGCTAGTTTGTTACTTTAAGTGTACTTTATTCAGTTTATTCATGAGACAGAATGTAGCTAGTGCATCTAAATTACAAATTAATCATAAATAGTATAATTGACACTTTATGTTAATTTTACTCAAAAACTGAAGGATCTATAAATAATGACAAAAACAGAATAGTGATCTTTCTGTATGGATTTAATTTGGTGTTAAAGAGTTCTCTTGCTTAAAATATAAGCGCGTGTAAATTTCAATGTAATTGTGCATTAGTGAAGGATTGAAGTCTGTCGAGTAAAACACAAGCTTACTGGTCAATACTAACTATTAGTTCTCCTGATAAAAAAATTATATAATGCATAGCTGTGGATTATCCAGTTTATACCTTGTTCATTTATACCATGGTCATAAAACAGTTATTGATGTTCGCAGTGTAATTTTTTATCAAACAAGGGAAAATTAAAATGTTATTTTCGTCAGTTCATTTCAAACATTGATCAAACTGACTGGAACTACCTGTACATTAAACCGTTTTAATGCACTCCTACTCAGAATCGAGTATTCAAACTGACTTTGGTATAAATAAAGTTACGCTTCAACTAAGGTGGGATGTAAAAATATTTGCGTAAATTGTAGCTCAAAATTTGGCACGACTGGTGCAGCTGACCCAAAAAGAGAACAAAACTATGCTGGTGTTTTGTTGCTTATTGCTGTTGAATTGCACTTCTGCAGTGTTGTTATAGTTCCTTCTTTAGGTTTGTTCATTTTGTCATTTGTCGATTGTATGGTAATTTGTTGGTTTGTTTTTACAGGTGCTGGAAACTCCATTTTTCATTTCAGAGCTTATCGCTGCTCAGATCGGAAGCCCGAGAACTAGCTCCCAAGTGCATGTTTCTATCTCTAACGACCCTTCAGACTCCCCTATCACAAATCTAGTTTCAGATGAATGTCTTGTGGTTCCAAAAACACACCCTCTAACCCCTAGCAGAACATCTTCTTTCCATGCACAGTCTTCGGATCCTCAAATAAACGGCTTGAATAACAACGTTAGTCTGTTAATGCCAACTTCTCAAAGTGTTCCAGAGATGACACACACTTCCACAATCCCATCACCCGCAGCATCTGTAACTACAGATTCTTCTCCCGTCGGGTCAGATACAGAGCTCTCTGAGTGGCCGGGAGACTTTTTCCTTGACTTTCAAGAGTTAAATACCATTTCTGTGTATCCGTCGTCCGTCCAAGAGACATCAGCAGGTCCTGATTCCCCAACTCACGGAAGTGATACCTCGGAACCCCAAAACGTTATCCACTCAGTGTTAGAAACCCAGACCAGCCAGCTAGACTCCACCCCCTTTAACGGCACTTCCACATCTTCCAAAATGTCAGAAAGGTCTTACGATGTGTCTATCCAACAGACCCCCCCTTTAACTCAGAAGTTTGACTCCTCGACTCCCTCCAGTCCCATTCCTCAAACCTATGATTCTCCCTCAGGGGCCCCAGAGTTCCTGTTAAACACCAGTCAAATTCTGCGGCCCATCACCCCTTCAGTAAGCCCCTCACCTGGACTAATTGTCAAAGGCGCATCGACCCAATCCTCGACGGAGAACCTTTCTCCTGAATACCTTGAAAACGCACATTTATCTCCTCCACTAACAGATCAGACCAGACCGAGTTCCTCTCTTTCTGAAGAGACTGGATCTGTTTTATCCCGAAACAATTCATTTAGGTCTTCAAGTGCCTCATGTTTCATCTCAAGCTTGTGAAAGCGCTCTGGCGGATACGTGTACAGCCGAATGCATGTGCTTTGGTCCTTCGCAGCTAACAATCTGTTTTCTTCACTGCCAGATTCTCTCTTCAGCTTGAGTTTGGGCTGTCTGAGGTGTCACCTTATTTTCTTTCTGCAGGTTCTTTGGCTCTACCTAGTGTCTACGTGTTTTCTTAACTTTCAGTTTTGGTCTCTGGTTTTAGCCGCTCGCAGCAGGATTGCGCCTTTCTCCATGTGCCTTGAGTTTGTTACCTCTGTGGTTCTGGAAACAGAAACTCTTATGTTTTGTCCGTGCTTGCGGAGGTTGATTAATCTCTTGTGATGGGCAGCAATGTTTCTTTATCCTGCTTGGTGTTTTTTGTCGTGTCGGTGGTGGGGTAAAAGGGGGTGCTTCAAAGCTTGGAAATGTTTTGGAGATCATAATGTAGAAAAGTAATTTACTTGCTCTCATGTCATTTCAATCCCATTCTTCTGTGAAGCAAAAAAAAGAGAAATGACTGACATACACTGACACAAAGACGAGGGATGTCAAACGTTTAATCGCGATCAATAATATAAAATAATGAAAGTTTGGGTTTACAAAATATATGTCTGTGTACTGTGCATGTTAATTTTGTATTTATAAACACACCTACATCCATATGTCAAAGAAAAATATAAAAATGAATAAATGTTTATATATTATTTCATTTATTAGTAAATATAAATAAATACATCTAAATATTTCCTAAATATACATGTATGCGTTTATAAATACTAATGAAATATGCCTAGTACACAGACATACTGTACAGTATATTATGTAAACATGAACTTTTATTCTGTATGCGATTAATGACGATTAATCCTTTGACATAACTAATAAATACCCATTAAAGTGGTTGATAAGATCTCAACTGCAGCTCTCATTTATATGTCTACATATAAAAATTTGTCGCAATTGGTCGCATTACATCACATGATGTCATTGACATTAAAACCTGCGTATTCCAAGGCAAGTTTGAATATGCAGAAGCGCAACTGAGATGGAGATTTAGATAACGTGAAACACTCTTGTCACATGGTCATTTTTAATCACTCAGCATTCAACATGCAATTTACTATTTATTCAACATGCTTCTTTCTTTTTAATAAATGACTCTATTAAATGAAAATATGAAAATATTAAACGGTTACTCAGCATCTCTTTCATAGGAGACTCTATTATGTGTCTAGCAGTATGTTGTTGGTTTTATAGACTCGTGCTGATCTAACTGTAAGCATCATGATCATATGACATCATCAATAACATCGCTAACTCTTATGTTAAGTTAACATACATGTACGTCTGTGTTTTTTGTACTTTGTGTAATAATTTTATTGTTTACTTAGTACTTTGCATGGTACACGAACATCATTATGTAATTTTCTTCAGTTTACACCTTTGCATGTATCTACTGATATCTTTGTGAAAAATGTCTCTAACTCCATCCGTATTCATGTTCATTATAATAAAAATGGCATTTGTTGTGAAAATTTACTTGGTGTGTGTTTGGTTGCCACTGGTTCAAGTTTGTATTTTCAAATGTACATCATACTGCTGACATTTTCTATTAATTGTGTTAAGAAATGAAAAGTTAAATATGGCATTTGTATGATGTTTGACAGCTCAATTTTAATTATTGTCAAAAAACAACTAAAAGTTTAGAATGAACTGTTTGCTCAAGCAGGTTTTTATTTAAATATGATAATTTAACGTTCATTTTTGATTAGATTGAAATTAGGATACAATTGCATCAAAATCGCGATTAATCACGTCCAGAATAAACATTTTTGATTACATAATATATCTCTGTGTACTGTGCATGTTAATTTTGTATTTATAAACGCATACACATACATGCATCTTTTTATGAAAAGTAAAATAAAAAACGTTTAGAAAGGATTTTAATTATTGGTAAATATGATTAAAAACATCTTAATATTTCCTAAATATACATGTATGTGCATGTGAATATAAAAACAAAATTAATATGCACAGTACACAGACATATGTATAATGTAAACACAAACTTTTATTCTGGATTCGATTAATCCGGTTGAATCACTTGACAGAACTATTTTTCATGAAATTTAGTGTAAAATCTTTTCAGGTTATCTGGTTTGCTTTTCTCAAAACATGTATCTTTTCTAAACTGTTCACCTTTGAAATGCATTGTAAGTCTTGATTCATTCTTTCAATTTTTTCATATTCGTCTATATTTGTTATTTTCATCATATGTTCTCTTTCAGGTGTTGGAAAACTATAATAAAGGGAAAACGGCTTTATTGTCTGCTGCTAAGATCATGGTCAGTCCTACAGAAGTGGACCTGAATCCAGAAACAATTTTCCTCGATGCTTCTAATTCACCGCAGCCCACCCCCGCCACACACCACCGCAGAAACAGTAGTGTCCGGTGAGTTCGGCTGACCAATCAGAGTATGCAAAGTTAAATTTAACCTTTGAGTTCCAAAATCCCTATATAAATCCCATTCATTTTTCTACAGATAACATATTATGTTTTCATAACAACCTATAAAAATAGCTCATTTTATTTTAACACTATTGCCTGTCCTTCTCACTCATGCCGACTGCAGAGGTACTGTGTATGGTAGTATACAGTTCCCCCCCCGTCCTCTTTGGTTCAGTAGAACGGCGCAGAATAGATGTTAGTCACGTTAATGTTGTCTAACCTTAAACATCCCTTTTTATTCCCTCTTTCTGCTCAACCCTTTTCTTTCCACATGTTCCTATGATCTGTTTTTTTCCCAAAATCATTTTTTTTATGTTCTTGATTATCTTTTTTATTTTTCATAAAAATTTTCATTTATAAATATGTGGAATGGTTAATTTTCTATGACTGCATTATTAATGGTTTCTTTGTCGATCTTTTGTCTTCCATTTAACCTTTTGACTCCCCCCCATTTCATGACTTTTTTTTTAAATGTGAAATTTTTCAATTCATTTATTACAAAATCACTATTATTCATTGTTTGCGGCCTTCTTTTTCGGTCACCTTTTCCCCCCTCTCATTTTATTTGTAATTTGTTCATCTGTTCCAACCTCGCCCATATTCTTTTCATTGCCCTCTTCCGTTTATTTCTCTTCATTCCCCTCCACTCAACCCTCCTCCTGTGGTCCCTCCTCTCCTGTCCTACTGTAGTTCTTGTGCCCGCTCCGAGATCTCGCTGGATGGCTTCTCGGAGTGTCCGCCACCTCCCGTACCCGTGGTGCTCACTGGAGCGCGTGACCAATTAGCCGTAGAACTTCGGGAGCGGAAAGCCCCCCTGGCCCTCATGGAGAGTCTGTCCGATGCTGAGTCCGTCTATAGCTTAGAGTCCAGACGGTCCTCTGCTGCCCTGAGAGGCTCCCCCTGTCTAGGAAGTCTACCTTTCCCGTTGGACGCAACCATCCCAGAAGAGAACCCTTCGCTTAGCTCCCGCACAGAGCTGCTGGCTGCAGACGGCTTGAGCCAGGACGTGGCAGACCATGAGCTGGGGGAGGAAGGTCCTTATTGCCCTACCCCTCCAGAACTGACTGTACAATCCAACGATACCCATCATGTCAATATGCGCAACAGCGGCCACTTCTCTTCCATTTTGTTTGGACACACTCCTGGAGATCAACCGGCCAGCCAGGGCGTGAACTTCCGCCCATCTTCAGAAACGTCTGCGGCTTGTCAGCCATCAACAATCATTCCGATTCAAGAATCCCACCCTGTAGCATCCCGGACTGTTTCGACGCAAGAAAGACTTAGCGAAATGACTGAGGAAAAAGAGGCAGATAGAGGGAAAGAGGTCAAAGTTGAACTTGAAAGTGGCCTGTCCCAAACTCACCCACCAGTTCTGCCATTGTCCAATGGAACCCCCAGTCAGGCGGTCCTGGAGTTCGCACAGTACCTAGACTCACTATTTAAACTCGACGGCAGCAGCTCTCCGCCTCTTGAGTTGTCCGACGCGGAATCTGAGTCTGGACGGGGATCTTATAGCCAGGCTGAGGGAAACCATGAGGATCAGCGTGTAAAATTCACCTCGGACAAGGATAGGCAGCTACTGTCCAGAGCGACTTTAGAGCCCAATTTGGTTCCCAAGCCCCCTCGCACCTTTGCGGGCTCGGCTGACCCCTCTTCTGGCATCTCGCTTTCTCCATCCTTCCCACTCTCCTCCTCTGGAGAACTCAATGATCTCTCTCCTCCCGATGGGGTGCTACCCGTCAACCATACGTCTGCTCTAAGAACTTCTGCTGCTAGCCCCAACTCCAAGGAAACAGTGTTGGCTTCGATGGTTTAGTGTCCCAAGGGCAAACCTCAACGAACCGCTACTTACAGTTTCTTTTCTGCAAACATACAGTGGCTCCACTTTCTGGATTGTAGAAACATGCATGCGTAGTAACGCATTCAACCCAAGACTTCCAGACTTGCGCAAAGTGTTCATAAAGAACAGAAGACCTCATTTTGTACTATTATTACACATATCTCTTCTGAATCCGTTGTGTTTTGTGCATCACCATTACAAAGTGTCCTACATGAGGTGCTGTGCGGCTCCTTCCAACAATAAGGATGCTGCTAGCATGTAAAGAGGCTTGCACAAATGTAATTTCGATTTAATGTTTTGGTTAGGGTTATGTTTACATTGACGCCACAGAACACCCAAGCTATCACAAAGGTTGGGAGTTCTAATAAGGGAAGGCTGGTTTGAGTAAAAAAGGGACCAACTTAAGAGTTGCGGGGAGAGCACACACAACAAGCCGTGGACTTGATTTCCTCAGGACTTTGAAGAATGAAGAATGGGACGAAGACGTCTCAGATGAAGGATGACTAATAGCAAAAATAAATTTTGTTGGATTGTACTTTTTCATTTTTTAAATGGAAGATTGTGTGGAATGTCCTGCTGAATATGTGTAATCGGTGGAACAGATGGTTGGTGAACATCTACGAGTTAAGATTTTCTCTTGATGTGCATGAGAAAATAGTGTACTGTGGTGTAAAATGTTTCATTTTGCTAACTTTTCTCATGTCTTATTTACAAAAATGTATTATTTAAGCATGCAAGTTTTCTATCGTTTTTATTCACCCTATTGCCAAAAACTATATTGAGTTAAATGTTAGAACTCTGTGAAATTAATATATGGTAATAATTCTTATTTATTTTTTACAAACCACTGCCCAGAAATGCAAATGACTTTAAAAGATGTACCAGGCTTGCACCAATCACCAAACGCACCCTTTAATTGGCTCGCCTGAACACAGTTCAGGCAAGCTCTCATGTCATTCAATAGGTATGGGTATGACGTATACAAACGGTAGCAAAATACAGTAAGCATAGAGAGATTTTTAGGAGATCTCATCTGCATTTTTAAAAAAGTCATTTCTACTGTTTTTTGCTATATTATAATAAATAGTGGTTTATCTCAACAGCAAAATATTTTAATAACTTGGACATGCTTTTTATATATTGTTTCAGGTTGGAGTGTTTGAGCCTTGAGTGGTTGTGTGAAAAAGTACAGTAGTGTGTCACCACACAGCTATCGGAGCAAGTCACAAATGTGTTGAGTATTTTAATTTGTGTTTTTGTTTCACATAAGAGCGTTCCGTATAGCACCGATTTTCATTGCATGTAATAATTTTAACTTACAGGTTATAAACTAAGTTTTGCATGCGACATACAGTAAAACCACACACTTTACTTTTTCGGGTTTGCTCTCTTCCCTGACGTATAAAGGTAAGTTACATGGAATGCAAAGCTATTCTTCTAAATGAATTGTTGTATCTTAATAAGCTGTGACTGCTGTACTTTTTCACAGGGTCGTGTATAGCACTGCCTTTTAACGTGAGTGTAAATACTGTCTTGTTTTCAGTTGTTGTGTTTAAAAAATATATAAATCAATGGAACTATGAAAGATCTACCATGTATCATAGTGACTTTATCTCAAATGTATAGCTATATTGATTGATATATATATACAAATAGAAAAAGTATGACTATTCAGGAAAAATAAAAATCTGATACTGTGGCCATATTGAGAAAATATATAATGGGAAAAAAAACTTCATGGATGTCATGACCCTGCCAGTCTTTACTTTGAAGAATGAGAATGTGTTTAAATGCACACTCTTACACTGCCCTGCCTGTTACAGAATAAATCATACAGATCTCAAACTGAATTCTGTTTCTTTTGACTTTATTTATTAAGCGTAACACTGTCAAAAGCGATGCAAACAAAAACAGTTAAAAACAGTGGTGTTATATTAGAAGCTTTATTAGTTAATACAAATAAAGTTGTTTATATTAGGTCAATAATTGTAATTAAATGGCTTTAAAAGGAAAAGTTATACCTGTTTTCTTTTTTTATCTTATTTATATTATCTTATTTACAAAGCACATTTAAAAACAACAAATGCAACACCAAAGTGCTGAACAATCATAACATGCAATGAATAAAAGTAATCACAGTTATAGGTAATATTACACCCAACGCTGCAAGAATAATATAAAAATCCTACAAAGATAACGCCGAAATTTGAAGATATCACCGTGATACACACTTATTGATGATGCATCGGATCGGATGGGTCTGATGACGCGGTGTGACGTGTCTCTGATACGGTTCCGCCGTGAGTCGGTGAAGCACATATCTTTGTGTGTGTGCGCGCGCGCAGGAACACGCCACACATCAGTTGCAGATCACCGTTACACCGCCATACGTTTACCGAGCACTCAGAGGATTGAGACATGGACTCAGACGAGGGCTATAACTACGAGTTTGATGATGAAGAAGAGGAGGAGGAAGAAGAGGAGGAGTGCAGCGAGGACAGCGGCGAAGAGGAGGCCGAGGATGACACGCTCGACCTGGGCGAGGTGGAGCTGCTGGACCCCGCGGTGGCCGGAGGAGAGCGCGACGAGTGTGGCGACACCGGCGGCGGGGGCCTGGGGCCCGGTCATGAGGACGAGGACTACCGCTTCGAGGTGCTGACCACCGAGCAGATCCTCCACCACATGGTCGAGTGCATCAGGGAGGTGAACGAGGTCATACAGGTATATAATAAATGCGTTTTTACGCCCTTTTCTAAGTTTATGGGAGTTTGTTATTGTGGATGACTGAGTTAGCGGCTAGCTAACGTGAACCCAGGAGGCCGAATATTGTGAAATTAAAGCGTTTCTTTATAAATGAAAGTGTTTGATTTCAGAGGGGTTTGTGTGCATTTGGCTTGTTGTTTTGTTGCAATTATTGACAGATTTTTTGTGGCCTAGCTGAAATGTGTGAATTTAGTCCTGCTAGCGCGACCCGGTTTGCATAGGCTGAAGTTTGCTTGACAGCTCTCGCAGATTAAATCAAAACAATCCGCATTTATTGAATCTTTTTAATGTATTTAAATGAATTCGTTTTTGTTTGTAACGTCTTGTTGTTTTGAAGCAGGTTGAAATTTAGCGCTGTCACTGGTTGACACTTGGCTAATGCTAATTTGCTAGCAGGGTTGTTGACGCTACACAATTATTTAAACGTTGATTCTTTCAGTGAAAACACCAACAAAGAGACCCTTTGAATGGATTTCAATATATTTTTGACAAAACATATAACATTTGTACAGCACTACATATATTTATCAAACTGGCATCTCAGGGAAAACTTTGGGGTAAAACGTCAGATCGGTGTTATTAACGTACAGAGATAAATGACATGTGTATTGCCTGTTGTGTGTTTTGTGTTTTTAGATAGCTTACAAAACAATGAAGGTTCATGTTAGATCCAGTAGCTTTCCCGTTTAAAAAAAGAGCCCAGTCTATATCCACTGACTTGGATGTCTTGAATAAAGAGAGAATAAAAGCTTATTTTTATCATACAATAAATATTGGACAATAATGTTATGTTATTGCACAATATGTTAAGTTGAAGAATGTTCAATAAACGACACATTGCTCCATTTACTTACATGTAAGAGTATGAACACATTTTCTTTAAATATCCTCTATTGTGTTGCACACAAGATAGTCAAATACAGATTTTGAATGTCGTGGGTGTAAATAAATCACGACTGAACCTTTATGTCACATAAATGCAAAGAATAAAATAATAGCCCCCGGCTGATTTGTTACAGCTGCATAGATATATAGTGGAAGGAAAATCTGGCCTTCCTTTAAATGAGCACCAGTGTCGGGTTAGCATTTGAATGATCTGTCATGCAGTTGACCTTCGCTTACGCCTTGGTTACGTTTTACGCAGTCCTACCTTAGTTACTTGCTGTCCTCAATTGTCTGACAGACCTTTGCTCTGGAGCTGATTACAAATTTGCATATTGCATTACGTAATACCTAATGTCACAATTGTTTGCAAAAACTGAATGATTTTAATCATTTAGAAAGTTGTGCATGACTGCTAGTTTTGCTTTGATGTGTGGAAGATGATCAACGACCAGTAGCATGTTTAACTTCTGTAATTATATAGATATTTAAATATCTTGACAATAATATTGCAATAACTATCACAAAATATTATACATGATATTTTGCACAGTTCATGTGGTATAGTAAAACACAGGTCTGATATTATAAATTTCTATGTGGACTTAAACATCCCAGGTATCAGTGTTGTATTTCAAATCCTTTTATTGTCATCATTAGGGACACGTCCTGTCCTTTCCAATGCCCCGCCCCCAATTAATCGATACTCGTTTTTAAACCTGTCCAGAACTCAAAATTAAATATGGTCAAAAATGCCCATCCCTACCAGATCAGAAAATATTGGTTGAAAATGTTCAGATTCTTTATTGCACTTTATACTATTAAATAAAATAATCGCAAATTATCCGCATATTGCTCATTTACAATATGTCTACACAGGCCCAGATTAAGAATTCTGAGGCCCCTGGCACGAGTGTCTTTGGACACCCATGCACACACGTGTGCACAATAAAGTTTTAAATAAGCCTATAGAGTACTATGTGTATGAGACGCCTCTATCTTATACAGGATTACATTGACAAGTTACAAACTATGATCTCAACCTGAAGGACAATATCAAAACCTGTACACATCCTCCATTATACAGGATTAACACCACATGATTGCAACAATGCTTTCCTGGACCACCAACTACAACAATATTTAAACGGCCCTGCAACAATGTGTCATGCATTCTGACTTCTTTACAATGTTAAATGTGATGTGTTCTCATGCTTAACATGGTCAACTTGTCGAGTTAAGCGTAGTATCTCTGTGCTCGATACACTCCCCCAGCGATCGTACAGGTTTTGGAAAGTTTTTTTCGAACATATAAAACTGTTTCGCAACAACTTTTCTTAGTCCCTTGTTGGACAATTCTCGCGGATAAGCACGCGGAACGGCCACAGGAGAGCAGGAGCATGCGCAGACGTCACTTTGACTTGTAAGCAGGAGAGAGAGAGCATACGTTCACGAAGTTCAGGTGTTTGTTTGTTCAATGCATTTGGGTGATGAATTTTATATAAACGGTGGATATAACGCTGGATTTGGAGATCGTTTGATACTGATATATGGAGCTGTCCCAGCGCTAGAAGATGCCGGACATGAACCGCATGCAATGAGTGAAACTGATGTCTGTGTTTTGTTGACAATGGGTGCTTTGGTTCAGACTACCCCTCCCCCCCCACACACGCCGTATGTTTTCGGAAACAATCGTAAAGCTGTATCTATCTTTTATAATGTGATCAAACTAAATACTATTCTAAGATACGAAGTATACAATACTACTCTATAGGTACTCAAGATTGATATGAGCTTGGCAGAAACCCTGTGTGTTACACCTGCTTTAAGACATTTCCCTGCATACTGTAACTCACTGGCATATTCATGAGCACACACACTTCCGCACCTCTACATATTAATTCAGTTCCACAATTCCCACACAAACTCGCCGGATTCACAAAACTCTTCTGAAGAGAAAATATAAGAACTTTCTGTAATTTATCTTAAGTGCAATTCTCAAATATTTTCATCTTCATTTTTTCTAAGAATAAACGGGCAGAATTTGTCAATGATTAGACTTAGAGTAATTTGCCAAAAAACACTGTGGATTATCTAATAATGAGGCTAAACATTGGTTAAGTAAGGCAGTTACTGATCAACATTATATCAAAATAAGAAAAACCACCAAATAAATGTAAAAAAACTTGTACCTTTTAAGAAGACAGTTATGAAAACAACTTGCCTCGATTTTAAAGCATTTTAAAGTGACTAAACATCCTTATTTATTAACAATCAGTTGAAAGAAAGTGGCAGATAAACATGCTTCGCGATGTCACACTTCATGTCATACACAAGTTATAGAAGCATATGTGAAGATTGTGCTATTCTCAGAAGTCTCAAATTCATTCCTGTGGGATTTTCAGTACAGCTTGTCTAGGCAAACAAAAGTAAACAAGGGTACTTTAGGGCTTAGTAAATTGTCACTAGTTGCAAGTTAGTAGAATTTGAGCTTCTTGATTTGTGATGAGTTAAACCAGACGTCCACCTGTCACTCATTATTGTGTCTGTTTCAGAACCCAGCGACAATAACTAGAATACTCCTCAGTCACTTCAACTGGGACAAAGAGAAGCTTATGGAAAGGCGAGTGACTTTCACAGATACGTCAACACAGGATTTGCATTGCCAGCCCGTTGGTGTCGTTGTTTAAACTATTTCTTCCCCGTAATGATAATAAATATGAATTTAGCTCATGATTAGTTTTTCTAACAGCGTCTTGTGTTACAGGTATTTTGATGGAAATCTGGATAAGTTGTTTTCAGAGTGCCATGTGGTAAACCCCAGTAAAAAGACCAAGACACGACAAATGAGCACACGCTCTTCCAGTCAAGATTTGCCCTGTCAGATCTGCTATCTCAACTACCCAAACTCGGTAAGTTTATAACCATTCTTAAAGCTGTAGAATTTCACAGAAAAGAGACAAATCTCTTATGTTCCTTTTTAACAGTATTTCACAGGTCTAGAATGTGGACACAAGTTCTGCACGCAATGCTGGGGCGATTATTTAACCACCAAAATTATCGAGGAAGGGATGGGACAGGTGGGTTCTTATCAACCTCATAAATCTGACCTAAGGGTTCTTTTTCTAAAAAATTGTGCCTTTGTTTTTCCAGACCATCTCGTGTCCTGCTCATAGCTGTGATATTCTGGTTGATGATAACACCGTCATGTAAGTGCTGCCATACGTTTGGCTTGACCATGCTTATGAGGTTGTTTTGGTAAGTTGTAACCTGTGGGTTTTATTTGCAGGCGACTGATCACAGATTCTAAAGTGAAGTTGAAGTATCAACATTTAATCACAAATAGTTTTGTAGAGGTACGTTTTTCATTTTTGTTGTGCTTATTGCTTTTGGGCAAAAAAGGTTTTGGGAATACTTCAATTGAAATGAAAACAGAAATGGCAACAGTGGGTTTTTATGCTAAGTCAAGCACTCCTCAAATTCATCTAAACAATGTTCATTTTTAACGAAATTTCCTCAGTGAATACCGTGTAGATAAAATATTGGTCAGTTTTCAGTATAGATGCGTTATGTGTCATGGCTTGTCTCTCTGCTCTCATACAGTGTAATCGACTGTTGAGATGGTGTCCGGCTCCTGACTGCCATCATGTGGTCAAAGTTCAATATCCTGATGCCAAACCAGTACGCTGCAAATGCGGGAGACAGTTTTGGTAAGAGAGGTTCATTCATACATCATACAGCCCATTTAAATTGCATAATCTGATGTTTACTTCCATTTAAAAAGGATTTGCAGTAAGGTAAATGCATAAGATTTGGTCTTAAACGTTGCTGATAGAAAGTTAAATGGATCTGGGTATTGGGCAGGTTAAAAATAAAGAATTTCTCATCAGATGAAAGGTGATAAAATATTGCAAACATCTTTGAAACCAACCCCACCTATTGTTTTTCCTTAAGAATAAGTATTGATTCAGAAACACCAGTGTCATAGTAAACCCAGGTTGTAATGTCATATTTATTTGTTTCTCAATCTCTATAACCAGCTTCAATTGTGGAGAAAACTGGCATGACCCTGTGAAATGCAAGGTTTGTTTTTTATACTGTATCAGTATTTCAGCACATCAGACGTTTCCCTCTGTAATATATGTTTCTCACTTTTATAGTGGCTGCGGAAGTGGATTAAGAAATGCGATGATGACAGTGAAACATCAAACTGGATTGCAGCAAATACCAAGGTACACGTGTCTTACAGAGACATTGAAAACAAGTGACAGTTTTACTTGCATATATACGGAAGTTCTGTAAAACCATCAGTAGAATGTGGCACTTTACATTATCTTCGAGTTAAACCAACTGGTCATTTGTTTAACAAACGTGACTTATTTGACTGCCAAAAGAGTTCAAATTGAGTAATCCCTGTGTTCCAAAGCTATACCCAATGTCAGCTTTGCTACAAAAGAAGCTTAAAAGAAAGACATTGATGATATTTTCTATGCAGTGCTTTTGTATCGAGCTTGATCGTAACGCAGGATATCCCTTTTTTTCCTTTTCTTAGGAATGTCCCAAATGTCATGTGACCATCGAGAAGGATGGAGGCTGTAATCATATGGTGTGTCGAAACCAGAATTGTAAAGCAGAATTCTGCTGGGTTTGTCTCGGCCCTTGGGAGCCCCACGGCTCTGCTTGGTGAGTCCCACTGGCCTCGCGTGACCTAACACATACTGAGCACAAGCAGTTTTATTATGAAACATAACCCCAAAACAATGTATTTTGTTTTGTTACAGGTATAACTGCAATCGCTACAATGAAGATGACGCAAAGGCAGCCAGAGATGCTCAAGAGGTAATGCCGTTTTGATCTTTTTATATTACAATGAGCTCCATTTAAAAAGCCCAACATACGGTTGGGGATGTGGCATAGTGGTTGTATTTCAGAGCAACTTGGATGCTGCGCTGTCCTGTTTACACCAGGAAGAAGATTCCAATATAACCGTTGTATGTGTTGTGTACTTGTTGCAGCGTTCCCGCGCGGCTCTGCAGCGCTACCTCTTCTACTGCAACCGCTACATGAACCACATGCAGAGCCTGCGCTTCGAGCACAAGCTGTACGCGCAGGTCAAGCAGAAGATGGAGGAGATGCAGCAGCACAACATGTCGTGGATCGAAGTGCAGTTCCTGAAGAAGGCCGTGGACGTACTGTGTCAGTGCCGCTCCACGCTCATGTTCACCTACGTCTTTGCCTTCTACCTCAAAAAGAACAACCAGTCCATCATCTTTGAGGTGAGCGGGCGGTGTCATACACTTGTTTTCTTTGTGCATTGATTACAAATCTTGATGTTATTCAGCGATCTGAAGCAATAGCTGCTGACAGATATGACGATGTTGAGCCAGCATAATGTGATTCCAACAAATGTTTCACTTAATATAAGCTCGCACTAGGGTTGCGCGGTATACCGGTTCTGGAAATTTACCTGTACATGTTAGTTTTAAAACGGTTCAATACCAGAATTTTGCTAATTTCGGTACTTGAAACGCTCCTGTTACAATGTTCACCGCTATGCGGTAGTATGCCACAGAACTGACGCAAAAAGAACAAGATGAATCACTCTACAAGCATTTTTCCGATCGTTTAAACTGAGACACTGTGAGGGATTTATTCCAAATCTGCTCTTTTTACTTTTGCAGAGAGATCTTTAGATGTTTTACAGTGTAATGCATATTCTAACGTTTCGAAGCGTCTGTACATCCCCCTTCAACGGCATACTGTATATAGCATATATAACTTTATCTCTCATCCAGACATCTCAGTTACCCCACTAATCATCATGAAGTTCTATTTCAGTTCCGTGTCTTGTATATGTTCTTATTCTGTCAATCGCTGTTATGTCAAAAACACAAAAGGTTCACATAAGCACAGTTTTTTTGTGTTTTAAATGTAATCACATCAAAAAGAATTTGCCATAGAGTGACAGTAACCTAATAAATCTCATATTAAAGAGAAAATAAAACTTTTGTAGCTTTATTTAGAGTCATTGCATATTTATTTAATATTTTGTTTTATTCATCTTAAATTTTACTGTTAAATCGACCAACTTAAAACATTTCATTGTTGTTCAAAATGTAATTGTTCATATTTGTGGGATTATGATGATGAATCTATATAATCTTTTTTCAATACTTTACAGTGTAGAAGAGAAAAAATAAAATTGTGCACTTAAGTATTAATATTTTTTCTAATAATTTATTTTGGGGCTGGTTATTGATCACCTTTGGTACATATCTGGTACCGATATTACCTGTATTAGATTCTGGTACCATACCGAAGCCAAAATTTTGGTGTTGAGCCAACCCTTCTGTACAAATCAGACGGCCCAACTACGCCATAACTTTGTAATTATATATAACATCAGAATAATAATACAATCAAGGCTCACTTTATAAATGTGGAGCTCGCGCTGTGTAAAGATGTGTCTCTGGGCAGCTCGTGCCTTTATAACACCGTAGGCCGATGTCATCGTCTTTCACTGGAGACATCGCCTGATGACGATTTGGTAAACCTCGGCCAACCCTAGTTGTCACTACACATTCAGTTGGGATGTAAGAAAGTATGTTAACACAAAAAATGACAAACATGAGTTTATTTAAAACTCTTTTTGTTTTCCAGAACAATCAGGCTGACTTGGAGAACGCTACAGAAGTGCTCTCAGGATATCTAGAGCGAGATATCTCACAGGATTCTTTGCAAGATATCAAACAGAAGGTTCAGGATAAGTACAGGTGAGGGAGTCAAAATGCACAAGATTATTCGTTTTTGTGCTTTAGATGCAAAAATTTATCAAATAAAAGTATATGTTTAGTTTGGAGGCTTGTTGCTTATTATTTCTACTGTGTGTTAGTGACTTTTATACTTTTTTTAAATGTTGCTCATCGTTTTGAGTGGCAGCAAAATCAATTTAGTGTTTTATGTGCAGCGGGTAATATAAACAGATAATAAGATGATTTATAGATGGATTCATGTTAAGTTACGTTAGCTCTACGCACCAGACCACCCGCCTGATCTATTATAGACCTCTTGTCACAAACTGTTGAGAATTCCACTAAAGATCCAAATATTTAAACAATAGCAGTGAGCATCATCTGCGTTTGTCTCCCTGTGCAGATACTGCGAGAGTCGACGGAGGGTTCTCCTGCAGCACGTTCATGAGGGCTATGAGAAAGACTTGTGGGAGTATATAGAAGACTGAACAGGACTGATCATTATAACAGTGAACGTGCGTCAGTGAAAGGCGTCGGCCATCGCCACACACCCTCCACACTTCGCTTTTACGTTACATCTGGATTTTTGTCATTATTTAGAGTTTAAGTTAATTTTACTGAAATAAAAAGGTAGAATATTCAAATAAAACTCCTACGTCAGTATTGAAGTCTGTAAGAGTCGATTGTGGATGCGGCACGTGTTCCATCCTCAATAATCCGTTTTCTTTTTTTAAAGTGCTTTTTGTCATTTGTATGAAGTTGTTTTTATAGTTTGGCTTGTCTTCAGCATAGCTTTACAGATCCGAGCCATGCAGAGAGTGTTTGAGGAATGTTCGGCTGGGTGGCTTTTCTTTATGCAGCGGAATCGTGTGTTTCAAGCTGTAACGGCACACATGCGTGGAACACATCTCGTTTTGCTTTTTGAGAAATATTTATTCTTTACAGTTATTCAAGAATGTGTTTAAACAACGCGAGAGGCCGTGTGACAGTTTTGCCTCTTTTGCTGGAGGTTGGACAATTTTGGGAAACTTTGCACACCCAAATCAGAGGCACAGGAACAGTAGCTTTAATAGGATACAAATATAACGCATTTGAACGCGACATGGGGTCATATTTCATCCCAGAATCCATTTTTTTTTATGATGTTAAACATGTTAAAAACTTGATGCACAACATCTGTCACTACTGAAGTACACATTAATACTTTTTAAACGTAAATCCAGTAAAACATTTAAAGAATTTATGACTAAAGTTAGTGGTTCCAAAATAAATGTTGTTATTTTAAATATATACATTTTGGTGGGGATGAAATATGACCTGGATGTTTTTTGAAAGTTTTGGTGAGAAATCACCATATTGCTCTAGTTGACAAAGGCTAACCCTAAAGCTTTCGAGGATGTTTTTGTTGAGTTGAGATTGACTGGAGCATGAATGTTGTTACGAACCATCTCATCTCAGTTAATGTTCACCTGATTATTTCTCTCTTCTGTTATATTCATCACACTACCAGATGTTTCATGAGAGCAAACTTGAGTGACATTCACTCACAAACACCTTACGTCTCAAATGTGTTTTTCCCTCTTCTCATTTTTATCAAACCTATCTTTTGTAGTGTGAGATGAGGCTGATGGTAAAGCACTGTTGTATTTTTTTACATCACTGGCGGGTTATGAAGCTTATTGGTACTATTAAGCACTATGTGGAGCAGATAGAACTGAAACCCTGCGTAGTCGAGCCAGGCTGTTAAAAATTAAGGCTTTGCTGTAAACCAATGAGGCAAGCGATGTGTTTACACTAAAATGACGACAGACTTCAGACTCTGTACAATGTTGCTGGTTATGACACCCTTCCTTCAGAGTATTAAATCTTTTGTTTTGCAACTTATGAGGCACTGTTTATTTTTCTTGCGAGATCATTCTTCACCTGTTGGAATTGTGCATGGTCATAATTCTCAGTGCATCAATGTGTATGTACAGTAGGTTACATTGATCTACACAGTTTTACGGTCCTCAAAATTGGCGCCAAGAGTTTGTGCCCATGTCGGTTTTGTGTATTCCTCATTGATTAAATCTGAGGAGCAACAGTGTTGCCTGTGCTAAAGGATGAGAGTTCTTCACCAAAGTGTGAATCTTTACGTTAAAAGTGATCAGTCTCTTATTTAGAGTCATGTTCGTCTATGGTGGCTTTCCTGTGTTATAACCATTCTTATAAAAATGTCCTATTTAAATAAATCCCATTCAGAAATATTTGAGTGTCTGGATGGTGCTTTCATTTAATAATGCATGACATTTGATGTATATGATTCACTAAAAAACAACAGAATTGAATGCAATTTAGTTGCACAGCACACAACATGGAAGTAAACTGTCATTAACAGATATTATTACTGTATATGTTTATATTTCAAAGTAAATATTTGCTCTTTTTAGTTTTTATGTTACTTTTAGTTTAATTCTTAGCCATTTTGTTACATGCTTTATATATTTGTTGGAATTTGAGGTTAAATTATATATTTTTTGTTTATTTCAAATGAATAATTTAAATTGCTTAAGATATAATTTGATGTTACTCATCATGATTATCGATAATGTGTTAAAACTACAGCTGTAGTTTAAACACAAAAGAAGATATTTTTAAGAATGTTGGTAAACTAAACACACGTGCAGATTTTTGGGTTGTAGAAAAGGTGGATCATGTTGTAGCTGTAAAATGGCTTGAGCCAAGTGGCACTGAAAACCTTTTGACACTTTTCATAATAAGATTGAAATCTCTATTTTGCGAACTATGCTGCATTGTTTCTAAATAGGCAAAGTATGGATCACAAAGTCTCAGCCACGGGTACTTGGCACACTTTTATGGAAACACTTCAGCAGACTCGAAGTCGTCCTCTGATTGGTTGAATTCGACAGGATTTTCGGGAGACGTTGCTTTATTAAACAACACTAATCCGTCTGATCCGATAAAAAAGCTGTTGTTTCGTATAGGTGAGAATGAGCATTCATCACGATCAACTAAGTGCCGGATTATAAAGTATGCGATGATCAAAGTATAACCCTTGCTGTAAACCCTTGAAACATATGTGAACGCACACCTATCTGTTATCACAAGGAATTTCTATGGCCATAGACATTACGTGCCGCAAAACAAAGTGTGATTGGTTGATTTATTAAAGTATCCGTGTCGCTTTATAGAAATAAAGCTGAACCAATTGAGTGAACTTGACTGTCTCAACGTCGTCTTTACTCACTATTAGCGCTTTGATGGTTGGTTGATTTGCAATTTATGGGAAAGTTCCCGGACCTCCACCAAACTATCTTTATTCGTGTTTCAAAGATAAACTGAGGTCCTAGGGTTATCCAATAACAATTCATGACACAATTTTAATTTTTAGGTGGAGTAACCCTTTAATGTAAATGAGAAGTCAATTTATTGATTGTTAATCGATAATAGGAATTTGTTTGAATATACATCCCTAGCAACCAGATCAAACATCCTAGTAACAAGCTTAGCGACCGCTAACCAGCTTATAGAGCCTTACGACGCCTAGCAACCAGATAATAACCACTATAGCAACACCTATGAAAATTCAAAGTGCAGATCTATGAACACTTAAATGGCCGATATGACCATCAACTCATTTTAATGGGCCATTCTACAGAATTCGTGCAAACTGTTGTCCCACAAAAATAAAACATGTAAAAAGCATTAAAGTACTGATATCTTAGTTGTTTAATAAGATCCTTCTGTTATCTATTGAAACCCACAATAATACTTATAATATCAGTAAGCGTAATTTATTTAAAATCCTAATTTATTGGGTATTTTCAGTAGGGTGATGGGTTTTCCGAACCCAAACCCTTAAAGAGCACGCGCCCCGCGATCCCATTTTTCAACCTTTATTTTGTGTGTAATGTTGCTGTTAGAGCATAAATAATACCTGCAGAATGATAAAGCTCAAAGTTCAGTGCCAAGCGAGATATTGTCTTTAACAGAATTCGCTTTTCAAGGACTACAGAGAATGACTGGATCGGCTACAGCCCTCTACTTCCCGGGTACATGATGTCACTATTTCGAGTGTTTTTAATAACCTCCACCCACAGGACTACGCCAAAAAAGGAGCGAGCCGCTGGAGTAGTGTTTGTAAACGTTTGACTGAGCTACGCGCCAAACTACTTTCACTTTTATCACAGTCCTAAAGCTGGTAATAATAATTCAGCTACACACATTCTAGGATAACCAACGGTCAAATAACAGCTTCCATGACTTTAACATCGGATATGAAAGCTGTTCTGTGTAATATACTGATATTGTGTGTGTGTGCATACCTCTAAAACACTTCTATGAAACGTCCTCTGAAGTCCTGCTTGCAGTCTCCTAGTGAATATGCTTGTTTTATTATCCAATATAAAAAAGCAAAACTAACACTTCTGTTATTAGTGTTAATTCATTTAACCTGTCCGACGCCATTCAGTCTGGTGTCATTTCCCCTCGCCATAGTAGGAGAAAAATGTTTATTCTCTAACAAAGATTGAAGTTTGCGTATGCACTAGCAGACCTCTGTTACACTTCGATCGATCCGCATGTTTTTAAACTGATATAGAGAAGTTGACTCCATTGTTACTGTTTATTGCTAAAAGCCAAAGTTTATGAATACACGTTCACTGAGAGGGGCACCGACCAATCTCAACAGCCTGAGATGGGGAAGCCAATGAGGAAAGACCTGGTCAGCTTTACCAATCAGAGCATTTAGGCATTGTTTTGGTGGAAGTGAGACAGCGATTAACAATAGACTATAGCGTTTTTTTTAATTAGAAACATGAAAATCCATTGTTAAACAAAGAGTGAAAATGATGTAACTTTCTTTGCATTTTTTCCATTGTTGTTTTAAAAAATATCTATTTTTGATGTTTTTGAGAAAGTGAAGTTAAAAACTAAGTAATGTCACAACAAGCATTTTTTCTGCAATTAAGCAAACTTTTTTGTGAGTTATTCCATAAAATTTTGTCTGTACATCTGTTCAGAACTGTGCTTGTTTACAACATGCGGATTAGCATCTTTGAGCTAGGCTCGAAAGTATTCAAAAATTGGCACTTCCAAAACAGTCATGACCGAAACGGATCACTGGATATTATTGTTTGATGTTTTGATATAATGTGACATATCGGAAATCGGTATGATACTTTTTTTTCCTTTTACAAAGAAATATTGGATTCAAAATATGGAAAAATTACATGTTATAACAAAAACAAAAAATGAATGCGAAAAGTAGATTTAAATAGAATCTTAATATGTATCCATGATCCTTCTTATTAAATTATTTATTATTGTGTTTCGGTAGTGACAAAATATGGGCAGAAGAAAATTATTCCAAAACTTTTAACAAAATTAAAATTTACTGCAAAATTATTAGAAATACAATTTGCACACAAACCCATTTTTTTCCCAAGATGTTTCCAACTCTGATTTTGCACCAATTCTGTATAATGGTGCATTAATAACATGAAATAAATGACACTTTACTGAATTTACAAACACATTACCAGTGCCGCATTGCGCCTAACAGGCTAACGCAACTTTGGGCCCCCTCCCCAGTTATATTCAAAAATTGGTAAACCAAGTGTGCAGTCAAAAATGCGCTCGTTACACTCATTAAATATAAGAATAAACACGTCATAATCCCAAAAGTGGGCTAAAATTATGTACGTACAGTGAACAATATTATCGAGTAATAATCTTACAAATAAGAACCAGCCCGTTAAATAAAATGAATTACATATAACTAACCACCACTTAAAGAGCTTCTTCCTGCTCTTCTTCAAAGAGAATTCCTCAATTAAATCCTTAAAATCAATCTGACACACAATGTCATTATCACTTGACACTACTGTCAAACGGTTCAGTCTTTTTTCATGCATTGATGTCCTCAGTTTATTTTCTAAAGTCCCAATTTTTAAAATGACCTCTCTCATGAGGCATGTGACATATGGGAGGGTGAGAAAGATCCTTAACGCAATTTCAACATTGGGAAAAGCTCACTGGACTCTGGAGTACCTGCTTTTCTTTGAGGATAAGCATTACATTTCTATGCGAGAGGTCATTGGTCATGGAGCTACAAACACAATAAACTGAACAACAAGTTAATCACGGAAATGTTCATGTAGATCTTAACAATATTTTTTAACGAGACTCTGTCAGGTAGCACGTATGGGGGGTTAAAAAAGCCCCATTAGTGTCAGGTTTCTTCGTATGCTGTCATATTTTCTTACATTTTCATTTGACATGTTGAGGTGACGAAGATGTCCTTTAAGTACTGCATGTCAGTTTTGACTCTTGATTTGGGTGTGTGATAACGATGCTCTCTCTACATAACGAATGCATGATTGCATCAATCAAAGCGTGTTTACAAACTCAAAAGAGAATTGTCTCGGGGGCCCCCTAGTGTTCGGGGCCCTGGGCTGCAGCCCATGTTTGCCATTAAGATAACGCCGACCTGGACATTACCTTATCACTAAAGTTGGGAAAAACTCTAAGTATGCTGGTGTTTGGTCCAGTGCTTTACCTGTTCACTTGAAGATCTTGGTAAAGACCCCAGCCAGTTGGTCTGCGCAGTCCTTCACAACACATCCAGTGAAGCCATCCCATCCAGCAGCTTACCTCGGATTCACAGCCCTCAGTGTGAGCCTCACCTCATACTCCCCCACTTGTCGGAAATGTCTCCGATTTCAAAGACGTATTATATTTGCGCCTGCTTGACATACATTTTGTCATCACTGGGCCATATGGTCTTGGAAAACTATTCAACAGGATTCCGCAGATTTGTCCACACATTTTTCACGGAATCACATTGTTTCTGGCCCTAGTCACTACCGATCATAGTCTTTACTCGTAAAGTGAATTTCGTTAACAATGCTTTCAACCTTTAACACTGAAGAGATTAGATCCAACACTGCCTCTGTGTCCGTTTATTCACCTCATGCATGCATCAGCATTGGTTATTTAGGTTATTGATTAATTAGCGGTTGACTTACTGTCTAGACTACCGTCCAGATTGTAAACAATGGAAAAACGGCTTCCACCAAAGCCATTAACCTTTAGCTCCAAGTTGTCTCTGTTAACCACGATTTGTTTTGGAGAGAGGGCATCTTGTTGATTCTGTGGTGTGTGACGATTTCAAAAGTCTGCAGCAACTGGCCAACGCTGTTCAACTTCACCACGTATCCATCAGGGAACTCAAACAAGCAGAGCATACGTTCCACATGATGGCACGGTTGAGATACGACTTGTATTTAGTTTAGGATCATCTGCAGTCTGAGTGTTAAGATCAAAACACTTGATATTGATTCGCAAGAGGACACGTGGTCAAGTAAAGTGTCACCTGTTGGCCATCAATTCTGCGAATCGCAGCGAAAACCCTTGCCTGTCGTCCGTGTTCAAGCGCCTCTTTCTGTAAACACTTCATACTCTGAGGCGACAATTTCTGAAAGAAAAAAACCCACACACAATAATAACATGTTAACATACACGCAAACTTAACAGAAAGAAAAACGTGGAAAGAATATTGAAAGTAGACTTACCATCAAGAAGATGTCTGTCTGGAAAGGGAATCTCTTCCATTACATCAGCAGGACGAGCTGCTGGATTTAGTTCCTCCCCTGGGAGCTATTCTTGGGCAGCTTCACCATTTGCTTCTTCTTTACAGTCCAGAAAGAAACTCAATTATGCATAATGAAAAACTTCACTGACATGAATCATTACTTGTTAATAGTTACACACATGAATAAACATACAACAATATGGCTCCAAAACGAATGTACATTTAAATGTAATACTCATATGGCAATAAATCATGATGGGTTCATGAAAGTAGCATTAGCAGGAGATCTACCATCAAGAGATGGTGAGACAGGTCTTGGCACTGAATCAATAGGACGAGGTGCTGGATTTATTTCCGATGGTCCTGGGTCCTCTTTCACAATCCAAAGAGAAAACCCATAATAAACATTCACTTACATGAATCATTCATAGTTACACACAATAAAGAATACTTTTGGGAAAGTTTGGCTAAAGTGTGTTCGTTTTATTTACATTTAAATTTGGTACACATAGGGCTGTCACGATAATGAAATTTGGCTGGCGATTAATTGTCTATTAAATAATACCCTTTGTATGGTTCCCAACAATGCGACACATACTGTATTGTTCACACAACAAGAAACCATTTTTGCGATACATGATTAGATGTAATTGTAACATGAGAGTTATCCCGGCAGAAAGCGGATCCACGTGCAGCATAAGAATTTTTTGAACAAAAAGACAAAGCACAAAATAACAGAAGAACAAAGACAAAGGAACTAAAATAATCCAAAGTACACTGCACATAAACACTGAGAGCAAGGTCAATCATTCAACGGCTGGGAAGTACTGGGGTTTAAATACACTAATAAGTGTGAAACAAGATAACTAGACACACCTGGGTCCAACTAAAAGTCCAAAAGACCGGGGAACACTGACTGTATTGTGACAAATACAAAGGACAAAGTCATTAAATAACATCTGGTCTGGTCTTCCCATTAAAGATAGTTGTGTTTGTAAAGAGTAACATTAGATCTACCTGCAGGAGTTATCACTGTGGGTTCTGGGACTGGTGTTGAATCTGAAATATTTAGGGTTGTGGTGCTAACTCGAAATCAGTCATAAGCCTCATTAGTTTCCGGGTCAGCTCATCTTCATCAGCTTTATTTTACCACATCCTTTTGTTAAAATTAGTATGTTAGTAAGTATGTTATTTGAATGTTATGTCAGAATTATTAGAAATGTTTTGTCAGCCTAGATTTTGAAATGCCTGCTGGCACAATGCGGTCATGAGCTAAAAGTTTCTTTAAGTAAATCAGACATTCATCTAAAGGCAACACAGATCAGCAAATCATCTGTTTGGTGTGATTTAGGACCCTTGAGACAACTGCAGTCAACCAGAGTTGAACAGATCACGTGATTTAGAGCTCTTATGAACTGTGCTTGTTTATTCTTTAATACTGTTTTAAGAGGTCTAGTTATGACGTCTGGGTGATTTCTACATTCAAAAACATCAGAATCAATAAGTAATAGGCTATTTTCGACACTGGTTTTGAGGCCAGCTCTGCAAATGCTCAGTTTTAATGGGCGTGCCACATTGAAGACTTTATAAGTAAACGTCCACTGCTTTGATTGGATAGCAGTAGTTGGAGTCATCTGTGAAGTTGATTTGAGACATAACATTCGGTTACACATTAGCACCATTCACAGTTTTCGCAGGGCATCTGTTTTATCTGGAGACCTCCTGTGATTTATAAATGATCTCCCCACATCGGTATTTCATGTGACGCATTCACAACGGATGATTTTACTCAAATTTACTGACTTATTTCCCGGATGTGATGGCAAGGCTTTGGGTATAGTTTGTATAGCATAGTTGTATGGTGTTTAATGATATATGACTGTTTGTTGACTTTAATAGGTGTTTATAGTCTTCTGCAAGTCCCCACAAAGTTAATAAATCCCCCATAAAAGTCATTTAGAGAGCCCTGTTTACAGTGCACCACAGAAAAGTGTTTGGTGCCAACTATTTCTGCTGACTAACTTGAAAAACATGGACAAAAACTTGTTCTTTGGTTTAAAAACAGCTGGTAAATAAAAATGCTTGTATGATTAATAATACATATGAATTGGAGGACGATGTGTAGATTCACAGCTATACTATTAATTTGAGTGTTTATTCATGTGATTTTCTATGGCGGTCATAAGGTGGTGCCTGAAACAAATTTTATTAAAGTTGGTACTTGATCTTAAAAGTTTAAGAACCACTGGTATAGGAGGAGTTAAAAAAAGCAGGTTTTTCGTAAAACATCATGATGGAAAAGGACATGTAGTGCTATTGTAGACATATAGACTTCATGACTTCATGCAGCCATGTAAAATATCTCATATTACAAAGATAAATGATACTGATTGCAGATACAATATATAAAATGATCACTAGATGGCTCCCAAACCTAACAAGAATTTTCTTAAACACTTAGCAAAGTGTCAAACATTCATGTGACAGTGGTTCAACAGTGGTTCAATGGGTAAAGCATTCTGTTAGCAGGGTAAAGGGTCGTAGGTTTGAGTCCTGATTGTATTCAGTCACTTCTGTTAAAGCATCTCAAGCATAAATTGAAAGTATTGGATAATGTGATTATGAGTTATATTAAAATCTGTCTGATATACAATTCTGCCACTAACACCTAAATGAATATTCAGAACCAAATTACATTTAATTTAAATATCATTAAAGTGTTTTAATTTTGTGTTTTCTTCAAAAAAGATGCTATTTTACAAGTAATCAAAGGACACACTTGAGAAATGTTGTAGTAAATTGGTTCCATATCTCCAAAAACACAGCAGAAACGTATAAAAAGAAAAGTATTTTTGCAAAGGGTATTGATAAGAAACATTAAAACTGTTTGAAAAACTGTTCAAATGTGTACCTGTATACAGGAACAGCTAGATAATTGTCTCTTGGGGAACAACACAATACACACAATAATTGTTTCCCCATTTCCAGTTTTTTATTTTGAGTTTGACAAGATCATACATAAACATATACATTTCATTGGAACTCTATTTGACAAAAAAACATTTAATTGTATGATTCTATAGGTTTAATCTAAACCTTAGTTATTCAAATTGAGTTGGACCGACTTAATTGAATGTGATTGAATGAGAATGAGTTTTTATGAGTGGGAGCTACACATATTTATTGGATGGAAATCCTGCCCTCAGTTAAATTATGTTCAACCAATGATTATATTTACATGTACAGTACAATGTTTTGTCTCCAAAAACTATTCTTTATTTTTCCATAAAGTTAGAAACTTTAGCTTTCTCTAAAACATTCTGCAGTGCCATTATAAAGAAATGAATGAAGTATAATCTAACACAAATGGAAGTCATTGATCTGTCGTTCTGTGTTTGTTGTGTATCATTTAGTAAGCTGGTTGCATCCTCCCTGTCAGAATGATGACGCACGATGTGCGCCACGCCCCCAGGAAATGCAACATTTTTGCAAAAACCGTAGTTACGCAATCGCATTGAAATGAAAATGAATGCTTTTGTTCTGTCCTTTATTTCATTTTATTTTCAAAACTCCAGTTTTAAATCCAATCATAAAGTTTCGTTCACGATATGTTACCTCTATATTAAAGCATATATAGTTTTGTATATAATATACATGCGCATACGTGTCTGCGTCATGCAAACCTAAAAGAGGTTCTAATAATATCTACCAATCAATTGTACATCCCTAATTTGACAAGACTAAAACTACAGTAGCCTACCTGAAGTTGCCTTAAACAAATGCAAATATGTTTTTTAAATACTGCATTCGTCAAAGTTTGAGCCCAAACTCATGCACTAACATTTCTCTGCGTATTAAACAAGACTGTGAGAAGTGTTCGGTTATGTCTTTTTGTCATCCAAATCGTTTTCGGGACCACCAGAACTCGACTTTATTTACTTTTTACGACATGTGAAATGTGGAAAGGCCACGCGCGAGCATCTGACTCGTTTTGATGAAGCCTGCAGTGGACTAAGTAGGCAACTGACTAGGATGTGAGACACAGCCCTGCCCTCTCAGAGCTCAGAGGTTTTTCGGGGGACTTACCGGAAACCAAACTTTTTTCAAGCATGAGACTTGTTACACTGCTGAAGTGGAAAGAGGAAAAAGAGCCGTATGAACAGAGTACCGTTACATTTCAGACTCCGAGTTCCTTGTTTTTCAGCGTCATGTTGGATGTGAGAAAGTCGAGGACAGGAGAATTCTTCCCTTTTAACCCGAGATAAAGTCCGGCGTCGAGCGGCTTCTGTTGTGCATTACGGGATTTTTGTATATAAAGAATATATATATAATGGAAGATGTGAGTATTTGATCAATCTTTCTATTTTGCTTTGTAAATGATGTTGTATATGCGAAACATTTGAGTCATGCATTTAACAAAGAACGTTGTTTAAAACTAACCAATAATACATTTAAGTTTTCATTACTCGTTGGCCTGGAGATTTTTTTAAGTCAAGTGTCGATGCAGACTGTTCTTCTGCATGATAGACAAAAGGTGTTTGGGGTTTGAGCATCACTTGTTTACTTCAAGCGTCTGAATACGTCGGTTATATAAACGAGCTTCTTTGCATCAGCGCAACTGATCGAGATGATGGAGCTTTTGATTGACACCAGGAAGTGAATTACACCCTTTTACAGACGCGTTTCCTTCATCTGCATCTAACACCACTTGTTTTGTGACATGTTTTTAGTCAATGGATGAATGGATGGATCTATCTTTCACCATCCATCTATCAATTCATCCATCCAGGAGTGTAGAAAGTGGTTTGTTTGTGAGATGTATGCTAGAGGGATAATTCACCCCAAAACGATTTATTCACCCTCATGTCTTTCCATTCCTGTATGACTTTCTTTCTTCTGCAGAACACAAGACATTTTGAAGACACTTGATAACCCAACAACACTGACACCTAATACCTCCGTTGTATGGACTCAAAACCAGACATTTCTCAAAATATCTTCTTTTGTGCTCCAATGAAAAAAGAGTCATATACAGGTGTCAACTGAGATGAGGGTGAAAAATGATGCCATGCTTTTATTTTGGAGTGAACAGTCAATTTAACTCTATGTGTAGGCCCATATAGGTCAAACTGTATGGGAAAAGAAGCATCATTTGTGTGCATGCATCTATGAGCGAACGAAAAAATAATATTCTGCTTACAGATCCTTTTACCGTGTAAAGATGTTGTTTCAGGAAATAGTGAAATGAGGAAGTAACGCAGACCGGTGGCAATAGATGGCAGAGCTGAAACTAGTATAGTTAATATGTGGTAGACAGAACCTCTATTTTGCTTCGATAAGATAAAGACAACGTGCCTTTCAGTTTGCTTTGCCTTGATCAGAGGTTAAGAAGTCTCAACATGAAATGTGATTGGAGGAATGTTTGTGTCGGGCATCCATTCATGCTTGGAAAACATTTATGTACAACACGGCCAATTTGCCATCACGTTTATCCAAACATAATGACAGCATGGAAGAAACACAGCCAGGTTGACATAGTATTAAGAGAAAGAGCAGCTGTCGTGGTCACAGTCAAATGTGGTGTTTGTGGGGCTGCATCTGTGGTTTATATACTTCAGAGAGCAGAGAGAGTGAGTTTTTATGAACATCTCCCAGCGTTCGCCTCTTAATGAAGCTGTTAGCGAGGTTTCAGAGGTTGTCCTAGTTTATTAAGTAGTCATTAATTCTGGCTAGTTTGTGTTTGACTCTTTGTTCTGTGGAACACAAAAGAAGATATTTTAAATGTCAATGTAGGTCGGTGCTTTTTGTTGACCAAAATATCTTTTGTGTTCTACTGTAGAAAGAAATTCACATCAACTCTTTGGTTAAACTATAGTGGTTACAGTTTCTTGATTCCTGTTATATCTGAAACATAGCTCATTGGTTCCTCTTTATACTTCTCTGGTCTCATTCCTGTTTTGTATTCTCTGTATGAGCTTTCGGACAAGTTTTTGATACTAGAACTTGTGAACACACTTGTTTGCAGGTTGCACTCAGAAGAGAACAGGGGCTGTCAATGCATTTGAAAAAGAATAACATGAAATGCACAAATGTGTAAGAGAGATCACGACCTGAGTCTGATATGACATGTGACTGAGGAATTGATACCTGTTGTAGTGTTGTTTAATGGTTGCTACGGCGAAGTGATACAAACAGTTGTCCCTTGGCGGTTTTGTGTCATCATTCTTGAAACGTCTCTCGTCAGATTTAAGCAATTACACAGTTGTATAATTAAGAACATATCCTCCAACCCATATGACGGAATATGTCATTCGTCACTTCCTTTAAATACAATTCGATATGCTTTTGTTATTTTCTTTTTCATGCATGTTAATAAAATGTATACCTTGAATGCACTTGAAGTTGCTTAAAGCGTTTTCCACATGCATGAATCTAAAAGCAAAATCTGCAAATTGAACATGGGAAAAGTTCACACATAACCTGTAAACGAACCACGACAGTTAAAGGCCATGTCTTTCACCAGTCACCACACACACAAAATGACACTGATGTTCTTTTTTAGGGTGATTAGAGGGAACGTAAATATAAAACCTAACTAAGGTTTTTACTGGCGCAAAAGGAGGCGGAAGTGGTGGCATCCTGATCTTGTACACACACACGTACGCCTACAGTACCTTTAAGGGGCTTAACCAAAGTGACTTTGACATATTAAAAGTTCTATTAAAAATGAGATGAAAATGACAATTATTATGTTATATATTGAACATTACTTTTATTCAACCTAACAGACTTTCTTTAACTCTTTCAACGCCATTGACGAGTTATCTCGTCAATTAAAGAAAAACGCTTCCCCGCCACAGACGAGTTATTATGGCAATCAGTGTTTGTACTGTTGTACAGCAGGTGGCGCTATTACACACCTTTGGGAAAAAGTACAGAATCCCAGAACCTAGAACGTATATGTTTTAGCGGTTTTTAATGATTGTTCTGAGTGTAAACTGGGCGGAATCTTTGACATATAACTTTAAAGCTGCAGTATGTAACCTTGGTATTTGACCACAAGAGGGCGCATTTCCAACAATAACAAAGGCGAAGCTTATTGACGCTATGAAGCAGGTGACGATGGGAGATGTCGTTTTAAATGCGTTTTCACCATAGCGATGTATCTAAATTGGATAAACGAATCATGATCACGGATGAGGTAATTTATTCGTTTTTGTATTACCTGTCTATCAATACACTCGCGAGAGCAGAGTCTTTGTCAAGTCCAAGATTGTCGCGCAGCTCTCTCCATCTCGAAAACGCCTGGCCGATATTTATCCTGGTTTTATTCCTCCGTTTGTCACACAGTCTGCGTGTATCCAAGTATGGACGCTTACGTTTTACTGGCACTTCAATACTCGCCAAAGAGTAATCGTGATCCATAACAACGACAACCAAACAATACGCGCGGGCGCGGCAATAACATAACAACCACTTCCGCATTTGACCATGTGATATTCCGGTCTACACCGGAACAAAGTATAGAGCGGACATTGCGTCACTGAGAGGCGACATTTCTTTTCCGGGACGGACAGTTATTTAAATCGGAATTTCTCTGAAATAAAATATCTTTGGAGACTTTTGAAATATTGTAAGTACACAACTGGAGGAAATATATCACACTGTGCAAGTTATTTTCGGAAATTTTATTACAAAATTATTACATATTGGAGCTTTAATTATCTCAAAATAATCAAAATGACGGAGTGATAAAAACGACCAAATGAAGATAGAAGAATACGTTTTTTTTTTGTTTAAATGTTCTATGTTCTTTCATTTGACATATTGTTTGTCCATATATTCTTTACAGAAAATTTACTGTGAGCCATTAAATTTGGGTGAAAATGTAAAAAAATGGTGGCGTAGGCTGGCAACTTTTTTTTAAATGCTTGCGGCGAATGAGTTAATCAAATAAACCTTTTTTATATTTTTCTACAAATTTTTCAGCCCACAATAACCAACTGAATTATCCAGTCTAACTAAATGAGCAAAGCTCATTCACATCTTGCATTCTCTGTGGTTCACTTTAAATTATTTAATGATCTCTTGTATTCGCTAGTGACTGAAAAGTTCAATAGTTTAAATTAATCGGTTCAAATGCGTCCTCAGTGTGCTGATAACGAAACATCCCAAATGTTACGAGAGTGTCCATGATAAATAAAAAATGGGAGACTCTCGGTAACTTATGGATAACACCCAGCACCCGAAAGAATACCAAAACACTTCAAAGCAGCCTACATTATTTGCAAACAGTGGATTAAACCTTGAAAAATTATGTATGATACCACCAAATCACACAATATTATCACAGGACCTCGGTGTTCATCAAAATATTGACGGTATGATAACCTTCCGCAAACGTGCCGTGGTTTCACGGTATTGCAATTACAACACTAAACCAACATTCATAGAACATATATGTCAGGTAAAAACTCTTTCAATAAAATATTGCATTACATGACTTAATTATGTATTTTTGTGTAAACACAGCTCATACCTAAGAAACAGTATCACAGAAAAATGTTGTGGTTTAGAAACCTTGACTTTTTCGAACCTCAGTAAACGTTGCAACCGGGATTGGGCCCATGCCTAGTTTTGATATCTATCACACATTCACAGTAAGGATGTCACACCCCTTTTAATAAAAAGATCATCCCACTGCTCTGGATTTGGTTTTGGGTCGTCTTGATCTGTGTGATTATCTTTCTCTGTGTTTCTCCTTCATACCCAGCCTCACATGCTTGCTCCTCTCTCGGTCTAACGTATGTTAATTCCTAATACTCACATATAAAGTATATAGATCTATATATGAAAATAGATTCACAGCAGATTGAATGCATCAACATCATCTGACACAAAACTTTAGTTCAATTGTTTAGGTTTCGGCCATAATGTGTCTTGAGAAACAGATGATTCAAATTTAGATGTGCAGTGGCTTGACACCAAGCTGGTCAGAATGTTCACAGCTTTCTATTTTTAACTCGCATGAAAGTGTGTACATGTGTATCAAACAGTCCACAGCAGAACATAATCCATTTTACATGGTGACTCGCTTTCTTTTACAATGAAAGAGTTTAGTGACTAACATTCTCGCCTCAATCTTCATTTGTAAAAGAGATATGGGTCTATGGAAGAGTTTCCTTTTATTAGGTGAGCTACTACCTATTAACAATTTGGAGGCAAAATGTTCAGTATCTATAAATGTAAATGTAACTATAAATGTAATGCATTATGCTGCTTTCAAGTTTAAGGTTTAAGTAAGGTTTAAGTTTTATTGTCATTTTTGCTATATGTGATGACATTCATAGCAAGAAAATGCTTTACAGGACCTTGGTGCCAAAATACACAAATTTACAAATAATACATACACCGTAAAATCTAATTAGTTGATCTTTCTTAAAAAAGCATGCAAAACAATTGCCTTAAAAAACTAAGTAAAGTGAAATGGTTTTGTTGAGTTCAAGTAACTAAAAAAAGTTGTTCAGATGTACTCTTGAGAATTAACTATTATTACCAATTTAAGATTTTCAATTGGATTTATTGCACTGTAAACCCGGACAAGTTTGCAATACTAAATTTGTATTACTGTATAGCTAAATTAAATTTTACTACAGTTTAAATTTTTAATTTATCCATCATTGGCGTTTTAAATTCACTAAATTAAATTCTTTATTTCACATAAATATTATTCTAAAAATGCATAAATCAAACAGCTTGACTCGTGCAACACATAATGAGCAAGAGGAGACTGATCTCAGAACTGAATGCACAGACTATGGTCATAGGTAAAAAAACACACGAGCTTCGCAGACCCTAATCACATGCACCTATCTTCTAAACAGGGGTAACCACGAAACTGAAAAATATGTAAAAACTCTTCTAAATATCTAAGAGAAGTGAACATTAAACACTATCAAGTCTTTAATTTAACTAAAAACATATAAAATAATCCTATTTTTAAAAATGTGCTCTGCTAATGCAGTCTGGCGCAAAGCATGCTGGGAATCTTTTCTGTGTACGGGCAGGGATCTGCTCTCCACTGCCTCTCGCCGGTGTAGTAAAGTAATTGCTTCGCTTGCCGCTACTTGCTTGATTTAAGTAAAATATACTAAAGGCGAAAAGTAAGTTGTTTTATTTCCCCTGCAAGTAATCGTAACTTAATAATAACTATTAAAATGTATACATTTTGACAAATGAGTAAAGTTAACAAATAGTTTGTAAGTAAGGACAACAATTAGATTTTACAGTGTAGCTGCACATATGTGACTACAGGGTTTAGCCATATCATTATTGCACCTACAAGCGTGAATGCATTGGGCCACTTGTAAATATATGAGTAAATTCCGAATAATTTGCGCGTGAAACGGATCTTCCAGAAAGCTTTCACAAGATTCACAAATACTTTGTAAACATCAGAATTGATAGTAAAATGTGTGTTTGTTAATAAATTCCAATCACTCGGAAACATGGCGCGCATTCACGCTCATTCATAATTAGCATAAACCCCACCTATGAATTACTGCAACGCAAATTACGTACCATAGCTGAGTGCTGTAGAATCCGCTGTACTCCATCCTCTGGTTTGGCTACGTTATAGTAGATAAATGCGTAAGAGACATGCTATATGCCAACCTAAGTATAAATTAATCAATTAAACTGTGTCCACCTAAGCGTTTTTAGCCGTGATCTTCTGAAAATGACCAGCTGGTGGTTCTTGAGAACGCTTTGGAGGCATTGCGTGTAAATCCATAGATGCATTTTTTGCTGTGATTTGGAATATCCGCGACAGTTACATTGTATTTTTATTATTATTGTTTTGAAGAATATTAGTGAATATTAAAATGCAACAATCAATAATATTAACTTCTCCATTGTTGTGTTGTACAAGTATGATCGCTTTCCTGTAGCAAGGTTGTGGGTTCGATCCCATGGTATTGTACATACCTATGTCAAAATGTATAGGATAATGCAATGTAAATCGCTTTGGATTAAAGCGTCTGCCACATGCATAAATGTAAATGTAATGATGGTTGGTCAATAAAGTGTTTGTCCCGCCTCTCCTCCACTGTGATTGGACGGCTGTGTAGAAAGGGACAGTGATGAGCTCTGGATTTTAAACAAAGTTAAATAGGTAAAAATGGAACAAGAAAGGGTAAAGAAACTCAGGAAATATCATTATGATACACAGTGCATCAAAATGCAGTGTCATAAGTTTGTCTAAAAGAATACAGAACGCTTGAATGTTTTACGCATCATTTACACGTGACATGGAGGAGGTGTACAAAATTTATTACCAATGATCAATGAACATTTTGAAAATACGAACATTTTCATGAATCCAATCATTAATGACAGAACCAAAGCTCCATTTTTTAATTTCAGTAAATATGTCCAGTAATGGTGCCATGAAGATTTGCTAGACAAAACATAGACAGTAAAGATTTATAATAATATACACTTAAAAATGTTGATATTATAGTGCCATTATTTCTGGTAAGCAATGACAATGATCATTATTCATCTCAGGTAAATAGACTGTCATATGGCATGGCAAGACAAGTATAGAGTTATACTTTCAAATAGACTACAGTATGTTTGGAATAGAGAGCGGGTGTAGTACGTTGTAAAAGAAAGATGTGTGTCCGTGTTAGGAGAACACATTTGAAGAATGTTATAAATTGCGCAAAAGATTATAATTTTGGAAGGTACAATTAACATTGTAATATTAAGCATACAGACAGTTTCATTGGACATACGAAGTAAACTTCTGATCTGTATTTGGTTACAACAATTTATTTTAAATGTTTACATTTTTATTATTAATATGAATATTTTATTGTATTTTAATTGTATTAAATTAAAACTGCAGTTACCTTAACTGTTTAACAGTTCTTAAGAGTTATTCTTTGCAGAGGTCTATCCGAAGTTAAGTTCAGTTATGTTGTTACGGCTGAATTTACGGCGTAGCTTGTCTATAAATTGCCCATAAACATGGTCAAAGTTCATTTATCATGGGGAATCGGTTATCTTCATAGAGAAACTCCTCAAGCTCAGCATGCATGCAACATTTGCACACCTTCTGAATCCACAATGGTAAGGTTTTTTGGGTGGTTGCCAGGGTCTTCACATGCGGTTGCTAAGGTGTTCAGAGTGCGTTTTAGGGCAGTTACAAGTTGTTGTTTTTCTGGCTCATGTCAAAAGATGCCAAAGCACTATATAATCATTAGAATTAAGGGTTTCTGTTAATACCAACAGTATGTTTGAGTGACAGCTTTGACAAAGTTTTGCCTTCTGTAAATTATAATTAGTTGATATCTACTCTACTGAAGCACTATGAGGTTTGGTTTTCTTTAAAAGACCTTCCTGTTAGATTAAAGCTAAAGTTAAGCATCAATTTCCTGTTTGATTCTACATTTAAAACTCTCTGCTTTCTCTCTCTGCTTGCTCTCGTGAAAGCGTAGGGCCGTTCTCGGCAGCACAGATCCAAATTGACTGCAATCTGTTTTTTTACAATATAGATTTTTCCGTCCCACCCAAAGTCCCTCTCAGCGAGCGTGTTGTGATGTGCTGTCCGCTGTGCTCTAAGTTAACACAAAAACAGAACAAGGAAAACAAAGAGCAGCCCTCATGCGCCAAAACACCAACCACCCCCTTGTCCTCATCGCCCCCAACCCGGCACAAACACTGTGAGGGCATGCAGTGACCTGTCGCCATGTTGGTATCTTGGACAGGGCAATGTGAGACTGTCCCAGATTCAGAACTCCGGCACAGTGCAGATCCCATTATTCTCCGTATTTTCTTTCCTCACACGGCAGTACCTTTTTTACCACTAGCTGCTTTTTCCAAAGGCCCACGAAAGTGGAAAAACAGCCCGATGACCCTCTAAAGACACACATCCTGAGGAATTTCCTCACATAGACTCCTGTCGAAGTCTGGGAATTCCAAATAAAGTTGCGTTCGGGTGTATTATAATTTATATTCGAAAAGTCGACATCTGCACTCGGATGGGCATTTTGTGCTTTTTAAAAGTAAAATCAAAAGTTTGGCGAATTAGGAATCTAGACGTAAGTTATAAGACGGTTGAAAAAATGAAAAAGAACAGATGTGGAAAGAAGGCGTCAGCTGTTCTTTCTGTTAAGGATATAAAAGGTGTTGAAGGTCGTATGACGCCGGCCAAAAATGATGATCTGGCCTGCTGCATGCTTCACCCTCCCATCTGTGGAATGCTCTCTCCCGAGCTCATATTCGAAATTCATGCCAAGTCAAACTGAAACTTTGGTTCTCAAAAAAATGCTGATTTTGGTTTTCCTGCGCAAAACAGGGCGTGAAAGAGGAGCCGGCCAAGCCCAAAGAGGTGAAATGTGCTGGGAAGGCTGGATGGTTGAAGAAGTCTTCTGGGAAGTTCTTGAGCAGCTATAAAGACCGTTACATTCAACTGGACAGAACTGAGATCGCCATCTATGAAGATGAGGTACAACTAAAAGTCTGTAATGTAAAAAACTTGTTGTGAGATTCCTTTTTTAATGTTGTAGTGTGATGCTTCAGAGTAACCAAATGTTCATCTCTTAACCTTCAGAAATTTATTACATCGTAATAAAGGGAGTGATCCAAACATGAGATCCTAAGGCCGGTTCAAGGATGGAAATTATAACATTTTAGTGAAGGACAAGCATTGGATAGGATCAGGAATATTTATATGTTTTAGCAGCTAAGAAGGGTTTTATTGATGACATTTTTATTTCATGTTGACATCAATATTGATTTGCAATGAGAATATTACGTCTTCTTAAAACACAGCTGGGATGAAGTTGCAATGCAGGGTAGAGTTTAGAATTATCATTAGAAATTTATGCTCTTTAATTAAATACATTTTTGAGTGGGTAATTTTTGCCATAAATAAAGCCATGTGAAGCCGGCTCTCTCACAGGGCAAATAAAAATGATATCTAATATATTAATATTTTATAGACACACAAGACTTGTTTTATTTGGACTTTTAAGAAAACAACAGAAAACATACAAGAAAACATTAAAGCTGCAGTCTTTAACTTTATCCTCTCTACTGCTATCGCTTTTTGCAATGTAAAATTACAGGTTACTCCTTGTATTTATATTTTAGTTAAAGGACGTCAAACTGACATTTCACATAAAACCGTGTCTGCTCTACTTCTTGATGATTATCATAAGCTTATAAATAATGGTGAGGTAAAGAAACAGATTTTCATGTGGGTCAAAGACGTTATGATGTTCCCATCAAAGAAATTTACAAAAGTGATTTTATTTCCATAGATACCACAATAAACGTAAGTAAAATGTCTACTTTATGTTTAACTACATTGTAATTCAGTGTTACCCATATTTATGTACAAATTCAAACAACATGCTTATTCTCACTTGTATTAAAATATATAAAAGAATAAGGGAGCATATTATATTTTATTGTGCTTTAAATAAGTAAAATATTATTATTGACAAATCGGCAAAACCTAGGATAGTGGCAAATAAAAGTAAATTAAAATTACAACTAAAAGTAACTTGTCATAAATAGATTTTTGTTGTAAATATGCCTCACTAATTGTTACACTGAATTACATTTTAGTAGGCATCCTCTGTAAATAAGAGAAAACTGAATGATTTTTATTTTTTGGCTCAGAAAAACAAAAATGCAATTAAACATAAACCTTATAATTCTTTTTGAACAACAACAATTTAAAGAAGTACTACACTTAATGTTTTTATGCTTAAACCCTTTTTCATCTTTCACCCATGTACTTGCTCAATAACCCCAAAAAGTGTCCCATTGTCTGCGTAACACAGTTTGTTTACATTTACTCTTGTGCAGGAATTAAAAACATGCCTGGAGAAGTTGGACCTGGAAAACTATGAGAAATGTCACGAGTTAAAAAGTGCATTCAAGAAGAAACACAGACTGGTACTGATACGAAACCCCAAGAGCACCAACAAGGTAATAAAGACCATTGCAGCCCAGCACCACGTCAGTCATATTAGACTGCCGTTTCCTTTGTATGTCATATAAAGAGTGACTGTCATTGGTATGACAATGCAATACACAGTGGCTGATGGCTGGGCCTCGGCCGTGACATCAGCGGCTCAATATGGCACGCACTGGAGGCACACTGGCTCATTGTGCTGAATGTAATGAATCAGAGACATATCTGAACAGACACATGACACATGACTTCACTGGTTTCAACGTTTGATGGCAGAAAATGTATGTGAAAGGGCAGCTGTTGCATGCGCTGAATGATACTGCTTTTCGCAGTGTCATAAGAAATATTGTGCACTTGTCAAATTTGAGATAAGAAACGATAACCATCCTGTTTTAGATCACAGCGTAGAACTAGATCAAGACGACCTTTTGCAAGGGTTAGCATGATTTCCTGGATGACTATGTTAATACTTCTGGTTGTCAAAACACCCACAAGCCAGCATTTTTATTTGTACAAAGTTTGACATTTTTTGCACTGTGCATCAAAATTTAGATAAAACATGACCAATTCTGATAAATAAACAAAGAATAATTTTATTACAGTGATATACTTTACTTCACTATTGTTTAAAAAACGTAACATCTTATTATATGATAGAAAAGATTTATTAATGATTAGTTTTTTTCATCCAGGTATAGAAGAAAAAAAACTAAAATATGATTTTTTTTAACATACAGTTTACCAATGTAGTAACCAATGGATTATCAATTCCTAGCAGATTTTTTAAAGACATCGTGTCTAATACTAAAAATACTATTTACAATCCTACAGATTGTTTCATCAGACAAACGCGCCTGTCATGAAGTTAACTCCCATCTGTGTTTGCTTATCGGTCTGGCTAGTAATATAGCTGCTTATTTTGTATAACATGTATGTTTATAAAAATAAACTGAAATTAAAATAATAATTAATTAATAAAAAAATAATTTGACAAATGCACATAACAAAATTGCTGAAAATGATACTAAAATGAAAATGAAAACAGCAAATATAAAATAAAACCACATTCTAAATATTAATAAAACTGAAAACAAAACTATAACAACTGTGGTTCATACTTAAATTTATTGTAAATGTATGAAAAAAAATAACATGGACCACAAAAACACATTACTTGCATACTCAATATTGGAATAATAATTCACTATTATTGCATGACATTTCAAGTTTTAGGGTCTTTTGAACACGAAAAAAGAACCATATTCAGAATAGAATATATTTACAGAAATCATCAACATTACAGATGATTAAAAACAAATTCATGTGTGTTTGCACATATTGTCAATTTGGTTAAAAGTTTTTTGTGTCTCGTCTACTGTAATGCAAACTCAGGAAATGACCCTGTAAACATGTGCAATCCTTTAAAATGCTCTCTAGTGTATTCTGTATGTACTGTCCAAAGTCCAAGCTGAAATCAAGGAGTCTTGGATGTTGGAGAGGTCTGAAGAAATGCGAAAGATACCTAACAGTCGAAATATGCATTATTACTAACAGATGACAAGACTGCGTTGGAGCGCCGAAGAAAGCGCAGCAGATGTCAAGAGAAAATGTGTGTGTGTGTAAAGAGCGTCCAGGGCATCGTGTCACTTTTTCCTCTCCTGAGCAATGTGACCAGCAGCCAGCTGTATGAGTCACACTCCACAGTCCAGTGCTTCTTATTTTATTACCCAACTGCACGTATACTGTAGTTCTTGAAAAGAGTTTAAAGGCTAAACACAGGCCAGATGTTTACCTCCTGCTTCAGACTCAGTGTAGCCACGCCCTCCTTGAAGAACTTTAGATTTTATGGGGCTTAGATAATATTTAGGGTTAAAGGTTGAGCAATAGTAATTCTATACACACCCATAACGTTAAATATATGAAACAAAGTCCCACATCATTTGTGATCTGTATATAAAGTAGATGACCGATTTTGTTGGATGATGTGCTATTGCTTTTATTACGTGCAAACAGTATTAGAGAAAAAAAATGACATAAAAGGAGGAACCCAAGTGATATTGAGAGATGAATACATCTCAGAGACAGTTCCTGGGGGTGGGTTTTTGAACCTTTGACTAGTATTTCCTGATGCTGAGTAACCTAGGAATGTGGCATCAGGTTTTGCACAGACAAGAAGATACTTTATAAAAGTACCTGTTGTTTTTATGCACTTGAACTGTTCATGCTGGGTCTGTCTGTATACAGGATGCTACTTATGAACACAACACGGTTGAACAATGGGCTGTACAAATAAACATCCCATAAACGATAACAAAGAGAACTTACTCTCTATTTCAGGTCATTTTGATTATTTCTGTCACGACAATTAGGGATACATATTTTTTGCATAATAGAAAGGGAACTTTGAACATTGTTTAGATAAAATTGATATTTGATATGTTTAATTTATATAAATGCTGTCGCATTGTATGTTTCCAGGTCCAAGATGTCAAATTTCAGGCACAAACACCTGATGAGAAGGAGGCGTGGATCACGGCGCTCAATGAAGGAATAAACAAGGCTAAAAATAAAATTTTTGACGAGGTATTTGATGTTATTCAGCTTTTATTTCTCTTGGTTTTTGGATAGGTGTGTCATACAACTTATTTTTAGCAATGAAGAATAATATATATTGTTTACAGGCAAACCTTTTAGAACTACCACAAACAAACCTTCAGTTTATCTCCAAGTGCTAATACTACAGTATAATTTATATACTATTTACTCAATTTACTGAATAAAAGTTATTTCACAGTCAACTTACTGAATAAATAGGGTGTTGCCAGATTTGGACATATGGTGCGTTCAAGTCATGTCGAACAGATATGTAAACGGTAAATGCACGCCTAACTGTACGTTCAGACCACCGCCGTCGAGAGCGTCAAAAATTGCTCTGGCCGCCCGGCCAACAACGCTGCGTATACAATCTTGGGCGTGCTGACGCTCTGACGTTGATCAAAATCTTATCTTGTATTTAAAGGGGCCACAAAGCAAATAAGCTTGTTGATCTTGTGCAGCCTGACCACAAGAAATTGATCGGTGGAAACAACTTTATTGTAGTTACACGTTTGCTAACGAAATAATATTCTGCAGCAGTAACACTGTTGTGCATGCTCTGGCACTAAAGTTAGCATGAAATTTCCGCTTATATACAGAAAAGCCCCTCACTGTCGACGGCCGGCGAATAAAACATAAATACAAACATAAACATGTTTGGGCCCGGTCCTCTCTCTTCGACGGTCCGGTCGGTCGTTCTCTTATATGCTCCCGATCTCTTACGTGATTCGAGACCGGTGCGCGAACAGCTGGCACTCATTAACAATTACTCACCGGTCTCGAACCACGGTCTCGCCCCGCCTACTCTACTACACGGATAAATAAAATGATTGTGAAACACGGGAGGCCGGAACGGAGGACCAACTACAGACAGCGGGTAAGGGGTTAACAAGGACTTTAATAAACAGTAAACCAAAGACAAAACAAAAATCCACGAGGGAGTAAAACAACAGAACGGTTAGGGTACGAAAGAACTCACTACACTGACTAGTCTAGATACAACATAGACATGACTACAAATAACTAAACTAGACTTACATGACAATCAGAACAATCAGGACAAGGTGGGTGACACATAGAAAACACTCCAAAAACACAATGATCCAGCACAAGACAGAAGACACAGGGACATTAAATCAGGGAGCAAATCAGGAGGGAACAGCTGTGCGGCATGAAATCATAACGAGCACTAACGGGGAAACAAGAGGGCAGGAACAAAGACGAGACCAGAAAGAGAGAAAGGCGAGCAATGAAGTGCCAAAATTGTCTCTCTCCTCATGAAACATGGGGTTCTGTCATGATCCCGCCACTTGGTCAAAAGAATCATGACATAAAATAACTAAATAGAAAAACAAAATGATTTAATAAACACGGATAGCCTACTGGTTCTTTTTCCTCTTATGTTGCTTATAACTGATAGCAAATATATTTTGATAGACCTACTCTTTCAAAAGTTTGTTTAATTGTTTTTTTACTGCAGGTGAAACAAACAATAAGAGGAATAAATAATATTATTTTTACTGGCTTTTCTGTCACAAGACTGCAAACACGCAGGTGGCAGGTGTGGGCGCGGTCTCTCACTCATGCACTCACTACACATACACCACGAAACGTCTACAAATTGACAAAACTCAAAGATCATTGCAAATGGAGATATTCTCTTGAATAGAAATCACTTTTTAAGGACTACAGCAAAGGGCTGAAACGAACTACAACTATCTTTTTCCGGTAATCCATACGTACGATGCACAAGAATTAGAATAACCTCTACCCAAAGGAACACCCTAAAAAGGGGGCAAGGCCATGTTGTGCTGCTTTAGAGAAGACGAAGATCCACTACTACCATAGTAGGAAAAAATACAATTGTAGGCAAAAGTACCCCAGAACTGTTTGCTGTTCTATATTCTTCAAAATGTCTTCTTTTGTGTTCAACAGAAAAAACAAGTAATGTTTCCTACTATGGTAGTCAGTGGGGGGCAAAATTTGTCTGGTTACAAGCATTCTGTCAAATATCTTTCTCTTTGCTCATCAAAACAAAGAAATGTATACAGATTTGAAACAATTCAAAGGTGAGTTAATGATGACAGAATGACCTCTAAAACTTGTCCTTTGGAGTCCTGCTTGCAAATGTCTCCATGTCCATCTGCTTGTTTTATTAAAAAAAAAAATCAATAAAAAAAAAAATATATTCATATCAAATCCACTGGTGCGGAGAAGAGCGAGCGTTATCAATTAATTTGTATGAGAGCTGATCTTGACGCTCATTTGTTGTATCATGGGACCTACAGTGGGGTGGAAAATGCGTTGGCGAGTGGCCGAAAGTGTCAAAAAGTTGGGCTCTTACCTTATATTAACAAATATCAAGTGACAAATGCCGGGCGGCAGCCAATCGCTGTAAACAGTAGGCAAGCCAAGATTATGACGCATGTTTCCGACTGCTTGCAAATGGTGGATTCATTTCGGAGGCATGTTAGCGTAAAATTAATGACACGCCTCAAAGCAAATGCATTTCAGCATTGACAGTGGCACACTCCGCTGTAGTGGAAATTCACTGTTACCGTTTATGAAACAGTACGGCTCCACGTTCTGTCCCTCGCCATAGTAGATATGGGCATTGCGTCCCTATGATAGTATGAAAAAAAATTGCGATCTCAAACAAGGATTGACAATACACATGCACACTTCCACACACTTGCAGGCCTGCATTAAGTTTGAAAAAAAGGTTTCTGATCGATTCATTTGTTGCTGTTACTGTGTATAGCTTAAAGGGCAATTCACATTTCGCAGCTATATATGTACCAAAGCGCATGCAACTACCCATAATGGTAAGGGCGTGGGATTTCCGGAAAACGCGCGCTGGGCGGTTAACCAATCACAACACACTGGGTTAGCTAACCAATCTGAGTCCATTAAAAATTAAACATGGAACAAAACGGAGCCTTTCTAGGAGGCATAGCACAGCGGTAAACAATGAAGGTAAAATATTTACCAAATACTGCTTAATAAAAAAAAAATTTGATACATGTTATATTACACCCCCAAAAACATAATCTGGATCACAAAAACAGACAAAATAGGAGCCGTTTAGTGTGCCGTAAACCCTTTGGTTAACGCGGAAATATACAGCCCCAAAGCGCTTACGGTGACCCGAGTTCGATTCCCATTTCTAATCCTTTGCTGAACCCGCTCCCCTATCTCTGCCCAACACTTTCTTGTCAGCTCTAAATTTTCTTGACACAATAAAAAGGTGTAAAACCCCTAAAAATTTTTTACGAAGGGGTACACCGATGTCCCGATGAAAGTGACTTGAGCGCACCAGACGTTGACATACCAGCTTGTAAACACAACCCTGGAGAAGTTCATTGCACAAATATACTTACTTGCCTTTCTTTCACCTTTTTTTAAGGTGAAAGTGGATGAAGGCTGCTCTTTAGAACATGTAACACGCTCTCGGCCGAAGGGGAACCGTAGCAGAAGACCGCCGACCAGAATACACATGAAGGAGGTATGTGGCTAATTTCACACATGCACAAATGCATTTTTCTGCCATGTTAAAGAAAAATAAACCATATTTAAGTCATCTAAATGTATTTTTATACTTTTTAAATAGGTTGCAAGTGTAACAAGTGACGGAATTACAAGGCTGGACCTGGATGGAGATGTTACCCAGCTGAATGGAACTCATTGCTTGAATACAGAAGATGAAACGGAAACTATCAAGCCACCTGTGACCCTAAACGACATTGCAGAGGAGGACGTCAATGAAGATTCCTCATCCCAGAAGAAGGTTATTAAACCGCCCATGCCTCCATCGAAAGACAGAAAACCCAGTGATAACCGCAAGGAGGATGAGACTAAAAGTGAGGAACCTACGGAGCCTATACCTCCAAAGAAGATTCTTACACCACCCATGCCTCCATCGAAAGACAGAAAACCCAGTGAAAACTGCAAGGAGGATGAGACTAAAAGTGAGGAACCTATGGAGCCTATACCTCCAAAGAACATTCTTACACCACCCATGCCTCCATCGAAGGGGAGTAAACCCTGTGTCTCCACCAAGGACGTTTCCTCCCACAGTAAAGTGGACAGCGAGAGCTCAGACATCTCTGAACCAACACCATCCAGCAAGACTATCCAACCTCCGGCTCCTCCATCCAAGCATAAGAAACCCAATCAACAAGTTACAATGGAGAGACAGGAGACTCAAGAAGAGCTTGAAGAGGTGGATGGTGAAGATATGCCAGATATATCTCCAGACTCTCAGAAGCAAAATAAGAATGAAGACCAGCCATTTACTCTTACTAATAAGATTATAAAGCCTCAAGTCGTGATGTGGGATTCGCCCACTTCTGCATCAAAGGAACCACATGTTGAACAAGAAGGGAAAGACTCCCAGAAAACATCAGATAGCCCTGGAGAAGTTACAACTGAACCACTCCAGCTCAATGTGACACCGCTTGCAACCCCTGAGGCAGTAAAAAAGAGCTCTCGACCTCCAGCTCTGCCCAAGAAGCCATTAAAGCAAACCGCCCAAACGGAAGACTCCGCCCCACAAAATTACACCACGGCCCTAACCATCATCACCACTCCATCTTCAGAAAAAGTCTCGGAGCAGTCGTTAGATAAAGGTGACAGCACAGCTCCAGAACCCAAACTTGAGACAACAGAAGACTTAGAGGATAAGTCTTTAGACAGTGGCCAACACTCGGGAGAGGAGTCGGAGATTGGTGACCAATTTACGCCATCCACCACCAAGCTGAAAGGTAGCTCCCAGGGTCTTGATGGTGAGACGAGCGAGGATGATCTAGACCCATCCGACGGAAAAGCAGAGAGTTCGGAAGAGCCGTCCTTAGATATACCTACCGTCACCCCCAAGAGCTCGGCTCCAAACCAATGTGCCGATGATCCCAATCACGTTACCGTACCCCTCAAGCAGTCCTCCAAGGCCCGATCCGCATCTCTGGGAGAACTGCTGTCACAAAACACAGTCACCACGGAGGATGATGAAAAAGCGAGAGCGGTTAATAATGTGCATCGAAGTGATGTGAAGGCCTTGCAGAGAAAAGTGTCATTCGAGATCGCAGAGACTGAAGAGATGCTGAGTGTAATTGCAACCGGACAGAGTAGTCAAATAGAGGAGAGCGAGAGTCCTGAGATCTTGCTTAATGCGGCAATGGAGAAGCTGAAAAAAGCGGATCAGTTTTTAAGGGAAGCCAGAGGTTTTAAAGATCATAATAAAAGCAACAGGTTAAGTTTGGAATGGTAAGTGTTCGTGAATGGAAGCCGTTAAGGTACACTTTTTATGCTGATAGATGTGATATATGTGATAAATGCAAATGATCCAACAGATGTCGATTTGATAAAGGGATGGGAAAAAATGTTTTGTTTATGCGTACACTTTTAAAAAATATCAAAAATCATGTTTTTTTTTATGTTATCATGTTTTTGTTTTGTTTTATTGTGTAAGTTAGCTGAGTTATTATGGCTTCAATCAAAACCAAGCGTTTTTTAGTTTGATTGATATTAATTGGAATGGACAATAAGAAAAGTTTTAAAAACGTAGTTATCTCATTTTGGAACTAAATTGTTCATATACATGATTAAAGGTCAGGCTTCTTGATGGTCGAATATTGACATGATGGATAAAAAGCTTCCCATATTAACCTCACTCACAATGTTTAGAGAAGATGAGCAAAATTAAATAGCTAGTCTGCACACATGCTCAATTTATGTCATGCAGTGTGGTTTTTCCCTTTGGTCTTTCTGTATTTCTTATTCCTCAATGTGCTTTATGATTGCGGATTAAGTTAATTGTATTTGGCACTTTTAATCAGATTTGAAGAACAAACAACCTGATGAATGGTTCCATATGCCTTTGTACTATGTGACTCGTACAAGAACGTACAGTTTTTAGAATGGAATTAGTTGCAATTACCATGAGATTGTTTTAGAATAAAACCAATTAAAAAAACGTATTGAGTAAAACATAACCAGATTATTCATCGTCACACAAATGTTTGTAGGATTTGTATGGAGTTTGTTAAATCTCGCCCTCTATCTTCTGTATAAAAACAGGAAGTTTAATAAGCTGCATGAAGCAATACGAGTCATTCAATTCTTCCGCAAGACCACCAAGTTAGCAAGTGAAAATGAAAACTCAAGATGCTGTCAGGGACTTTCATATTCGATTTAGAAGCCTTCAATTTCTTTTATTTAGTCTTAAAAGAAGAGCAGAATTTCAGCACATGACAAGTCATAGACAACATAGATATACAACAGCAGAATAAAATTAAGAGAACATTTCAGCAACATTAGCAGTTTTTCTGAATTTACTATTTATAGATATCTCATTTTTGTTTTATTCTGTAAAACTACTGACAATATTTCTCCCAAATATCAAATAAAAATATTGTTTATTTGCAGTAAATTAAAACTGGAGAAACAGGTCAAAATAATAGAAAAGATGCTCAGTATTTTTCAGAATTCAAATACTGCAAAGAGAAACAAGTTCAAATTCACTGTTAAAAATACAACAGTAATATTTCTACATGTATAAAGGAAAAGTAAAACAAAATGTTTTTGTATTATTCTCACAGTCTTTCACATTGCTGTTTGATGACTTTATGTCACTCCTGAAGTTAGATTTTGTTGAAATTTAACAGACACTGGACTAGAAGGACCACAATACATCTAAAAATGCTGATTAAATGAACATTTGGAATGCTCTCTTCATTTTTTCTGCAGCTGTATGATGCATTAACGGATTTCTCTTGTGGAGGATTCAAGTTTCAAAGTGACACAGAATTTAAAGATATAGTCCTACATTTTCTGTGAGAAAACTATTAGAGAATACTAAAACAATTATTCAGAAAGTGAAGTCATAAAAAGTGTTAGGATTAGGATGTCATGATAAAACTTAAATTACAATTAAATTAAGTTTTAAAGAAGAAATAAAACGATTCACATAACTGCCTTATCTAAAATAACATATCCACTTTACTATTTTTTCTTCTTTGCTATTCAAAATTTTGTACAGTTGTATCATAACCCACCGCACTTCCTCTTCTTTAACACCTCTCCCCAACTTGAGAGCATTTGCAAATGATAGCACAGCGAAAAGCCACATAAAACAGTGTGAATTAATATTCTGTCTCATGTTTTTTTTGTAGTGATGTCAAAGCGGTTGCTCTGCTCATCTCTCGTTTTTTAAATAATACATATAATAGCTGCCTCCTACCTGGCACATATGTCACTTTTAGTTCCTTTACATATAGCGGTTCCTATAGGTAAGATATGAATGCGTTATAGACAGTTTGAAACCGGTGCTGTGTCTTAGGTATGAGTTTCAGTTCAGCTTTGTTTCCATAAGAATGGAGAAGATGAACAGGCACAGTTACTACAGACATAACACAATTTAGAATGATAGTTTTTGTACCAATCCCACAACAACAAATGTTTTATGGTACCATTTTGTGATATTGTAAATAAAGCACTCATGAGATTCAATTTTAAATGGATTTTATGCCTTTACAGTCTTAACGCAATATATTAAGCATCTTTATTTACTTCTGAAGTTGCAATGTGTACTATCTTGCTAATAGTTTTTATTGAGATCAGTAGCTCAGTGAATTTTCACATTTATTGTAAATAACATGCTGCCGGTCAAATGCTTAATATTTAAGTTATTAATGTTCTGACATATTCATGTTTACTGTCTTGTCTTTAAAACAAACCTAAACGATCAAATTTTGTATACCTGTTTTTATTATTGATGTTTACTGTTGAAGTTGATTAAATGCTTGTGGTTTTCACCAGACAGTATTTGTTAATGTGGTATTGACTAACTGGACTAATATATTTTTTTAAATCTAAATGCATAGTAAATTTGCAAATATGGGAAATAAATGCTTTGCGAAACCGTGTCTTAATAAAAGCAAAATGTGTCTTTAACATGCACTGATTTAACAGACCTTTTGTGACTTTGGCTCGCCCTTTTTTCAATAGAATAGATTAGCTGTACAATTACATGTATAAGCTCTCTCTTCTGTACGAATACATATAATAGCGAATTATTAAAAGTGATATACTTTTTATATTCCATATAAAAAATGTGTTTGAAGAAATATATTCATGACCAAACCACCTGCATTAATTAAATGCAAAAGTTTCTATTGTAAATAAATGCTGCAATGTTACATTTCTCTGTTCCCTAAACAATTATACACTAGTAGCAATAAAAGAATAGACTCCACTTACAAATAATTACACAAACTTCCACAATTTAACTCAACTTAAGTTACTTTTATTGTCACATCATTACGTGTGGAGAGTGAAAGTCTTGGGTTCGTATTCTATACAAAGTAGAAAGTAGTTGGACAGACAACTGTATGACAATCATCTGTTTACAAACTAAAGTGAAATGTAGTGCAGGCGAACAGTGCAAAGTATAAATAGACAGACTGTACAATAAAGACAGTATACACATATGGACAGTAAATGCACAAAATATACACATTAGACGTTGAATATACACATTAAATATGCAGATGTGCACATGAACGTGTATGTATTATGGATCAAACATATAGTGCAAATACTGTATGTAAATTTGGGTAGTTATTGCATTAGGTGCGATGCATGATCCATTAAAGTCCTTGAAACTATAGTGCATGGTAAACAGAAGTTTGTTGTCTGTGTGCGGGACCGGATGCTCCGGGATTTTTGGCTCATCCCAAACTTCCTCAGGCGCATGAGAAAGAAGAGGCTATGGTGTGCCAGTGTGAACAGTCCATATGAGGTTGTCAGTGATGTTAACCCCAAGGAACTTGAGACTGTTTATCCGCTGCACAGGTGTCCCGTCGATGGTGAGGGGCTGTGTTCCTTGTCCTGCCTCCTGAAACCCACCACCAGCTTCTTGGTTTTGTTGATCAAGAGATGGTTCTCCTTACACCACTGTGTCAGACTGCACACCATCTATCTGTAGGCCGACTCTTCGTCGTTAGTGATCAGGCCTATCATTGTCATGTCATCGGCGAATTTCGCAATGATGTAAGAGCTGTGTGGGCAAAGCAGTCATGTGTATATAGGGAGTAGATGAGTGGGCTTAGGACTCACCCCTGGGGAGCACCGGTCAGTGGGGAGGAAGTTTTGTTTCCTATTCTGACAACTTGACGTCTGCCTGAAAGGAAGTGCAGAATCCAGTCACACAGTGATCTGTTTAAACCCAGAGCCTAGAGCTTCAAACCAAGTTTGGTCAGCATTATGGAATTGAATGCTGAGCTGTAGTCTACAAACAGCATTCTCACATATGCGTTCTTTGAGAGACATGTTTTAAGTTCATGATGTCCCATAAAACACTGCACTGCCTAGATTTTTCTTCTAGGAGATTCACTTCACTCCCTCTGTTGGTGTGATCTGGGAGCTGTTTTTGAAACCAAGTTAGTTGTTTTTGTAGTGAGAGTGGTGTATAACAGAGTACACAACTGAGGCAACGTCCAAAATAGTATACTTATATACTAAAATTATTATCGTGAGGTATACTGTATGCCACAATATGCAAATTGATCTATGCATATAATATGCAAATTTCCTATGCCACTGTATCCCAGAATGCAATGCACTTGACTTGACCGGTGTGACAAATGAACAGGTATTTTTCTTGCCATAATGTATTTATTTATTCTAGGATGATGCGTAGCCAAATCACGTCACAATAATGTGGATAAAAATGTTTATTTAGCATTGTGCATGTTGTTTAACATCTTCGATTTCTAGCTATGACACGAAATGTCATTTACAGTATGAGACCTCAGCTCTCTCTAGTGGATGTTAAACCTAATAACGTCACTTCATCTCGTGCCGAAATAAGTCAACAATTGTCAATCATTCGTGTTCGTTTACCCAAAGTCAACAGACACACAAAACCCAACCCAACAAAGATTAAATCTGATAACAACATGGATGTTCCAGGTGTCTGAATAAAGTCTGATGACACAGAGTAATGAATTCAATTATTCTGTAAAGATTGAAAATGAAAAGATGATATAGCTCATAAACGGAACAAAAATAGGAGCGAAAAACAGGAACAAATACAAGGCTGTAAAATAAAAGATGTATAGAAGTGCTGTCGAGATGTATCACAAACGATAAAATGTCAGAAAAAACTAACAAAAATACACTATCAGTGCGTGATATCAGACAGACTTACAGCAAAAATGGATTTCTAAATTTGAGAATCGTATCATTTTACACGTATAAAACCAGTTTAGACAGAGGGGGCGTGTCCACACAGAACACGGAGGCTTCGAATCGCCTAATTTTTTAATATTCACAACTAACCTTTCGCCATTGGAGGACTACCAAGCAACATCCTATGGCAGCTGATCTCATTAATATTTATATTCAAAGTCTTCACCATAGGATGGTAACCAAGTGACGTCAAAGCGTTTCATTAATATTCATGAGCCAAGCCTTCTGCCGCTTCTCTCAGTTTCATTCGTGATTTCCCAAAGCGGCACACTTGAGATCACAGCCTCACATCACAACATCAAATGTAGAAATATATGAGTCAGCGATGGAGGACGGGCTGGTGTCCGAAGACGATATATGTGAGTTCAAACACAGAAATCATTTGTATTGTTTTATTTTGGCGCAATAGATGCTTTTATCGTCTCATTGCGTTATGTGATGTGGCTTCTGTATGTGGTTGATGTAGAACGACTATATAGACTGTATTGGTAAGTATTTATATTCTTGTGTTTGTTTGTGTACAATTTATGTGTTGTTTTGTTAGAATAAAGCCACCCCCCTTTAAATATACTGTATATAACTACAACCTCAAAGTTACCCCCAAAAAACAAAAGCCTATTTACAAGAATCCTTAAAAGAATATAAATATGTATGACCAAATATTGATAACAGTCATTAAAAGAAAGTAATGTATAGATTTTATTATATAAGAATAGGTAGACATTTCAGTATAAAGATGCAGGTGGGCATCATTATTCTGTCTAGTGTTTGTTATTCTGTGTGTTTTGTTTTGTTTTTTTGTAGTGCTGCGCTCAGAGAAGGAGTTTCATGATGCTGCAAAAAGAAATGACACTGACAAAATGCAGGAGCTTATCGAAAGAGGGATGGACATCAAAGTCAAAAATAAGGTGAGATACAGCGAATGCAACACCAATGGACATAAACAACACCGTCAGATCACAGGACTGACGCTTCTTACGGAACGCTTGCACAGAGATAAAAGTCTACAAGAATTATAAGAAATACTAACTGTCTGAACAGTAACACATGTTTGTAAATGCAGCGGTGTGTTTAAAATGAGCACAGATGATACAGTTTCAAGCATTTGATTTGTGACAAACTAAGAAAAGCAAACGCTGAACTTTCCATTAAGTGTGTCACAGGAAGTTCCGTTGCCGTCCAGTTTCTCTGTCTGGAATGCCTTGTTTTTCCAGTCGAGTAACGGAAACACACATGACGGGATATGAACCTTATTTGACCCAATGTAACATTTTTCCATTATTTTCTTTCATTACTGTTTTAGATGGACCGTAAGGCCCTGCACTGGGCAGCCGGAGCCGGCAGTGAGCAGGCGCTGCGACTCCTGCTGGACCACGACACGGAGGTTGATGATATGGACAGCGTACGTGTTGTATGCTTTGAATCTGGCCACTGCTGACCTTTGTCCTTAAAGGGACAATTCACCCAAATTTGAATATTCTGTCATTGTGTACTCAACCTTAAATTGGATAACTTGTATAAATTTCGTTGTTTTGATGAACACAAAGAAAAACATTTGGAAGAATGCTTAGTAAGAAAATGTATGGTTCTCAATGGTGCCCCAGAACTGTTTGGTTACAAACATTCATCAAAATATTTTCTTTTGTGTTCAACAAAACAAAGAGATTTACACAATGTTTGGAACAACTTGAGGGTGAGTGACCGATAACAAAACTTGGTTTGTTGGATAAACTATCCCTTTAAAGATTAAGCGTGTGATTTCTACTCACCCTCGAGTCACGTTTTTAAACGAATTGGTTGCAAATATTTGTCATTTTTTAAAGAACAAGTTCGAGACAGGAAGTGGTTTAAATGATGACAGTTTTTTTACTTTTAGGTAAACTGTTCCTATAAGAGAAACATACTAGAGAGCAACATTTGCAGAGTTTGGTTCCAAAATGAGATAACTCGTTTTTTTTTTAAATCATGTTTTTTTATTTTGCATTCCAATTAATATCAATCAAACTATAGTTGGTTTGTTTTGATTTAAGCCATAATAGCTGTGTGTATGTGGCCTTAAAGGAGTAGTTCGCCATCAAAATGAAAATCTGTCAAAATTGACTCACCCTCTTGTCATTTCAATCTTCAAAGTTCTTTTTTTCTTCTTCAGAACACAAAAGTAGATATTTTGAAAAATGTTGGTAACAGAACAGCACGGGCCCCAATTCAATTCTATTGTAACCAATGCAAGTGAATGGGGGGCTGTCAACAACATTCTTCAAAATATCTTTTGTGTTCTGCAGAAGAAAGTCATACAGGTTTGAAATGACAAGAGGGCGAGTAAATGATGACAGAATTATCATTTTGAAAGTGAGCTACTCCTTTAAAAATGCTCGAGGCTTCAAAGCTATGCATTCATTTATATGAATATGAACAGCTGCTTTGTAGAAATGAAAATTGTAAAATGCGCTATATAAATAAAGTTGAGTTAAGTTGAATATACAGTATAAGAGAAACCAAAATGTAACATAAAAAATAGTTAGAAATTAGAATAATATAAAAACAGTGAAATAGTTTTAGATTGAATATACCTTATTAGTCACTGTTGAATTGTGTCAGTCGTTTACATTTGCCATCAACTGAAACACTTCTTTGTGCTCGTAACATACAAAGCTGCTCAATATTGTGTGTAAACTTTACCTCAATGTAAGTGTTGTCTAAGAATTGCGAAAAGTCACTTAGGCCAATACCTGTACGAGACTTGTACGACTGTGTACACATGAGATGTGGTCGTGTTTGTTTTGCAGTTCGGTATGAATGCTCTGCTGCTGGCCGTGTGGTTTGGTCACCTGTCAATCCTGAAAATCCTTGTTTCAACTGGGGCGAAGCTCACCTGTGAAAACAAAGTAAGAGTTTACGGATAACAATTCCTAACCAGATTTACATACAGTATCTCACAAAACGACAGATATACTCTTGGGTGATCTTACAGTCATTTAAGGTTGAGTGTGCACTTAAAGAAAATAATTCGGGAGTCCTTTAATGCATAACCACTAATCCATACGAATGAGATAGATGTGAGTATATATTGCCTTGGATGTTCAAGGCTTGAGCGGGTTGAACATTTCTCTGTTTGGCTGTGTCCTCAGGACGGCTTGAATCTGCTGCATTGTGCTTCTCAGAGGGGTCACATCAGCATCATGGAGTACATCATGGAAGATCTTGAAGACGTGCAGCTTAATAAAGTGGACAAGGTGAGAATCGCACTTTTGGGAAATGGAAAAAGTTCAAAGTTAACAGATTTCAAATCACAATTCGAGCTGCCTGTTTGAAATCCTCAAGAGTTTGTTGACGGGAAAAAAAAGATTATTATTAATATCACCATTGCCACTGCTGACCTTTGTCCTTAATATTATTATATTCTTTTTATACATATCACCAGTAATTTGATCAATATTTATATTTATATTTCACTCCTTTGCCTATTTTCACTGCATAACCCAAAATACTGAACACGCCTGGGCGGTTCTTGAGTCTTGAAAGACAACTTGATACACTAAGCGTGATAAATTCATAATATAAAAGAATATAATATATAATAGGATGTAAGATTCTCCCTGAGAGCGCAAGTGTTTGTTCATCATTCACTACGGCAGTAGTTGGTAGAAGGTTATTATCTTTTCACGCAAGGCCGACAACGTCTCCTTGTGATTACACAATGCCTGTACAAATACTGTACCCGGTTAAACATTCTCTCCTCTCAAGGAAGACTTTTATTGACTTAACAGACAAAATGGTTTCTTGTTGCAAAAAGTTAAGGAATTTTTTCTGATGGTTGTCGATAACAAGATTTTAACACACGTTAGAAGAAAACGTAAACTTACAACATACTGTCATCATTTTCCGTACAATTAATGCATAGGCTATCACGCACCGAACACGACCATAAAAGCCATAAAATAAGTCTTATATGTATTTGAGAATGAGTAAAACGTAGAGTTTTGAGCTGTAAGGTAGTACACTGTGTGTTGTTCTAAATCGTGTTTATCTGACCTTGTGTATCAGTCAGGCAAGACTGCGTTTCATTTGGCCGCAGAACATGGGCACCTGGAAGTGGTGGAGTTTCTCATTGGTATGGGCTGTGCACATGACCTCAAGGACAAGGTAAGACAGCAAGATGCACAGACACACACAGATGCCCCCCAACGTGTGCTAATTACACCCTCATGCTGCTTAACAGCTAGAAACAAAACACACCGACACTGAAGCTAAAGTCAATCTGAGGGTTTGTTATTGTCCTTACATAACCCAAATGAAAACTTGTCGTTGTGAGTGGTCTGCCGATCATTATTGTAATAAAGATCTGATCGCAAACATTCAGAGCCAAAACCAGATTCCCTAAGACTCAGACCAGGACTACACCATTTAAAGTTCAGATCCAGACTAATACCAGATCCCCCAAGACCGAGAGCCAGATCAATACAGGGCTCAGATCAAGACTGTAAGATTCTCACCAAAAAGATCTTTAGATCGACTGATAGTTTAAGTTTATGAACTTCAGGAGGAGAACACGGCTTTGCATCTGGCAGCTAAGCATGGTCACAGCGAGGTCCTCCAGAAGATTGTGGAGACAGGGGAGAAGATCGATGAAAAGAACATTGTAAGTCAGGCAATCCTTCTTTAACTTGAATCGATTCACCTATGAGGTATAAGCAGTGGAAGACAGTAGTGAAGTATTTTTTAAAGACCCCCTGTGGTGAAAATCTAATTTGTAATGTTTTTTATATGTTTATGTGGGGTTTTTAATATGTTTTCAGACAAAAAATGTGCCAATTTATAATTTTAAAGCGTTGCTGAGTATTTTCCCCCAAAATCTGCAGTTTACCATAGACAGTTAATAACAATGAAACCGCTCCGGTTAATGACGTCATAAACTTGTAACCAATCACATCAACTCATTTGGCCCCTTTGGATCAGCGGTTTGAGGCATAAATATGCAAAGATGACACATAGATTCATGCTAAAAGGATCGCTGCACTTCTGTGTCAGCTCTCGGTTTCACTTTCAGAACTGCTGAGTGCCATTTAGGGGGCGGGGCTAATTTGCATATTTGTGTTTCTGCGAATACTTAATGAAGCTGTGGTTAAGAGATACATTCAAGCAATTTTAAGACAAGAAAAAAATAATTTAAAGGAAAAAGTTATTATTAAAAGTTATTTATTATATATTTAGCTGTACTTTTGTGTTTTTACTTCACTAGATTATAATGCATACATCATACTTTTCACAAAATCTTTGATTTTCACCTTTAAGTACATTAAAGATCTTGTTATTCTCAAGTCAATCTAGTCAGATGTAAATCTAGTTTTTCTCAAGTAAACTAGAGGAAGGAAAAAAGAAAAATACTTGAGAAAGCATTTTACTTTACTTAAGCATTAAAAACGTTAAAATGACAAATATTTTTGAAATGTACAAGATACTGGAGTAAAAGACTTAACTACTGTTCCACCACTCATTGCTGTTTTAAAGGTATAAAATGGGCTCATATGCTTTAAGTAAGACTTTGTAATAAGGTCTTATTCATTCTTCATTGAAGCTAGATCATTATTATTTAAAAATTGTATTAGTAAATGTTGACATTAATGCGAGGAGATAAATGAATGCTGCAGAAGCTTTGGTATTTGTCTATGTAGTTTGTGTTAACACATGGAAGCGTATTTTAAAGTATTGATGTTTTCTCAGGATGGTTCGACAGCTTTGCATTTGGCAGCTGAAGGAGGACATTATGAGTGTCTTAGATTACTGCTGGAGTCTGGCTGCAATATCAATGAACTCACCAACGTAAGTACACATTCAGCTGCTCTTTATTGAGAATATTTACACATAACACTAGCAACTTCTGTAAGAACTGACACAACAGAAAAGAAACAGTACAATGCAACCAACATTTACATCCGAATATGAATTCCATGCTGTAAAACCTTTGATTTATTGTATGGTGCTATATTAATATTGTCAACTATAGTGCAACTTGCTTTTCATTTATCAGTGAATCAGTGAATCATTGAAGTAAATATGTTTGTTTTGCTAGAAGAACGGGACAGCCCTTCATCTGGTGGCCCAGAACAGTTCAGACAGAGAGATCAGACTGCTGGTTCAGGCTGGGATAAACCTGGATTTAGTCGACACTGTGAGTACTAAACCTTTATTAGAAAGTCATGGCAATGAAGCTTGGTCAGGTTTGATGTTTTATTGAACAGAAATGTAAATGTGAAAAAATTAAACACCACTCATTTATGAGGTGACAAACATAACAAGGGTGACTAATAATTATGTTTATGGTTAAATTTGACCAAATATGGAGATACAAGGTTTCAGAAGGACAGATGTTATAATAAGTTTAAATACTCTACTTACTGTTTATCATTCTACATCTCTTTCAATACAGATTTTTAATCTTATGTTGGGTGCTGTATTGCAGTGGTTCTTAAACATTTGCGTTGAAAGGACCCCCTTTGTGTAGTTTGCAATGCTTTGTGGTTCCCCCAAAAAAGACGTAAAATCTTAAATTTAGAATTTAAATCAAACCAAAAACACATTCAAATACACAGTACTGTAATATCAGTTCTGATGTATGATTGAACAAAATGTACGATTAATGTCTATATTTCATTAAAAGCCACAAAACTGTGGCCCCCCCTGGATCCCTCTTGGGGGGGCCCTAACCACTACTGTATTGTCTTTGTGAGGAGAGCTTCTATTGAATCTACTAAGATGCAACTAAGAAAAACTTCATTTTCATGACAGAGAGATTTTAAGTGAGCTCTAGTAAGACACGATTAAACCTGATCCAAGCCTTGGAGCTTTAGGAAATAACATTTTTGGCCCAGTCATGGTCATTGATCTTTTAATTCACCGTAATGCTCATAAACTGATTCATAATTCCTCACTAGCAACACACATCAGCTCTACATCTGGCTGTTCTCAACAACTCTACAGAAATAGTCAAGGTTCTTATTGATGCGGGGTGCGACCTGGACATCTCTGACAACGTGAGTATGGACCTTCTTACAGAGTAATGTTCCTGCAGTATTCATGATCAGCACCTAATGCATTCTCACATGTGATGTTCTTGTGTCTGGAATTGTTTTCCTTATCTAGACGGTAATAATAAAAGTCAAAATGAAATTCCCATTTCAAATCATAATTTTGCCCACAGCGGCTTCAGACTGCTCTGCACATAGCGGCTGAACACGGACGGCACATCATCGCTGAAATGATCCTCATTTCTGGAATCAACCTCAATCTGACCGACAAAGTTTGCTGTTACCTTACGCTGTTTTTTTTCAGTTTTAGAATCCATGTCTGCCTAACACAAGACATTTGCTGTGTATTTTACAGCAGGGAAAGACTTCACTAGATGTTGCTTCCCGAGGCACCCATGTGAACATCGTTGACATGATTATCAAAGCTGACAGATTTTACCAATGGGAAAAGGTAGAATGTGTTCCAAAAGATAAATTCTCAAATATAAATCCTTGTTTTCTGTCATTATAATGAGCGATCATGCACTTTGTGATATTTTTTCGCTACGTGCAGGAGAATGTGAACAGTGACTGTGAGTGTCTGGTGGGAACAAGTCTCAGCTTTAAGCAGGACCATCAGCAGGAAACACATCACATCCGCTCTGTCTTGTGGAAACTGGCTACAAAGTATTTAAGACCAGGAGAGTGGAAAACTCTGGCCAAACACTGGAAGTTCTCAGAAGCACATATACGAGCCATAGAACATCAGTGGACAGGTGCGAGCTACATTACAACTCATTTGCCCCCCAAAATGTTTCGGACCGATAGTATGCGAATAGGGACCCACCGCTTTTTTTTGTTTATATAAAACTCAGATTAAGTTAAGTATTATAATATATAATATAAATTAAGTATTAATGACAGATATTTAATATAGATTACGGTAAAAAGCACATGACAATGTTACCAAAGAGTGCTGCTTTATAAAATTAAAAACATAGTCAATGCATTTTTATATAGTGTACTTTTAGGAATACATTAAGAGTAGTAAACTTTAATACACAGCTAGTTTACCCCTATGTCTTTCTGAGAAGAATAAAAAGTATGTTCTGAGTAGTATGTATAGAAAAAAGTAAAAAAAATCACAAAAATATACTTTCTTATTTGTATACTAATGAGCTAGTTGCACAAGATGAGGCTGATAAAAGTTTGCAATGCCTGGGTCATGTCACACTATTGAGTTGTTTTGGCTTAATGAAGTGCTCAGCAATGTAAGGAGGATCTGTCATATCGCTGATTTATTGCTTCTTTTTATCTAAAAATACCCACACTCGCCAGCCCGAAATCCTCCTTTTCCCATACAGTTATATGACCGTAAATTAGTCTGCCGACCCTGGCGTCCCAAAAATTCACTGGCGCCATCTTGTGCAACTAGCGAAAAAAATATTTGAATTGAAAATAATTATACGTCAAATTTTATTAAGTATACTTAGTAAAGTTAGGGAATATATATGTACTAAGTATACTAATATCAATGTACGTGTAGTATACTTGTACATTTACTATTTTAATCCTGCTTGGGACTAAATTTGCCACTTTTGGTTCATGAAGTACACTTTCAAGTGTAACATATACAATTTTGAGTATACAATACGTTTACAACTATATTTGTTTGTACTGCAACTATACTACACGTGAACATACTGTAGAGATGTACTTAAAGTTCAACACTTGAAGAACTTGTTTTTCAGTAAACTATTAGTTACTAGTTAAGTACTACTTGGTTCTATTCAGGTTTTAACTTTTAATACTTGAAAAACCTTGAACTGTACTTGAAGTAAAAAAAATCAAGATTTGCTTGTTTACAATGCAATGAAAGATAAACAAATCCAGACATGGTACCACCGGGTCCCAAAATACATTGTAGTATTAAAGCAGATCATTTATTTCACCTGTGTTTTTATTGTTTTTGTGAGTGCAGCCCTTCAGTATGTTCAGTGCATTGTACAGCAGGTTATAGATGTTTGCTGTAGTAATAATGAAATCTGAACCTTGAAAGGTACGAAAAGCTACAAGGAGCATGGGCACAGAATGCTGTTGATCTGGCTGCACGGTGTGCTCACCGCTGGAGAAAACCCCATTAAAGGATTGTATGAAGGTCTGATCGGCATCGGAAGGACCGATCTGGCAGGTGATGTCATGATTTGAATTCATATCATATATAATTCTTACATTATCATTATGTATTTGATATCATTCTTGTACGTCTATGAGCAGACATTATAATGTACATTATGTTTTATAAAACATGAGGCTGTAAAATAAAACATGGCACATAGTGCAGGGTTACATGTGATGTTCAGGGATAAAGAAATCCCAGAATGCATGGCATTAAATTTTCGTCTTTTAATGATTTAATGAGATTTCATTTACATAACAGTTGAGTTTTGAAGATACAGAGTGAGTATTCATATGAACACTTTCACTGTCTAAACACACAATGTCTTATTGACCTGTTTTATTTATTTTCTGTTCCCGTCTTCATATTCGAACAGAGAATGTACGACAGCAGGCTAATTCAGATCCAGCTTCGGCTAAAAAGTGCTGCACAATGTGAAGGGCAAATGCAATGTGAAATGTCTGTTTTTGACCGAAAGGTACAATCGGGAGATACGAAAACAGAGACCGCTGAATGAAAAACAATGATGATGAATATGATGTGAAAAGGATTTTACTGGTTAAAACCTTGAAGGGTCACCGCAGCACCATTACTACTGTATTCACTCTAACATTTGCAGAGCTGAATTTCAATGGACAAATCATTTGAACGTACAGCAAGTGTTTTCTTTATTTAAAAACTCTTATAGAAACGTCTCACGTAAATCTACCATTTTGAATGAATACAAAACAGTTGTTAATGAATGATGAATGAATACGGTAGTGAATGGATGGATGAATGAACGGTTGTTAATTTTGTATAGTACACTGCAAAGACTAAATGAATGAAAGAATGAATGAAATAATAATATTCTTCTCTGATTGTTGTTTTTGACTTGTATTTTGTGTAAATGTTAGACGAATAAACACGACAACATTTGTAAGAAGATATTTCCCCCCTGTAAAAGCAAGAAACTGTTGCTTAACAGGAAGTTCAATGGTGAACTATAACGGGTATTATAAAAAGTTAATATTGGTGTATGAAAATACAAGGAAAATGTACTGTATTCTTTAAGTAAATATGATCAGTGTTGGGTGTAACTAGTTACTCAGTCAAGTACAATGTACTGTGTGTAATATATTTGTGAGCAATAGTGGAATTGACGGTCTAAAATCTGTGCTTTAATGTATAATTCTCACATTTGTTATACTTTGTAATCAGTTAATAATACGGAATATGACAAGACACATATGACTTCTTTTTTCAAAAGATTAGATTTAAATGAAGCTCTGCTCTCTTTTTGGTGTATTAAACCCAGCACATGAATGTACACCAAAGTAACTAAGCTCAACTTTCTAAAAGTTTACGTAAAGCAACATATTTGTGTATATCATTGCAGCCTACGTAGTCTAAGTCCATGTAAAGAAAAAAAACTTTTGTAGTGTAAATCTGTACCAATGATTATAATGCTTCATTTATTTGTGGTTAAACAGCTTTACTTCAGCAAATTAATGACACATTTTATAAAGAATTCCTTCCAAACCAGGAACTCCAGTTATATTATTTGGGAAAGTTGAAAGATTTTCTTTATGTTTATATCAGTGCATGACACATAAAATGACACATTGACAAAATGTAAACAAACCGTCTCAACAAAAATACAGAGAAGTCCAGAAGGCAGAAAAGCAAAGACGTTCCGAGAGTAAAAAGGGCTTTGTTAAACAAAGCTGCGTGTTTTGTGTTGTGTAAGGCAACCAGGTCAAAATATGGCATTCTATAACAACTTGCTGTTCTTTGACTTATTTACACCCATAATACGTATATCAAAATATTTATTTTCCATAAAGTAAAAATAGTCTCTTCAAAGTCCATTCACATTGAATCGAGTACAAGGTCATAGAAAAGGAAAGCACATGATGTCTGAACGCGAATCAGGTCAAAAGAGGACAGCAGGAGTTTGTGGGTCGGTTTAAGAGTCATCATCACTTCCTGTGCTGTTATTGCTCAGGTTTGTCCTCTGGACCTCCAGCTCTTCTGCACTCACCATCTCTGGAGTGATCGCCGCATAACGTGTCCCGTGAAACTGACGCATATGTATCTACAGAGTAATAACAAAGATTGATTATTCATTATTTTATATAAATGTATTTGTTATATATATGTAACCTCTGACAATCAGAAAGTGTACACAATTGTTTGGTCCTATTATTTTATAGTTTTAGACTCACTTGTATGTACAAGTTAACCTCTGCGCTTCTGCACAGATAGGGAAAGTTCCCTCCTGTTTTGAGGTGAGCTCTTCTGGCATTGGGGTACAGTTTATACATTTCTTCCTTTGCCTCGTGCGACAGGGCGCTCTGATCAAAAACCTGCGACGAGTAGGGGAAGTAGGTACAAAGGGTTAAAGGCATAGTACACACTTCTCAGTGGTCAAATATCTTACTTTCAATTATTGTCTTGCTAATTGCAGTGTTATAAAGTAAATTAACATTGTAAAATGAAAATGATGAAGAGCAGCTCATGCATAATATAAAAACATTGCAAAGCCTGAAAAGGCGAGAAACGTACATCTATTATGGTGATAGCAACATCCTTTATCTTGTGTGGCTCCACGTACGAGTTCTGGCAGTTGAGCGTGAGTCGAGAAGCGAGGTCACTCTGGTTCAGACTCTCCAGCTGAAGCACAAATCAACAGACTTCACTCATTGAACTGGCGGTTAAATATCAAAATAAAAAAAACAACCAGAAGAAAAAATAATATATATATTTATATATTATGGGAAGCTGTTAAGGAAATTTAAGTATTTATAATTCTGTATGATTGGTTGAATATATGGAATGAAACTAGAATATATTAAATTATGAATATGTGGATTTAAACATGAATATATGAAACTTGAATGCAATTAAATTGAATGAATGTGTGTGAATATAATGAATGAAAGTGTGAATATACGGAAAGAAACTGCCGTCATCAAAGTGCCTTCTTGTGTTTTTATTTGTGGTTGTTTAGATGTTTCATTCAATATATTCAGCAAATCCTTTTATTAAATCTTTAATTTCCTGAACGGCATGCCATATTATGTATATATATATACAGTGGTGTGAAAAAGTATTTACCCCAATCCTGATTTTTTTTGCATATTTGTTCTGCTTAAATGATCCAGATCAGTAAACACATTTTAATGTTACACAAAGAAAACCAGAGTATATAGAAAATGCAGTTTTTAAACGTTGGTTTTATTTATTATGGGAAATAACAATCCAGACATTTCTTACCCTATGTAAAAAAAGTAATTGCCACCTAAACCTAATAACTAGATGTGCCACCCTTGGCACTTGCGAAAGTCTTTCACATAGCTGTGGAGGAATTTTGGCCCACTCTTCTTTACAGAATTGTTTTAATTCAGCCACATCGGAGGGTCTTCCAGCATGAACAGCCTTTTATGGTCATGCCACAGCATTTCAATTGGATTTATGTCCAGACTTTGACTAGGCCATTTGAAAACCTTTATTTTGATATTCTTCAAGCATTCAGAGGTCGAATTGCTGTTGTGTTTTGGATCATTGTTCTGCTGCATAACCCAAATGCGTTTAAGCTTTTAAGCCATTTGTGGATAATGGCTCAAACTGTGGTTCGATAGACTCCCAAAGCCTTTGAAATGGCTTTGTAATCATTTCTAGACTGATACATTTAAATTTCTTTGTTTCTCATCTGTTCTTGAATTTCTCTAGATAGCGTTATGATGTGTTGCTATTTGAGATCGTTTAGACTACTTCAGTTTGTCAGACAGATTCTACTTAAGTGATTTCTTGATTCAACAGGTCTGGCAGTAGAAAGGCTTGAGTGTGGCTAGTGAAATTTAACTCAGTTATTCAATTCATCGCAGTTAATTCATGATTTACCAAGGGGGTCAATTACTTTTTCACATAGGGTCAGAAATGTTTGGATTGATTTTTACCTTAATAAATAAAACCATCATTTAAAAACTGCATTTTGTATTAACTTTTCTTTGAGTAACATACACATTTTCTTTGATGATCAGAATCATTTAAGGGATGACAAATAAGCAAAAAAACATAAAATCCGGAAGGGGCAAATACTTTTTCACACCACTGTATATATTTATAAATATATTATGCTGCATATACTATATTTAAAAAAAAGCAGAAGTACCCACTCTGTCAACCATGAAGTCGATTGCATCTGCCATTTTTGGGTCCACAGGTCCATTGGCAAAATTACCGAGAAGGATCTTCTTCAGCATGAACGCAGGCATCAGCCAAAAGCTAAGAAAGATATTTCTCAAGAATGAAACGTTTACAGGGATGGACACTTGACACTGACAAGCAAATTGTCTTCACCTGTTCGCCGTCCATGTTTGGTTAAAGATCGATGTGTCACTGAATGAATTACACAGGATCAGAGAGTGCACTCTGGGAGATTTATGTGTGACCTCTGCGAACTTCTGAGCGAGAAAACCTCCGAGAGACGCGCCAAACAAATGCACCTGTACAGACCAAGAGAAAAGCATTTAAAGAGAGTTATTCCACACTGGTCTTATTAAAAGATCAATACATACCTTGTCTAGTTGTAAGTGGTCTAAAAGCTTCCTAAATCCATCACAAAATTCCAGCAGATCCCAGTAGACAGGATACTGGAGCTTGAAAACAGAAAAGAATAAAGAGCTAGTAAGTTAATGTAATCAAACAACAATGTGTTTTTTTAGACATGAAACCCAATGTTATTCTTATTCACAGATGGCAGAGAGTGGTGGACTTATTTCCAAAATGGTCCTGTTTTTAAAAGGATACTTCACCTACACCATTCTGTAATAATTTACTCAACTTCGAGTTGTTCCAAATCTGTATAAATTTCTTTGACATTTTGAAGAATGCAGTACAGCAAACAGTTCTGGGGCACTTTTGACTAACATTTGTATTTTTTCCTACTACGATAGACCATAGGGGGTAAAATCTGTCTTGTTCTAAGCATTCTTCCGAATATCTTTTTTTGTGTTCATCAGAACAAAGAAATGTATGCAGATTTGGAACAACTTGAAGGTGAGTAAATGATGACAGAATTTTCATTGTCGGGTGAACTATCCCATTAAGTTATGTTATTTATATACATTTTATTGCATTCTATTTAGTTTTTATACTTATTACTTTTTACATGATGTTTTAGACTTAGATCTGAGTAGTTTCACTTAATCCAACATGTGCTCTACTTTCAAAATGTGTTCATCCTTATTAAGATCATTTACATGTTATATGTCTAGTCTTTTATACTATGTAAATATACGTACACTGTGTATATGAACATTTGTCATTATGTGTACAAAGAGAGCTTAAATTACATTATACAGCTGTACAATGATAATAAAACTATTATATTCTAAAATAATAATTATTAAATAATTACAGAATAAAAATAAATTAAAAAAAGTGAAAAATACGTTAATATTCAAATTCTCCTGTCAACACAATTGTACCATTTCAATTTAGCTTTAATTGTATTTCAACCCTTATAATGCATCACCACAAACTCTTAGATTTAAACCTGCAACAAGCATCTTTATATTCAGAATAGCTTTTGATAATGATGATAAAGTTGGAAAATGTATGCAGGTAGTAAATTACTATATGTAAAATAATAATAACCGACAGAGTTATGCTGTCAGAACATACCGAGATGACGCGGTAGCCCCATCCAGAGAGAGCCAGCACCTGCTGAAAGAAAACCTCTGCTGTCCCGCTCACCGGTGGGAGGAAGATGATGGGACACCTGATGCTTTTGGGCCCAGCGTCATACAACGACCAGACTTTACTGTCATCATCATCCACTATTATCTAAAACAAACAGACAATAACCAAACACATCAGTGTCATATAAAAATGACTTAAGTGTTGAGTGTTTCCATATTAAAGGACTTCTGTGTGTAAATCAAGGAGGTTCATTTATGTAATTATTAATACAATTTTATATTGAAATAATTGTATAAGGATGGTTTACGTTAGAGACTGACTTACTCTTTTGAGAGGTACGGTGCTTCTGAACCAGTTATAATCAGGAGATACTCTTATCTCCTCCATTTCTGAAATACAAATGTTACAGTAGTAAATAAATGCAATTGATCACAAAATAACAGACCTTATCAAATCAATACGTAGGGTCTAAGAAACAAGGGGAAAGAGTAGATTGATTTGGACTCTCTTCATGCATTTCACAACACACAAACATGTGACTGGAACACAAAATGATTGTGTGAACGACTGCATAAATAAAACAAAATAGAATAATATGCTTATTCGATTAAATCTCAGATATTAATGTGTCCCTGTTGTTCATGTTATTCTGCAATATTAACACTCAACACATCACGAGAAGAATGATCATAAAAATTCAATCACTACACAAAGTCATTATAATGATAATTCCCGCGATTTAAACAAAACATGAAACTGTGATACTTCCGAAACTATTAAACTATTACTTAGAAAGATCAAAATATGTTTAAAAACAAAGCATTAGCCTGTGCTAAACTGAAAGTGACCGTTTACTAACGCTAAACAGCGATGTAAATGAGGATGTCATTTCCTAAACGACAGATTGAATATTTCTAGGTTTATTGTTTAAAAAAAATCACCTTTTATCTTTTTTCATCCGAGGAGAAACATTGTTGCCTGAGCGTGAGGCTGAATCACATGACAGCAACTTCCGCAGCCAACGTACTGCTCCACAAGGTCATGTGATCACTCATCACCACTAAGCGTATGCTGATATGCGCATGCGCGGTGACGTGAATCCTGTACGAAACACTTTCAATAATACGTTTTCTCATAACGTTATAATATTCATATGATACAAAACTTATATTGTACTTATTAATATGTTCTGCTATGTGTTTTATTTGCTCGTGATGATTTGTGATCGCAAGGTTTTCGTTGAAAGAAAATGTGTACATTTATTAATGTATGCGACCTATAGGGTTTGATGGATTTATTTATTAATTGCATATTGTGCATTTAAATTAACATAATTAGGTTGCTGTTTAATTAGGACGATGGTGTTAGTTGGATTTTTATATTTCTTGCATCATTTGCATTTGATTTAACATAATTGTGACTTTTTAAGGTTTAGCTTTTATTTTTCTGCGTATTGTGTAAATTATTTATATAAACACGCATACAGTTATGTCCCTTTATACCAACATGCACTTTTAGGGAAATAACCTGTGCGTTATAAAACAGTTTTTGACGCGTTTAAAAAGCCACATATCCGACGGCTTTAAGACCAATCAAAAACCTCTGCTGACCGGTTGATTCAGCAGTGAACTGAATCAACTCAGAATTGGTGTACGTGAATTTATGTTTAGCGCTTGTTCACCCGCCTGTCAGCAAAGACTACTGGGCTAATTAACATAACCTAATAATCCATAAACTGATAGGATTTTTAAAAAAATCCGACCCCTCTGCCTTAACGCACTGACTCAAATGATTCTTTGAATCAGTTGGTTTACTGTTTGATTCTACGACTCAAATGATTCACTAAATGACTCAAGAGTGTTATCAGTTGTTTACTTCATTATCACAGTATCTCGTTTAGACAGCGTCGTGTCTATCGATCAGCTGCATATAGCGGCTCAAAAAACAATATATTTAACATATGAGTGTGTTTGATAGATTGTTGTTGAGTTCACACGTCTAGTTTGTAAGACATTTAAAATTTGGGCCTGTGTTGAATGGCATTCAGTTGTGCAGCTAGCAGCTAGCGCTAACATTTCAGCGCTCCTCAGATTCACCCGTTTTAAACGGTTAAAACACAAACAACACGGAAACATGTCGTGTACATGTGTTTCGGCAGCGAGAAATCTCCTCAATTCAGCCCATAAAGGTAAGAGAAGTGTCATATTTTTCTTAGTTATAGTAAACGATATCTGTGACTTACGTTAGGCTAGTTAGTTAGACTGCCTATCACTACTGCTAAGTGGCTAACATGTAGCGTTATACTGATATAATTATAATAAGGGAAATAAAAATAACACCTTTTTTTCTAGACTACCTTTAAAATAAGAGCTATATATGTGCTTTAGAAATCAAATAAGTAAGCAAATATCATAATGAAACAAAGATTTTATAATTGTTGTGTAACGTTACGTATGTGAAGCAATAACGCATGTTTATGGCATGACTATATATTTATGATATTGGTTACGAAGGGGTCATTGGTGCAATTATTATGGTTTGTTGTAAATTTTAGGTAGTCGTTTGACTTCGTTTGGCCTGCTAGTTGTTTTTCTTCTTTTCTGTCAAAATTGAAACTGTGAAATGAAAAATTGATTTCCTAGTATAACTTAATAGATAAGTATAAGCATTAGTATGTTGGTATAGTATCTCTCAAAATCAACACTGTATATATTGTATAAAATTGTATATATAAATTATTTTTTTCATTTTAGGAATATCAGGCTCCAGGGTCCAATTACTGTCACTGACCCGGCCGGGAGCTCATGAGGTCCGTGTGGCATGTCGGGTCCCCATTAGGACCTTCTCAGAGACAGCTGTGTATTACGCTTCAAAAGACGGGATCAAAGATGGAGATGGTGGCAAGGTATTAAGTTATGACAACAGGGATAATAGGAGGAAGAAATATACCTGCCAAAGTATGTCATGCTGTACAGGAAATCAATACGGATTTTTTTGCCTTGTTCACTTTCTAAGAAATCTGTTGGTGAAGGAAGTGGAAAAAAAAGCAGTTCTGGAAACTCGGGCAAAGGAGGAAGTCATCTGCGATGCCCTAAATGTGGAGATCCATGCACACACGTTGAAACGTTTGTCTGTGAGTACTGCATTGACATTTTATCTGTTATGTGCGGCTGGGGATTACTCAAGGTGATTGCACTTTTCACTTGCCTTTCCAAATAGTTCTGGTTTCATCTGGCCTTGTGCGTGTTTAAGTAGGCCAGAGGGTTCACTGGACTAACTGTTCAGCGCTAAATATAAATCACACAAGTTGTGCATCTGCTGGTGCATGACTTAGTAACATGGTTTAAAGTTTGTTTAGTTTGTGTTTATGTGAGATTGTTTGGAACACGTTTGTAGGCATGAGGCAAGAGTCTTTTTTAGGTTAGAAAATAAAATTGTTTCATCATCATTTACAATCCTGCCTGACTTGCTTTATTGTGCCAGACAACTCTGCAATAGAAGTAATAATTTTTAAAGGCATTCATTTAAACTTCCCGTAATTTGGGAGTCATACAAATTGTTATATGGTTTATTTCTACTTTACATGTTTTTGTGCTTGAAATACATGAGACATTCTAAACACACTCATTTGGAGGCCGGATCTTGCCACATGCACTTGAATACAGGATCAGGCAGGATTTTATATCATGAAAACATTTGGCAGTGTTCAAGGTGTTATTTGTCTTCGGCAGCATCGACTCGCTTTGTGAAATGTGAAAAGTGTCACCACTTTTTTGTGGTGCTATCGGAAACCGACTCCAAGAAGAATTTGAGTAAAGACCCAGAGTCTGCTGCAGAAGCCGTCAAGTTCGCTTTCCAACAGAAACCCCCTCCACCACCAAAGAAGGTATAACTTCAGTAAGACTTTACATCCTGGTGGCCCTGGTCATGGTTAGCGTGTTACCTTCATTTTGTTTTGTTTTTTTCCCGCAGATCTATGCTTATCTTGATAAGTATGTTGTGGGTCAGGATCACGCTAAGAAGGTTCTGTCGGTGGCTGTGTACAATCATTATAAACGCATCTACAACAATATGCCGGCGGGCTCCAGACAGCAGCAGGTGGAGGTGGAGAAACAGGCCTCTCTCACACCTCGAGGTTGGTACTGCTGAATAAAAAGACGCTGACTGGGTGTTTGTTTCATGTAAGGTTTCATTATATCCATGGGAAAAGATGTGTGGCCCTTTAGACAACGTGATATCAAAACCCTATTGACTTGGTTATCATAAATGAAATGTTGAAATAAAATATATTTTTAAGTGACATTTTCCCATACATAAAACTGTATAGCTTTGGGGGTTTCCAGGGTGTTGTTATGTAGTTGTTAAGGTTTTTTAATTGTTTTTTTTTACTTCCCTGTGGTTTTGTTAATGTTGTGAATGGTTGCTTAGCAAGTTCCTTTTTCAGAAGTCAATTGGACTTGATAGGTTGTGCTACGATAAATTGTGACTAATCGTGATTCCTGAATAAAAGTTTGTGTTGTTGACATAATATATGTCTGTGCACTGTGCATTGTAATGTTGTATGTATTTATGCACATACTCAAAATATTTGCAGGTATGTAGGAATATTTGTATATAAATCAATAAATATATATATTGTATGTATATATAAACATTTATATATAAACGTTAAAAACATTCCCCCACAATAATTTACATCATTTAGTTATTACAGAAAAAGGTTGCTAATGACATTTCATGTTTTATTTTATTTACACTAGTTATGCCATTGTGAGCAAATGATTGCTGCTCTTTAAAAATGTCCCATTTATTTTCTTCAAAGGCAAATATAACTCATTTGTGTGCCATTTCCATCTTCCTAATAGAAATGAATTATTGACCTTTGGCTTTAATATAATATCGGTTTGTATGGACTTAATTTTTGGGGTTTTGGCATTTGTACAATAAACAAGTTAAAAAAAATATTGCGACTGGGTTAATGTAATTGGTCGTGGCTTGTTTATTTTTGTCCTATGATATTTGGTAGTGATATCACCACGATTGTCCTCCTTTCTCTATAGAGCTTGAGCTCAGACGACGAGAGGACGAATACAGGTTTACAAGTAAGTCTATGTCCATATCCACGATCTGTATTTTTTGTATTATATTCTTAAAATAACTGTGCAATGTAAACTTTTTATTTTTCCAAAACTGTTTTGTCTTCTTTCAGGTTATTTCATGTTTGGTGTACAAATGCCAAAACTCTTAATCGCTGTGTTGTGTTGCTTAAGTTCGTGTTCTGTTATTTTGCACTATGCATGTGTTTACGTTTGCATATGTAAAAATGTGTGTAATACTATGAAATCCGACATGTATTCTTCGTGTCCTAGGAACCCATTTTGACTTTATTCATCCATTTTATTTTATGCAGTCGTCATGTTTATTTTGTCATACAAGATCCTTTAAACAGAGCAGCTGTGTGCTTTAAACAGTTTGACTTCAGCAGTTACAGTGCCACAATATAACTAGTCAGTTAGTAAACATATTTTCGTTGTCATTTATACGTCGGGTTGTTGCATAAATGAAGTATAAAATTCTTTATGATGCATGTTGCAACACATGTTTCAGGTTCAATTGAAGTTGACCTCCGTCCAGAGTGTCTGTAAAATACTGTTGATTACCATAGGGAATACTTAAACTTCCATTAGTTTGTTGAAAAAGCTAAAGTAACTCTAAATCAATAATGCTGTACTTACTGTTAATTTTGAAAATGCTAAATCATTGTCAAACTTTCCTTGAAGAAGTTGTTGTTGTAGTTTAATTTTGCTTAAATTTTGTGTAGAACTTCTGCAGATTGCTGGGATCAGCCCTCATGGAAACGCTTTGGGTGCCTCAATGCAGCAGCAGTTGAACCAACAGGCACCTCCAGAGAAGAGAGGAGGAGAACTGCTGGACTCCACACACGCTGACATCAAACTAGAGAAGAGCAACATTGTGCTGCTGGGCCCCACCGGCTCTGGTGAGAGACAATTTTCATGTTGTGTAAGATCTCATCCATGTCTGGTTTATATAGTGTTTATAGCTAGGCCTGCACTAAATATGCGCAATTGTCTATGCTGGATGTGGGGGAAATTCTGTGTAATGAAAAAGCATTATCAACCAGAATTTTAAAAAATATTATGTTATGTGTAAAGGGCAGAGGATTGTGAATAGCTGCCAGAACAAGACAAACGTACCTGAGTTGTGTTACAGGGAAAACACTTCTGGCCCAAACGCTGGCCAAATGCCTGGACGTCCCCTTCGCCATCTGTGACTGTACCACTCTAACCCAGGCGGGATACGTGGGAGAAGACATCGAGTCAGTCATCGCCAAGCTTCTACAGGACGCTAACTACGTAATTGAGAAAGCTCAGCAAGGTAACAGTGACGTTATGTGACATGTACAAAACACTCCCAAGTAGTTGTCCAGAAATTTTCTCTGGCTCTATGACGTTTAATAGTTTAGTTTTATGGGCGGCCTGTTGTAAATGGATTGGAATTCTTTCAGGGATTGTCTTCTTGGATGAAGTGGACAAAATTGGCAGTGTTCCTGGGATCCATCAGTTGAGAGACGTGGGAGGAGAAGGAGTTCAGCAGGTCTGTGTTTTCAGTGTCCGGGAAACTTGACTTGAAGCTATGTAGCAGATTCTCAAATTTGGTCTTTTTTTGAGAGGCCATCTGGGTACGATGAGACTTATTTCTACATAAATCTGAATTTTTTTATATACTTCCAGCCCTATACTAATGCATATTTTGTAAAAACCTGGGTTATGCAGATATACGTCAGATTTGACTAAATATGTGAATAAAGCCAACGAGTATACAGGCAAGGTTTAAAAAATGTCTCAGTGTGGTGAAGTTTTTTTCTTGTACCTTGAATAGGGTTTACTTAAACTCCTGGAAGGAACCATTGTTAATGTTCCTGAGAAGAACACAAGGAAGCTGAGGGGAGAAACTGTGCAGGTTGACACCACCAACATTCTGTTTGTAGCATCTGGAGCGTTTAATGGTCTCGATCGAATCATCAGCAGAAGAAAGAATGAGAAGGTGCGTTACAGAAACAGAGGCTGCATTCACACAACAAGCCAGCTTGGGCAAAACCAATGAAATATTTATTAGTGTGCTTGGTCAACTTTATGGCCCAGTTTCAAAGACAAGGCTTATCTTAAAGGTCGTGGCATAGTGTAGGCGAATTGCGTTTACAGTCTGCCCTTTGGGGTAAAATGATGCTCAAAAACGTTGAGAGATGGTATAGTGTTTCGAACAATCCAACACCCCTTTGTTTCTGGAGGCGGTGTTTACATGAAGTATGCAAATAGCCTCTGCAGATGTGGCGAGAGAGATCACAGAGGTGTGGGTACATCTGTACCATCTCTGCAACACAACTTTCAAAAGCATTTTTGCTGCTCAAATTGTATCTTTTTTTTTATGAAGACCTCATCTGACATCACTTTTCCTAAATAAAATGACGCGTTATTTGCCACAGACGGGGTGGCGCTACATAACACACCCAACTATAACGTAATGGCCATGGATCAATGGTGGCTCGAGGGTGTTTACCGGCCAACACAAACTTTTATGGAGAGTTCTGTTTGGTTCGCTGCGGCAAACTAGTGAAACAAATTGTCGTTTGGACCAGATTTTGTTTGAAATCAGGTCACAGGCGGCCGTATTTCGATTTCGAATGTAGTATGCTTAGCCCTTAAACCAGGACTAGGCCTTTGTGGAATTAGGATAGTTAAGTGCCTCAGTAAAAAAACATTCTGGTGTGCTTGAGACAAGGCAATGGTATATTTTAAGATGTCAATGCACGTTATTTTCATTTGTAGTCTCGGTCTAGTCTTAAGCCATCTCTGTGAAACCGGGCATGAATGAAAGAACATTCTTTTAGGCCGGTTTTAAGAAAATATAGACATTAATGTAGAGGCATCATCTTGGACAGATGTAGATCTTATCAGTTAGTTCACTTTGTGAATGTGCTGAATGAGCTGTTCACTTAACGCAGGTAACAAGTATTGATCCACAAGTCTCAGTCTTGGGCTCTTTGTTGTTTTGCCTGTACATTCTCCTTTTAGGTGATGCAATAAAGAAACATAACATTAGTGTTCAATATTTGGCAAAACAGTTGAATTGCATGATGGACATTAAAGAATGGAGGGATGTCTCAAATCCATTGCATGTAATGCTATTTTAAATGCAAAGGAAGATGTTTGAACCGGCATTTTCTGTTACTAGTATCTTGGATTCGGAACGCCATCTAACATGGGACAAGGCCGAAGGGCGGCGGCAGCTGCCGACCTTGCCAACAGCACAGGCGGAGAGATGGATGCTGTGGCTGAGATCGAGGAGAAGGACAGGCTCTTGAAACTCGTGGAGGCCAGAGACCTCATTGAGTTTGGCATGATCCCAGAGTTTGTAGGTCGTCTTCCTGTCGTGGTTCCACTGCACAGTCTGGATGAGGAGACACTGGTTCGAATCCTTACGGAGCCCCGCAATGCTGTTGTGCCACAGTATCAGGCTCTCTTTAGCATGGACAAGGTTGGTATCGTATACATCAACACGCTTTCCTAGCTGTCTACATTATTGACTAATATTGTTCTTAAATTAAACTTCTTTTATGCTTGGTACAGAGCGCTAAAATCCCTCTTAGCAAATAAAGTTTTAACAACATGGTTAATTTCGTTTTCCATTCTGAAGTATTTAGTAACAGAAACAGACAAAATACAATAAAATATGGCATAATATTGAATCATTAAGCGTTTCTTTACATTAGTGTGATCTTAATGTGACACCCGATGCCCTGAGAGCCATCGCCAGATTTGCTTTGGAACGTAAAACTGGTGCCCGTGGACTAAGATCCATAATGGTAAGATGAATTATGTTTGCATTATCTTCCTCAGAGATATAAAAACATGAGCTTTTGTAATATAGCTTGTCATAATTTCTCAATAGGAAAAACTGCTGCTAGATCCAATGTTTGAGGTGCCACATTCTGATATCGTTGCCGTGGAAGTGAGCCACGATGTGGTTAAGGGAAAAGCACAACCTCGATACATCAGGTCAGAGCACACACGATATATCACAATATATGTTTTTTCAGTCTTCATCCGATGGTTTGATAATCCTGGGAATTCTATATAGACTTTATAGATTAATGGCACTTTGCAATCCAACTTTTTTTGCTTTTTCTTCCCTTCAGAGCTGCCGCTAAAGACACTGAAGAAGAGTATGATTCTGGAATTGAGGAGGAAAACTGGACTAGACAGGCCGACGCAGCTAAAAACTGAAAAAACACGGTTTAAAATCCCAGATTCTTTGGCCACCTTATCCTCTAAGGGTCCCTTTCCAAGTTGAGTTACTCACTGTACACCTGTGATGATTTGTTAGTCACTTTGAGAATTGTATTCCTTAACTGAACCCACCTTTACATTCATGGTAAAGAATTATGGCTTAGAGAATTGTGTTTGAAATCAAGCAGATGCCCCTGACACCATGCCTCTTAGAGAGACTGTTAATCAACGTGAAATGTAAAGAACATTCTATTTTATTCTTATTAACTTGTAAGCGATTTTTATGAACTGTTTGATTGTGTTGCCTATAAAGACAGAGAGCGAGGGGGTTCATAAACGTAATATATTTTGACTTCAGATGCTTTGTTACACTTTGCCCCGGCTTGATGTAAAATGACACGTGTATCGTACACTGGTTGTATTCAGCAGACTGTCCTATAAATAGATGTAAGGAATAAGGTTCATCTCTCTTCACAATTACTCAATGACTCTACTGAATGTTTCCTAATATTTCCATTAATAATATTTGAACCACATTTACAATTAAAGTGTCTCAATCTCCAGTATTGTTGCATATTACATTAAATTAGGGTTACTGAGTAAGCTAACTTATTTAATTTGGCACATGACATTGTTTTTTCCTTTACCAATGATGTTGACTAGCGGGATTTTTTAAATTTACAGTTTGCTTTGACACTTTTGCTGCTTTTTGTTTAAGGCTCTAGAAATATCTGAAAATGGGTTTAAGGTGCATGCCTGTTATAATCTAAATGATCTTTGTAAAAAATTCTGTTATGCACAAGATGGCCCGGTTATAAATTTATCTGTTTAGGCCCATCAGTTTAAACCAGCCGATTCCCTTTGAAAAGTTCAGTATCAGTGCAGAAGCTCTCTTTTTACAGTGAGCTCCTCTCTGAATTTTCTGGTTAACTCAGTCAATATCTCACGGTGGAAATTTGAATGATGTCCTGTTCTCTCCACATAAATTGTAATAAAAAGGGTGTATTTTTTGCATTTGTTTTGTTTGTTAAAGGATGTATTAAACTTACAATAGGTGTACAGTGGGATACGTTTACTTTTTGTTTAGAGGGGATGGAAGATTGTGTTATTTTGATCCTCAACTAGACAGTGGATAGATAAACAAGATTAGATTACATTATCTTAAAGGGACAGTTCACACAAACATGAAAAGTTTGTCATCATTTACCCTTATGTTGTTCCAAACCTGTATGCATTTCCTTGTTCTGTTAAACACAAAGAAAGGTTTTTGGCAGAATGTTAGCAAGTCTTAGTATTGAGACATCATTCATTACCATAGTAGAATAAGTATTGTGTATATATATAAATATATATATATATATTTGTATTTATATTTTCTTTTGTTAAACAGAAAATGAGATCATTTAGGAAAGCAAACAGTTCTGGGGCACCTTTGTATACCATTTTAATTATGGAAGTCAAGGATATCCCAGAAGATTCTTCCAAATATATTAATTTGTGTTCAGCAGAACAAAGTAATTACAAAATACAGGTTTAACAAAACGTGAGGCTGAGTGAATGATGATTCTTAGGTGTACAATCCCTTTAAAATAAGAGTTTACATTTTATATGTCAAACACAATGATAAATGCATAAAGAATGAAAAGCAAGTTACTACAGTTGTCGATATTTATGAAAAATAAAGTGATAAAAATAGAAAGCATAAACATATATAAACCAGAACTTTGTGAATAATATCTTATTTGCAAATATTCAGCCTTTATGAACCATACAATAAAATATAGGTTATAAAGTCATTCATGACTTCTTCGCATGATTCATTGTATTTTAAGTTTTTATTTGTTTACATTTATACATTATATGGAAATCGTTTTTACGTTGTTTTTTTTCAAATGTTTTGCCATTGCATTGCTGCAAAGAAGCTGTACGAAAATATATTTGCAACAGATTCTCAAATTTCTTATAAAACTTAGGAAGAAATTATACAGGAAACAACTGTTCGAAGACTTGGTGCTTTTATTTTGAAGCCGCGCCGGAAATCCTTTTGTCGCGTCTTCTTCCTGATTCAGGAGGAGCTGTGAAAGCGCAACAGCGGCAGATTTCAGGATGAGATGATGGATAATTCGCACCAGTACATTTCTAAAAGCTTTCCACCGCCTCCCTTCAATGACCCTACGGGTTCAGACAGCGGAGTTTACCCAGGACCACCACCGATACCTCCACCACCCGGTCCGGCGCACACATGGAACATGTACCCGCACCAATGGCCCCCTTTTCCACCCGGGGGACCTTATCTACCCTTCGACCCCAGCAGACCACCGCCAGGAACCTTCGAAACACCCCAGTACAATGACATACCTCCTCCAACCTGGACTCACAACGAGTGGAACCCATCAGACCCCCATTTCGGAGGACACTTCCCACCAAATCCGCCTCAAAATGTACATTCTGCACAAGCACCATATCAGTCCAACTTCAGATCAGACAGCACCAACAGACAGAACTACCCCTTTACTGACAGACCCTGGCCGGATGACTACCAAAGCAACCAGGATCAAACCAGAAGCATCTCAACAACAGCATCTGATGAAGAATCGCTGCAGAGATCGAAAGATGAGCGGTGGGTTCAGGGTTTCCTGCTTCAAATATCAACCAAAGATCAACCACCAGAGCCTCCAAAGTCCAAACCTTCGATTGCGGAGTTCAGACAGAAGCTCTATGGGACTCTTCAGATAGTGTCGGAGTTAAATAAAGTGCGTCAGATGTTAGAAGATAACTTGGAAAATGAAAGTGTGTGGACTGAGACGCTCTCAAAAGCAGCCGAGTTAAAGAACATGGTACGGGAGAGACTGACCTCTCTGAAGGACCCTGACTGTCTCAGCAGCATCCAGAGGAAACTACTGCTGATAAAGAAGAAAAGAGCAAGGGGGCGGAGGAGAAAGATTGAGGAGAGGGAGGAGATGCAGGAACAAGAGGTCAGAAGAGCCCAGCGAGAGGCGGAGGTGGATAAGTGGCAGATGAAACGCATTCAAGAAGTGGAGGAGAAGAACAGGGTGAGAACAATGTTTGTTTTCTGTAGTGGTTACAGTTTTAGTTTATATATATACTTTATGTGATGAAACATCATCACAATGTTTGTTTCCTGTTCAGGAGAAGGAGTTGAAGTTGGCTGCGGATGCTGTGCTTTCTGAGGTCAGAAAGAAACAAGCCGATACCAAGAGAATCCAGGACATACTGAAGTCACTGGAAAAGCTGAGAAAACTTCGGAAAGAGGCTGCCGCCAGAAGTGGTGAGGCAATACAAAAAGCGTCTCAGCAGCCTTACTAACCGTACTATATATTTTCATATTTAATTTGTCGCATTGTTTGAGTGATCGTTTTCGTTTTTGCACAGGCATGTTTCCAGAAACGCAGAGTGACGAGACCTTCGAGGGTCACTTGGAACGTCTGAGGTGTCTGATAAGTAAACGCACGGCCATCTATGCTGCGGAGGAGAAAGCTCTGAGGGTCATGCTGGAGGGGGAGCAGGAGGAGGAACGGAAGCGAGATCGGGAGATACGTCAGAAAAAAGAAAAGGAGAAGCTGTTGCAGAAGAAGCGAGAAGTTGATTTCATGCTGTTCGGAGGTAATTCCGGGTTTATGGAGTTATTGAACAGACAAGATAGGCCAGAGGCGAGACGCAAAATATTGATAATATATGCATTTAATACACAGAGCATTTATCTCCTTTTGTCTCGTGCTTATCACTGCTTTCTTTGGCAAAGGTCCACCCAAGAGGCCATATTACTGACAGGTAAAGCCACCAATCACATTTTGTTTTGTGGCTTGTCATGTCTAGAGGCATGGAAATGTCCCCGCAGTAGCAGACCGATATAAATTCACGATTGTGTCAAAAGTTAACAGAAACAACAATGATTATAAGTTTATGCCGTGAATGTTGCGAACTTCTAAGAGTTTAGCCAATAGTCGATCGTGATGAATTCTTATGGCAACCGTTGTAAACACGCCAGCTTACTTCGATCAGACGCCTTCGTGTTGTTTCCAGGCGGACCGTTAAAGAACACAACACGCACTTCTCCCAGAAATCCTGTTATATTCAACCTATCAGATGACGACTTCAAACATGCTGAAGTGTTTCCAGAAAAGTGATGCCTATACATCAGACGTTTGGCCAATGGTCTGTGTGCGTGACGTTTGAGGGTGGATTCAGACAGAACGCCTCTCTCCATCTAAAAACACGAGACGCAGTGCTCAGACATGTTTTTTTAGAGCGCAGCCTAGAAAGCGAGGGTCTCGAGACGTGGGTTACCGGACACAGCCACTTTGAGCGAATCCTCTGCCATGTTGCTGTCAAATAAAGCAGTTGTCATGCTGACCTGCTAGTGTAAACAGAAGCTTGCAGAGAAGCGAACGCAGCGGTCATGCACATCTGTCAAAAGCATGTTTACATAGAAAAACTATGGGAAAGTAGCACATTGGAATGGAAAAACGATTTCTGTCTTTATGGCCCCTTAGGCAGCATTAGGTCTCATGTTCTGTTGATCTTTTAATTCCTAAAATAAATGTTTAGATGTTTTCCATTATATGTATTTTTATTTTTAAACATGGCTGTCAAAAAGGAGGGATGAGATATGTTTACCTGGTTTGAATAAAATCTATTAGAGTTCTGACAGTCCAAACTGTGAAACTTTTGTAAACCTAACACAAGGGTTTATGATGGTTATAGAATATCATTTCTGGTACGGAACATGAACGTCATTCCAGGTCCAAATCAAGTTTCTTTTGGAAATTCATCGGAAATGTTTTCCTGAAGGCACCACTAGATGGCAGCATTTAATAGATGCTTAACTGTTCACAAACACTGAAATAAAGAAGTACTACAGAACAAACCGAAAACAAGTTCCGATACCCAAAAAAGTGTCTCCGTTACATTTTTCTAAACTGTGTGTTTTCATAGCTGAATATCCACCCCATCACCCTCTTCAGCCTTTCCAAGATTACTACACGCAGGCCGAGTGCTCCCTTCAATCCCTGATACAAATAAGGTCTGTTTTCCTACCAATATTAACTTTGCACACAACAAAAAATAACTTGTGGAGTAATTGTAGGATTTTTTCTGATGACTTTTGACAGGAGAGAATGGGATCAGTTTCTGGTTCCGGTTGAACATCCCGATGGTACCCCGGTTCCTCAGGGCTGGGTTCTCCCCGACCAGCCATCTGATGACATCTGGGCCACGGCGCTGGAGAAATGACACATTCTTTTTTTAACCAATGACTATTTCTAAAAAATAACCAGACGAGTGACTCAGCTGGTAAAATGTCCTCACCAGCCTCAGGATTTCATCAGTTTGAATGTATTTAACGATGTTAAGTCTATAAGTAGGCTCTGAATCAAGTCACATCTTGAGAATGATTACATCACATCGCCGTCTTGTGATCTGCTTAGGACACCTAAGCAGGATTCGTTCATTCCAAAAAAAGATGCATATTTTTCAGATTTCAGATCAATGTTATTTTTTCTTGACAGAAAAATTAAAGGTGTTGCCATTGGCAGTTTGAAAATGTATCAGGATTACTTCCTGTGGGTGGGTCGTGTTCAGGTAAACAGCCAATGATAATGCGTTATATGGGCGGATCAGTGAGGCAAAGTCTTCACTAATCTTTGTGAAGACTATAGTTACAGAATCACAATAACACTACACATATCACTAAAACTAACAGGACACAGGTGAGTACACAATACAAATGTGTTTTCTTTGTATTTATACGCAGGGGATGGTGTTTGTTTAAAACTTGCTCGTTGTTTTTTTATCTGTGCATATGTTTACTTGAAATTAAACTTTTTATGCAATGCTCTGTTGCGATAAAGGAACAGTATTCCATTTCTGAGTCACCTTTATGTTTGTTTAAAGGATAACGAAATTAATCTTCAGGTGTAATGTAAATATGTATATTACTTTAAGCATTTAGCTTTGTTTGCTAGTTGTTAATAATATTACCTGCATTTTAAAAAAAAAACATGACTACCTTCTATTTCTGTCTGAAACATGCACTCAGTCATCTCATTTGAAAATATTACATTAAAATTAAAGTTGAAAGAAATCAATAACTTTCTGGTTGGTATCTTGTAGTTGGAATGTCAATCCTATAATGTTCGAGAAGCAAACCTGTTGGATCATTCAAGATACCTCTTCAGATGTTCTGCTTTGTGTTTAGATATAATACTGAAGCATCTTGTACTTTCCATTGTTGTGTCCTTCAAAAAAACAACTTAAGAGCTTATTAAACGTATGGCTGAAGATGTCAAACCATCTGTCTAATAAGATGAAGAGCAGAATGTTAAAATCAGATCTGAGTAGCTGTTGACAACAGACAACGTCAGCAGGCCGTCTGGTGCACTAAATCAAGTTCTTTAGGTTATAATCATAATGTTGTACACAATCCATATTAACGTGACCCATCATGGAACTACTTCTCCTTTGTTATAAAAAGGTGCTGATGGATGTTTACATATGAGAGCACGTGTCACAACACATCAGGTGGTGAGACGGTCACACGTTCGCTGTAATCTTAGTCTCTAATCCTCTATAGTCTCCTTACTAATGAAATAACAAGTAAACAAATAAAGAGAGGAAGTTTTGATCTGAGGACATGTACGTGATTTCTGAGTCAACTGAAGAAAACACCCCAGCAAACAATGACCTGGCGGTCCACCAGCGGTTTTTGGGTGTCACAGATTCAGCGGATTGACACAGTCGGACCACCGTCGGCACACTGTCGACAATAACAAAAAAATCTCAGTGGTTTTGTCAGTACAATGGAAGTCAATGTCGTTTGGTTATGCGCATTCTTCGAAATATCTTCTTTTGTGTTGTGTAAATGACAGCAAGTCACGCAAGTTTGCAATAAGGTTAAGTAGAGATGGACTTTTACAGTCTTTTTAAGTCCGTATTTAGTGTCAATTCTTTTTTTTGTTATTGTTTTAGGTGGGGTCAGAATGTCCTGTCTGGATGAGGTGCCCTTAAAGATCCCTCTTGGCTTCCTTGACGAAGTTAAGCTCATCACAGCTCCAGAAATCACTGTACCAGACTACCTGAAGATACTACAAGATACTGAGGTCCGGCACTCCTGAATATCCCTAAAATAATGTGTTATTAAATAAAATATAAAAAATATGCTTGCCTGAGGATAAAACACTTCAGTGGACACATGGCCTAACAATGACCATGATATGATTTGTTTACTCAATTAAAAAAAAAAAGGGTTTTCTAAATGCCAAGGTAATTCATGTCTATAATATTTGAGAATGGAAGTGAGCGTGGCTAATTGTTGTGAAAGCAGATTTATACCCCTTAAATTAGATTAAAACCGAAAATGGCCACTACTATGTATGCAAATATCATCATTTACTCAACCTCAATATGTACCAAACCTGTATATTTTTTGTTCTGTTGAACACAAAACATGATATTTATGAGAATGTCTAAAAGAAGATAGTTCTGGGGCACCATTGATAACCATAGAAGTTTTCTTTTCTTACTATGGAAGTCAATGAGGCCCCAAAACTGTTGGTTACAAACATTCTTCCATATATCTTTCTTTTTGTTCAGCAAAACAATGCAATCCATACTGGTTCAAAATAACTTGAGGCTGAGTAAATGATGACAAAGATTTCATTTTTGGGTATACTATCCCTTTAAGCTGCTCCCAAGATCTTAAAGAAGATCTATGACATCTTGGGCTCAATGTAATTTTCCAAAAGCATTCGCAGCCATCAACCTTGAGCCAATTTTACTGAGTGAAGGTCATGAGGAACACGTTTGTAGCGTGCATCTCGATGTAAGCGTATCTCCTCCACCTCTAACCTATTCCCATGTGCCATCACTCTGTCAGCGTCAAATAATTGCACTGACTCATAACCTACAGAACAGTGTTTATTTAATCCTGGAGGTGTGCGATCGAGTCAAGTTTATGTTACAATGTTGAGAATGGAAAAGCTTCTTGGCCGTCAGTAATCTGTGGAATATTGCTGATACAATTGATACTGTCGATCCTTTTAGATAAAATTCCAACAGGTTTGTGTGCTAATCGCACGTTGTTGTTGGAGGTTGTTATAATCTAATCAGAAATGAGCTCATGCGATCCTTTTATGGAGAACTCCAGTAAAGTCTTACTCATTCGGCCCACACGTGTCCAAAAACAACATTGAGTACCTGCCTTGGAGCGCTCCATGTATCATTTGACTTGAATGGGATAAAATTGTTGCGTAACATTTGGCCGGTGTACTGTTTATACTTGTCATTTTCACATCTGGTTTGCGGTCGTCTGATTCGCAGTGCTGATACCAGCAGATAAGACGAATGTTACTTGCATTAGCTCATAATATGCATTCATATACTGTACGGCTAATCTAGAGAACCTTTGATTTGATGTTCATGTTAGATTTATGTCGTGAAGTTATGAGAAACATCAGTTGGAAATGTTTAATGTAAACATAACACACTCGAGTGTCTGTGTTTTGTTGTTCTAGTACGTGTTCAGTCTGGAGAACCGGGTTCTGACGGGTCTCCAGAGCGGCTATCAAACCCTCGGCCCGCGCTGCGAGAAGACGGCTACCTGTCCTCCATACTGGATGATGTTCAGCAGTCCTCAGGAGAGCAGATTGGCCAGCCGCTGGAGCAGCGACTTCTGGGAGCCCGACCCTCGTCCCCGCAGCCGCAGTTTAAATGCGGCCCACTACCGTACCATGAAGGACAGAGTCAAATTCACCATTTCAGACTCAGAAGATGAGGAATTCAATGAAGAAGATGGGACGGCCAAAAGCGAGCCTAGACAGGATGGTTCGGGCTCGCCAAGAGAAGCTTTAGAGTTGAAAGATTTGAGCACTTGCGGATCATCGGATTTCTTGAACCTGCCTCCACCTTTCGGTCTCTACACACAGAGCAGGGGAACCATCCGACAGTCTTCTCTAAGCAACACCAGAAGAACCCTCCAGAGGAGCCAAAGAACCACTGGGCATCCGAGAGTGTCATTCGCGTCTTCAAATGACCACGCGCAGTCTGAATGCATTTCTACACTCAGGCACAATAAACAAACCACAAAGGTAAGACTTAGTTCCTACAGTCAGAGCTGTTTGAAAGTTACGACACTCACATAGACCTCCACAGTAAGAATGCAATGTGGAAGTTACTCGCGTCATGGAGTGTCCGATTGTTCCAAACATCGCACTGAAGCCCATTCATTTCAGTGTCTCCCAAACACAGTTATTGAAATAACTTTTTTACAAATACATTTTTAAAGTAAAATTGCTTTGGAACCTGATGTTCCAAATATGGTAAGAGGCGTCACATTTCCGTCACACGCTTGCAGTATTCTACCAATCACTACGCACTGGTTAACTGGCCAATAATAGCACACCTCGCTTGACAGCATTTGGCAGTCGTGGCCTAATGAATAGAGAGTCGGACTCATGACCAGAAGGTTGCCGGTTAGATCCTCAGGGCCGGCGAGTAACGACTGAGGTGCCCTTGAGCAAGGCATCTTACACTTACTTGCTCCCCGAGTGCTGCAGTGATAACAGCCCACTGCTCCGGGTGTACGTGTGTTCACTACTCTCTGGATGGGTTAAATGCAGAGGTCACATTTCGGGTATGGGTCACAATATCTGACCAATAGGTCACTTTCACTTTTTTTTACAAACATGCAGGGTATGTGGAAAATACAGTGTTTTTTAACCTTAAATTGTGCATATACAGTGCATTACATCTAAAACAAACGATAATTTTCGTTTTAGCCCTGTTTAATAGCAAAGGGCAATACATTTACCAAAAAATGAATACATTTTATGTTATTGATGCTAAGACATAAACTGTACTCCACTGTGAAATAAAAAACCCAAATGTCTGGAAGCAGTTTTGACTGATCCAAAGTTGCCGTCTGTAGTCTTTGGGGAGCACAAATCTAAACAATCTATTCTGTACTGTTATTTTATCTGATCATGAGATATTTAGCAAGTTGTTAAAAGAAAAGCTGTTCATAGTTGTCCTGTTCATAGATGCCCAAGTTTATGTTTCCCTTAGAAGACATCGGTTGTCTCAACTATGGATCTAACTGTCATTCCTTTGAAAAAAAACAGAAAGGTATTTTAATCACTTCACAGAGGCAAGAGGCCATTTGTCACATTTTCCCATCCAGATTCTTTCAGAGACCATGGCTGAAAGGCATTTTGTTGATTCTTGTGATCCGACCGTCTGGACGGTTTAATTCATTGTGATATTAAACATGAATGACTTCTCCGAAGAAGACTTTCTCAGATTTCTGTCATGTCTCTGAAGCTGTGCTGGCTAATAATAGCCAGTGTTAAGTCTTTTCTGGGAATCTTCCCAAGCTGCAACAAATTTGTCCGGATTAGCAAGTGGAAGTGCCCGGTAAATGTCTTTCTCAGCAAAGTTACGATTCAAGGTTACGCTTGTGATGACAGCATGTTATTAAGGCCCATGACATAATTTCCTGTCAGGCCAAACGTCCATGGATTCACTAAACATGCAGACACTTGTAGGATACTTTTGTAAACACAAATGCTTAATCATGCATGGAAATGTGTTTTTACTCGTGTCATTTACTCGTTTCAAACAGAGATGGCGATAGAGAGATGCTAAGCATTTGTAAACGTCCTCAAAATCATTTGCCAGCATCAGTGTGTATTGCATTCTGAATTTCCCAGTATTGAGTTTCCTGCCATCATCTCTCAAGGGTAGCTTGTGACCGTGAGCCGCTGTTGTTATTTTTTCCAGGCCTGGGGTTCGTCTCGTCCCCCTGCGGTGGCCCCATCACGGCCACTCCATTCCCACACCACGTCCCTGGACTCTTCAGTCGAGCTGCTCTCCGCTCTCAGCCCAGAAGAGAGGGAACTGCTGGCGGCCGTGACCGAGCGGGGTTACCCTCTCCGTACAGCTATCATCGCCCTGCAGAAGACGGGCCAGCAGAGCCCTGAGCAGGTCAGTGAGGAGAGGGATTGTGACACCGGAGCTGGCCTTCAAACGGATCAAAACCTAATACTGGGATTGACGCCACTGACTCGGTACCCTGCGTCATGCATTAAACTTAACCCTACTCCAGTGATCTTTGCTTTTAGACCTGCGTTTGTATTCTACCATTGATGTGCCCACACATAAGCTCCTATTATCTATGAATATTAAATAAAAAATAAAATGTTAATATTTAAATACTAAAGTGTTCCGCATAGCGTACATTGAAAACATATGAGAAGACCAAAAAAGTATCTGTCAAAGGTACTGCTTTTATTTTACACATGCAAAGTGATAAAAGTGCAAAAGTTTGGTCTTAAAACAGACCCAAGAGCAGACGTTTTTTATCAATCAATCAATAAATAATCAATAGTCATAATATTTGAAGAGTTTGGTTCCAAAATGAGATACAAATTTTAAATCATGTTTTTTTTGTGTTAGTTTGCTGTATTTTTTGTTATTATGTCCTAAATCAAAACAAACCAACTGCAGTTTGATTGATATCAATTGGAATCCTCAATAAAAAAACATGATCTCAGAAAAGATACTTAAGGGATTAATCCCATTTTGTAACCAAACTCTTCATTTACATAATAACCTTGGTACATCCTGGTCATTTAAGGTCTGGTTAAATTTAAAAACATCTGTACTTTGCTTTTCCTTAAAAAAAACCTTCTGTCAGATACTTTGTAGTGATCTGGAGAAACTTATGTAATGTCAGATATGCCAGAGATTTCATATACCAGCAAGGCTACCAAAGCTTTATTTTCATTTCTTTCAGTAAGAGGAAAACATCTGCTTCCAGACTCTTTAATCTGATTCTGGTTGTGATGAAAAAAAATGTCATAAAAATAGACACTATCGCCCAAAGTTTCCACAACCTAGTATCTGGTTTTCAAAACCTCTCAGGAGAGCAGATGAAGCCATAGTAATGAACAAATACATCAGTAATGTTGCCAAGCACCGTGGGAAACTTATGTTCTTCATGAATTAGCAAAGTTTATGTAATGTTGTATTTTAAAGGGACATTAAAAAATTCTGACATCAGAGGATGAGGGCTGAACAATGACATTGGGCCTACATTAAGTCAGATTGATAGCTTTGAAGAATCTGCCCTTTAGATTTAATTAAATAAAAAAATGATTTGCTCAGATGTTCCTCTTTCATAGCTCATGAGATTTTTTGAAGTTCTCAGTGTTTCCAATCAAGTATCAACTTTTACATCTAAGTGTAAAATGAATGTAGAATGAATAAAACCATCTCCATCTGGAGAAATGTTGAAATTGAGATCTTCAATAAAATAAACATTTGTTGCAGTCTTGACAAATCTTAGCTCAGTTTGAGACTTATTGATTATTGAAAGGCTGTTGGCGAGACTGTCTGGACTGTGTCCGGAGCGATTGAGAAATTTAGAATATACTGTAAGTTTGTTGTGGAAAACGAGCTCTTATTCCTGACTTTCTTTATATATTAACCACAAAATAAATGCTAAAATGTAAATAAAAATCCCTGTGACACAGATAAACATAACAAGACCAACAACGTAAAATCCTCAACTGGTCCAAGCGGGCCTTGAACGAGTCAAAGACTCAGCATTCGAGCCGACCTCTAGACTAACAATGATTTATGTTGTATACCGCATACGCATAGTGAGAATTCTGTAATCACCCTCTTTACTTTTCCAACCTGTATCAATATATAATGTGTAAACCGTATAAACACAAAAGAAGATATTTGAAAGAAAGTTAGTAACAGAAACCGTTCGTCCACATTGACTTTTCTTCAAACAATAGAAGTCAATCGGGACCATTGGTAAATGATGACAGAAATTTCATTTTGGGGGGGAACTACGGTACCTTTGATCATGACTTGACCTTATTTCAAGTTTATTTATAATATTATATTGACATATTACACATTTTACACATAGCTTACTGGAACATACTGCATTATTAATGTGATTTTCTTTTCAGCGGGTTTTTCTTTTATTTCTTACCATTTTTTGTTTTTCCACAAGGTAAGCTGGATATGGATTTGATATGATACGGGCCTCCGACTTGCCGTAGAGCGCGCAAACCCAGAAGAGGAGGGGCTTGTCGCTCCCCGATCCGTCCCGGAAACACGATTTGTTCCGCGCATGCGCGAAACTGACGCCACTTCCGGTTCATCCAGATTTTACTACAGTCGACTCGATCCGTTCAGGAGTTGCTCGATTTGTACTGCGCATGTGCAAAAGCGTCTCACGACAGCCCTGCAGTTAGATATTTGGTGAAGAGTCAAGAGCGGTGTGAATTATTTTGCATTTGATATCTTAAATATTATCTCCTCAAAGTAGAAATCCCTGAACGCCCCACAGAGCGTTGGAAGTTAAAACGGGTGTCTACGAATTATACACTCAAAAGGAAACAAAATACCGAGAAACTGACTGTCTAACGTTGTACAATATGTCATGTGCTAAATTTATAAGTTAATTGCAAATGACCGTACTTGGGTGCCCTGCTTTAGAAAAATTTATTTGATAAATAACCATTAGCTTTTTTCAATTAAAATTAATACAAAATTCCTGTTTTGTATTGATAAACAACGCCTAAAGGTCAATGCCATTCTGATGGATCAGCAATTTAGGTATATGAAAAGATGAGTGAGTGAGTGTGTGAATAAGGGAGGCAGGGATCGAGGGAGGTAGTGAGTGAACGAATGACTAAAGAAGAGAAGGAACAAATGTATAAATAAATTGAATGAATTCAAGAAATTCTGTGTGTTTCATGAATACAGACTATTTTTTAAAAAACTTTTTTTTTATTTGTTGTTAGTATTCTAAAATATGTACAGCATAATTTATAAATAAAACACACTTTACTGAATGGTGTCTAACAATTGTAAACTATAAAGTTAGATTTTTATTTTACAAGTATTTAATTGGGGTAAAAATATTTTTTATTTTATAAATTCAAAATATTTCTCTCTCATGACACATATCAGTTTTTATACTATATTTTCATAAAATAACCTAAAAGTGTATCAAAATTTATAAAAAAAAGACTATTTTCCGATCTTAAAAGGGTAGTGTAGCCTATTCCTCGTCCAGCCCATTTCTCCAAACCATTATACATTGTAATTTGTTTAATGTCTTCTTATGGTAAGTGCAATTTTCAATACAGAGTTTATAAAAATAAAAATATTTCTGGTATGGAACGAGTTGTGTCAAACGATCTTTTTTTTGTTTAATTGCCGTAAATTGTTTCGGCCGGAAGTAGACGCACTTTCGCACATGCGCGGAACAAATCGTGTTTCCGGGACGGATCGGGGAGCGACAGGGCTATATATATTAGTTAATACGTTTGCATTTTGAGTGACGTGTGACGTTAACTTAACGTCGATCGGCGCCCGCCGTTACTTAAACGCGTGGCGGCGTATGACGTTAATTTAGCACAAGACGGCGCTTATTTAACGCCTGGCGGCGTTAAGAAATCGGCGTTTTAATATAAAATACGGCGATCCAAAGCAGGCGAATTGTGATACTGTTGGCTTTCGATAAGATCAATGCATTCCTGTCAATCACGCGGCGTCGGGCAATTTAAAGATAGCCAAAACGATTTGATTTTTATGTTTTAAAAAAGTTTACAAAAAGACTTTATTCATGTCATTTCGTGCTGTAAAACGTTTACTTTTGCAGCAGTCGGGAATTCCCGAAATCCGAGTTGCCTTGAACAATTCGTTAATAGAGTAAGTGCGACTTAGGCAAGTTTATTTCTGTAGCACATTTCATACACAAGGGCAACTCAAAGTGCTTTACATAAAATGATTGACAAAGAGAAATAAAACGTATCTTTAAAATGCATATTATTTAAGATCACAAATTAGATTTAAAGAAAGAATAAAACCGCAATAAAATTGATTAAAAATGTGAGAAAAAGAGAAGAAAAAAATTAGAAATAGAAGTGCAGTTGATGTGAACCAGCAGTACTCAGGTTGTAAATGCAGAGCTAAACAATACTAATTATAGAATCGTTTAAATAAATTCAAAGCTCTGATAATTTCAAGCCTTAATTTGTTTAAGAGCTATTTTTAAACATATTAAAAGAAACCGTGACATTTCAAATGTTAACACGTATCACAAAATGTTATAACGTTTTGTAATGACATCATCTGTGACTATGAAAAAGACAGCACTGTTATAAAAATCCGTAAATGAAAAGACACGATTGTAAAGACACCATAAATATGCTCAATCACGTAGTGACATTGAAATCGAATCCATCCGCGTGTTGTTTGAACATGTTCGCGTATACAGAAGTATGCCGTTTAAAAGCTGCGCATGCGCACTTATAAATGTATGACGTCACAGCGCTACAGTCTGCAGCCGGGACTACTTGTACAGGTCGGCCAAATTCCTTGCGTTTAAGATAACTTTTTCAAAAACAATCTCGCTACATGTGAGTGACCTTACATGTTAAAATTGAATCAGATTTTATTCTAATCATTCTAGTCACGTGCTAGCTAGCATTAGAAAGGTGTCTATATAATATAACAGTAAATGCTTAAATTAGAGGCATGTGCAATCCTTTATTCAAAAAGAATAATCGGTTGTAATGAAAACACAAGACAGCTGTCTGTGATGGATGATCAGATTGGAATCAACAAAGCTTATCTGATTACTGGGATTTATCAGACAAGCCGTTTCTTCATCTCTAGATCCATATGCCTCTCATGTTTCACACCGGTCCGCGCTCAATCTGTTCTGTATTTCACATCATGATGGAAGCTGATAGCTAATAAACATTGTCACTACTGGTGGTAGATGTTTGCCCCACCGCTGTGTCTGTGGTGTTTCTGATAACCAGATCACTTTATGAAACTTGACTTTGCCTTAGTTTTTTATAAAGCGGTGTATAGTTTAGAGGGCTAATCTTCAATCACGCTTTCAGAGTAAAAACAAAATCTCGAAAATGATATGTTGTCTCTCTATCGCCATCTCCATTTAAAACATAATACTGTAGTTAACTTTACCTTAGTTAGAACTTTTTTAGGTGTAAACAATTGAAGTAATCTTTTTCAATTGATCCAACTTTTCATTTTTTGCAGTGTATCATTACGTGTGTTTAATTCAATTTACATCTGACTGAGATTTCCCATGAAACACCCAACAGCTCAAATGTAGAAAAACAAAAACCAAAAGTAAAAATGACAATTGCAGCTTTGATATCTATTCTCTGTTGTGTATGATGTGTTCATATATAACAGATGTTTTTATTTTCTCTCCCGCAGATCTTGAGATATCTAGTAGCGTGTGATAGGCTTTGTGAACTTGGCTACGATGAAGCTCAAGTTGAAGAAGCGCTGGAGATGTTTCAGAACTGTGAGACCAAGGTAGGTCCCATTTTAATACAACCCTTTTGATTTCCTTTTGAAAATAAGGTTCTTTAACAAGTGCATCTCAATCTTGGCTGGATAAACAAATCTAACGCTGGGAAAAAAACCTTGACCTGAGTGATGACTAGGAACCATAACTGGTAAACTGTTATATCGTCAGCACAGTAGAGGATGTATTTCTTTCGATAGTTTTGCAGCACGTGAGGGTATATAAGCATTGTTTGTTGTCATGTGACAACAGACTTAACAAGTGAATAGCAACACTGTAAAAATCATTAGAAACACAATATATACCACATAGCATAGCACTCAGCCAGCTATAAATCAACGTCAACCTCAACGTCTGAGCATTATGATGGCACAGGCAAGATGAATACTTAACATTTATTACCTAAATCGGTGGTCCTCAAACTGTGGTACTTGAACAGACCCCTGATGGTAGTTGCAATCGTTTTTTACTTCCGAATTTACACGTATTTCTGAGTCAAATTAATTTTTTGAATGACAATAATAGTGGGCGTGGCTTTCGTCTTTCTCTGCTATTTGATTGGATGTATGAAAACAGCTGACTGACAGATGAAGGGGAGGAGTTAATAGATGCTCCGCCCAAGCCGTCTAACATACTCCATTTAAGATGTATAGTCATTACAGGATGGAAGTCCATTTTCAGATTTTAACTAAAAAATATGAGGGCACACAAATTTCAAAAAGAGAAAGACCCACATTGATAAACTATTTACAATAAACGCTGCAATAATTCATGAATTTTTTTTATTTCACTGGGACTTTAAAAACTCTTTACATTCTGTGTTTAAAATACAATGTCAAATGTTTAATACATGATCGATAAATACGGAATACATATCAGCCTATGAATGAGCCCAGAAATTTTTTCAGATTCTGCAAGGGCTGTGTAAACTTTTGAGCACAACTGTATAGTACTGTGGACTACTGAAACGTCTTTTTGTGTCCACTATTACTTTAAAAACAGCTGGTAAATTAAAAAGTGTTTGAATTATTATTAATAGAGGGTTTGCACGTGTCTTCACTTTCCCATGTGCACCGCGTGCTTGAGTGGTAAAACACTGGGCAAAATGAATGGTTACAATATCAGGAAATGCAATTCCACGCAACATTTGAGTGTCTGAGAATACCTGATTCCTTTGTAGTTTCAGCAAATAGTAGCAAGTTTTATTCACGTTTTTTTGTTCCTCCTATTGAATGCAGCCATCTTGCCTTGGTTTTACCATTCAAGGGAGCGTGTCCCGGCGTGTTCACGTGGGAAAGTGATGTCAATGCCTACCCTCTATAGGCTAAATTAGAATTGGAGGACGAGGTGTAAAGATAAAGTTTCCCAGCTCTGCTATTAATTGAAGTGTTTATTCATATGATTTTCTATGTCGTTAGGTGGTACTAATTTTATTAGTTTATAAGGTGGTACTTGATCTGAAAAGTTTGAGAACCACTGATGTAAATCTTCCTTTAACTTCTCCTTTCTTAAGGCCGAGGAGTTCCTTCACCTTCTCGCGCAGTTTAACGAAATGGGCTTCCAGCAGAATGCCATTAAAGAGGTTCTGCTGGTGCATGAGAACCACAGAGAGCGAGCGCTGGAGGAGCTCATGACCCGCGTGGCCTGACAAATGGATGCTGACATGAGTCAACTGCTGTCATGCTCTTTATGCTATTCATAGCGCTCACATAGCTGTGGCTTGTTTATAAGATGCTAAAATACATGTATGTATATTTGTTGTGTAATCTAGATTTGTGTCGAGATAGAATCATGGTCTTAATTATGATGTGAAAACTTTGCATTTGCTAATGTACAGTATTTATGGAAATGTAAACATGGGAATGTGTTATGTTAATCCTTTCTTGGAATTCATGAAACTTTTTATTTTACGTACATTAGAATTGTTTATTATGTAAACACATCTAGGCAACTTTACTATAACATAAAATGAGAAGCACAATTGGTACGCATCAAATGTTTTTAGTTTCCAAAACTGAAAAAAAAACTATAGGCTTTGCTTAATTTCTTGTGTAAATTTAAATTTAAGTAAAATTGTGTGCAAAGTTTGCACAAAGCTACACAAGAAAATTGTGTGTAAAAACAATTAGTAGGATTGAGTTAATTTTTTTATAATTTTTTTGCACACATTTAAACAAAATACTGTGTGAAAAAAAACGTGACCGAATATTTTAAGTAAAACAAACACAAATAAATAACTTAATTCTACCAGTTGTTTTTTACAGTGTATATGAACAGAAAACGCATTCAAAACGTTTAGTATAGTTTGCACATTTTTTATTTATACTTCTCTGTATCTATATGTGATATAATGTACACTCACCTAAAGGATTATTAGGAACACCTGTTCAATTTCTCATTAATGCAATTATGGTGGTGGTGTAATGGTGTGGGGGATGTTTTCTTGGCACACTTTAGGCCCCTTAGTGCCAATTGGGCATCGTTTAAATGCCACGGCCTACCTGAGCATTGTTTCTGACCATGTCCATCCCTTTATGACCACCATGTACCCATCCTCTGATGGCTACTTCCAGCAGGATAATGCTCCATGTCACAAAGCTCAAATCATTTCAAATTGGTTTCTTGAACATGAAAATGAGTTCACTGTACTAAAGTGGACCCCACAGTCACCAGATCTCAACCCAATAGAGCATCTTTGGGATGTGGTGGAACGAGAGCTTCGTGCATCCCACAAATCTCCATCAACTGCAAGATGCTATCCAATCACTATGTGCCAACAATTCTAAAGAATGCTTTCAGCACCTTGTTGAATCAATGCCACGTAGAATTAAGGCAGTTCTGAAGGCGAAAGGGGTCAAACAAAGTATTAGTATGGTGGTCCTAATAATCCTTTAGGTGAGTGTATATACATATATTTGTTAAATGTGTAAAGCATGTGATGTATTAAAATGGTTTGCCTATACGTGTGTCTATATGTCCTCAAAAACACATTATCATGAAGAATTAATAGCATTTTTGACAAATATGTTGAAAATGTTGCACACAACAAACAAAAAAGCTAATCACATGAGTGAATAAGACAGACATGACAAAATACTGTTCTCTTAATAGACTGCCAAACTGTTTTTTTTTTGGTAAACTGTTTGGATTTCAGAATTCTCGGGCGCCCAGTGTTGTAATGAGTGAACCTACTGCAACCGTTACCAAAGCATTCAGGAATGTCAGGGTTTAATTTTCTGAAGGTTTCAAACAGTCAGTTTCCAGTCTTACCAATTTAGGAGATCACAAAGCCTTATATGAATAAAGTATCATTTATGACAATCATCGTTCTCTTGCCTCGATTTGAATGGCTCTGCCCTCCGCTGACCCCTGCTCTTCTGGTATGGGTACTCCGGGGATCAGCGTTTCACAGATGGCTTGTTTTATATAAAAACAGGAAATATCTTTATAGTTTGGCCTTGTGGTCTTTGTAGTCACAGTGACATACTGTATAATTTATTAACTATGAATGTTGTATAACATATTTGTGAAAATTAATATGGAACATTCATTTATTATTAACCTTGTTTGCTTTATTTAAAACAAACAAATGTAAGGAGAATGTTTGTGTTTAAAAAATATATATTGTGTCTTACGCATTTTATTTTTGTGTTTATAAACAGATACATGTAAATATGTTTAGAAAATATTGAATGTATTTATAAATATTTACCAATATTTTAAATTATATATAAACTTGTATTCGTCTTTTTTTACATTTTGTTAATATTAAAATAATAATATTTAATTATGTTTTTTGTATAATTGTATTTATAATTGTTTTTAAATATTTGCATGTATGTGTATGTGTTTATAAACCGAAAATAATTTTGCACAGTACATATATTGTGTAAACACAAAATTTATTCTGAATGCGATTAATCTCCTGACAGCTCTAGAAAAAATCTTACTTAAAAATACTTATAATATTATTAACAGATAAAATTGTATTCATTTTATGCAGTGTACATTAACCAAGTTGTATTTTCTCAAAGGTTGCCTTACATCTAAATTTTTAATCTAACCTGAGGGGACATTAAAGGCAAATATTGTACAGGAAAATGCCACTTTTGACCGTTACTGTACATAGGTACTCCCATAGACTGTAGAAGGACCATGGCTAAAGAATGTTGGCAAACTGCTAGTTTTTATTGATTTATGAAATAATCATTTTGATTTGATACTTTTTTGTTTTCTTGCAACTGTCTAGCAAATACAACAACAGATATGAACAAAAGATGAATTTTTCAATAAAAGTTTGGTGGGTGTGTGTTTATTTAACCCCTTCCGACGCAAGACTTCCCATCTAAAAGCAGTAACTTACATCACCAACCTCCCTTTTCCCTGTTAACTGAAACACTTGAGGCATCAGCTCCCTGCAAAAATAAACATTTGACTCTAGATTCTAGGCAACTAAGGTTAAAAAGGGTGTATCACCACTCATTCAGGGCATTTTACAGAGTTTGAAGGGAGGCTGTAGATCTCTGGTCCGTTATCATTCTTTTTTAAAACCTGGCTGCTTTTCTTTGGCAGTCTCAGGAGAAAAGTCCACATGGAGCCAATTCTTGAAAATCCTGTCATTTCTTTTTTCGTCCTCCACTTGTTCTCCTCAATAGCGTATTCCACCGTTGCCCTGCTATTCAGAGTGAAAACAGAGTCCCCACGCACCACTGCGGTAAACAAGGCTCCTTTGCTGTTTTCGTACTGCCCGTGCATGGCCGTCCACTGACCTGTGGTGAGATTGTAACAGTCCATCCTGCATCTCAGAAAGTCATCAGATGGTCCATTCCTCATAACGTACAAATTGTCCATGTGGGCCACCATACAATGGCCATAACTTTGATGCCTAACAAGTGTGGTGGTTAGCTCCCACTTATCTTCCTTTCGGATGTACTCGTAGATCTCTGTAGCGTCTTTGGGTTTCCAGAGGCAGATGAACAGTCTGCTCATTGTTTTGGTGCAAGCGACAGCGGCTGTAGGTCTCGGCAGATGGGCGGCAAAGTTCCAAGTGTCCGTCGAGACTTTGTACCTCTCCACAGAGGACAATACGGTCTTGTTGTGCTCTCCACCAATGATGTAAAGGTTGCCCTCGTGGCCGACCAAAGTGCAGTTGTAACGAAGTTTTTGCGGGCTGGAAAATGTGCTCCAAGTGTCTGTAGATACATCGTAGCAGAACCCCGAGTCTACAACTCTGTTGGTAACGTCGTAGACCCCTCCAACAATGTAGAGCTTGTTGTCAAGTACTGCGACACCTGCCATGGTGGTACTAGCATCGATGGGTAAATGTGTGAGAATCTTCCAATCCTTCTCATCTTCATCCAGATAACAAACCGTTCTCATGAAGTCCTGCAGAAGCTTGATAGTTGGCGAGTGAGTGCCTACAGTCACGTATGTATTAGGAATAAGGGACTTGACATATTCAATCAAATCCTCGGGTAGGCACTTCACATCTTCTTTTAGGTCTTCATACATGTCCCGAATAAACAAAGCAGTACTGTTGAAGAGCCTAAATAGCCCAAAAGTAGCAGCTGTGTGAAACATAAGAAGACAGTTGTCTGAATTGACAATGTTCACGAGATGCTCGGTTAGAACCTCTACATGAAGGAAAGCAGCACATTGTATGGCTTCAACAATTTCGTCTCCGTTAAAAATGGGTCTCTCTCCATTTAACACCCGGAGGGTGACCAAGAAGCCTCGAGCACTCAGTGCCGGAAGATAAATCTCATCCTGGTGGCATTCCTTCATCCCAGAATGGAAAAGAGCACGGAAGTATTCGCAATTGAGCTCCAGGAGGCCTTTGTCCACTATAAAGACATTTTCAACAAAGCAAATTTTCACAATACCCATTGACTGGCAAACCGCCTTTCTTGTGTCGTCCTTTATGTCAGCACAGCTGCTCAACTCCATCAAGTTACTGCCGGTCATTCTGTTCTGAATCCCATTGAATTGTCCGCTTCTGCCTAATCAGACGTTCCTTTGAAGAGATTCATGGCACCAATGACTCGATGTCTCCTAAAGTGACAAGAGTCGTCCCATCTCCAAAGGCAGGTGCACTTGACTGTGTCCTTCATAATGTTTGTATTTCACCAAGAATAGAAGTGGCTATAGATAGACGTGAAAAGCGTGGCAGCATAACGCCGCAGTGGTATCGGGGAGATCTATCACAGCCCGTGAGGAGAGCGATGGCAGATAGCCATCACCCCAGAGGGCAGCAGACCTTCTGGTTATTTATTACCCCTTTGTTCTTGGCAAGCATTGAATGCTGTTGGTGAACAGGTGAACCGTCCAGAACTGTAACAGGGGTATGCTTGTAGGGGTCACTTTTTGTCATAGGTCAACATTCCAGATTTTCAAGGTGAACATGTGGCGGCTCTAAATACAACTCGAATTGAATGAAAAAGGCTTGATCGTTGCTTATCTTAATATCATCTAAACATGTTGTTTGTAAATGTCTTCGAGTAGCTTCTTTGGGCCCATGGGGATCTATTTAAAAGACATCAGAGTAGTTAGAAGATAATAAAGTCAATTGTTTCCTTAGGACTATCTCTTGTTTTAACTTTTCCTGAGCCTAATGTATAGATCCAAAGGATGTATACTGTATGATCACCTTCTCCCTGAATCACAGGGAGAGTTCGGCCCAAAAAAAAAACTGTCATCATTTATTCACCCTTATGTTGTTCAAAACCTGGAAAAGGAGATATTTTGAGAAATGTTCAGTGGTTTTGTGTCCGTACAATGAAAGTCAATGGGCTTTAATGTTGTTTGGTTACCAACATTTTTTTAAAAAAAAATCTTCGTTTCTGTTTAAACAATGAAAGATTTCCAAATTTTGGGTGAATTATCCCTTTCAATCAAGACTTGACAGATTTACAGTAGTGGTTTATGGGATGAGAACTGTGGCTCACTGGTGGCTTACCAAACATACAGGGTTATTTTTGTTCATAGAAGGGGTGGTTCCACTACATAGATTTGGACAGTCCAGCCCACTGAATCCCATCGTTCTGTCAGCATTCTGCCTCCCTCTCCCAACATCAGCTCCACGACTAGGAAAACAAGGAAAATGACTTTACGGACGGATTGACAACACTCTAGCCATCCCGGACACACGTTTTGGAGTTTGGAAAGGATGTTTATACTGCAACCTAACCAGATCCTGCTGTTTTACAGAGAGCACTGGTGAGAGATCACACGTCAGTATCATCCAGGTATGAGCCGAAGATCGAAGCGTGTGTAATCAGAGCCTCTTCTTTAAAGATCTCAATCTTTTGATCTTTCACTCTTTTCCTCTTTCCTTCAGAATGTCTCTGATGTTTGGGAAAGCAAGAACGTGCAACATCGTAACAGTTCCTGAGCATGAACCTTCAGAATGTAACATTGTGATTTTGGGGGCTTTGGGTTCTGGAAAGTCAGGTAGTCAGGTTTTATCTATCACAATTTACTTTTAAAGTCGCCATGAAAAGTGAATTATCATGCTTTTCTAAAATGAGACTATTTTTTAAGGAGCAGTGAAATGTGTCCTTAGATCCTGTTGGGAAATATTTCTAAAACGAGACTTACAGGAAGTTTGTTTGTCCCACAGCTCTTACTGTCAAGTTCCTCACAAAGAGATTCATCAGTGAATATGATCCAAATCTTGGTGAGTTTCTCAGCTTTTGCTGTTTTAACAGACACATTCCACTGTGATTTTGTAACCACACTGAACTGATATTATTTTACCTTACTGCAGTTTCCAAAATAGACACGGGGGGCTATGTGTGTGGTCTTATGGGCTTTTCTTAGTCCTCAGTGTTTATTCTCTCCTTTCAAGCTGTTTTTTATTCATTTCCCACAATGTCCCTTGAGATGAAAACTTGAGCCTTTTCATAGCTCAGGAGATTTGATGGAGTTCTCTATGTCAACCAATTCTCTGATGTTTCTTGTTTAGGACAAATAAAAACTGAAATGATGAGAAATGTTTGAGTTCATTTTGAGATCTTCATTAATATTGATTTTTGACTTGACAAATCTGAGCTCAGTTTGAGACATTGTTGAGATCTCTTCGGAAACTCTAATTTGGACTGTGAGATATCTGGCACTTTTCTCAGTGGAAATATGAGAGACGCTGATGTTTTTCATGTCTATGAGAAATAACTGAGATATGAAAGCGATCCATGATTTTACCTTTATTTTTTGGTCAGTTAACAAATTTTACTTTATAACAAATGAGCAGACTTAGCCAATGCTCTTTATAAAAAAATAGTATCAACAGTGCACTCTTTAAAGAAAGGTTCTTCATAAGGTCATTTGATGCCATAGAAGAACCTTTTGGTTCCATAAAGAATCATCAACATCAACCAAAAATTGTTCTTCTATGGCATCACTGTGAGGAATCTTTTTAAGCACGTTTGTTTTTAAGAGTGTAAAATAGGCTGTATTCTTCTTATAGTCAAAGATATTACTTTATTTAAAGTTACTTTTCGAAAAAAACCTTCAATGACAGGAACAGGACTTCAATGACAGCAAAGAACTGGATAAAAAGAAATTTTTGGGGTGAAAAATTAAGCACCAACCATTGAGCAACTGGCATGTAACTTAATCTGATGCACATCTTTCGTATTTTGAAGACGACAATTTTTGGGGGGTTTGTTTCTTCAAGAAACATACATTAGTTGTTTATGACCTATTTTCAGAAGACACGTATTCCTCTGAAGAGGTGGTTGACCAACACCCGGTTCTGGTGAAAGTGATGGACACTGCTGATCAGGTAATAAACTCCACACACTTACCTTCTCACTGATTCGACATAGATCTCACAAATTTATGTAAAATAGTTAAGAATCCCCATGAGATCAGGCTGACATTTCAGATGATGAGCACTTGACAAATGTTCCTGATGCTCAGTTGTTGTAGCAGGTCATGAGTTTGATTTTGGAGTCTGCCATATTCATAACTCAAGCACTGAAAATATATCTCTCTCTCTATCCATATCAGGATGGACCGGTGAACTGTGAGCGTTATTTAGGTTGGGCCAGTGCCTTCTTTATCGTCTACAGCATTGACAATCGGAGCAGTTTTGAGATCTGCCAGCAGTACATGGAGACCGTGACTCTGCACACAAAAGGCCTGCAGCCCGAGGCACAGGTGATTCTTCTGGGAAACAAACTGGACATGGATAGACACAGGTAAATGAAATCATTCCTAGATTTCAGCACATTGTGTAGTCGTAACCTGCCAAAATTCCTGTCTGAGTGAGTGTTTATGAAAAATCTGAAACTAAGCAACCAAACATAACAGGAAATGGTGCATTTACATGAAATGTATTTTTGTTAGTTCAGCGAGAATGTATGAACTGTGATTAGCTAAATGACAACAGTAAGGACCAACGCCAGCCAAGGATTTGGATCTTCATCTTCACGACTGTAAAACAGTAATCGGAAATGATGGTTTTGCACACCGTATACAGTATCGCATTTAAAAGGATAATATAGCAGCTGTCTTCAATCATTCATCAGTTTACGTAACCACAGATTTACATGCGCTTCTTTGCCAACCAACGCTTTTAGCAAAACCTTTGACTGCTGTTACCCAGTCTTTACTGCTGTAACATTCCTTTAAGCTTATAAAAGGTTTTCTAAGATCTTCCTTAACTATATTTGATCACTGTTTGTAGAAATCAAGCCTTTGCGCTTCCGTTCTACTTAAAGATAATTTCTGGGTTTAATTCCACCTAGTTTTTTTTATTTTTGTTACAGTAACACACTTTGGATTCAAGGAAAAATACATTGTAGAGTTTATAAGTATAAAAGCACATTTTTGAATAAAACCACATGTCATCTGCAATTTTGACTCTATATCACCCTCTCTGTTCAAAACATACAATTGCAGGTTACTTTACATAAGCGACTTATCTAAACATGGGTTAAAAAAGCAAGTGACATTTTCAACAAAATCTCAGTCATGTGTATAGGCCTAATTTCTGTAAGTTTGCTTATGAAAACGATTATACGTATCCATCTTTGAATGCACCATGAGGTTGCATGATACTGAGGTTTAATATAACTAGTTTTATTTTCAAAGACTGATGACCAAAATATCGTACATGTTATATAAGTCAGTACCATTTATTATAGTAAGTGGTTATGTATTATACATTGAGATTGACACAAGGGAGATCTAATGCTACTGTCCACCCACTTTGATCACATTTATCCATCTTGAACATTTCTATTTGATACAATGAAACAGTAAGGTTGCACAGTTTGGCATTGTTTGGATAAAGGTGTCTCACAAATACATAAATCTCTCCCCTGTTGAAAAAAAACAATAGAATACAGTCGAAAACACAATTGATTTAATGGTTGTAATGAGAATTGTATTGGTTGTAAAGGAAACTATAAAGATGTCTACTGGTATGTGATGGATTCTATTGGTGGGATGTTATATCGGACAGAAAGGAACCAGTAGAACACCATTAAATCCTATTTGTATGACACCCAATACACAATATTGCATAATTTATTGTTTTTCTAACAGGGTCTATTTGCACAGGTTTAACGTATTTGTAACTTGTCAATATGTCATAAATGACTTTATGCCTCAAACAGTATTTGATGTTGAAAGGCCTTATGGACATTATTTGACACGTCTCTTTCTCAGAAAGGTGAGCAGGTCAGATGGTGCGGCCTTGGCCTCGCGGTTCGGCTGTCTGTTCTTTGAAGTTTCCGCGTGCTCGGACTTTCTGTCAGTGCAGAGCATCTTTCATGAGGCCGTACGGGAGGTGAGACGGGAGGCGGAGAGGAGCATCCGTCCACTCTTCATCAGCGAGGACAAGGCCGCCATCAGTCTGTCCTCCGCCTGTTATAAAGAGCTCCCCGCCCCAGCCACGGCCAAACTGGTGACGGTGAAGTCTTCAAGAGCTCAGAGCAAACGCAGAGCTCCCACGCTGACCCTTCTCAAGGGCTTCAAGATCTTCTGACGCTGCTGCCATCTTCTGATCTACATGAGGAAATACATACTGGCGTAAACGGGCGCAAAAATCGTCTGGAGTTTTTTGAGGAATAGTTCATAAAAAAAAGAAGAGGATTTAAACCGAATGAACTCTTTCTTTAACCACGCACAAATAAATGACGCTTGACCTGCGTCATTGGATTCACCCAAAAGTTGAATATTTTGACCCTATAGAGACCTTGGGCTTGACGTTACACATGCATTTATAAGGAATGCAGATGTACAGTGATACATTTATAAACCTTTGTGGTATTTCTGATTATACAGACTGTTGTGAAACATTCTGGATTATTGGACTGTAGTGTAATCATGCCACAAACAGAGAAAAGTTCAGGTGAATATAAACCGTTAAAGTATTGTTTACAGTTATAGTTAAAAATATTTCTTTTAATTTAGGGTTGTCAAACGATAAATCGGGATCCAGAATAAAATTTTGTGTTTACTGTGTACTGTGCATATTTATTTTGTATCTATAAAATCATACACATACACAAAAATTATAAACATTTATACATATTTAAAATAATTGTATACTAATAAACGTATACATAAATACATGTAAATATTTCCTAAATATGCATACATGTATGTGTATGTGTTTATAAATACAAAATGAATACATGCACATGCACATGCACAGACATCTCCTATGTGCTTCTCCATATCACATGGAGAAACACGTAGGAAAATAACTTACAATTGATTGAACGGAACAAAACAACATTTTAATCACATGACACAGTTCTGGTAATTCATTTTTTTAATAACATTTGATCTCTTTTACCAACTATAAACTTTCAATTCTAAGCAAAGCAAAGTTGCTTTAAAAAAATGCTTTAAAAGGTTCTTCGATGACATAGAATAACCTTTTGGTTTCATAAGGTTCTTTGTAGTGAAAAATGGTTCTTCAGATTATAAAAAAAGTATGAAAGAGCTGGTTCTTTAAAGACATTTGACTGGACCTTTGTGGAACTAAAAATGGTTCTTCTATGGTGTCACTGTGAAGAACCTTTAAAGCACCTTTATTTTTCATTATAAAAATGTAAATACAGAACCAAATATATGTGGCTATAAACCAAGATGTCATCTTCGCTTTTAATATTTATATAAAAAAATGACAAACAGCAGGATGTTTTTGAAAGGTCTAACTTAAATAGATGAATTGTGGGTGTTTGGACAGAGGGTTTCCATATCTTGACCCTCAATGTCGGCTTCTTCCACCTTGTCATCCGCTATGGGTTCAGGATATAACGTGGACACGTTGCCATCCTTCCAGGTCACCAGGATCTCTCCAGGCTTCAGTTCATCTGTGACTTTACTGTCGTTTAAAGAATCTTCTGTATGGCTGTTCTGCATGAGGGGAACGGATAAGTTTTTCTCTTCTGTGATCTTCTCCGTCATGACCTGCAGCTCCTCCATTTCAGGTTTCACTGCCATCACTTTTGTGGATGCCCTGTACCTGGCTATTTGTTTTCTGCTCCTTGAATGGACAAATAATCAACGTGTATAAAATAAATACCCATAAGAAAGAAAGATCACAGATGAGATCTCCTCTCAATATCTCAATGATTTCTCGTAGAAATCAATGAGATTAAGGATGTAGTTTTAGAAGACATCTCAACAATGTCTCAAACTGAGCTCAGATTTGTCGAGTCTGTGATCAAAAGTCAACATTATTGAAGATCTCATTATGAACTGAAGCATTTTTCTTCAAATTTACCAATATGGTTATTTTCCCTTTACAATCTAAATTCGTGGTCTTGAAAACCGACCTAGTGTCTGTTTAATCTCACTGATGTCAGAAACATGTTACGTACCTGTTGCCCATCATTCCCATGACCAACAGCATACAACCAATCAGAAGACCCAGAAAAGCGAATCCAAGCATGGCAAATGTCCATGATGTTACTGTAAAACACAAAATCAGCAAGAAATGTTCGTGTCAATTTCTAGTATCCATGTTATGCATTGTTAATAGCGTTACTTGTGATGTAAAACCCTTTCACTTATCGTACAATTTAGGATGATGTGTTTCTTTCATGGCAAGAATTTTCATTTTTCGTTTTTGTCATCATTATATGGGAAATCTTAATTTGTTTGTTATGTCTTTGTTTATAGACTAGTCATTTGAATTTGTATATTTTTCAATGCTATTTAAAATTAAAATTAGCATGTATTTGTCATGACTAACATCTGTTTTGTGTTTCACTGAATTAAAAGTATCATGTACTGTTTCTTTAAAAGCAAATGGGTCAGACTTACGGTCCTCTGTGCGGTAAAACCACTGTAAAAACTTCACATGTTCCTCTGTCATTCTGTGATCCGGCTCTTCAAACTCAGACTCAAAATCTGCATGGCTTTGTCTTTTGGATCCTGTGAGAAGTAATACAGGTGTCACGTGAGCTGGAACATTGTATGTGCGTGTGAGCTGACAACATTAAGTCTTGCATCTTTTTGTAGCAAATAAACTAAAACGTTTCTCTCATATTCTCAAAATGCAAAAATATCGAATCATCATTATTGTGAAAATGCCCTGTAATGTCATTAAAAGCATAAATAGCATTCATTGAATGTGGTGCATCAAATACTCATTTTATTTTAAATAATGTATCATCTTAATAATAGGCCTGTGTAATTCCTTTTTCATTTTGATGCTTTTTCAATGTTCCCACATTATAAAAAAATCTGTAATATACTATAAATGTAGTATTAACTAGTAAACTGCAGTAAAATTCCAAGATACTATAGTTTTTTAACCTTACTATAATAAATGTATACTATTTGTAGAGTATACTACAGTATTTGCACTGCATTCATTTACAATTCAGTTAACTATACAGAATACTATAGTACAGAAACAAAAATGTAGTTAGATACAAGAAATACGTAAAACATTTCGACTCACTTATTTTGTTTTGACAGATGTCACCCCCATCTAGAGTCGACCACTTGTGTTGATCTGCGACCAGACTGACTTTTCTCCTCTCTGCACTCAATCCCAGTGAATTTCTTACGCTGAGAATCTGTTGATTTTCACACCGCCACTGGATGTGGTCACCACCATAACAAGCAGTGGCTTGGACATTGTCGAGAGAGGAGAGACATCTGAAGGTGCCTGTGTTTACCAGGTACCACCTTTCTGTCCAGAACCACTGCTGGTGCTCCGAGTCGGGGTCGCATTCCTTTAAGTGAACTATACTATGAAGACCGTCCTCTAGACACAAACCTTCTTTTACACTACGGATCATAAATCCCATTGTACCTTAAACAAAAACAATAACTACATTATTATTGTTATATAATTATAATATCAACAATTTTGCTTTCACATTGCTGAAACAAGACATTATTGGTGAAATGCTGAGTTTGTGATATCAGTAGAAATGATAGAATATGAAACTAAAAAAGTCTTAAAAAATACACTGCAAATTGACATTCTTTGTCTTGTTTTGTATCTAAACATTCTTAAATCGATATACAATTACTTGACAAGAAAAATGACCTAAGATATTTAGTCTTGTTTTATGAAAAACAATATAAGAAAAAAAATAATTTATGGTAAAAGCAAGCACAATTATTTACAAATGGAGTTAGAAAAATAAACTTGAATGAGGTATACTTCAGAAAAAGTTCAAACTAAATTCAACTTTTTTTCTCATCCCATTGGCAGATTTTTTTGCTTGCTTTTAACATGAATTAACTTAATTCTTAAATTATTTTCATAAAACAAGACTAAATATCTTAGGTGTTTTTTTGTCATGTATATTGTCTTTTTGCTAAAAACAAGACAAAAATGCTTGGGAAAAATATCATTATATATGTGTAATTGCAAGTTGAAAAATAAAATTTTAAAAGCATAAATATATGCACAAAAATACAATAAATAAAAAAATTGAGACCTTTTTTGTTTCCCCCAGAATTATCTTTCCCATCATATTTTATCGTCTTTTTGATTTTTATTATTCTCTTTGGTGTAAATCATAATCTACATACACACACTAAAAAAAAACTCAAAGTACAAATGATCTAAATGGTCCCATTCTAAATCTTAATAATGTTATAACTTCTTTCTTTCTTTTGGATATAGGGTTTAACAAAGATACATTCTCGACAGGTTTTGTGAGGTTAAGCTTGTACTATACCGGGCCATGCAAAGGACAATGTTATCCATAACAGCAGCATTATTCTGGTAATACTGTCTCAACAGAGCCTGTTTAAACAGAAAAAAAACTTTACAGTTATACACCCAAAACAATAAAACATATTGAGTTTCTTTATGTTTGCAATTTGATTCTTAAAAATTCTTCCCCCGCACAACATCCAAAGTTTTAACACGTCAGCTTGCCCAGAGATTCAATGGTGTGATAATGTGTAATGTGTGTTGAGGTAAAGCAGAATTCAACCCTATCCATCTCTTCCCACATGTGCAAAACTATTCTTTATTTTTTGTTTTATTACTACAAACTTCTCAAACTGCACTATGCTTTGCATTTAAAAGGGTTTGGGATATTACTTTATCATATAGGTTATGATTAGGGTCCTGTTTCATAAATATCTTTACTTTGAGGTTTCAAGTTTCTTTGCAATTAAAATGACCTAAAGACATAAAACTGAAATGATAAAACATATTAATTTTATTATACACTATTGTAACAAAGATGACACAATACTGTAGTGTATAGTACTTTGTATTTACTGTCTTAAGGCAACAACCCAAAGCTTAAGTGTATCATGTCATTCAAATGATCCCAACTGACATTCATTTTAGTAGAAATGAATGAATGAATGGTACTCACCTGAAGAGCTTCAGAAGCAGGCGTGAGATGAAACAGAAGAAACGCTCACACAAGTTGTGAATACGTCAACACAGTCAAGACTATCCAAAGTTCAGGTGGGAGGAGCTTCAGTCATTCCCTTCATTTTATTGTGCTGTATGATTCATTAATATTCACTGACTGGAACACTTTTATAAGATCATGAAGGAATGTATTGATATTCTTTAACTAATTTAATAAAGCTGTTCTGCCATATTCTATCATATTCTTCTTAATTAATCAGGACGCTGTTTATGACATCCAGGAAACACAACATACTAAACAACACTATTTTGAAAATAAAATAGCTATACAATAAAAAGTCAAAGAATTAATACAGATACGGTTTATTTTCGGCTTTAAACTTTAAGGTCGTGTTCAAGGATTTGTGTACATGGCAGTGTTTGGATAGCTTTATCATGTTAGTCCAGCAGAGTACAAATGGGAGGAAAACAGTCTGTGACACCTCGGTCAAGTACCTGTGTGCCTGTTTGCTCTTGCGAGCAGGGAGTTGCACTTTATTTTTTTATAGCTAGAGCTTGAAGTTGCTCGGGGTTAATGAACTAGATGTCAACATCAATATTCCAGAGATGAAATACCATTTGTATCTTTTTAAGCAGTATCACTACATTATTGATCTTTATTTATAAAGACACAAATCAAAAACGAAATATGATTTCCTTTCTTCAAAGATAATCAAAGATATGTAAAAAATTAAAATAATAGAATGACAAACATATGATATACAGTAAATAAAAACTTTCAAATGCATTTTCAATTTTTGGTTGTGAGAGGCATGTGATATATTTATTGCAAGACTAAACCAGACCCTAAGAAACCACATCTGGGTCTGTGATAATTTTATCGTAAAAGTATATTTGTCATTCGTTTTCACCTTTGCTTTTATTTGCATTGTTTTCATCATTTTAATTGATATGTTTTTTTATAAAATCAAATCTGCCATGCACTTCAAAAAGTATTTTTAATACACTATAGGGCCACTAGATGGGGTTGATTTGCAACCAATAGCAGTCGAATCTGTACCATATAGTTTAGCTTTTCTACACAAAATGAATATACAGGTGAAACTCGAATAGTTAGAATATCATGAAAATGTTCATTTATTTCACTATGCAACTTAAAAGGCCTTCAGCTCTTCTGCATTGTTCAATCTCATGTCTCTCATCTTTCTCTTGGCAATGCCCCATAGATTCTCTATGGGGTTCAGGTCAGGCGAGTTTGCTGGGCAATCAAGCACAGTAATCCCACGTTTTGGTGCTTCTGGCAGTGTGGGAAGGTGCCAATACCAGCTGGAAAATGAAGTCAGCATCCCCATAGAGCTTGTCTGCAGAAGGAAGCATTAAGTCCTCCAAAATCTCCTGGTAGACGGCTGCGTTGACCCTGGACTTAATGCAGCACAGTGGACCAACACCAGCAGATGACATGGCTCCCCAAATCAACACAGACTGTGGAAACTTCACACTGGACTTCAAGCATCTTGCAGTGTGTGCCTCTCCTTTCTTCCTCCATACTCTGTGTCCTTCTTCTTCTAACCCAATTACAGGCGAAAGCTATTTAATGAATAAAAAATAGAAAAAAAAAGAAATAAAGCATTTAAAGAGAAAACATAATTCCTGGAACTGTCTGAAGGCTCCTTGAATCACGTGACACTCCAGTGTTGGACTTCCGCTGGCAGACGCCGTGCTGTATTTATTCACCTTTGTTCTGAGGAGCCTGAGAGCCTCTCACTACCACTGCAGCGTTCGGCACGTGTTTGTGGCAAGAAGGACACAACATCTTGTTCCCTCCATCAGGGAACTGAGGTTACATCCGTAACCAAGACGTTCCCTTTCTGTCGGTCTCTCAACGTTATGTCGAGCCGACAGATGGGGTTCCTATTAAAACTCGCCACAACACTGTGCCGTATTACAATCTCAGCGAAGCGACGGTGACAAACCTGGGCATGTCAGACGTGAGCGCTTTCATGAAATTTGTAATCTTCCAGTGGATAGGTGGGCAGGGGGTCCTAGAGCTTTTTTAGAAAAGGTGGGAAGCCTCTACCTTCGGTCCTCACAAGCGGCCGGTGCCGCAAGGCCACTTTGAACTACTCGAATGGGGAACCATCGGGAGAAGTTCTAGTGGAGACACCCGCATGGTCTCACCATCAGGGGAGAGCTCATGGGAAAAATATGCTGGGGTTGGCCACTCAGGATCTCCTCGTCCCCTCCAGGGGCTTGAGGTCTGGCCTGGGATGCCTCAACGTGCCCTTCCCCTGAGAAAGCAGGCCCTTCGTCAGGTGGATTGGTCAGGGGGGAGTTGTTGTCAGAAGCATTAACTCTGAGTAGCAAGTCTGGTCGGGCCAGTGTGGTGCAACTAGTAGCACTTGATGCTCCTCTTCCCTGACCTTGCACAGAGTCTGTGCGATGAGGCTCACTGGGGGGAAGGCTTACTCTACTGCTTCTCCCGCGGCCAGCTGTGCGCTAGAGCATCCGTGCCGAGGTGGGACTCAGACAGGGACTACCATAGCGGGCAATGGGTGGTGTCTACCTGAGCCTGCCCGAGCTGCACCCAAATGAGCTGGACTGCACGGGGGTGGAGTCTCCACTCTCCCCCAGGTGTCGACCGACAAGAGAACGTGTCGGCTGTCTGGTTGTATGTGGCTCTCAGGGAGCGGATCACCTGGTGACTCCACAGGAGGAGGCGTTGGGCGAGTCGTGTTAGCTGCCGTGAGCGTATGCCACCCTGATGATTGATGTACGCAACGGCAGCTGTGCTGTCCAACCGGACCAGCACGTGCTTGTCCTGCACTTGAGGTTGTAGCCTCTTTAGTGCACAGCCAACAACTCTAGACAGTTGATATGCCAGCGCGGGCAGGGGCCCGTCCAATGCCCCGACACTGCGTGCCCGTTGCACACTTCACCCCAACCCTGCAGGGAGGTGTCAGTCGTCACCACGACGCGCCTTGTTACCTGCCCAAGTGGGACCCCTGTCCGTATGAAGGTCATTGAAGACTAGGGGGTTAGGGTGTGTCGGCAGACCATACGCTTCCTGCCGGTGTGCCACGCTCTCCAGGGAACTTGACTCTGTAGCCAGTGTTGGAGCGGTCTCATGTGCATAAACGCAAGGGGCATCACTCCCGTCGAGGATACCAAGCCCAGGAGCCTCTGAAATTTTTTTAGGGGGACCGCTGACTGCCTGAAATGTTTAAGGCAGTTCAACACTGGCTGAGCGTGTGCTGTGTTTAGACGCGCTGTTATGGAGACAGAGTTGAGTGCCATACTGAGAAAGAGGATGCTTTGCACTGGGGAAAGTATGCTCTTTTCTCGGTTGACCTGTAGTCCCAATCGATATACAAGGTCCCTATGTATACATAACAGATCTCAAGAGTGTGCCAAGATAAGCCAGTCGTCGAGATAATTTAGCACTTCTCTGTCCCTGAGGGGAGTGAGAGCGGCGTCCAAGATCTTCGCAAAGACTCGTGGGGACAGGGACAGACCAAAAGGGAAGACTCTGTACTGATATGCCTGACCCTCGAAAGCGAACCGTAGGAACGGGTGATGACGAGGTAGAATCAAGACATGAAAGTAAGCGTCCTTCAGGACGATTGCCATGAACCAATACTGACATCTGATAGATGGCAGGATGCGCTTCTGCGTGAGCATCCTGAAAGGCAGCTTGTGCGGGTTCCTGTTCAGGGTACGCAGATCTAGGCGCAACCCCCCGCCCTATTTGGGGATGTTGAAGTACGGGCTGTAAAACCCGTTTAAAATCTTGGCTAGAGGGACGTGCTCACAGGGTGGTGACCTCGGCCCGTAGTACGGGAGCATCCCTGCCTCTGATCGAGGTTGAGAGGATGGCTCGAAACTTGGGCGGAGGTCTGGCGAATTGGATCGAGTAGCCGAGACTAATCTTTTGCCGTAGCTACTGTGACAATGTGGGAAGCTCGAGCCCAGCGCCCAAGGACCGTGACAGAGGGAATAGTGGTAAGATCTGCTTCATCTCCCCCGCGGGAGGTGGTTCGATGGCTAGCAGTGCGGAGCCCACGCCATGGGAAGGCCCCCGGGGAGGAGATCGGCTCTGCTGACTTACCTGCCTGGCAATGCATTTACATTTACGGCATTTGGCAGACGCTTTTATCCAAAGCGACTTACATTGCTTTATCCTATTCATTTTTCATAGGTATTTGCAATCCCCTGGGATCGAACCTACAACCTTGCGTTGTTAACACAATGCTCTTACCACTGAGCTACAGGAAATGCAACTCACACACTGTCGATTTGAGAGTGCTGAGGGCTGCTGAGTATACTCGCCGTTGCGTCGGGTTGCCGAACACCGCCGTGAAGAGGATGAGAGCTGCTGTGATATACACCCAGAGGGAGAGGAAAAACTCTTTGAAGTGGGCTGTTGAGACGGGGCAGGACCCGTCCCGGTTCGACCAACCAGCGATGGAATGGTTGGGGTGGGGCACAATGGTATTCTCAGTCTACCTGGGGACTTCCCATGAGGGCCGCTTCTGCTTCCGCCACGGCTGCTGATGGGGTGGTGGTCTCCTCTTCGACGTCTTCCGGGGGCCGTCTGAGTGGGAGGCACCGGAGGGCGTCCAAGAGGACCAGGGACGAGGTGCGGTACGGTCCACGGGCCAGTGGCTTAGCGCTCACAGTAATCCTCACATCACCCTCGCTGCTCACCGTAGCGGACGGCAGGGCCGTAGCCACTGCTGTCACGGAATGGGAAGCAGACAAGGTGGCTGCTGAGTCCTGTGGGAACACAGCCGCCCGTGACGCGATGTCTGAATCGTCCACAACGGCTGGCCCCCTCCACGATTGGTGTATTGCATCCCATGAGAACAGCGGTACACGCCATATGTGAGAAATTTGCTCTTTTAGTGAAAAGAACTTAAACACTCAAACTGCCGAGACGCCCAGGGAAAGTTGCTGGAGGAAGGGACAGTCCCCTGCATGAGACCGACGGAAAGGGAACTCACTCTCTCAATGGCTCAGGTCTGGGTGAACATTTGCTTTTAGATATATGCATCTTTTGTTCCAACTCATTTTTGCAACTTAACGTGTATAATACATGGATGGGCAATTCATAACACACCAAAAACACAGAAAACACGTGTTCGCACCATATGACCCCTTTAACATTTTGATTAGGTTGTAATTGTTCTGTTGTATTCTATTCAAACGCTTGTTTTTTTGTTAAAAAACTCAAACAGGAGGTTCTTCTGGACCAGCATAGGTTACTTACGTTTTTGAAGTGGTCTAGAAGATGATCCCATTACAGTGAGCAATGATGTTGTTGTTGCCTTCTGCTGACAGAGATTAAAGTAATTTAGCATACAAATGAAGATAAACATGTAAATAATCTGTTAAAATATATGCTATATTATTATTAAACCTGTCATTTTCTGGTAATTTATTTCCGTTCATTCATCATTTAATCCATTTAAATGACAGCAAGAAGCACACGTGACTTTCCCCTGCTTCTACTAAACCATATGCATAACACGTGCTGCCTGCCTGCCGCTCTTCCCACTTTATGGCCTAATATGGAAACAGAGGCGGTGCCTGTTGACGCGCTGCTCTTTTCATCCAATAGCCTCGAGAGGGTCTAAAGCCGGAAGTGCGGCTACTCCTCTGTCTACTGACTGCGAGCGAATGACAAGAAGTGGTCAGAAAATGCTAGAAATAAACGGCCGAAAATGCGTCGGTAAATAAACACACCGCGTCCTTACGCCAAAGCACACATCTGATTTACAGCAGGACGGGAAAAGGGAGCAGATTGTGTAGGAAAGAGGTACGATGCCTTTATGTGCATTTAAGCTGATGCGTGTTTACTGCGTGTCTAGAGTAGTTGTGTCGCCTCCTGTGTTTATCTTCTTACGTATGAACGTGAAATAAACATAGACTGTTTTTTTTCAAGACTTCTTAGTCATTTTTAGTAAATATGTCTACGGGTGTTGCTATATATTTATTATTTATCTGATGTTGCGCATGACATAATCACGTGATGGACGGATCATCTCTCTTTGGTTTCGCCCTGTTTACATCTTTAATACGCGTTGTTTTGCATATGGCAACTGTAACTTAAGCTCTATATTTTCACAAATAAATAATAACTGTTGGGTTTGTGGATGTTTGAGTATGATAAGAGATACAGGCTGAGGTCTGGCCTTGTTCTGCAGGATTTACATCAACACATGTTGTGGTCTAAAATTTAACTTGTATATTTGAATGGCTTATTTAATGGGAAACTAAAGTATTTTGACAGTGTACTACTGTTTTCACAACAAGTACTACAGAATAATACATGTAGTAATTCCTATAATATACAACATTATATTACAGTATAAAGTTTACTGTATTAAATGCTAAAGTATACTACACTAATTTGTCATGTGGGATTTAAAATGTATTATTTATTGGCACTCTGCCACAACTTTACACACATACAGCTTGTATAGTGCATTAACACAGACAGTAGATAATGTATTAAAAGGCTGTTTATTTATGTGGCCTAATATGAATAGCCTATGAAAATGTATTTAAATATTTCATAATAACGCTTTATAATATTTTCCTGATTTAAATGTTCGTTAACCAACAACGTCTTAAGCGTTATGCAATGCATCATGGTGTTCGTGATGGCCACACAACGTCTAATGGCTAAAATACATTACACTACTAGACTTTTGCTCCGATTTTGCCCAGATATTCAGTCTGGACTTGTTGCAGAAAGTCTGTGCAGGTCTGTAGATCTGATCAATTAATGTGTTTCTATCTGAAACTTTCAAAAAGTCTGCAAGTGTATGATGACCAGTTTTTTAAAAATATGTTCAGATTTTAAAAGTCTTGTAGTGTATTCCACCCATAAGGCGTTATGCAATGTGACAATATTTGCTAATATTAAAGCGAATTTATTACTTTATCTATTACTCTTGGGGGGTAACTCTTGTTCTAGCAGGAGAAGGGAAGGGATTTCTTTGATCCACCGATGAATCATCATTCATAATTATATCCTTCTGATTAATGGATGGATACTCACCCTCATATCATTCCAAACCTGTATGACATTTTTCAAAATATCTTCTTTTTTTATCTTCCACAGAAGGGTCATATACTTTTTGAACAACATGAGGGTGTATAAATGAAGCCAGAAGTTTTTGGTTGAACTGTCCCCTTAAGAGAGGTATGAACAGGGAATCATATCGACACGTTAAAGTCTTAGTCATTAGGCCGAGATCACCACTAAATAGTTACATCTAATAAAATTTTACACTTAATGGTCACAGGTCTAAATGGTTTTACTGATCCTTCTCTAACATGTTGATTTTGTGCCCCCATGGGAACTTTAATGCAGACCATTTAAGTTTAACATTCAGGGGAATGGCTTCTGTGAGTCACCTGTAATACAGCTGGTCGTGGAGTTATTATTGGGCTTTGTCCCGGACGCTGTTCACATTTACAGCGCATGATCGACCTTATCTTATCTTTTGCTAATATGTTTATTTGTTCTTATCCTTCCAGAACATTGAACGGATCACTGTGACTTAAAATCCACACCTGTAATATCCTCAAACTTCATCAGAGAACCGGAGGTCATTTTCAGCGTAAGTAAATCACTTGATCTTTTCGTCCTTTTTTGTGTACTGTATATTTTATGTGAGGGATGTTTCAACGACAGTTTGCATTGGATCTGTCATTTTGCCTTGAGTTTGTGAAGAATATGCTTTAAAAGCAAATGTCAAGCAATTTTAACCCAGAGCAAAAGAAGTTTAGATAAATATGTTATTGTCTTTCTCAAATTAAATGTACATTATTCTGTACATATAATTAAAGTAAATTCTTACACTCTAAAAATGGTTTTGCCATTTGTGTTATTTTTTTATGTTGACACAACATAATTGAACAAATTCAAATCTGCAAGTTGGGTCAACTCAACAGTGCTTAAAAAAAACAATAACGTAATATAAAAAAATATTATTTAAGATTTTAGATCAAAAAATTTAGGAAATTTGAAAAACGTTATATAAACATAAAAAAAGAAAATGTAAAATATGTTGTATTATGTAATAAATGTACGAAGTACATTAGCAATAATGTAGGAATACTTACACAATCTCCACGATTTTAATCAGACTGTCATGTATACAACATTTTATATGACAATTTATTGATTTTTAGTCTATTTAATTAAAATATAGAAAGTGCTAGTGATGAACAGTAATAATAAATCGTAGTCACCTGGTTTAAATCCTAAAATTTTGTCAGATTTTCTCTCGTGCCGTCTCAGTTCTCTTTCGTTGCTTATTTTCAGATCAAAAATGAACTGTCACGATTCCGAGGTGTACACGGTGGCGCCGGAGATGCCGGCCATGTTTGACGGCATGAAGCTGGCGGCGGTGGCCACGGTGCTCTACGTCATCGTCCGGTGTCTGAACTTAAAAAGCCCGACAGCCCCTCCGGATCTGACCTTTCAGGACACGGCGCTCTGCCACTTCATACTGAAATCCTGTCCCATCCTGACCAAAGAGTGAGTGCTGCACACCTGATTCATATTTAATAATAAACCGGTTTTGATAGCGTTTTGTTACAAACCTTTCTCACAGGGTATTTATTACTGTTTTAAAACGGCAAACTGTCATAGTTTATGGAAACAGTGTTGATTTGTGTTCATTGTTGACTGTAACAGCATATGTTTAGTATGTCGTTTACGTCTGTGGCCAAAACAAAGCGTGATTTTCCAACAACATCAGATGAGACATTTATACACCTGCGATTCAATTGTGTAGCGTGTATTTTTTATCGAACGTGCGCTGAATTAAAATGAGAAAAAGTCTTTCGGGGGCTTCAGATATTGCAATATACATCACACGTGTGTGCTGCACAGCTCGAGTGGGTGTTTCGTTTGTAACTCAAAGTGACTGCCGGCTGGTTATGTAATCGCTGTTTTCCAGTACGGCTACTATACCAGCGGCTCAGGAATCATACGACAAAACACAGCACATCATCCTGATCCGGTGCATGGTTATTCTCCCCGTCTTTATTTTTAAAGGGGCAAAAAGCCTTTAGGAAACAAGGGTTTGAAGATCAAGTGGTGTTTTGTCAAGTGTTTATAATGTGGGCCCGAGGTATTGCTGCTCTGGACTTTGAAGCTTTTCTAGGTGTGTCCACCAGCTTGGTTTTTGAAGCTTTTATGGTCATGGTCGATCTCAGATCAGCGATCGCAGAGAAGTTGCTGACGTACAGGCATTGAGAAAAACAGCCAACGTTTCCAGTCAGTTCTGTTGTAAGTTTCGCGCAAACCGCGTTTGTTAACGTTTCTGAGAAGCACAGGTTATTTAAAGGGAGCACAGTTTTGTGTTTACTGTTGGTTCGCTATGTTTATTCATTCTAGAGATTTTTGAGCTCTTCATGTTAAGCTTCTCTGAACATTGTGGTGACCAGATAAGTGTTATTTTAAGGTTTGCTGTGTAGACACTGGACACTGGCTCTGGAGGTATGTGTGCAAGGCTGTTTGATAAGAGCGTCTTATGTAATTCTTGAGTGGCGTGTAATAGATTACAATGATGGAGAAAAGAGGTGTGGGGGGGCAGGGGGGAGATCAGCATGACTGTGTGTAATTGAAAGCAGGCCTGTCCTCTATAGACCTGCCATTGTGACTGCTTCCTCCTGAAGAGGGGTTTCCTGTTTAGGAGAAATGATCCTTATAGTTTAAAATGTGAATCTCCAGTTTGGTTGTAGGTAGGGTTGGGAGATAAGAAGGTTTGTAACAGAATTTAATGTCAACCACAATACATTTTCCTATTGATTACCGCAAGTGATGACGTATTTTTGTATGCAAACCCCAGAAGCGATTTAGCATTTTAGGACTTCCGGTTCCATTGCTCCAATGTTTTTTTTTAATGTTTTTTTTTAAATCAACCCGCAATAAGGTTTGTGGTTAACAAAACCCATTTTCACGTTTTATTCTATGACATAAAACACGGCAATTATAACCCGCTTGTGATTTTTTTAAAGCCTTATTGTGTCTTAAAATCGGTGGTTGCTGTCAAGTTGCTAAAAGCGACCACTTCCTTTGGCGGGGACGTTACACGTCATCACGCAAATAAAGCACACAAATAATGCTTCATGAGCACAGATCTCTTAAAACGTAGATGCAGATTCATTTAAGGAGTAATAACTTACCAGGGAACATGTTTTTGATGAAGTTTGAAGGAGTTGTCGGAGGCTTGGTGGAGGTGACGTTGATATCGAGCGACCTTAAGTGTAGTCTGTTTATAGCGTCGTGTTTGCTTTTTACTTCTGCCGATTGTATTTCGGCTTCAAAGAAAACCCAAAGGTTGTGTTCATTTGTAAAGATTTTGTAAACATCATCATAAACTTTTGTTAATCACAGAGCTTATTTTTTGCGAAAAGTGCCTAGGCTTCGGTCAAGGGAACCAGCACTTACTTCCGGGTTACCCTACAAAAATACATAATTTCTGAGGTACTGTATTGCATTTATACTAAGTATGTAAAAAGGTGGACGTGGTTAACTCACAAAGATAACGGTTTTAAAATGGTGAAAACCGAACAACCCAGATTTTCGTTTAACTTCATAGTCCTCGACAAATGCATTTGATGCATTGTTAAAAAATTGTTTTATTTTAATGAAACCTCAAATGAACCCATTCAACCTCTTCTGTACGTCGTTATACAATGTAAAGGATGATGTACAGGCAGCTGGTTGTTTTCGCAGAAATAAACCCGACAGTGTGATCAGCGGATGGTCCTGGATTACACTGAAAGGGCTTATTTCGTGAAAACAGCCGGCTGCTTGTACGGCCGCTTTGCACCTGAGAAAAAAACTGGACATGAAATGTGAATTTGAAATATTTCATTAGCTCATTTTTACAGAATGCAGACCTTGCACTAGGAAAAGACGTATTCTGGCCAATCAGAATCAAGAATTCCAGCCGTGTACAAGCCGTGTAATAAGCGGAGTGCAAACAACTTTATCAGTTTCAAATTTGTCGTTTTGGAGTTTTGGTTGGTAACCACTTTATAAATATGAGATTTTGTTTCATTTTCTAGGTACATTCCGCCTCTGCTGTGGGGTAAAAGCGGTCATCTACAGACAGCCCTGTACGGAAAGTTGGGTCGGGTAAGCGCTCCACACCCGTACGGCCTGCGTAAATATCTGCCCATGCAGGACGGGGCCACGTCGACGTTCGACCTCTTCGAACCCCTGGTGGATCATCAGACCGGAGGTCAGTGCAAAGAAACGCCGCACTCCGTGTGAAACCTGATCAATGAGTCTCTTATTCAAGTGCAAGCCGGATGTGTCATGTAAATGATATTTAAATGGTTTGCTTGCTTACGCTGGTGAAACGGAGATATTAGTTAAAGCAGGACCCTTGACAACATGTCAAAGTGAAACACCTGTTTACTTTCAGCTTTACATAATGTGATGGAAAGGTTCAAAAGTCCATGCTAAAAATAAGACATTTACAGTATCATTTAAATCTGAGCAGGAGTCGAAAGCTTTAGAATTTTGAAATTCTGAAATGTTGTTAAATCAAATTATATTTGATTAATTTAGTTAATAAAACAAACCTCAATTGAAGTATATGTGAAAGATGATATTAAGGTTTCTAAAAACCTTATTTTTTATATTCAATAGTTTTCAAATGTTGTGAATTATTACAATAAAAAATGATTTTCAAAACAACATTTTTTTTACATTACAAATGAATAATTATTAAAATAGTAATGTGAAAATGATTTGAGTGCAACAAGACCAGAAACTTCAATATGGTCAATTCTGACCTCAAAGTGATACTTCAGGCTTTAATCAAAATTCCCCCATGTTTTACTCACCCTCAAGGCATCCTAACTGAATGTGACTTTCTTCTTGAAGAATAATGCTGTCGAAGTTATACTACCACGTATACTTTTACTTCCAAGCAGTAAAGTGCAATTGGGGGAAAATTTTGAAGCTCCAAAAAATGCATTTGATCATAGAACGGCTGGACACGCCTCCGTAGTCTTAACAAAGGTATTCTGAAGCGAATCGATGCGTTTGTTAAAGAGAAATATCCATATCGACAATGCTATTACCAATATTGTCTAACATCCGCTGCAGGCGAACAAGAGGCTTGTTTTTCCGCTAAATTATGATCCGAAATCGCCCGCCCAGAAGAGGCGGTGTTTCTGTTGCCTGCAAACGAAAAATGCTGTGTTTATCACAGGAACTTATGACACGCCTGCGTCATTTGCCTGTGTACAGTCACTTAGGATGCCTCGCTGGTGAGTAAAACATGGAACATTTTGATTTAAGCCTGAAGGATCCCTTTAAGCATAAATGGAGGAAAAAACGAAACATAATCGAAAACAAATTTAAGATCTTAAATAACAGCAAAATTTGTAAAACAGCAAAATTTCCATTTGTTTGCTTTTGATGTGAATCGCCATTGCGACACATTATTGTAACGTTTGACGTTTAACGTCTTAAAAACATCTACATAACTTTGCCTCTATGAAGCTGTTGTTTTGAGTGTTTTTTTGTATATTTCACAGAGGACGTGACAATGGTGATTTGTCCTGGCATTGGGAATCACAGTGAGAAGCACTACATCCGCACTTTCGTGGATTATTCACAGAAACAGGGTTACCGCTGCGCTGTGCTCAATCACCTCGGGGCCTTGCCAAACATTGAGCTCACGTCTCCTCGCATGTTCACCTATGGTAAGACCTCTGGAGATATACCTCGTCCCTTTAGACCGCGATGAGTGTATGTGTGTAACAGTTTTATTCTTCGAGATAAACACATGTCAACACAATGAATCTGTCAACAGGCTGCACATGGGAGTTTGCAGCCATGGTTGGCTTCATAAAGAAGGCGTTTCCCCAAACCAAACTTATCGTGGTGGGCTTCAGTCTCGGGGGAAACATCGTTTGCAAGTTTCTGGGAGAGAACCGCACCAATCAGGAGCGAGTCCTGTGCTGCGTCAGCGTGTGTCAGGGATACAGCGCACTGAGGTGAGCCTGTTTGATTGACATGCTTTGAGAAAAGTGTAAGGCAACCAGATTTAGGACATTTATACGTTTACTCGACGTTTGGGCCGAGTGGTACACCTAACTCAGTTTCATGAGTAATGTCCACATTACAGGACAGAACAAGGTTGGGTGTGTCACACTTAAGACATCCTTCAGGTGAAGGCATGTTTCCAGCTGATCACCTGATGGTAACCATAGCAACAACAAACTGGTCCAGTGGCTTTTGTTGGGGTCTGAATCGAATGTTTTTTTGTATAAATGCATTGTAAACACACACACTTTAGTCTAAAGATTTGAATGTTGAGCAGCGTAGCAATAGGCTAAATAAACACAGCACACTGTCACACATCAGTGTGGACTGATAAGCAACTCATGGTCGTGTGTCACAGCTCTGGCATGTTTGAACTTCATGAACGCTGAAGCCACACCTGTGGCTTTATGTGTGTCAGCAGTGTGTGCCATACGAACTCTCTCTCCATTCACACTGGATTACGGCCTCTATAAACCCTGCATTAATCTGCTTTCTCTCTGATTATCTGTTGGATTATTATATTCAAGATCCTTTTTAATGCATCTTATGAATTGAGATGGAATTGATATTAAAGGGGTCCTGTCATATCGTAATGTACATTTTTGTAACATTGTTTACAAAAGTTATTAAGAGTTTATAAAACCAGTTAAAATTTTTGTTATTAAAATCCAATCAAATATCTGCTTAAATATTATTTAAAAAAAACTTTAAATAAACAAATACATGCAACGTGTATGTATAGCAAAAAACAAATAAGCCGAAAAATGACAAAAACAGAAATTTTGTGAAAAATCTGTAGTCAATATAGTCCAGGTTAAATGTATACATGTAAATGTAAATGTAAAGGAACAGTTTGCCTATAAAATGTAAAATGTAAAATATTCATAATTTTCTAAAGCTGCATAACAGCCTTTGTGTAAAAGCAGAACCAAAAATAAAGCTGCATTACTTAAATGTTCTAGATAGAGATGGCGTATTAGAGTTATTTTAATTTTGATTCATTTTATATCACAATGATATCTCATTAGTTTGCAGTTGTGGACTTCATGGTTCATGTTGTCTGATCAGGCCTTTGATGTATAACAGCATTGGCGCTCGTGGTTTAATGTTTTAGAGCCCAGGAGACGTTTCTGCAGTGGGACCAGTGTCGACGTTTCTATAACTTCCTGATGGCGGATAACATGAAGAAGATCATTCTCTCCCACAGGTACCGTTGACCTCATCCATCATCTTAAATCTTACAGGCACTTTCTGTTGCTCAGATGCTTTGTTCCCACTACGTAATAGAGATGTTATGAAACAGCTCAAATTTACTTTTGCAATCGAGTCGTTAGGATAACTTGATGACACAAAAAAGATAAATTAGCCTTCTCCTATGTGGTAAGAGAGCACAAATCTTGTTCTTGAGCTGTTGTTTGACAAGAGTCAGCAGGTGTTTGTTTTTTGGTTTAACAGGAGTGTCTTGTTCGGGGTGAGCTCCACTAAAATGGTGGATGCAGATTTGAGTCGACTGTACACTGCCACGTCTCTCATGCAGATCGATGACAACATCATGAGGTGAGAGGAGGATGTTGCTACATGTTGTTGTTTTGTAATTCTCACACAGAATTGTGAAACGAAGAAGGATAAACATCAAAATGACCAAGAAATCACACATTTATGGGCTAAAAACAAGAATTTCACACATCTACGGACATGGAATAAATTAAAAGACCATTCCAAATTTTCATTTCATCGTTAGTTTTTGATAGATTGTTGTCATTTCAGTCCAGTGTCTATTGAATTTCAACCTCAGGAGTGACATAAAGTCATCCAACAGCAATGTGTAAGACTGACAGCATGAGAAGACACACAATTTTTTTATAAAAAATAAAATTTTTGAACTTTTCCTTCATTCATGTAGAAATGTTGTATTGCTTAAAAGTGAATATGAACTTTTTTTCTTTGCAGTATTTGAGGTCTGAAAAAATACAGAGCATCTTTTCTGTTATTTTCACCTGTTTCTCAAGTTTTCGTTTTCTGCAAAAAGAATACAAACAGAAACAATCTTTTTAAATTTGGGAGAAATATTGTTTATAGTAGTTTATAGAATAAAACAAATTTGATCGCTTTACCTAAACGCATACCTATAAATAGTAAAATAAAAAAACATATGTATTTTTTTTAACGGTCTCAAATTTTTTCTAGATGTATATTTACACAGCAGTTATAGGAACAGCAAAGCTTTTCAAATATAAGTAAAGATAGACTATAAAAAACCTGAAAACTACAAAATATGTTGCACTGTTTAATTGACACAATTATGTAGCATAATAGGCAAATGACATCATATCTTAGAATATAGATTTTATTCTAATGTACAAGATATGCAAAAATAGCTCAAAAACACTTAGAAAACAAAGCATACATTGAATAAAATGTAATGATATTGACTGTAATAATGTGTTTAAATAAAGGACGAAGATTAGTTGTTTTAGGTTGGACATCACTTGCTCCCAACTGTACATTCTTAATGACTGACAAGTTGACAAATCCAAAGAACTGAGTAGTTGATATAGTAAAATATAGCTGTTCTTATATGCAAATAAATTGCCTTCTCTGTAAAATTTGCTTTAAAAATCTGGAATGCTGGATTTTATCATATAATTCCTTTTTAAGGAACAGTTATTTGTGTGCTATATTAAACATCGTCTAAATCATTATGAAAACGTTTGTTTAAATAGCAGAACAAAATTTATGTTGTTGCATAACTTAAGTTTTGTGTGTTTTATCAGTTTTTTAATGTATAATTAGCCGGCACATTGTCAGTTTGTCAAGATGTTAGTTTCTGTTTTTTTTTTTTGTAGAAAATTCCACGGACATAACTCACTGAAGGAATATTACGAAAAGGAAAGCTGTGTTCATTACATTCATAATGTGAGTAGAGTCACAATTGGCTCTTGTGTTAATCATACGCTGATGTTCATTTCTGAAGATGATTTGTGAATCTTTCTTGTGTAGATCAATGTGCCTCTGCTGCTGGTGAACTCTGCCGATGATCCGCTCGTGCACGGCTCTTTGCTCACCATTCCCCGCACACTTGCAGGTACAGCACTGAACCATAGTTACAATAGGATTTCAATAAAAATTGGAGACACTAAATTTGTGCTTAATATTATACTACATGCATGCGATGTGTTGCTGCTAGCTTTTGTTACAATTCTGAATTAGATTCCGATTTGTCTTTTACAGAAAAGAAAGAAAATGTAATTTTCGCCCTGACGCTTCACGGCGGACACCTGGGTTTCTTCGAGGGCGCTGTGCTGTTCCCTCAGCCCCTCACCTGGATGGACAAGGTCATCGTGGCTTATGCAAACGCTATCTGCCAGTGGAAGAAACAGAAGCCAGCGTGCCAGAGTCAAGACGCCCAGTCCAACGAAACCAAATGCCAAGACACTACATCCTAATCGCCCTCGTTTCCATTTCACCGCACAGAGAACATTTTCACCACGCACACGATCCCACGCCACCAACTTCACACGTCAGTGGGGAAAACCCTTTTTTATTGAGCATCACCGTTTATCGACCACCTGAATCGCAATTACTTCAACATTTCTGAAGAAGAAACCGGAAAAAGGTGTTTGATGACCAAAAACAAGATAGCTGGGTAGAGAAGGCACTGTTTTAGATTAACTTGAGTTACCTTTTACATAGATCTCTTGCCCTCTAGTAGGAAACATAGAAAACCGGTTCGTTTTTGACTGCTGTAGAGCTCAAGCACAGCCAGAGGAGTCTCAATAAAACATGCTCGGTCATATTTTACCCCAAACTTAAAAAAACAAATTTACATAAAAAAATATATTTGCATTAACAAAATACAGCCTATTTTTAGGACACCATTTTTTGCACCATAATACTTTAAATCTTATAATAATAATAATAATAATAATGTTGTTATTATTATTATTATATCTGCATTATTTTTATAATTTTGTTCATACTCTAGTTACCATAATATCCACATGTCTACAGTATTTTCATTATTTTTAGTGGTTATTCTCAATAGATTACCATTGCAGTAAAACAGTATTTATTTATTCTTTTTTTAAATACCATAAATTAAATGCCGCAAATTACTTTGCTATTAAAGTATTTTCTCCCATATTACTCTTTTTGTTATACGTATTTGTTTGCATTAAGTAATTCAAATGGTTTAAAATGTGATATAGACTTTATTTAGTTTATGCAAAGAACTTTTTTCTATATCTTTCTTTTGAGTCTGGGGTGATTTACGACCGTGCACGCGTTTTTGAGATTCACCGCCAGCTTAATAAAGCAACACTGCTTACTTCACCACCGTACACAATAGCTGTCTTTATAGAGAGTGGCCGTTACGCAGGCACTGTGTGCTTATGGATACGACAGGCACGTCACACGACTGCACATTTTTGTGTGACAATAACACTAACACAGACACTTCAGAAACTTTACTGATCGTGGATCTGTGTACCAGGCCTTGCGAGTTCAATCCAAAAACGTTCCTAGTCATTTTTGTTAGAGCACTTTTATATAACATTTGCCACACGATTCATTTCGAGTATGAGCTGAGGGAGAGAGAAGACATCCATCGAGTGACTCAATAATCCCTACTGATCACCGGATCGTGTTCGTTACTCACCAGGCGGTTTTAGTTTTGAGATCTCATTCCGTTAAAATCCTAGACCTATGGAAGTAGAACAGTTTAAAGAGAAACAGCAGTATTTGTTGAAAGCTGTAGAATTGTAATTCATGTCAAGTGTTGATTTGGGACCCAGTGGGAGACGACAGTGCATTTTGCATTTTAATGTCTGTGAAAGCTGGACACTTACAGGTATTTATGTTTTTTCATTTTCTTCATGTTGCTTTTGAATTTCGTGCAGTTATTTGTCATTTCGTTGTTTGCGTGTTTCTTGGGTGATATGAACGGAAACAACATTATCTGGAACAGATTTGTAAGAGGCGGTGTCAAATGCGACCAGGCGGAAAAAACATCCATTTAAATTTGAAGGGGATGTTTAAAGAGATATTTCCATAGGGCCTGTGGAGATTATCAACACCTTTGCCGAAGCAGTTTAGAACAGATATTTGTTAAAGGGACATAAGGACAAATCCCATAAAATTATGTCTGGGTCACTTTTTTTTCACCCCAAAATCCATCTCCAAAAACTAAGACATCAAACTCAAATATTCACAATTCAAATTCTTATTGTAATACATTTATTTCTCTATTATCCTCAATTCTGTTTGAATTCTAAATGCTCCAATTTTTCTTAAACGCACTTTATTGTACATTTACAATTGGCAAAGTGATACATACATTTTATTATCGCAGAGTAAAGACGACCCCTAGAGGAAATTGTCTGTAAAAGCACAAAGTCATTTGACACTGAGAAAACATTAATGGGAAATATAAATGAACATGCATAAATTCAGTATTACTTTTAGAAATATGCTGGAGCGTCAATCCTTGTTTCTTTCATTGTGTCATGGTCTGGAGTTTGACTTATTGTAAAAGTATGTTATTAATCCAAAAACTGATGTTTGGTTGTCATTTGCTGGACTTTTTCCTATTGGTCTGATCCGTTTGGCTTTTCACACCAGCACAGCTTCAATCTCTGCTTTATGTCGATCCAGTTTGCCTTTCAGAATGTCTCCCACTTACTTTTTTTGCACAGATACTAATGGATTATGATGTACATCCTCAAGAATTTCATACATGTTTTGTTCGTTCTTGTTTTTGTATTTCGCATTTATTTCACTGTTGTTGTTTTTTTTGTGTGTGTACAGATGTATGTATGTATGTGTGTAAATGTGTGCCGGTCGAATTTTTGCTTCATATCACCACTTATGAACGAACGAAACAAAGAGCACACGCAAGTTAAATATGTTCAATTGATGTTTAGATATGATTTATTCCCTGTTTACAGAAACCAGGGAACGTTCATTTGTTTGTTGATCAGCAATAAGGTTTTCGTCTCTTTTTCTCCAAGCCAAGATGAGTTGATAAACTCAAAACCATTGTGTCAAATGGAGTGTAGAGAAAATATATTTACGCTGCAGTCACAAAAGGATTCGGGAATAATTTGAGAAAAAATGCCCCAAGCAATAGCATCAACGTTAATTTGTTTTTTTCTGGCTGTGTTAAAGATAAAGATTGTGTTTTTGGAGGATATAGAGTGGAATATTCACAACCTCAGTTACACCGCCCACTTTAATCTCAGCTGTAAGGGATTATTTCACAAAGATCACTCAATCCGTTCCTGCAATTCTGACCCACTTTCTCATCAGTTTATTGTGTTTGATGGGTGGTTTTGGATGTCGTCTTCCCCACAAAGAAAGCAACATTCAACATAAGATCTGAATCACTGGTGTGTTTTTGATTTGGAAACGCAACGGTGTGTGATTGAATAATTTATAATTGAGAATGGTTACTGTGTCCAAAAAATAAATAAAATAAATTATTTTCTTGTTAAACAAATTGTGCAGAGGTTTTTTTTTTGCCGTTCATACAATGGAAGTCAATGTGGTTCAATGTTGTTTGGTTATCAACATTCTTCAAAATATCTTCTTTTGTATTCAGCAGAAGAAAGAAATTTGGAATCTCATATGTGTAAATTATGACAAAATAGTTATTTCTGGATGAATATCCAATGGTTTATTTTTATCCACAGTATAACAACAATACATCTATATTTTCTCTTTAGTCTCTATAAAACATTCTAATACATACTTAAAAATAGAAAAACAAACAAAACTAATGTCTGTGGCTGATGACTTAAAGAGCCGTGTCTTCAGATCCAAAAAGTTTGATGGCTGTCTCCTTTCCATCACAGTTGGGACCCGTCCCATCAAAATCTGAGGGAAGAATTTCAGCACCAAAGTCTTTGAGGTAGCCGTCAAGGTCGTCTCCATGTACAAAAACCTAGAACAAGACATTTTAGTGTCTGACACAATAGTGTTTTTGCAACACACAAAAGCAAAATTCTTTAAAGCATTTGTAAAAGTACCCATTTACAAGCTATTTTTGCAGTTTAATTTATTATAAATATACTTTTTGTTCATCAGAGAAAGTTTGCAATGTCATGAGGGTGAGTAAATGATGAGAGAACTTCCATTTTTCTGTGAACCACTGCTTCAAGAATCAACTTGGTCTCAGATCTTTTTCCTAAAATTTCTATAAAAAATACTTATAAGCCTATCTGCCAGAATATAACAGTTGAGTCCTGACTGGTGTAACTGTTCTTTTACAGGTTATGTGCGTTTCAGCCAAGATTACCCTGAGTTGTTGGAGAATATGCCGTACGCAGCACTATTGAAGCTGATTATTGTCTGAAAATGACAAATGGCTGTAATACACTACATGGCTTTTAAAATCCTAACGTATTTTTAAAAAACTAGACATCATACAATTGCAGACTTTTTTAAATTTTCAGATAGAAAAACACTGATCAAATCTGCAGAATGGCACAGACTTTCTGCAACAAGTCCAGATTGAAAATCTGGGCAAAATCTGAGCAAAAGTGTATTTTAGCCTTATAGTAAAGATTTTGTTTTTATATAAAGTTTTTGACTTGCAGTTAAAAAATCCTGTAAAAAATGGAAAACGTAAATTTACAGAATTTTTCTTTTGTTTTTGACCATTTATCCATGTATAATGTCAATAAAACTGAATGTTTCTTTTTGGTTGGTTTTAACAGATTTCATTGGCGCTTCAGCTGTGCCCCAGATTTTTTTCTGTTTTTTTTTAAAGACAGTCTAATACTGTAAAATACTTAAAATTTACAATAAAAACGGGAAATATATGTATTGTATATCCTGCCATTTGACAGGAAAAAACTTTTTTGGGGGGCATATTTCTATCTCTGCAGCTGACATAAAAGTGTAAAAAAATGTACGCTGTAAAATGACATGTTTCCCCCGGTTTTCTTTTGAATTTGCAATCTTTTTCTGTAATTATACGTTTTTGACCCTATTTCAAAAATACATGAAAAAGATGAACTAAAATTATTTTTTTAATGTGCTAATCATGTGATCAACATGGGGGACCTGTAATGTAGGATACATAATAATATTAGTCGTTACATAAGTCGTTTATCACATTTCTCGACAGTTATGTTTCCTTGGGTATTAAACGCTGTGAAGGTGGAAACTATTATTACTGTTGAATCAATAGCAGCATTTTTTGTTCTTTTTTCTTTTTTAGGTACATTACAGTAAAGGCCCAGTTATGGCAACAACGGTAACAATAATTACAACCATAAAGTTTTTAAATCGTTTTAACTTTAGGAGAGGAAATGGTACAAATAACAAATGCTCACAATATTAACCTTATTTAAGTTGGTATATTGTGAACCATATCCCCCATCTCCCCATATTAGATTGACTGCAAATACATGTATCATTCTAGTTATTGTTCTAGATATGAACAGACCATTAACCCAGATCAGATTTTCATGAAGCCCCACTTCAGGAGCTCTCTGTACCCAGCTGTACACTCACCCTCTCCAGAAGTTTGCCCTTCATGAAAGGCTTCACTACATTATATGTGGTTGTGAAGTACCAGGGCTGATGGATCACGTGCACTGCCTTAAATCGAGCTGGAAATGAGTCCTGCATTCACACACAGACCACAAGGTTTATGTGGGACAACATTGTTAACAGATATAGAACTTTTACCATATAGTGTAATGTACAGAACAGCAAAGAAAATATTCTGTAAGAGTTCTTTTACCACAAAAATGTTCTTACAATAACATAAAAAGAGCACTTTATCAACATTGTATATCATTCTAAATACGTTATTAGGGAACTTTTCATGACATTCATAAATAACGTTTTAATAACGTAACGGAAATGTCAGCGAAAAGTTCATAGAACATTATTTTTGCTGATGTTTAATTTTTGTATTAAAAAGGGGCGGATTTACACCCAGATTGTTAAAAGTTATTCGCTGCATTGTTCATTTCTAATAGCATCTTCTGAAAGTAAATGAAAACTCACAATTGTAAATTAAGTTTGAATAAGCAAGCACATACTGTACCTGTAACATGTCCACCATCTTTTTAAGCTCGGTGTGTTTGATGCCTGACGCGTGCTGCATAGTGAAGCCCTTGAAATTCTCAACGAGGACAAACCCGTTGATTTGAGTCTCTTCGTTTTCCAAAAGTTTTTCAAGGATCACGCAGTACGCTCGCAGACACTGTAAACATAATTTAAAGAAAAGTTAAAGACACAATTTTCTGTGTATTTGGCCTAACAGGAAAGACCACGACAGTACCATGGTAAAGATGGTATTTGGCAATAGCTTAGTCATGGAGTAACCAGTGTAACCATACTAGCTTTTGGCTTTATCTGTAGTAGAACTACTCACATTACAAAAGTTTAACCATGGTATTTGTGGACAAAAAAGGTTTACTATACTTTTACTATAATAAAAACATGTTAAAATTTCTTAATGGCATTTCAGGTACTTTAAAGGAACCTATGGAAAACACAAATACAGTACAAACATTTTTGCATTCTGTAAACAAACTTTCACTTTTTTCATGTCGTAAAATACTAAATCTATGGATGAGGATTTAAAGGTCCAATGTGTAATTTTTTCGAAGATCTATTGACAGAAATGCAATTTAATAACTTATCTATGTGTTCAGAGGTGTATAAAGACCTTACATGATGAAGCTTATTACCTTAGAATAAGCTATTTCTATCTACAGACTCCTTGCATAGAGTTCGTCATGTTGTTTCCATAGTAACCTTAAACGGACAAACTGCTATGGAAAGAGCACGTTTCGTAAATACGTTATCTCCTTCAACAAAGAAGCGAAAACGTGACGACATCTTAGGCCCACGTCACCCACCGTAATGCTTCTAAAGTGAGGGTTGGAGTGAGACGTTGGATGCAATTCGTAACCTCACCACTAGATGTTGCTAAATTTAATACGTTGGACATTTAAACAGACATTTTAACATGAAATAAAAACATCATAGATGTCGTACATACTTCGTCAAATGTGACCTCTTCTAAATCCCAGTTGTCGATATTGAAGAGCAGGACCACTCGGCCATATTTGTCTCTTGTGGAGAGGATTCGAGGGTAACCAGCTTCAATAGTGCTGCGTACGGCTTCTGGGGTTAAATTCTCAAACAACTCAGGGTAATCTCGCCTGAAACGCACATAACCTGTCAAAAAACAGTTACACCAGTCAGCAATCATACACAATAAAAAAGCATGTTATATTCTGGCAGATAGGCTTATAAGTATTTTTTATAGAAATTTTAGGAAAAACACCTGAGACAAAGTTGATTCTTGAAGCAGTAGTTCACAGAATAATTCAAGTTCTCTCAACATTTAATCACCCTCATGTCATTTCAGACTTTTTTCAGTTGAACAATAATATAAATATAAAAATATTCAGATGAACTGTAAACCGGGTTAAGTTGCCAATAATATTTTGGGGTTTTAGAGGTTTAAGTAAGCAGAACTTTCAAATTTTGATTACTGTTAAATTAAAGTTACCAAATTTACCAAAGATTCTTACCAAATCTTAGCAAGTGCGACTTAAATATTTAATTTATCCTTTTTATGAAATGAAGTAGACAAAACTTAAATAACTACACCAAAGTAGCATTTTTGAGTTAAATAAACTAAATTCTTTCAGTTTTTTTATTTTGCATATTTTTTTGCCTAAAGTTGATTAATATTCATTAATCAAACACTTCTACTAATGTGACCCAAAATAAGCAAAAAGAGACTGATCTCAGAACTGGCATTAGCACAGTTCCTGCTCACTGGTAACATAACACATGTTACAGGTCAAAATATAGCTTTGCAGAGCCTAAGCACATGCACCACTCTTCTAAACAATGGTAACCACAAAACTGAAAAATATGTCAAACTCTTCGAAATATCTAAAAAAACAGAACATTGAACACTAACAAGTCTTTAACTTTACAAAAATTATATACTATATTTTATATAATATTTTACTCTCCTTATATGGTCAGACGCAAAGCATACTGGGAATTGGAAATCCTTCTTGACAAATTGTGTTGCATTAACTTGTTTAAATTAAGTAAATTGAAGTTAATAAAAAATAATCATTATACTTTATTCAAAAGTAAAAGAGTGTTTCAGGAACTTGGTAAGTAGAACTCTTTTATAAAATTAAGTTTACATTACTTAATCTGTTTGATTATTTTGAACATTTGGGTTTACAGTGTGTTAACAACATTACTCTGATGTGTTTGGCTAAATATGGATGGCATGAGGGGGAGTAAATTATGGGCTCATTATCATTTTTTTGTGAACTGTTTCTTTAAGCAGCAATGTTGAATTGTTGTTTTGCATTAGTCCCGATTCTCTATTGAAGGGTTCAGTCATGTATGCAAGTGTGGCTGCCATGATTCTATGGGTCAGGGTCTTTCTTTTGTGTGGAATACCCAGAACATCAAAGCATAGTCTGTTCAGAGTAATCTCCCAGTCCCTGCAAAAAACAATCTGCCCTATTTGCGTACAAAGGGTCCCTTTTGAGAAAGCCCAATTAAAGCAGAGCATCGGTCCTCAATGATGAGAAGCATAAACGAACACAAAAGCATGCTTAGTCTGTCACAAAATCCTATAACACAGTAGCAGAGAAACGATGTTCAAGGGGTTGTTTCATCTAAAAAAAACCTGTAGGACTTTTTTTCTTCTGCAGGATACAAAAGAAGATCTTTTGAAGAATGTTGGCAACCAAACAACACTGACCCCAATTGACTTCCATAGTTTGGACTCAAACCCACCGAGACATTTCTCAAAATATATCATTTTGTGTCCCTCAGAAGAAAGGTGAACGAGGTCACAGGGGTGAAAAAATGACTATCCCTTTAAGCCTTTAAAGGTGCTTGAAAAGCACATGAATAAATCAAGTGCTATAATTAACCTCTCATGAGCTCGTGTGCTCTTGTCACATCAAACTTGCGGGCACGTATGAATCTCAGCAGGAGTGAATCGGGTTTTCCCTCAAAACGTTCCTCCACAGCTTTGTAGAGATCGTCCCCGCTCGCCTTTTCTTTGATCAAGGCCCTCAGTTCCTTTATAGATGTCATTCTTTTCTCTGCTGTTTCACTTAATTCATCTTTAGCCTATAAAAATATGAAATATTCACATGCATGAGACATTTTGAGATTAGAACCCACAGGTTGTTCAAGCATTTCTAGAACAGTACGTTTTATAACCCAAAATCTTTATAGTGCTTGTACAGTGCGATGATACTTTACCTTCTGTGCGGTGTGATCTGGCAGTTTGACGCAGGGTCCGTACACTGGCCCGTGGTCCTTAACAGTCAGATGCTCGAGCTTAGCACGTAATGCCCGTTCCTCCTCGGACACCATACGGAACGTTCCGGTCTAATGGGATGAAATGAACGACAAAGCAATATATTGTGTCTCGCTTGACATGGACACAAGAATGTTGAGAGAAAACCAATCTCATGTCTTTATGCCCCTACTGCGAGGACCGAGCCCTAACTATTTAATAATCCCCTTCACATGACCCAGCAGAACACCTTGAGAAACAACGGATTAGTTCATCCTACCGAGTGCACTTAACAGTAGGAGTCAAAGCGGTCTATGAAAAGCATACAATGGAAGTATACACATATAAAAAGTGGACTTACAGCAGCCATGATGCACCGTTCCTCTAATGACTTGAAATAAAAACTGGAAAACACAGCAAATAACAACATTTCTTAGGGTGCATCTTTATTTTTACATAAAAAAATGTCCCACAGTTTTTCATTTTTACACATCATTTTAACATATGGTTTTTTACAAACTTAAAAAAAGGTTGTTTCTTTCAGATCTGTTATTTCTGTTGATTTGATTTCTTTTGGTATTGTCTGTGTGGCATAACACAAAAGGTTTAAGCCAGTTTTTACTGATGCATATCTTCACTTCTCAAACCTCGGATGTCCAAATTCGAGTTAGTCAGCAAATGGACACTTTTTAATACTTGTTATTGCTAAACCCAGTGACGAACATAAAGGGAGAATAGCCTAATATTTCTGAATTTTTGCAAAAATTAAAAATCAAGAAATATGGAGATAAAAGGTTTCAGAAGGACAGCAGTGATATTTGATTTGACAGAAAAAATGTAAAATATGTTTTATTTTAAATCTTGGTTAAAATAGAGTATATGATTAAAAAAGCAACATTATTGCAATATGTTTTTTATTGCAACCCACAGCATAACATACATTTCCCTAAAATCTAACCCTATTAAACAAATAAGAGAAAGATGCATCTATCGATTGTTATAGTAGCAGTCAATGCACAAAATACATCCTCTTAGCCTATAAGCTTAAAGTAATACGGACAGACTTTGAGTTACTTACCTCTGCCGAGAGAGATGCTGAAGTGCCTGAAGAGACGGAACCCAAAATCTGTCAGCAAGCAGAATGAGATGAGGTGTTCCTTGCTGTGAGATTAACCTATCACAACACAGTCATCTCTAACTACATAATAAATCATGAGGGGAGGACCCCAAACTGGCCAACAACTAAACAAAATGGGGGGTTGGGACATAAATGGCAACCAGCAAGGAACTAATCAGTACTAATTAGTTGCTGTACATAACAACAATAGTATAATTGACCATCTGAACCCCATTTGAACACCTATTTGAAAAACTGTCTTTATAATGGAAACATATGAGACTAAAATACTTTTGAGAACGTTATCAAATCAAGATCTCATCTCAACCAGCGACCCCCATGTCTTATTTACAGCAGAATGTTGATTCTGAGCTCTGATGATCTGGATTAAAGGATGAAGTTTAGTCACAGACTGGAGTACCTGATAAAACCAGTAAATACAGATTCCAGCAAAACAACTAATTTCTCCGAACCTCAGCAGCCATGTGCATGATGTACACGTATCTGTGAAAAGCAGCAAAATTGTCACAGCTGACATGAATTATTATTAAAAGCAGTTTGCAAGGCCAGGGGCTTCTCATTGTATAATCCTACCTCAACATCTCTGATCCAGTTCGCTTTTACAAACACATAAACACAATTGTCACAAAATGTGCAACTTTGTCACCCAAAAACTACCCCTCAAAAATATAAACTTACAGTTCATTTTAATAAAAATAATATTATTAACAACTTTATTTTACAAAGCGCCTTTAAAGATAGCATCTCAAAGCATTTTAAATAAATAATGAAAGATAGAAACAAACAGAAGTCAAACCAAGAAATTAAACTAAACGCATAATATACATAATACAAAACAAATATAAATAAAGACAACATACATTTGTCACAAAAAAGCAACCCTAAAAGGTAAGTTTTAAGAGAAGTTTTAAAATATTTTAAAATGTATCAAATATACTTTTAGGTTAAGCTTTTTAAGGTAAAAATACTAATACAGTATCAATGTACTTGTATACATTTTAATACTGCTTTCGACTAAATTAGTCAACTTTTTAGTATATAAAAGTGTACTTGAGCATACTAACTATGAGTACACAACAAGTTTACTGCTCGGTCTATTTGGTGTATATGGTGTAATAATAGGGGTAGGCCTATATGTACTGACAGTCTATATTACATTGATACTAAATTGCTTTCCTGTAGCTCAATGGTAAGAGCATTGCGTTAACAACGCAAGGTTGTGGGTTCAATCCCAGGGGATTGCAAATACCTATGTAAAATGTATAGGATAAAGCAATGTAAGTTGCTTTGGATAAAAGCTTCTGCCAAATGCCTAAATGTAAATGTAAGGGATACTATAAATACATCGGTTGAAAAAATGTCCCTTTCAGTAATGGAGTGATGTGGCTGCCATATCCTTATTTTTAAACATAACGTTACATGCATTTAATGTCATTTTATGCATTTTTCCCAAAGCAACTCACTGTACAGTGCAATATATACATGTTTTAATCTGTTTATGTGTTCCCTGGGATGGAACCCATGACCTTTCTGATACTAGCGCATAGCTCTACTAGAGGAGCTACAGGAACACACAAAGAATGTAGTTGAAGATTTTGACGTGACTGGAGTTCGATCAGTGCATTCATGACTGAGATAAACTTAGGGCAGGAGTTTATAAAGATGATGTTCATTCAGGCATGTGAACACAAGTGGATAATGAGCATGTGAGAGATGTGTCCGTCAAAGAACCCTGCTGCTCTGCTGCACACACACAAACAGACACGTCACTGTTCCCAGATCAGTAACACTCTCTACATTGTTTTCATTTACATTTCACTCATTAGTGCTGGATGCCTGATCGGCGTTTTTCTCTCATGCTTCAGAATGAAGACGCATGGGCTTCATGTACGTTTGGATGTATGTTCCTCGCCACAGCAGGGCAGTGTTGGCTTGCTCACCAGGAGACTGCATTTATTTATCAATTAGATATTTTTTATTAAAATGATCTTGCTTGTTCTATAAACACCATGAACTGTGCTGTGTTTTACCCTTGTGTTATTCTGTTTTTCCTGTTTGCTCCTGTAAAGCTGCTTTGGAACAATGCACATTGTGAGAAGCGCTATATAAATAAACTTGAATTGAATTGAATACGTGGTTGCATTTGATAACACAATATCTATATCTGCAAACAAATGATGTGTGCACGGAACCTAACATTTTCCATTCAGTGTCCATGTTTAAAGTGACTTTATTTTAAACAGAATGTCTATAGCTCTTTTGTTTCAATATTTTTTTGGGGGGAGGGCATGGGAGATTTAAATACCGTGACAATCATGAATTAAGGGTCTTAATAGAGTTGTCTTTTTTGCCACCAAAATATATTGGTAAAGTTATTGAGTTCCAGAATAACCACTGTTATTTTCAAACTGCCTTTTCGGTGTTTAAAAAGGGAAATTGGTGTGTCAGAAAAATCTTGGACTTGTGGTCTAGAGTGGTTAACCATCAAGGACAAAATTTTAATGTTCGGCAGTGCGATAATTTAAATAAAAAAGCACATTTACCACTTAAAGAGAACAAAGATCTCCCCCTAAAATATTCTTGACAGTAAAGCAACCACATGTATAAATAGTTCATGGTATATGTTGTGATGTAATTTTGTTATTCTATGCATAAAGTTTTATATAATGTCACGTGACATACCACAGACCTCACATGGATGAATAATTCAGTCGCAAATCTGTATATATAAAACTGACATTTCTGGGACAACAAAATTTGAATAGCTGTCGAAGGCGCAACTGTTTGTAAAGGAAAGTATCTGTTTGCTTTTCATTTCGAGTTCAACAGATATAAAAAAATAAGTTGCTAACACTTTTCCAAATACTTTTCTAGTCTAACAAGTTTGAAACAATTTAAGGGTGAGTAGAGGATGACAGAATTTTCACTTTTGGGTGAACTATCCCTTTAAGAAAGAGATGTTAATCTGGTTCAAATCCAGAAAAAGTAACTAGTCCCTTGCTGGGTATTTCACAACTACAGAAAATTTAGATAAAAAAGTGCCATAACAGCCAAAACCTCACTTATTCCTGTGCCCAAATCTAACGGCTAAAGACGGTATTGCAAGATAAGATATATTGAGGTTTTGTTTGAACCATTAATGTGTGTTATAACAGAGCTGTTTGTATAGAAATAACAGTACACACATTAGGTTTTACTTGTTTTTACTTGATTGTCAGAAACATGTTAAAAAACATAACTACTACAGACAATAGTACGCAAACCCAGATTTACTGATAGTGTTTAACACAGATGTCATTAATCCTGTAAAAAGGCACATGCAATAAAACTGCATGTTAATTCAACACTTTTGAAATGTTCATTAATGTGTTTGTAGTACGCTTTGTATACTTGAAATTCAATAAAAAAAATGAATCACACTTTAATATGATTAAAGAGAAAATCTATTTTGGCAGCTGAGTTCCATCTTTGTATTGTTTTGTGAAATCTTATTAAATGTTTATAGAGAATCAACCGTGCAGACTTCAGTATGTTCAGTCAAACTGACAGGTAATGTGGCACATGAAGGAGGAACAAAAAGTTAGTGATGAAATGCAGAAACATGATAGAAAAATATGTCAGTTATTTGTACAGAATATCTTAAAGTGAATACTTAAATAAAAAACAATCTGATTCACAGTGAAAAAGTGAAATCTGAATTTCAAGGAAAAATATTTTACCCCAAGTCATGTGCATGTTTTCCTCAAAGTGTGCTTTATAAAAGTCAATAAAAAATACTTTTTGAAACATAATTTTTTGAAACAAGCTCTTTGTAAAACAAGATGACTGAAATCACGAGCCGTTTGAAAGTCACATCCCGCCGAGCTCGATCTCCTCAAGCGTTCTTTGTCGAACACAGTTTGAAATATAAAAGCGTCTCTCATCCCATGAAATTTAGGGCGGCCATTACTGAGAAACCACAGAGGAGGAACAGAACCTTGAGCAGCGGTCGCTCCGGGGAGTTCAGCTCATGTGGAAGGATCTCCAGGAATGTGATGTAGATGAACGTTCCGGCTGCCAGCCCCTCCAGCACCGCTTGGATGAACGCTCCGGCCTCCAGCTCGGCCTCGATCACAATGATGCCGATCCCAATGCCGAGGGGAGACATCATGGCGAAGACCGTCACGTACAAAACAACCCACATGGGCTTGACCTCGCTCTGAACCAGCTTCACCGACAGACTGAAGACGATGATGCTTTTGTGGACCAGGATAGCGATGCAGATCTCCAACACCTGTTGAGGAATGAATAAAATTTAAATAATTTCTGGCTCTTTTTCAGGGAAGAAATTTCCATTTGCACATATAGAAAGATTTTTTCTTTACAGAGAGTATTTATTTTTCCTACTATGGCTATAAATAGGGGATGTGATCTGTTTTGATACTGACATTCTTCCAAATATCTTTCTTTTTGTTTAGCAGAATATGACATTAATACAGGTTTGGAACAATCTGAGGGTGAGTAAATGACAGAATTTTCGTTATTACGTGAACTACCCCTTTAAAGAGATTTGATTTTTTTCATTGGAAAATCCCCCATGTTATTTAAAGGTGCAGTGTGGAAGAAAGGTTAGTCCCGCCGCGAACCCATGTCACTGGTTGCATTAAATGATGACATGTGAAACTTCTCAAGCTAACAGATCAATGTCTGAACAGAGATAAAACCTTGCAAAACTGGGCTGATTTAAAGTAAGTGTAAACGGCATTCCTTAACCCTTAACGCTATAAACACTTGAACCCAAAACCTTATCAGGCATCTTACAAGGTCAGCATCGAGAAACGCAGAGAAGACCCGATTCAATCACCTTGGTGTCTGTGGTCTGCAGGCCGATAGCCAAGCCCTCAAACACAGAGTGGAGAGAGAGAGACAGGAAGAGCATGAAGGAACGGAAGGACGAGTGAGCGTGCCTGTCCACGTGGACGTGGTGGCCGCTCCCCTCCAGGTCGTTCAGCGAGTGATGTCCGTCAGCGTGCCCGTGGCCCGCCGGGGCTAACAGAGGGGACCTCTCTTCTTCTCTGTGAGCCTCCCTGAAGCTCATGACTACCTTCTCCAGGATAAGGACCATGAAGAAGCCGCATGCCATGATGAACTCTGCCAGCGGAAAGCCATTCTGGTGGATGAGGAGAATCAGACATATTGAAAACGAGTCAGTTTTGAAGGGCTCCATAAAAAACAAATGAAAAGGAAAATATCTGCCATATTGGGATTTTTTGTTAGTTTCGACTTTATTCAGTGAACTTCATTAAAAGTGACATTTCAACCCGCCCCAAAATAATCTGTCAAGATTCCCGTAACCTCAAGTAAATCATTGACTACCATGGTAGAAAAAATGATTGTGTAATTTTGCGGTGAACACAAAAGAAGATATACGAAAGATTTTTGCTACTATGGTAGTCAATGGTGCCCCACAAATCTCAGTTGAGTAATTTATGACAGAATTTTCATTTTTGGGTGAACTATCCCTTTACCTGACCAAAAAAATTCATACATCTGGGTTGGCATAAGAATGAATACATCTTTCCAGTAAACAAAACAAAAAGGACGCACTCACATCAAGGCCTCGTATTTGCAGTTCTTTCTGTATGTCAGACAGGTAGTCCGGGATAATGTCTAATAAACAGGCAGATAGAAAGACACCTCCCGCAAAACAACTCACGAAACTCAGCACGGCCTTGTGGATTTCTGCAGAGAAACACAACGCAAACACACAACGCATTAATAAATGATACCATTGCTGTGAATGCTGCAATGTTTTTTTTTAAATCAAAGTTTCACTACATGGGATATTTCATTAAGCTAAGCAGAGCACTACAAGATAAAGCCAAAAATAAAAATTCCGTCATCATTTACTCACCGCCATGTCGTTCAAAACCTGTTTATGACTCTTTTTTTCAGTGGAACACAGAATAAGATATTTTGAGAAATGTTTCAGTGGTTTTAATGGAAGTAGATGTTGTATGGTTACCGGCGTTCTTCAAAATACATTATTTTGTGTTGTGCAGAAGAAAAATAGTCACACAGGTTTGGAACGACATGAGGGCGAATAAATGAAGAAAGAATGTTCATTTCTGGGTGAACTGTCCCTTTAAAAATGAGCTAAACAAAGTGCTGATGACATTTTACACACCTAAAATTTTGAAGGCTCATTAATGTGTGAAAGACACAATCCCAAACACACTGAAACACATCTGTTGCTGAATGAACAAGTCTGTGATATCTTACTCTGTAACGTCACATGCATTCAAAAAATATTATTACTTTAATTTTACGTATTATATTTTATCCTATGAAGCTATTGCTGTGAGTTATTTGTTCTCCTTTTTGTTAGAAATCATGTTTAGCAGCATTGTTTGCTTAAGCAGAACATTAAAAGAGTAGTTTCACTTCCTCCATGACAAAAATCTGTAAGTGACAACTTCTTGCTCTAACGCTACACATAGTGTCCTTCAGCTCCATTCTTATCATGTGACTCTAATGTGTCTGACCTACGATATGACAGAGCCATACGTTCTATACATAATTCATCATACAAACACACACATAAACATATCTGAAACACACGAAAGGTCACATGCATGATCACGTGTACAGGTATATACGCGACATACACATACATGAAGAACCGTGATCGTGTTAGGAGGGCTAAAAGAAAAGCTAAAAATCCCAAAAATGTATGTTCGGGATTTAAAATGACGTGTTTACCTGTTCCGCTTGTGTCATGAAACCACTTCATTCGCGCAGGGATGAGTCCGAAAAGCAGGGTTAAAAAGAGCAAGCCTACCAAAGCTCCAACTTTGACCTGCAGCAGGAACTCCATCATTTTAAAAACACTGACAACAACGGATTAATAAAATATAAACGAACACACAATCATATGGAGTTGGCTTAGAAGGATGAGCCCCATGTTTAGGATATTTAATAGATCAGTAGGTTCATTCTGGTCAGTTTTCACTCTGGCATGTTTATACTCCGACGACTAGCCACGACGCGCCCCGTCACTGCTTCGCCCCGCCCCACGTACTGTGACGTAAACGTCAAAACATTCAAAGGAAAGTCATCATGCTCGAGGCACAGTCGGCTATTTCAGCCGCGCAAGAAAAAGCCTTATCTACTGGGGGAAAGCGATATATTTGAAATCGCCCGCAAAAAACAACATTATACCTGCCAATATAACAGTTGATATCAACTGTAAATATAGATAGAATACATTTTGATGACTGTCACCAGAGCGTTGCACTTTTCCACAATCACATAGTAACGTACCTGCAGAGTCTTGTTGAGAATATAGTCTTTGGTATTGCGTCTTTTATAGTCCAGCTTTTTATTGATTTACTCGATTGACTAGCTGAACATCTTACGTTGCTGAATTGTCCGTATTTAAAATGGGAAACAATTATTCATGAATAAATGTTTACAACCAGACAAATCGCCGTAATTTGAATTTGTGTTATTTTCTGAGCCTTCGAGCGCCCCCTGTTGAAAACATTGGTAACTTCAATGGAAAGTGCGATGAGGGGACATGGAGTTCGAGGTTCCGGTTGTGAGCAAACTGCACATGACTGTCTTGTGACTGGAGGAACTACTCATATCAGCGGTTACTTAATGTTGAGATGACATGTGCAATGGTTTTATGTCATTTATATTTATTTTAGAGAGGGAACTTGAACTGTTGACTAGACAAAAGGATGATGCTCCTATTATCATGTTGCTAGATTGATTTGTATTATCAACGACTTGATTGAGTTACAGAACATCAATAACAATATTTACTCTTTCGGTGAGCCTTTGTTTCAAATGTGTTCCTTAATAGGTTTATTTATTATCTTTTTTTTCGCCTTCTCAATGGACCAATAAGTGATCAGCTGTAAACGTCACAGTTTCTATATATCTCAGAGTGCTTTTATTAAACTTATATAACAAAACTTACACAACATTAAATTATGTCTCAATATACCAGTATTGAGCATTATTTTTATAACTTCTTCCCAATTTTCTTAAATTGAGTTTTAATGATGATTCATTATCCAGAAAAGCAGTGATTATTACAATTGATTTTTCAGTCCACACTATTTTTTTAATTTATTTGCACTTTTATCAAAAACATTGAGCTCCTCTCCCCCTCTCAACAACAACTCTTCACCACATGACGTCAGCAACAAAAAGAGGTAGGACTATACTCACTGTCCAAGGGCCAGGCATTTTGAGCCCTCCCCTCCAGGCCCGACTTACAACAAACCAATCAAATAGGGAAGGGCAAAATAAAGTGCTGCCCTACAGTTGTTTCTTATTTCAGAAGCCGTTTCACTTGGATACACGTCACTATTTGGAAAAGAAGTCAATCGTAACATCGTTTCATGGTGACTTCAAGGTCGTACAAAAGCAACGTCAACACCACCAATTCTCCAAAATTTTTCAAACTTAAAAATGTGTTCCCTGGTAAGTAGTTACTATGTGAATGAATCCGCATCTACGCTTTAAGGATTTGTGCCCATGTTGCATCATTTGTGACCTTTATATGCATGATGACGTCTAACGTCCCAGCCAAAGGAAGTCGTTGCATTTAGCTACTTGACAGCAACCGCCGTTTTTAAGACAAAATAAGGCTTTAAAAAATTACAAGCGGGTGATAACTGGTGTTTTTTATGTCATCGAATAAAACTTGAAAATATTTAGAGGTTTTATTAATCACAGACCTTATTTCAGGCGATTTACCAAAAACCCATTCGTAAAACTCATTGACTTTAGGGCCATGGAACCAGAAGTCCTAAAATGCAAACTCTCAAAAAATATGTCATCTTTCAGCCTCCCAATTGTCAATGCATCAAACAGACATGCATTTCAAGACAGTTCAGAGAAGGTGTTATAATGAAGTGTTACATTGTTAAAAATGGGACGAAATTCTGCTGTGGCTTTATCTCGGTAGTTTAAGTGCAGATATCAGCTCTTGTATGTCAAACTTGAGATGTTCCTTATGTCTAATCTGCTAAATGACTACATTTAAATGTAAAAAGGTAAATATTAACTTGAGTTGGCCGACAATGGATCTATAAAGCGCTTAACTCAACAAGACTAATTGCTTTTAAACAACTTTTTCATCCAGTAATTCTCAAAATGACTCAAAACTCCAACTATCAATGATAATCTTTACATCAATAAACATATATTGCTATGCTATACAGACAATCCAGTTTGATAGCACCCAATACAATATTTTAATCTTTGTGAATGTTTACTCATTCAAAGTCATACACATCAAAAAACAAGCTCACTGCTGTGTGCGATTTGAGAGTAAAGTTTCTCATTTAATATTCCTGCAGCCAACTGAGCTGCACACTGCTGACTGACTGCCGCTCCCTCAGGCATCAATAATACAAGAGGAAGTTATTGTTCCGCTGCAGGCGACAGCAACACAGAATTAAAGGGCTTGTGGGGAGCCTGTACGGGGCCTTTCACTCATCCCACTCGGGTTTCAGGTGCGGCAGACAGGCCGTGACAAGAGCGAGATGATTTCAAACATCAGTGAAGGGCCTGATTGTCTGCCGATGGGGGCTCAGGGATGTTTTGTTTTATGACAGCTGTAGGCGACCTGCTGGCTGCCACAGAAGTAAAACAATACTCAAAAGGACACTGTCTAGTGTTGAAGGGTAACTTTGTTTGTTCAAGTGTTGGCTTGCGGGAAAACTGCCCATGAGACCTGTCATACTGAATTGACAGGAATTGAAAAGGGATTGTAGTGATTAAATCAAATCAAAGTTTGTGTTAACAATACTAAATATATTTTTGAAAGACATCAAATTGTATTACACTGATCCCAGTCAACAGACTTGAAACATATTTGTAGCTTTTAACAAGATTCATATTTTTCACAGCTTGAAATGCATAGTTCATGTTCATTATCTACTGTATATCTGCAGCGGCCCTTTAAGCCTCAGTGATGACCTACCTTTGTAACTACATTAATGTTAATTACTATGAAATTACATTGTGATACAAGAGTAAACCCTCTTAAAGTTTCTTGGCCTTTCTCTTTTCTCATATTACATCACTGCCTCTGCCCTCTGACTCCAGCACAGTCAGCTGGCACATGACGGGACCATGTCGCTGAAACATGAAGCTGCTTTACTTGATACAATTGAATCTCAAAGACTGGGAGGGGGAACAGATCACAAAGTGACAAATGCTAAAAGAGAGAGAGAGAAAAAAGAGGGAAAGAAGGAGAGAGAGAGGGAAGACAGAAAGTCAGAGGACAGTAATAGTGGAAATAACATGGTCAATTTATGACACATTCAACCTATTTTCTGTTTGCAATGATTTGGCAAGGATTCAATACAATTAATCGGTAGTACGTAAGTATTCAAATAATGCTTTTTTTCTGTCTAATTTACCTGAAGGTGTCATACAAAACAAATACGTTTAATTCTATAAGGCAAATCTGTAAAATTCTTTACAATATAAACCAAACAGCCTGTAAGTTAATAATATTGAATTAAAGTGGTAAGCTTTTCTTTGTGAAAGTTTAGCCAAGAGAGAGTGAATGGTCATTAAGGTTTTATGTGCACTTCACAGTGCGACACTTTACTCTCTGAGTGTCTCCGACAGCTACTAAAGGAACCCTAATGCAGCCACAGTTTTAAAAAATTCAACAAAATGAGTTTGTCGTCGTTACCTTGAGCCTTGTCAATGGATTTAAGGATGGCCAAGTTAGGAATTGTTCTGATTTTGCTTTTACTGGGACAAGTTGCGATTAATGGAGGTAAGACAACATTAGCTCTTCGTTTTGTCTTTTGGTACTATCAAATGATTCAATTGTTTTCCAAATGTTTGAAATTTTGCTCTTACCAAAACCTAGTGAGTAAAAAGGAAGACCAGAAAGAAGCCATTTTTAAAGAACTGGTTGGGATATGGAGAAAATTTGGAGGCTGGAACCCTCACAAGACACAGCCACCTGTAGAAAGACAGCAAGATCAACAAATTCATTCCATAGTGAGGAGCATTATGGGAAGTCTCAAGTCTCTAGGTTTCTTGCCAAGAAAATCCACAGGTCTACCATCTCTTAATAAAGCCTTTGATCGAAACAGACTCTCAGGATTTCTTTATAACATCTCCATGTACTTGCAAGAGATGAGTGCAGAGTTAGATGATCAACCGCAACCTTCCAGTGATGACCAGTTTTGGGCGAACCTGCTCTACACTTTGCTTCAAACTGGAAGGGAAACATCACTTGGAATATGGGATGGCAAAACTCCACCACGACCCAGTTTCAAGCTTCAAGATCTGTTTCTGTCTCTCAGAGGCAGCCCACACTGGGATGGGCTCCTAAGGTTAATTCAAAGCATTTTGACCCTTACCGAGCAGCAGCCACAAAAACCCATCTTGACTTTTGTTTCCCAGAACTGGAAGACCATCAGCGCTTTGCTCGAAACTGTTCTTCAAGCTTTGGTTAGCGGGACTTACAGCCAAGCTGCTGCAGGTCTACAGGGTTTCATCTGTGTCCTGAAAGGACGAAATGACTGTGCCATCAATCTGAGCTGGATGCAGCAGCTCCTCAGCTTTATGGAAACCAGAAACTGGAAGCCTCTAGTCAGTCTACATCCTTTAAGTGTGGAAAACAGTCAAAGAGACGCATCTTTCTCCACGGGACGTTTTAAGCCGTTCCTAGTGCCACCTGAGGTGCTACGTCAAGAGCAACTCTTGCTGAACCAAACAGGCACTGATTCAGAGAGTCTTGCTTCTATGCAAGCACTGCTCCTCCAGGCTTTGTCAAGGTCAAATGCAGGAGAAAGGGCAGTACAGTTTGCAGAGCGTAATCCTGCCCTCCTGCAGGGTTTGGATAACCTAAGACATGGATTCCTGCACAACGTTGGCCGCAGGGTGTATGGTAATCTGAGACGAAAAGTGTTGCATATGACCAAGGCACTGCTGGATGATGTGAGCACCATGGTTGGAGAACCACAGTACAGTCCTCATGGAAGATGTTCAGTAGGCAAGTAAAGCACAGATGTAGACTCTAAAGTCTGTAACACATATATCAGTTTACCTGTAAAATAGAATAATCTGCTACTTTTTGCTGTACAGTATATGCTGAATGATAGTTATGGCTCACTATTAAAATCACAATGGCCATGATAGTCATAAACCAGATCTTTGTTACACTAAATACTGTAGCCTGGATAATCTCCCCTTTCTTTGTTTATGTTGGTAACCATACACTCCTGGTACTATGTGCTCGGGTATGCAATTACACCAGGTTCAATTGTATAATACAGTGGCTGCCTCTCCATTTTCCTCATTAAACAATCTTCTATGATTATCTGTGATTTGTATGAACCATTCACTCTAAAATTTTCCATTCACGTTTGTTTCTTTGTAAAGGTGACCTCAGACAACTGATTTTGTGGTAAGTGTCATGAGAAACAGTTTATTGTTTTAAACTCATTTATGTGTAAAATTATTTAAAATCAAGTCCTTTAATCCCTCCTTTTTTGATACAGGGGGATTAAACATAACTTGACATGGAATGCTCAAGCAATGGGTTTCCGCTCAGAGGGTTTACCCAGCAGGCCATCTTTCATGTCCTGCCCTTCTTTAGAAGAGAGAAAAAAGACTTTGAAGCAACAACAACTATCATCTGGAAGTTCTAGACAACACCAGCATCGGCTGAATGTCTATGGGCATGGCGACCTGGACCTTTCACCTTCTGATGAAATTCTAGAAGCTGCTTGTAATGACACCATACCTGGTCTCACAGGGGTTTCAAATTTTACAGTCTTTCTGTACTGTACTCTTTTCGAGGGAAACGACGGCTCAAAGGACCCCGAAGTCAGCCATTTAGGGATAGACCTCCATGCAACCTGCTCTGACGCAGCTTGGTACCTCTCTGCCGCAGAGCAGGATTTTTTATGGGTTCATGTTTGTAGCGAATTCTTTGCTCACGAGTTTAACAAAACAGTGTGTGCCAACTCTACATTTTGGTTGCAACATGCTCATCAGGTACTGTGAACATTTTTTTTGCATAATTCCACTAAACATCCTACAGTTTTTAATATTAATGTCTTTACTGTGTGTTTACTCAGGAAGAAGCTGCTAGGGATTACCAGTTCATCAACCTCACAAGCATCGATGACATCTGTCTTCAGCTCTCCACAGATGTTTCTGGGGTATCTCATCCGGATGCCACGGAGAACTGCTTAGCACTGCTGAGCAGCAAAACTATCACTGCTCTGGATTTCAGAAAATGTTTTCTTCCCAATAACACAGCCCTCATTGCCTCTCTGTGTGGTAACGAGTCATCGCAAGTACCACAAGATGGGAGCTGGGCAGCGGAGTACTGCTCTAAAGTCAACCCCATTCACTCCTACAGTGGGTCCAAAGACAGACTCTGTGATTACTCAAACTGGAAGATAGAACATTTTATTAACTCCACCACCTCTGAGCTTTGCAGAACTACTGAAGGTCTGAAGGATTTTATTTGCAAAAATAACACACTGTACCTCATGCTGGTCCAACAGCAGCCTTCTTTTTTAGAATACTGTCTGAACTCTAAAGAGAAACAGGACAGCAAGTGTGTCCTTCAGCAACTGTTTGACATGCTTCCAGCCCCATATGACTTTGACACCTCTCAACTTTGTGTCAACCCCTTGCCGATTCTACAGGAAGCCATTCATCAGCTCACCCTATGTGAGGGTGTAGTGGATGAACGCACAGGCTGGTTAGCTACCGTGAGCTATGTGCTGCAAGTTTTAGACTATGTGGTGGGACTTTCTGAAGGTTTGGAGGAGGGAGAAAAAGAGGTGCGTCAAGGGCTGGGCCAGGCTATTCTACTGTCTAGCCTCCAGGACAATGCTTCCTTCTGGGCAACACTACGGCCAGATGCATCCATGAGTGTTTTTCACACTGTTGGCATCTTCCTCAAGAGGGAGCAAAACTCATCCCTTAAAGAAGATCTTTTAAGCTGTTTCAGTGTATGTTAAGCATTGCTATGGTTTCATCTTATTACTCTAATAATTCATCTCAGTTATAAAGTTTGATGCATTCCATTTCAAAGGCTTTTCTCCCCAGCAGCCTGTCCTGTGGGACCTGATTCAGAGGGAGGTCAATTCTTCTGCTTTACGGTTTTTAATGCAGGTATAACTCTTGCTCTCTGAACATATTTTAAGTATTTAGCTAAACACTGGGTTCTCCAAAATGGTATTATTTGTTTGTCATCATTACATCTAATGCATAGATAGATATTCTTTAAGGAGTACCTACAGATGCCCAGGGATAGAATTCGCAGTGTCGTACTGTCAGCAGAAAAAGATGCAGTAAAACGATTCCTTTCCTATGTTCATCAGAGTTGGGATCAGATTCAAGTGGAAACCATGCAGGTAAAACTGTTTTCTGCAAGTAATTTAAGGGGATGTGGCTCCATCATGTGTTGCCAGCTCTTTGGAGTAAACAGATATGTACCAAAACTATGGTTGAGTTGGGTATTGTTTACATTTGATCAGTTTTGATTTGGATTATTGACTCAGATTCCCAAACTTGCAAATAAATGATTGGTTTCATTCACAGGTCTCTCCAGAGGAACAAGAAGCCATGGAGACCATTACAGCTGCTTTCATTCACAAGTTTCCACGTGTCACACCAGAACTCTTTATTGACCTCTCCCAGTTCATACCGTACATGTCTGTCTCTGACATTATGAACTTTCCTGCATCTCTTATGGTCAATGAAAGTGTGTAAGTGGATTAAACTGATGCATAATATGTCCCGGTTTCATAGACAAGGTTTAAGGCTAGTCCCAGACTTCTATGAATGTTTGAGCTGTCTCAACTGAAAATAACTTGCTCTAACATATCGTAAAATATGTCAGTGCCATTGTTTTGTCTAAAGATGCACATAGGTAATGTTTCTTTCTAAAGCGTTTTTATAAAAGTGACTCAAATATCCTAATCCAACCAAGGCATAGTCCTCCTGGCTTAAACTAAGCCTTTTCCGTGAAACCAGGCCTAAACGTGGTATGATTTAACCCTCTAATCAGAATGGCCAATGGCCTCAATTTATTCCAGACTGATGGCCATTAGTGATCACAGCTCGGAGATGAAGTCCCCACAGAAACAGGCCTTTGTAAACCGGCTGTTGCAGTCCAATGTAGCTGGAGATGTCCCTTCTTGGCCGCCACCCTTCCTCAGTTCTATTCTGCCTTTGCTTCCACATCTCCCAGTCAGCCACTTTCAGCAGCTTACATGTCAGCAAGTAAGTAATTCCTCAATCAGAGCAGGCCTGGCTCCACGGGGGGCCAGGGTGGGCTATGCCCACCTTATCAAAAGTTTTGTACATCCTGCCTCCACCCGAAGCCAAGGAGAGAATGGCCCAGGACCGTGTAAAAGCAGCTGAGGTGAGTCGAAATAGTCTAGGCTGCTGGATCCGTGTTATTTCCTGAACCACAAACGAATAGCTGAATTATTCCGTCCGTTACATCAAATATTAGTGGTTCACCCGACGGGTGATGGTTCTGACCGTTCCGCCGAATAACGCTTCATGAGAGGAAAAAAACTTTATTTTGTGCTTTTTGCTCATGAAAAAGCATTAACATGGATTGAACATGAGTTTGTGACAGAATTCTCTAAAAGGAGCAAAAAGTTAATGTTGTGAATATTATAGTGATATGAATAGCTCTTTTATGTTTTCATCAAATCTTAAGTAACTAAATTGTAAAATAAATGTAAATGTAAAAAAAAAGCTAATATATACTCAAGAATGTAAAAATAATAATGTAGGAATAACTGTAAAAATTGTAGGAAAAAGCTATATACTACTTTTGTAGTACTAGTTCGTTTATAGTACATTGTTTAGGCCCAAAATATATATATATATAGCTATATATAGCTTAGCCCACCTTGAAAATCACTTGACCCACCTTTCATCTCATATATGGAGCCGGGCCTGAGTCAGTCACACTTTACAGATTTTTCACTTCAATCCTTATAAACAATGTTCTCCACAGCTCACCCCCTTAATAGAGATGTTGGGAAATAGCAGCCTGGATGCCACAAGGGGGCACCATGTTCTACGTACTGTTTTCAACAAGGGAAAGAATCTTACAAGTGACACTGTATTAAGGTACAAATCAAGTTTAGCCTCATTTGACAATTTGCAATAACAAATGCATATGATGAGACCATGTTTCTCACAACAGGTTAGGAGTTCTCATATGTTACCTGAATTCAGAGGATCTACGGCAGTTATTGTCCTCACTAACACTTTCATCCACCCTGTGGCAGCAACTGGCACGATGCGTATCAGAGGGACACATTAGTGGGAGTGGCAGAGTGAGCATATATTTATACTTAACATAGGACTATTTTTAAAGCAAACTTTTTGTTATAATGCACCATGCTGTATCCACAAAGACTTCTTACTTGCGCAGCTGTCACACTGGCTTGGAATGGCTCTAAAATCTTTAAACAGCAGCGTCTTATCTGCTTCGACACTGGCCTCATTACATGGGATTCTGCCACAAATGGGGACTTCATTCTTGGAGACACTGTCCTCAGTTGAGTTATTGAATATTGTAACTTTGCCGGGTGTGCCCACTTTCCCACCTGCACAGGTAAGCACAGTATAATGATGGGTGTTAGTATATTTTTTGGCCATATACATTTCAACCCTTTCCATTACTTTCAATGTAGGCATTCCAGATACTAAACAAAATAGCTGAGGAAACGAACGTAAGTATACATTGAGTCAATCTACAGTAAATGGAATCCAATCATGATACATACCATCTTACAGCTGTTCATGGCATCAATCTTGTTTAGCTTAGTGCCAACACCCTCTGCAGATTGAAGCCGTTGTTTTCAGGTCTGGGGCCATCTGTCTTGAAAAAGTTAGTTTTATCTGAGTCTACTGAAACAGCCGATTGTCACTGTTGGTCTCAACTACTATCTGACCTTCAGCCTGCTCATCGGACAATGGTCCTTTTAGCACTCCAACAGGTACAAAGTAATTTGAAGATGAACCCGATTTTGTTTAGTAATTTTTATTACAACATGTGCATTTGCATAAGACATGCTGTCTGTTTGCAGGTTCTGGTTCGAACATCTGCAAACGTAACACAGCAGTTACATTGTCTTCTACCTTTTGTCTCCTTGAGGAAATTATTGTATGATCTAGATGGAGAGACAGTTCTTCGTCACATATCTCTGTTTAAGTATATGCCCTGGTCTCATCAACAGGTATACGTCTAACATTTTATGTACTGTATATCGCTACATTTTCGGATACTTGCTTTTATGCTAGCCCACAAGCTATCATTGTAAGGTATTAGTACGGTGGCCGCTAGGTGTCACTGCGCTGCAACAGAAGAAAACACATGCAAATTCAGAAAGCATCTTCATTAGTTTGACGACACATGCCCTGCAAATACTCAAAACACAAACAAACACAGAAACGCGCTGCATATACTCGCAACACAAACAAACACAGAGACGCGCTGCAAATTCTCGCAACACAAACAAACACAGAAACGCGCTACAAACTGCACAGATGACAACGGAAGTGTTTCCGGGGGACCGCAAAAACTGATGCACCTGATTGGGACGCGCTTCACTTTGACTGTTCAAATTCGTTAGTGGAGTTGTCAGCCATGCTAAAAGTTTGAAAACACCACACCAGCTGTTAACACACAGAGGAAGCAGTTTAGATCACATTACATTCAGTGCTCTGTACTCGGCTGGGCAAAAATGATCTCGAGTTCTTTGGCAGATTATCTGCTATGCTTCAATGGAGCCTTTCAGTAAATTAATAATCTGAGCCCCTCAACAGCCATCAAGCAAATTGATCTTATTGTGGTACAATAGCACTCACCAGAGAATATAAATTAATTATCGCTCACATTAAAGAGACGTCGTCTCAGCCAAAAGTGTATCAGATACAACCTGCCCGGACTATCCAGTTTCTCAGACTTGCTTGTTGTATTTGACACAACAGGCTCAAATGCTGTTCAAAATGATTCATCGGACCGTGAACATCACAAGAGAATCAATACTGTAAGTGATATCAAGCATTAGCATACTTCTAGATTGTCACTCCTCATTATAACGAACGCCTGAAGGGACCAGCTTTCGATTAGATACTGGTCCCCAGTATAGAATTCTTAAACGGCACTGCATTACAAACCTGTGTGAGTTTTGGCAGAACAAAATATATTTTGGCCCCTATTGATGTCCACTGTATGGATACAAAACCACTAAGACATTTCTCAAATGATCTTAGATTCCACAAAAGAGACAATCTTACAGGTTTTGAATGAGATGGTGATGAATAAATTATGACATAATTTTTATTTTTTTAATTAACTATCCCTTAAACCAGAAGTATTGTGGTCAGTCAGCCTCACCAGCTAAGTGTGAGGTTTTATGAATAGCATTTCCATTGTTTTTAAATGTAATAACAAATGCACAATGTTTCTCTCCTAATGAAGAGATTTAGGTCGTATTGCAGGTGGGATGAGCTGTGAATGGCTGAGACTTTGGGTTAATGACTCAGGCTTCACTGAATTATTGCAGTTTATCACTAAATTGCCAGGAGGACTCAGACCTCCTTTGGTAGGAATACCACATACAATCCTTTGTTTATACACATTACACCTAAAAGCACTTTCTGTCCAAATGTAAATTGCAGCGATTTTTTATATTTTGATTAACCAACGTGCGGTAATATTACCGTAGAATCACATTTTCTCATGGTGCTTAAAATAATGTGTTATACTAACAGTCCATTTCATTATCGTGTTATTCAACTTATCACTTATCTTGGCAGGGAAAGTAACATTGCTATCACTCATGCAACCAAAACGGAATATTACAAACATTTATTATGTGTTTAAACAGAGGATGTGCGTTGTGATGGAGCTACGGAAACGGGCAGACATAGACCTTAACAACCTGGAACCCACATTTGTTGCAAATCTACCGTAAAGATTGCTTATACTACTAACAAAGATCATTGACACATTTCATCACTTGTAGGGTCTTATTTCTGTATTTTGTCTCACAGGGTGACCATGATGGAGCACCTTTCTAATTCCTCACTCATAAGAGTACTGGCTTACCTTCGACAACACTTTGTTGACTTTTTGCAGCTACCGCGACATAAGCAGGCCGCCTTGGCTGAGAAAGCAATGGATGTTCTTGTAAGTGCAAAATCACTTAAAATGTTCTGCTCACGTTCAACAAATGTATGTAGTGGAATATGAATGATAATACAGACTCTAATCAACATTTGTAAATTTTTTTACGATTATTCCCATGTTTATCGATAGGGCATCTCTGAATATGGCCTCACTGGGGTCTCCATGGACATGCTTGGTCCTCTTCTGCCCTTTCTGGACAGGGATTTGTTAGCTGACATTGATAGAGAGGCTCTCAAACCTCGACTGGAGGAGCTAAAACAATATTGCCTGCCCTCTGATTCCTTCAGACAAATATCAGCTTTGCTAACAGAGAGGAGCATGCTGGGGTAAAACAAATTAGTTACATTTTCATTTTTTCAACCTTGTCCTTGTATGGACTTGATAAAGCTGGGCGACTACTCTATCAATCTTGCTTTAATCTGTGAAATGCTTATCTAGTTTTGGTTATGTACCATTGTGGAAGCAAGGTCCTGAAATTGGAATACTAGTTTCATCAGTGCTGTGATCCCAGCTGAAAAGACTGATCCATGCTGGATCGAGGTGGTTTGGTACTGGTCTAAGCTTGTAAACCTACTGTTAATAGCTGACGAAGTTGACCAAAGAACTTATGTTGCACAAGCATGGTTGGGGCCTGGTGAAAAACAGGACAATTGATTTGTTTGCAGGGACCCGAAAACATGGACAGTTGGGGACGTTGAGCATGTGGGTAGACTTGTGTTTACCCTTTCACCTCGGCAGATAAAATCACTACCATTGGTAAGGCAGACACAGGCATTTTCTTTGAACTAAAGATTGGTACACGGTACGGTGAACTTGTACATTTTCTTTCAAGGGTGATTTACGAAAAGACACAGTTGAGCAGGTTCTGATGAGCCAGTGGCTTTGGAAAGAAAGCAAAGTGGGTAAAGCATGCTCGGATTTGAAAGGACTACCCGACACGATCAACAGCCTCATTCACAAGATTATCAGAGGTCAATGGTGGATGAGAAGAGGTGAGACATCAACTGTATTTACTTTCACAATCCGTCCAACATCATGAGCTCTTTGGAAGATAAATTGTAAGTATTTGTTCATTAGGACCCATTCCAAGCTGTGCAGATATTATAGGAACGTTCCCCTCGGCATGGAGGCCCTATCAGCTGAACCGAATGAAGAGGAGGGAGCTTAAGGAGTGTGTTGAATTCATGGGTCAGGATGGCAGGCTTGATGCAGACCAACGTGAAGCACTTTGGATGGAACTCAGACCAGTTGAGACACTTGTGGTCATGCCAGTACTATAACTATTCTTGAGTCAGTCTTATATAACAAGCATTATCTTTTAGATTTATAAGCCAGTGAGGCTTCTCAAACCAGAACGGGTGTTGGAACTGGGCTGTATATTGACTGAAATGGGTGAAAGAGAGCTACAGGCTGTTGACTTGTCCAATCTGGCTGTGATGGCTAATCTTGGCAGTCTCAACGGATGGAACGCTAAGAAAGTGCGTTTTCAAGTTGTGTGAAATTATTCGGAGAGCACAAACAAAGAGAAACTCATAGTAGTTTTTTTAACAGATGAGAGCAGCTGTTCTTGGCATAATGAGGCGACTTAAACGGAAACCCGAAGAACTTGGTGTGCTGGAGCTTGTTTCCTTCGGACATCTGCTTTGTGGCTTGACCTCTTCAGAAATTTCCCGTCTAGACCCGTTCAACCTAAGGTAGGAAAGAGATCAATTTACACAGGTAAAAGCAATGAAATCCCCATCAAAAGCCTTGAAAGCATTGTGCTGTATATGTGTCCATTAGTGTGGCTGCTTTGTTTCTGAGGGAGACCGCACTGCCATGTTCAGGGCAGCAGACCGATACGCTGACATCACGCCTATCCAATCATCTGGGCTTCGGTCCAGTCAGCAGCTGGGGCTCTGAGGTCTTTACTGAGATTGGGACATTGGCAGGTACTGAGTAGGGTTCCATTGCAATGATTTTAATGGACAATACTGACTCGCCACACGTGAGCTCATAATAAGACAACTGACTGTTTTCAGCTGGGCTAGACGATATGATAATGTCTGCACTCGTCAAAGAGCAAATAGAAGGATTGACATCAGCTGCAATAGCTCTGATACCTCCAAGAAAATTGGCTGTGAGTGACAGATGTTTTGTCTTCATAAAAATCTGTTGTAATAGTGATAAGGATTTGAGGTGCCTGAAATATTTGAATACATCTAAATGTCTTTCCAATGATAGCTCAAAGGTTTTAACCTACATTTCTTGCTAGGTGGTATTCAGTGCAATGCAGCTGTCTTGGCTGAGCCCTGAACAAGCGTGGGCAGTGACAGAAGAGCAGTGGGCAGAACTAGACAGCGAGCAGAGACAAGCGCTTGGCATGGCACAATATGAAGGGGAACTCATGTTTGGGCACAGAGGTACGCAGTACTGCTCAAGTCCAGACAAGCTTTTGTAGTCGTTATTTGTAATACGGCCCCATTTACAATTTAATATGCTAAAGCAGCTGAAAACATTTCTTTCTTTTGAATTGTTTTTTTGATATATGACACTAATAGATTTGTCTCCACAGGCAGGAATCAGGCTCCATCACTGCATTGTGCTGACAGCTTAACAGAGTGTTTATTGGTTTTTGTCTGTGCATTGTGGAATTTGTCATACAGACTATAAAAAATGGTTTATTTATTCCTCTTTCTTGAATTATTACATTTTTAATTAAATGTCACCTCAAACACAAAATGGCCTGAAAGATGAATGTCATCAAAGCATGGAAGTTTTACTTTATTTAACTCACAAATAAACACTTCTGTATTAAATAAGTCACATTCTGCAATAGCTGGATGTGCATGTGCACACAAAAAAACATTTTATGCTAGTAAGAGATCTCTTACAGAAACAAAATGCACATTTATAAAAATCTACTCATGTTTTATGACATTATTAGTTTTAAGAACATAGTTATGGAGATAGATGATCACTCAGACACTTAAAACTATACAAATAAACACATTTTCTAGTAGACAATATGGGTTTGTGTTTGAATTAAACTTTTGCAAACAAATCTAAATGGGACGGTTCATACATTAATTACAGACAGGACAGACACGTAAAGCCTGCTTTCCTTCCATTCTAATGTATTTATACTGCCATAGGGCCTACAGCAAGCTAAAATCTGTGTGGCTTCATAATGAGTGCTCTGTTCTTTGAAATACTTTATTCACAGACTCCTGACAAATAAAACGCACAGCAGCCTGACCTTTGGGGATTAAGGCAACGATGCCTGAATATTACAATAATGACAAGCAAGAAGGAAAATAATGAAATACACACTTTGAAACATGACCCCGGCTTGCGTGACCATAATGAGTTCGGGCTTCAGGAGCTTCATTAATTGCATCATTAAGCCAGCTGTGGGTAATTGATGAACGCTGGAGTGACGCGTTTACTAGCCTCATTTGCATCTCGCCTTGAGGGGTCGCCTTGCTTCGTCGTACTCGAAAGTTGCTGTTTTTAAACAAGAAAAACAAACACGTCTAGCTTCACCAAGAAACAATCAATGTAAAAACAGCGTCGTGATTACGTCTGTGACCAAATGATCGAAGTTAATGGTAAGATTGTGCAACTGGAGCTCCACATGTACTGCGTGGGAAGGCAACTGCGCATGTGCATTAAAAGAGTAGTTAAAGACTGGAAAATGTCATAGGCATGTCTATTCGTCTATACATTTTGGGTAAATAAGAAGTTTAACAGTAATTAAACATTCTTTTCCTGTAACGTTACTTTAAAATGTCCAGTGCTAAACGTACAATACATTACAGTGAGGAATTATTTGTAAAAAAAATAGGCCTATGTGAGTATATATTTCTATTAGAAATAATATAAATGTTATGTAAGGATAGTAATTTTACTGGCTTGCCTTTTACATGTTTATATATTTAAATAGGTGGATAATGCCTAAATTTGAACACATTTTTTTTAAAGATCTTTTAAAATATTTTGCTTGTAACATTTACCAGTGTACTGTTATTGATTGATTAATGTTTATTTTTACATCTTGATGACTTTATTTAAATAAAGACAAATCACCCAGAACGTAAACTGCGCGTGCATCCAGAAGATGGCGCGAGAAAACCGAACACGGCGTCATTTGCTTAAGTGGGCGCGTCTTGACGTCGCTTCTCATGGCGTGCTGTGACGTATTTCCTGAGAAGCAGTACGTAGACCACCTCTCCGGTCCAGTGCTTGGAGGGAGATATTTTACACTCTGTTTATTTACTTGTTCTGTCGTTTTTAAACGTTCAAACATGCGTTCGTAACTATGTCGGTGTCTCGGTCCAGAGGCGGCTCAGACGAACCGGGACTCAGTGACGCCTCACCGTCTCGTTACGTGACACAGCGCGAGCAAACCTATCGTAAAGTTTCTCTATTGTACAGTAGATGAGAGTGCGTGTGGACTTAATAAGTCTCTTCTACACTGTCAGACTGAGCGACGACAGTTCGGTGTATCGTGTCGAAGAAGGTGCATGTCGTCTTTAAAACACTACTTTATCGGCGTCTCGAGCTAACTTTTGCCCTTCGGACTCTATTTAATCCGGCTCATATCAGCTTTGAGGCTGTTTAGTGGATATACCTTGTGTCCAAGGAACGAGGAGAGTAGAGGAAACCGATGCTGTTGAGGTAAGACATTCATTTGGCTTAATTTGAAGTAAATGCTTTGTTTACGTGCTGCTTCAGTATGGTTGCAATCGTTTTGTAGAAGAGTAACAGACTTCTGACTCGCTCCCTGTTGTTAGCAAAGTGTGAACCACAAAGTTTTAATGACCAACGTTAACTTTGTTGACGTACATTTTATCTGCTCGGCCCGAAGAATTTGCAATTTTGCATCCAGCAAAAGAGTTTCGTGCCTAAACAGTGTCCCTGAAAATGTATTTTGAAATTTGAGCCACAAATTGCAATAACAAGCAAGCAGAAATTGTCCATAATGAGCATTGTGCATCGTGTCAAAAAGAGGTTTGTTTGGATAAAGATTAATTGAGAGTGATATATTGTTCAAACGTGAAATACACCAGTGGTCAGTCTGAAAAAGAAAATCTGAAAGTGTACAATAAATGCGTACATCAAAAAATCAAATGGGACAAATTAAATAAAAGTAATGACAAAAATAGTTCAGAAGAGAGATTACGCCAATGTTGACATTCACAAGATCATGTAATTACACTGACATTTTATAAATAAAATGATATGGGGCTTGAGTGCACAAATACAAATGCTAGTTATTGAACCACAATTTATATTTAGTGATGCTGTTATTTTTGTAAAATGGAAATTTAACACTGTAATAGTCCCACAAATGAACCGTCTAAAAACAAATTGGCATTCATAATCTGTTACATGAATAATCCAAGTCTTCTCTGGTCCTTGGCTCGTTCTTAAATTAAATTGACCATGTACTTGTTCTTCTTATTCATCATGTTTCAGCCATTACCGGTTCCAGTGTTATGCTGTGACTCGCCAGGAAACTTGTCTCTTACTCAGGAAAAGAGCGTTTGCTTCTGTGTTTTGAAATGAAAAACGGATCGCATTACCTCCAAGAAAAGGTCTGCCTGTTAGAATTTGTGTTTCCCTCAGTAGTGACTGAAACAGTCGACTTGTTTGAATCCAAATGCACCAGGTTTTCTCTTGTCTCTAATGCCTCCAGCCCTTTACACAGGATTTCATTCCCTTTGACATGTTAACCATATAGTGATGTCATGAATGTGGGTGTACTTAGAAATCAGGGTTGGCAAAGGTTTAAATCGCTGTCAGGAAAGTTACGCAGTTCTCGCTTCGAACCGACCTAGGCAGGGCTAGAGACACGCTCGGGCTCAAGTGAGTATTTTATGTTTGATTTCGGTCTCCTGACTTGATAAAGATAATGATTACAGACATTAGAACATTCCTGACAAATTGTACTAGAGAGATAAGCCGTGTGTAGTAATTTTGCGGCTTTCCATTTAACCAAAAAAGCTGTTAACACTCATGATCTTTACTTTTTGCTTGTAATGTTCATAATTTGATGACTCGATCATCTTTCAGCATATGATTATATCTTCTTGTCTAGTTATTTCTGTGTTTTTCAAAGATTACAGATTTTGAGACCGTTTATGAATGTGATTTTACTAGATTGGAAAATTGTTTCAGTTTGTTACTCATTTGTGTAATTCACATTCTCTGTTAGATCTTAATTACACATTTAATTTGTCTGACTTTGTGGTGTTTTTTTTACTTGATGAATGTTTGTGCTTGGACTTTAAACATGGTAAATGCTGGTGGTTAATGTGTATAGTATATGTATGGTTTCATTTAACTATTAGGAAATAGGCTGATTAAAACTACAGATTGCCATGTAGGTTCCTAGATGTATTTGCACAGCATATCGATTCAGTTTATTGGTCTTTTAAATTGTGCCAGTGTGAAAGGCCATTTATGTTTCAGAATATACAGTAAGTTTACTTCCCTGACGGTAAGAACATGTTGTAGAACAGGTCTGGATTTCAATGAAGTACAGAGCTGACTGCATTCTTTGACATTGTTATGGTGATGATCACATTGTTTGTGCGTGTCAAAGAGTGAGTAAAGAGGGACATGTCATTTGAAGCCCACACATTGTCTCGTAGAATAAAAGGCCTGTCCTGAATGAAATGGCACAGTTGTTTTTGACCTTTGCGTCTGTTGTGTACATGAAAAAATTATATTTTTCCATCTAGGATGAACCATTAGGGGTGTGGACAGGTCGGTTGGGTTCAGTATGTATTGCTCCACCTACCGTACTTGGATTTAAACCATCAGAGAGTTCTGTTGACACTACCCTATTTATTCGGAACAGACACAAAAAGAGTTGAAAAGAACTTTGAAGTTGAAAGTGTGTGTGTGTGTGTGTGTGGTATATAAAGTAAATGAGTCACATAATGCGGTCAATTTTTAATAATTAATTTAGATTTAAGCCAAATCACCCTCCCAATCAAATAACAGTTGGCTGCTTTCTGCCCTAACGCAAAGACTTAGCTTTAGTGCATGTTGAGCCTAAAGTCAACATGAATCTTGGGTTTAGTGTTTGTTTAGTCATACGAGTGGAAAGATGATTTTGCTGTAAAAAGCAGTCGGTTATGGAAGTTGATGCAAGTTTACAGTGGCAGAACAAGTCAGCTGTCCTCTCTTCAATATTCGCTTTGCTGGCGTCTTATCGTGAAGGATGATGACTTGTCACATGACTATTGAAGAGCAGGGACCTTTTCTTTTTTCAACAGCCTTCTGAAAGCAAAACCTTGTGATATAGCTGATGACTTTAACTTGAATTAAAAGCTTGATAAAGCTTGAGTTTGTCAGTAGTATTTGGTTCCAAATGATACTCGTCTATTAACAGAGTTACTGTGTGAATGAAATAAGAACTGTAATTAAAGAGTAAATATTACTTCCTTCAAGTCACCAATGGCTAGGCTTTTTTAGGCATCCCCTCCAGGCCCAAACAAACCAATCAAAGAGTCGACTCCCGAATCATGCGAACAAGTTGTCTGCCGTTCTAATTTCTTTTCCGGGTCAGTCCGCATAATGCCCGCCTACGTTCCATTTGCGACGTTGCACGCGGTAGACTAATCACAGCAGACTAGACATTTGACCAATCAGATCAGACTAGGCTGACAGAAAGGAGTGGATTAGAAAGATGAATCGACGAACGAATCATTTGAGAGTCAGGCAAGAAGTAAGGTAATAATAACTGTCTATTATTAGAAAATGAAAGTGTTTTTACACCTTGTATGTAGGTATACAACTTGTTGTTGGACACGCCTAAGTATCACAAATTATTTACTCTTTAAATGCAGTTTACAGTCGATTCTGAACACTTGAGTTTTGCAGTCTGGGATTAAATTAAATTGCCATAATTTGTTGCGATTATATAATGATCACAAAAATCAATCAATATTTGTATCACAATTAATTGTGATCATTGTAAAAGAACAGACAATTTAAACTAATTTAATTAACTTCATAATCGTGATGTTTTCAATTGACGTGGTTACATGTGAATTATTCAAACTAAGGATTGTTTAAATGGGTTATTACGGGTCCATGTAAATGCACCTATCATCATGTCATTAGGCCAAGTTAAATATACCATCTTCTCTAACTTAAATCCTTGAACTCATTTTCATTCAAGCCCTGCATTTATCCACCACCAGCAGAACGAAACATTGCCTTGGGTGTGCAGCCCTTTTTTTTTTTACAAGAGAGTTGGTCTGTGATTCATTTCCTCAATTATACTGTTAAAGCGTTACCTCAAATGATTCACTTTGCAACCCTGCGTCTCTTTCCCTCCCCAGGTGATTCCTGAACCCTTCCGAATCCAGCTCTCACCCCAGCTCTCTCCATACATGTGCCTTGAGCAGCGCAGGTATTGCAGTGGGTCGCTGTGCTGAGGGACTTGGTGACATTAACAGCTCATGCCTTGGTTATTTCCATCATCTCTGATGGATCTCCGACTGACCTTATTGACGCTCGGCACACTACTGATTCTCGTGACCTCTGGGCCGCGACCATCCATTGGACAGAAGGTTTTCACGAACACGTGGGCCGTCCACATAGCTGGGGGAGAGCAGGAAGCTGACCGGATTGCCAAGACACATGGCTTTGTAAACCAGGGGAATGTGAGTACAGCGTTTAGTCATGTAATTTTTGTGTGTTAGGGCGGATGGTTGTTGTTTAGGTTTACTTTTAACGGAAGGTGTATCGCTTCATTGCACAAAAGAGATGAACTGTCTTCTTTTAGACATGTCCCTAATTCCACCAAAGAAAGTTCCTCTGTGAATGTCAGACCATCCCAGTCGTATTTCATCCAAAAATCAAGAGGGCTTTTCCTATAACATCGTTTAAAAAACTGAAATATTGTAATAAAGTATTTGTAACTTTTGAAATAAAATGTGGAAATATTGTGAAGAAGCGTTCAGCTGTACTTCACAATCAAACTTTATTCAAATAAAGGTGGTTTATTCATAACCACAAGGTTCATCATGCCAAAGAAATTCATAGTACATAATAAATATGGTTGTACAATTTGGGAATCAGGATAGAAAGTCTGTTGAAGCCACTAAAAAGTTCAAACATATAGTGCTAAATGATATTTTGGTTTTTGAAACGGTTTGCTGAGACCTGTAGTCCAGTTCTATTAACGCTAATATATAAAAGAAAACATTATTTACTTGTATTGTAAGTCTATTCAATGCTGGCTGCCACAATGTTTCACACCGTTCATTTTAAATAATTTATCTGTTACTTGAAACATATTCCATAGATATTTTGTGCACAAACTAATCTGACACAAGATAATTTAACAAATGTGTTGTAACATGTAATTTATGTAACAAAAAGATTTGTCTGACTTGCAACAGAAATGTCTCTGTTAACCCGACGCGATGCATTTGACTCTTCTTGACTATTGGAATTTAAACAGGTTTTGAAAAAACAAAATTACGATTTTATAGTTTGATTGTTATTGAAAAAACGTCATAAAATAAAACTTAAATATAAATACAAATGGCATTTTAAATACAAATGGCAGGCTGCTTATGTTGCAAACAAGGTCAAGTAAGATATGAAGTATTACCCATATTATTACATTACAACCTTATGTTTGTTACGTGTTAAATAATAATAATAATAATAAGATAGTATTAAAATGATAATCCAGTGTACTGAATCCAAACATTATTTTACAATCAAGTATAACAGGTTTTACATTTTCAACAATGTTTATGCACCAATTCTATCCTAATGCATTCTAGGACTCTTTTGTTTTGTTCCCGTCTGTTCTTGTATAATATTTTGAAAAACAGCATGGTTGTTGTGCATCTAATCCGAAGGACAAAACTATCACAGGACATACTCTAAGAGATTCGTCGTACCATGGAACTCATTATTAAAAACACAGATTCAGTCCTTTTGTCCTTTATTTAGAACACTCATGAATTTCAGAAAATTTTCTTCAGGTTGCGTCTTATGCTCGGCTCTCCGATGGAATGCATAAAAGATCTTCTTTCTTCGGGTGTCATTTGACATTCTCTGCTTGTTGAAGGACTTGACCCTTCTCTTTAGGCGTGTGTGGAATGAGCTGCTACATAACTTTCTGGCCGGTGTGTTTAATCATTGCTCCTAGTCAATGTGTTTCATTTAACCAAACCTGGAGTTTATTTTCAGCTCTCACAATATTGTGCTTACTTGCAAAAACAACCCTCATTCACTTTTATGTCCTCGATGAGTACATTAATGATTGTGTGAGTTATTGATGTCTAAATCACAAAACACTTTACAGGGATAAAAAGTCAATTGATTAGCTGAGGTGATTCATTTAGATAAATATTACCGCCTGTCCTTCCTGTAAAGGATTTGGTTTGCTTTCAAAGATAGACGGGCCAGTGTCCAGATCGTAATGTACGGCCAGGTGATGATGAATGGATCCCTGTGTGCTTTGTAGAGAGCATCGAATATACTGCGGTTAGTAATTGCTTTAAATTGATGCCCAGGGTCTACTCTGGCATATAGGTGGGTTCTGTATATCTGGAGAAGGAAGCTAATAAAACCAGGCTGCCAGTTGCCAGACTGCGCTTTTCTAAAGGCAACTACATTGGTCAGGTTGGTAATTGAGGGCTTGTCGCTTAACAATGTTATTCTAGTTCATTAAGAAACAGCTTGTTTTTTTTATTGAGATAAAGGGATCTAAACCCTCTTAGATTCACAAGTTATTCAGTTGAATTCTTCAGAAGTGTAAGTTGGCACTTAACCAGATCTCTTACGGATAAAAGAACCAAACGTGTCATTTCCTAACATCTGCAATTTCCATACCAAGAGTTTTCTTTGAAACTGTATGGCTGCGACGCTTCGGTTTGAAGTTTAATCTGCGGCTAGTGCCATTGAAATTTACAATGAAATTTCCAAATAAATGTTAGTGTACGGGATGTTGCCGAGCTTTAAAATGAAATCGTTTTTGTTGGCCCAGCCAGCCATCGTGGATCATCATAAGTCATCTATTTGATCTCCGTAATAAGATTGCAGCATGGCTTTTTTCAGCGTAAAAGCGCGCAGCTCAGCTGTACAGAAATCGCACCTGGCCAAGCCCCAGACCCACATTGTTCGATGTGACATGCTGACAGCACTGTTGGCCGAGTTTGAAAAGCATATCGTTTTGTTGCGCCAGTGCCGGAGGCTTAATGTTTTTAACAGTTCTCATTTGTTTTCCAAGTGGGGGATTACTTTTCCAGACAGAGAGAAGCTTCTTATTCATCCAAACAGTCCCTGTTATTCTTCTTCAGCAGTTAAAGATGACTATGCGTAGTTTGCTCTCCCATTTTTTTCTTTAAGAAGGTGATGTAATGAGAGTTATGAATAAGTCATTGACTTTCTCTGGAGCATGGCAACATTTGCTAACAGATAAACTTATAAGGCAAAGGTGAAAAGGTATTCAAGATTTGTCTGGTGAGGCAGTGAGATTGTCATTTAATAATGGAAGTGATGTGGTTGTATTATTGAAGAGTGGCATTATTAGATTTATGAGGGAAAGCTTAAGTACAGTAAAGTTCCCAACTCCAATTTTTAAGAAATGGGTTATAGGGGGATGCTTGTGGAGTCCTGGAAACCGTCCAGTTACCTCATCTCATTATTTTCCTGCTTGCTTGCTCAGGATTCAGTTTGTTACCTCCCTCTGGGGCTGGAGTTTAGGCAGCTGATACAGCTTTATGGTTTTACTGTGAAGTCTTTAGGACTGTATGAAACCACTTAAGACTGTTCCATCTGTTCCATTGTAGTTATCCTTAAGTTTATTTCCTTAAGATCAGAATTGGAAAGCTTCAGGGCCAAGTTACGGGTAATTTTTTTTTTCCCTCTACGTTGTACTGTAGTTTACTGCAAGGAGCAACTTTATTATTAGGATCCCACCCAAAATCACAGATTTTTTAGCGAGATGCTCCTTGTTCTATTTTTGTGATTATTATGCTGATTGGGAAACAAGGGCTTGGATTCCCAGAAATGTATCTGTTTGAAAGATTTCACAGCTGCAAACCAGACTCTTACTCGCAGGTGTTTCTACTGAAGTCGGGAGAATGCAAGATCCTGTCTGCAGCTGACGTTTTATGGCACGTAACTGTGCCAGGAGTACAAATCAATAAATTTCCTTCGATGCATTTAGTTGAATTACAGGGGCATGGAGCAATATCAAGATAATGAGCCACCATAGTTGACTGATGTTTAAAACTTCAGTCTCAAGATTTTACCAGAGTATACGCTACGTGAAGACATGCAGATTGTTAGGTTTTATGGAATCGTATGGGTTCAATATAACTTTGAGATGCAGGTGGTAAGAATTTCTGCGTGCTTTCCGGCATTCGCGATCGTGTTCCGCCAAACCACAGCCGCGTTTCTTCCGGGTGGGCTCGTGACCGGCCTGTGACAAATGCCTTTCCAGGAGGGGAGGTCCCCATTCGTCCTTTGGTGATATGGCACTTTGGGCATCAAAGTGCCCCCCCTTCACGAGACTAATCTTATAAAAAAGCTGCAGATAAGACTGTAGAGCTTTTTCATTACCACTTGAATGTGGATTGTGTCGGATGTGTGCAATCTTCACATGTATGATCTGTTTTCATTTGTGTTGAGATGTGTTCTACTGGAAAATGAATAACTAGTCATATTTGGAGTAAGAATAGCCATACTTGGGAGATTGTTGGTTTTGCCTTTGGATTATGCTTGCATCTTCATTTGTTACTGCTAATATTTTGTGGATACTTTGATGAGCCATACACCATAACTTAAGTCTGCTATCATGCAAAGTGGTTGTGTTTTTACACGAGCAAACAAATTACTATGCTGAAAACTTTGTTGCGTTTTTTTTCACTATTTCTGTCTCTTGATGCTTGATTACTTTTATATAATGTTGATTATGTCAGTGTCAGAGATCAGCCTAGTAATATCTCTCTGCTTGCCTTAAACGCATTTCTGTACCTGAGATGTGCCAAATGCAGGTTATTTTTGATCTGGATGCAAATGTTATTTCGACCCCTAACCTCGTTTGCCTTCCAAGATGCAATTTCTTCTTTATGAGGAGTGGATTGCAGAACATCAAGAGGAAGAAAAGCAGTTCACATTGATACAGTTATACAATTTTTCAAAAGAATGTTTACGTGCAAACTTTCCTGTAAAATGATTTATGGGTTTTGATGGCTTCCCATGCCTCTTTTTGTTACTGTGTGGATCTTGAGTAGGAAAACAGTGCTACATTCATGGGAACCACAAACATGTTTTAGGCACGCCGGTTTTTCCCTGTAGTGGTGTGTATTCCTGTGGTTGATGTATCACATTTAACCTTTTTTAGCTCGCTCAAATTCCTTTCGCTCCTTAAAAAATATTGCATTGAAAGATGATATGAAACTAAGGCACCCAAGGGCCACAAATGACCCAGAAGGGGAGAGAAATTCTTTCCGAGCATGTAATTGGCCCCTGGAGAGCTTAAGCTACTGCGATGGAGGTTGAAAGAAAATGGCACTTTGCAGGCCTGACCGTAATCGTTCAAGTCTGTACTGCTTGCATTTATGAACCGGTACGGGTCTCGCCTTTCTCTAGACAAGTGTATTCTGCATGGGAACTTCTTTTTGTCACAAAACATTCTTTTTTTCTCAGAAACTTCGTTATTTGAATCATACTGCTTCATAGAAAGATGATGTTCTTGAATGATAAATATTGCATCAGAGTTTGCTGTGTTTTGTAACTCTGCATGTTTGTACAGGCGTGTTGTTGAGCCGTTCAAGGGTTGACTTCTCCAAGTAAAGCATTAAAGAATATACTCTTATCGTTTATAGGCTTGTTGTGATTTTATCGACTTCTCGTGCTATATATAAACTTGATGTCGGTAGTTTTTGGTGATTCAATATATCGCCTGTGAGTTTATATATGCGTTTGTTTACATAAACTTGAATGACATTAACATTTTATTCGATTGTGCTGTCTCCATTAGCGCTACCCTGTGTCAAAATCGGGGCTCGCACACACACAAAAAAACTTGAGGAGTTGTGTGTTTTTTTGATGAATAAAGCCAGTTCGGAATAGTAAGCGACTGGTCTCAAATCTGCAATCCTCCCACTCGGATATGAAAACAAAGAAGCGTGTGAACAAGTCGCTATACTCTTTAAATAAAGAGGTAATGAAAACAGACCGATAAGTTAAAGGCTGAGTAGGCAATTCTGTCCAGAATATTTTTGTCATGCTGGTTGGAAGTCTCTTAAGCCCTTTTCAAACAGAGATCTTTACTCAAAATAAAATGAAAAAATAAAAAATTACTTAAAAAATGAAAGACCAGCCGGTCACTACAAAAAAATGTAGTGCAAAAAAAAAACATATAGACATTCCTGAGCGTTTAACACAATATAAAATTCCTGTTTTTGCGTATATTTTGCGTGCATTGCATCTCTTTCACAAGATAGCCCAAGGTTCTTTGTTTTGTCCTACAAAACACGAAAGCAATGCATGTTAGAACAACAGCTATGACACTGGGGTATTTTAAATGTACTCAAACTAATCATAGCATAGCACTACAATAAGGTTAATTTGAATGCTATCTAGCAGCTGTGCAGTTTGTTCGTGCTAGGTTAGTAGCTAACGTTCACGTTAGCTAACGTCAGCTACTATAGATACCGGTGTTCTGCAGCCGTAAGATAGCTTCCATTGAAGCCAACATTAGATGATAACTAAGGTTAGCTAAACACAGCTGTCTAGGCGCCAGTAGCTACCAAGCACGAACAAACTGTACGGAGAGCTAAGAAGAGTTAGCTAGCTCCACCGAACTGCGCAGAGCTCAAGCTACACTACACAAACATGTAATTCACTTAGCCGACGTAGGGCTGGGCGATATGTCTAAAAAAAATATATCAACGATATGATGCTTCAATAATTATCGATATCAAATAAATGGCATTATCAGTTTCGGGTGAAAGAAAAAAAACTGGCCGAAATATCAAGCGCCTGGGCCTCCATTCACTGCTCGCGTTCACTCTCACTATCTGTTATCAAAGGGCAATCATGTAAGCGCGACATAAGTCTAAATCGTGGGGGCAATCACATTTCGGCTATGGGTCACCATACCTGACAATTAGGTCACTTTCACTTTAAAGCTTAAAACCAGCGAGCAGAAAATGATACGCAAGCTCTGTGTGAATCATCACTGCGCGTGATCGGGTTTGTTCTTTATTGTTGAAGGTCACGTGCATTGACTCGTGCTCGTTTTAAAGCCAAACTTTAAACGCAACAGACTCTTGACAGACATGAATGATCAGCGAATCGAATTGTCAGGTGCTGATGATGTAGCTAACGTGGACCGTCATCCGGTAGGTGCTGATATCACTGAAGCTCATGTTAAGCCTGTTTGCATGAAAAGATTCACTTCCCCCCGGTATTCTACCTGTTATTTTCATTAAAATGATCATATATAATATATAGTGCATCATATATAAACTTTTTGCACGAGTTTAAGTTTGTCTATAACTTGACTACTTTTATGCATATAGACCTAATAATTCAAGAAAACAATGTTTAGATGATTGGTAAAAAAATTGTTTTAAAATATGTTCTGCTTCATTTTTGTGGTTTTAGTGTGTGTAATTTATATAATCCAATAAAAACTATTTCAAAGTTTTTAAAACAAATTTTCGGTATCGGTTTTCAGCCTAGTGCACCCATTATTTTCAGTATCTGTTTTGGCCCAGAATTTTAATTTTGGTGCATCCCAATTTACCAGTAGAGAAATGTATTCTACCACTCAGCTCTCATTGTCTTCGTTCTCACACCATGACTCCTATACTGCTCTCTATAGAATCATCACAGTGAAGTTGAATATTCCTAGTGAGAGCTAATGAGGTATGAACATTGATTAGTCTGCTGTGGTACAGAGAGAACGAGAATAGAGGGATCCACAGATTGTACTTTCCTACAGAACTGCCAGCATCAGTCTTTCGCAGTGGAAGTCCTAAACTCAGTCGATAGGTATTGACATATAGATCCACATGCTTGTTTTCTACAAGCAAAATAACAAATAGTCACAAGTTAACATTGAACACCGAATGCTGCTGGTTGAGCCAGAATTTTAAAGGAGTGCTACCTGTGCCATTTAGCCAAAACGCTATTTGTAATAAAGATCCCACCTCAGGAGTATGAAAGCCAGTTTCGCTTTTAGAGTGTTGAATAAGCCCGCTTGTTTCTTTATATATTGACATTCTCTAGAAAATCATTTGATTCATGTTGTTGAGCAGTCTTGCAAGATTTATTTCTGTTTGGAAGGCGTTTTTACATCTGTTGACGTGTTTAACAGATAAAAGCCCAAGCGCGCTTCCAAGTAGGGATGGGTGATATGGCCTAAAATCCATATTGCGATATACATTGCAGCCTCTTGCGATAACGATATATAAATTATAATAGAACCATTTCAGAACAGGTTACACAGACCCTTAGGAAAGCCACACTGCTAAATGTATTTTTTTTTAAAGAAATAAAGAAACGTATGTCGTTTTGAGAACATTTATTGTCCAAAAGCAAAACTGTAATTATACAACAAAATGTTGCAGATGAATATAAAAGTATTTCCTTCTAAAAGGCACTATACTTAGTTTAAGTCCTTGGTTCTTAAATGCCAGCCAAGTTGCAGAGAACAGAAAAACTGGTGTCTTTTTAGTTAAGGAACATACACTGTACTGAAAATACTTCCAGTATTAATTAGGAAAAGAAAATTATTTTGTGTAAATGCACAGATACTTTAAATAAAAACATATTTCAAACCTGCAGCCGAGGCAACGCATTTGGTTTTAAACATTTTGTTCTCCTAATGAAATTAAAACTGGTGTCTTGTTAATAAAGGAACAGACACTGTGAATTAGGGATATACTTCCAGTATTAGGCATGGCTATTTTAAATAAAGAAAATGTTTGCCTGGCAATGCTGGTATTCAACGACATGTTTAGTTTTGAGGTGGTAGAACCATGGGCGTAAATATCATTTAACAGTAGGGGGGGACAATACATGCAAAATTTCTCAAGAGCAATTTTTGAAGGGGACACAAATAATACAGTCAAAATAGTACTAACTACGACACTAAGCGACAAAATGCATTAGATTTATAGGTTTATCATGGAGACTTGCAGTCATATTATAACTGAATTGAACTGTCACAAACTGTAATGCAAGTGAACAAAAAAGCTTTTTTCCATTTATATATTTTGTTGTGAAGACAGGAAACAAATATAAAAACACACTACCCATGATACTACATGTTGACAATGAGTCACTTTTTAAACACTATTAAAATAAATATTATATAACCAAATAAAAAGTCAGTGACAGTAAAAGATGCTTAATATCTGTGTTATACTCGTTGATGAATCGCCCGAGTTTCATTAAAGGGAATGTTTAACTTATCCGCCGCGCACATACTGCACACAATAGATGCTAAAAAAACAACCTTCTCCAACTGAATGAAAGCTGTGCACCTCTTGTGAATGCTAAATATAGTGACAACGTCACAAAATTGCAATCGTTATGTTCGCCGCTGTGTGTGACACGGGACCTGAATGGCGTAATGGTGGCTAATTGTTGCGGACGGTTAATGTTCACATCATGCAAGGTCCCCTAAAATAAAACAATGCATGAGAACGGCTTCGGCGTGTAAAATTGCAGTTTGTGACGTTCTATGTAACAAGCTATCATTAACTAGCTAAAGTTTACTAGCTAAGTAACGTTTTAATCGCTAACATATAACAGATTCATGGAAAATACATCGGTAATCAGCATTTTTTGCAACAACTAATTTATTAATGAATCAGCCTCAACTACATTAAAGAAAATCACTTCATTTAAAGTGAATAAAATAGCCTTCTTACTGGAGTTCAAGAGCCACTGATGGACTGAGCCGCATAACAGCCAGAAGCTGCAGGCTGCAGCTCGTGGCTCTAAATTTCGCGGGTAGATTGCGTCATCAACATGCATTATCGCGATAGTGCAATAGAATTAAAATCTCTATCGTAGGCCAATTTTGTATCGTTTATATCGCATATCGTTTATATCGCCCATCCCTACTTCCAAGCTGTTAAAGATCCCAGGCAAGTCATCTGCCACGTGTCACCGCTGCATTTATTAAAGCGGCCCTAACACAGAATTTCTGCCATTCTCATATTCCCCCCCCTAAAGCGAGCGCTGCTAAAGCACATTTTCTATGGGTGGATACCACCCGGAAGCTTTTCTGCCCCCTGAGATTTTACCGGAAATACGTAGGCAGCACTCCGTGCATCCAGTCTATTGCTATTTTTTTTGCATCACTTTTTGTAAACGTAGGTAATTCTCAGATTATTGCCAAACAGTTAGACGTGACCTTTAATTCGTTAAACATTTGCAGTTTGTGTGTTAAGTAGAGACATGATGAGAGCAACTTTCCTGTCCTGGATTTTTCTAAAAGATTTCATGATTAAACAACTTAAAATAACACCGTGCTACTGTTTGTGTTTGCCTAAGAGGTTGAAAGCCATCATTGCTTTATAAGGTTATGTATAAGACGTTAAGCCTTCACACAAATTATTATTTATGTTGAATAAATGTGATTTGTTACATTTTTATTTTGCGGAAAATCAGTGCACATGTTACATTTAATGTTTTTCATACCACTATGTAATTCCATACACTACTTTCATAGATTTTTGCGATGGTTTACTCAATGTGTAAGATTCTTAGGTGTGACTCAGTTGGGAATCACTGCAACGTTTCTGATGACTCCTGCAGTGATTTTTTAGTTGTAGCCCAAGATAAAGTTAAATGTTTGATAAACTCAAACTGTTTCTGTAAGACTCTCCTGCAAGAAACTATGCAGCCGTTTACTGTACAGTCGTGGCCAAAAGTTTTGAGAATTACATAAATATTCGTTTTCAAAAAGTTTGCTGCTAAACTACTTTTAGATCTTTGTTTCAGTTGTTTCTGTGATGTACTGAAATATAATTACAAGCACTTCATACGTTTCAAAGGCTTTTATCAACAATTACATGAAATTTTTGCAAAGAATCAGTATTTGCAGTGTTGGCCCTTCTTTTTCAGGACCTCTGCAATTCGACTGGGCATGCTCTCAATCAACTTCTGGGCCAAATCCTGACTGATAGCAACCCATTCTTTCATAATAACTTCTTGGAGTTTGTCAGAATTAGTGGGTTTTTGTTTGTCCACCCGCCTCTTGAGGATTGACCACAAGTTCTCAATGGGATTAAGATCTGGGGAGTTTCCAGGCCATGGACCCAAAATTTCCCGAGCCACTTAGTTATCACTTTTGCCTTATGGCACGGTGCTCCATCGTGCTGGAAAATGCATTGTTCTTCACCAAACTGTTTTTGGATTGTTGGAAGAAGTTGCTGTTGGAGGGTGTTTTGGTACCATTCTTTATTCATGGCTGTGATTTTGGGCAGAATTGTGAGTGAGCCCACTTCCTTGGATGAGAAGCAACCCCACACATGAATGGTGTTAGGATGCTTTACTGTTGGCATGACACAGGACTGATGGTAGCGCTCACCTTTTCTTCTCCGGACAAGCCTTTTTCCAGATGCCCCAAACAATCGGAAAGGGGCTTCATCGGAGAATATGACTTTGCCCCAGTCCTCAGCAGTCCATTCACTATACTTTCTGCTGAAGATCAATCTGTCCCTGATGTTTTTTTTTTGGAGAGAAGTGGCTTCTTTGCTGCCCTTCTTGCAAATTGCTATTATAAAAACTTAAGCAGCAACTTTTCCAATTTCCAATATTTAGGTAATTCTCAAAACTTTTGGCCACGACTGTATACAGCCCAGCTCATTTGCTAACCTTGCATTCATGCAACATTTAGTGTTGTGAATTTGACTGATGTTAAATGGTGCTATTACTCTCAAGGTATTTTTCAGTTTGACATTCGGATGCTGTAGAAGAAATTCTAACCCCAAGTATTAAGCTTCAGTGTGAAACTTGTCCTGGACGGTTGTGCTATAGACATGAACGATTCCTGAGAAGTATTGATTCGTGAGGTGTTGGGGTCTATTATTTCTCTTAGTTATCACACTTGAGATAATAAAACGGGTTGAAAAACTGACTCTCATTGACTTATCAAGACCATCACTAGTGAAATACTATAGCAACCTCTTATATATGGTATGATATTTCAGAATAAATAAATGCACTTTCATTCAATGGTAAACCAAAGACAGTCAGTTCATTGACGATGTTCTTCAGAGGAAACACAAGATGTGATTTTGAAATGTCACGTATACAGTTGTTCTCACTCGGTAGAAAACCATAAAAACAAAGGATTAGATTCAACGGATAATAAGTGTTCAGATACATCCAGTATGTCAATACAGAGCAGTGATATCCCTGAGAATCTTGGACACGCCTCAAACTTGCAAAACAAGCTTTAACTTAAGCTTTCAGACATTAGCAGGGTAATGATGCAACTATCTGGGCTTTGACCGCACCTCAACACTTCCACACAAACCATTTCCTACAGTTTCAAAGAAATAACACCCCTCTAATAACACATTTATTGCAAAACTGCATCTGGAGCAAAGGCACCGTAACTGCTTCGAAAAGATGCTCTCTGATTTTCTCTATCGTGTTTCCATTGACACCTACTGTTTGATGGGTCCAAACATGTGAAGACACTCCCCGTCGAGTAAAGTTTTTCATGTCACTCACGCAAAAATAACAAACTTAAAGAGCATTGAAATCGATTGTTAGGCTGTGTTCACACCAAACGCGAACAGTTTTGTGGATCTGTGCAGCTGCCTAAATTGAGCAAAGATTTATTCGGGGAACACAGTCGGGACCCGAGGCAGGGTTCGTAACCAAAGCCAGATGTGTTGATGGTGCACTCTTAATGTCCTTCTTGTCGAGCACCAGCACCCTGCCGCCCACTCCAGCTCGGTTTCTCTAAAAACAGTTTAATTAAAGCGTGGCATAGTACGACATGGTCAGATAGAGTGAGATTTCATTGGATCGTCTGGATTTTTTTTTCCCCCACTCTGAGGCCTTAGCTCAATTTGTCAAGGACAGGCTGGTGTACGCACCATGCCCTTTGGCCTGTCACAGAGATAAATCGCCTGTGAATGGAAAGGAATTGCTTAAAATGAGCAAGGCTGTGGGTGAGACTCGAAAAACAAACTCTTGATATTGTGCTGAGCTAGTGTAGTGGTGAAGTTCTTGTGCTTCAGAATGTCACGCTGCTGAATAATGTTTAAATATCCATTATTTTTATTGATGTTAGCAATAGCTTAAAGGGATGGAGTAGTGATTGGGGATGAGGCCTTTGTCTAGCAGGACATTACCATCTGCTGCCAAGATAAAAAACATTTAGAGTTCATTTTTGCCCTTTTGAGATGTTTGCTCCATGGATTTAGCTGGCAGCCCCACAACGGACTGAATGACTCTTCTGGAATCTGCTGAATGACTTAATGTAAATCTATCTAAACAGCATTTTAAAACCTTTTCTCTCTTTGCTACCTTTACATCTCGGGCATAGTTGAGCATGGAGCAGACTATCCAAACACGCAACAGTAAATGTCCAACATCTTATTATTCAGTTTTTCCCATTTTTGGTCTCCACATCTCTTATTCCTACTCATCCCTGCCTCCTATCATTAAATATGACTAAAATTAAAGTAAAATGTTGGCTGTAAACACTAAGGTTGCTCACTAATGTTGTTGTCTTCTGCGCAGAAGACATCTACTGTACGATGTTCATATTGATAATTTAACCATTAACCGTTTGTGAAATGTTTGGCGATTAATACTAGCAGTTCAATGGTTTAAAAGGTGTACATGAAGAGCTCCTTTCCAAAACGCTATAAATTTTGGTGAGAACCAAACACCGAAATATTTTGTGCATAGATAATGATCATGATGTCTTGACAATTAGATGGGGAAACCCATTTTGGTTTGATGTAATCGATAACATTTGATTTGAGCTATGTGCCTCTATATTTGAGTTGGGCTGTGTGTACATAATTTGGTTTCAGCCCAAGTCAACATTTTCACTCGATTGCATTTTAGTTCTATTTGTCGGGCAAAACGCTCCAGCTCTGTCCTGTGGGCATTTTCATCGTCCTGGGGATATGCCTGGGTATTGTCAATTTGCTCCTGCTTCAAGTTCATCAGATTTTGCAGTACAGGGCCCGGTTGCAAGATTCCCCTTGGAGTAAGAAAACCCTTAGTATCAATACTGTTACAATTAGAATTAAGGCTTTTCTTACCCTAAGGGGTTTCTTGCAACCGGCCCAGAGCTATAAGTTTTGTTTCCTTGTTTTGTGTTTATCTGGTGCAAGAGTGGACAGTAGTCTAAAAATGCAAACACTATCTGTATTTTAATTGAGGGAGACACTGAGCATGGGAGATAAAAAAAATTCGGTGAATGAAGGGTGGATTTCTTTGTTGTGACTGCAGCAAATAAACAACTAATGAATCCTATTAATGGTAATTGAATATTGAGTTGTCTGCTGCGCTTGCGTGTTCAGTGATCAGCATAATGCCAGTAAGATCATAGGAGCCCTGAAGTGCTGAGCCATTGGAAAGCATTTGGTGTGTTTTTTTTCTTTTGAAGATGTGTTAAAGGGAATTTTGGAACTTTGTAGCTACACAGAATTGAGGTGTGCAGTTGCAGTTTGTAATTAATTTAGTTGTAAAATGCCGTTTCCATGTAAATAAAATGGTTATTCTCTTTTGACGTTGACACTGAATGCTGTTCTGTTTTAAAAACTGTTGTTTGAGTAAATATTAAAAAGTGTTTATGAGATGTTTTACAAATTATCAACCATTGGCCACCCTGGTTGACCACTAAAATTATCAAAGTGTGTGTGATCAAATTTTCTCCAGATGGTCTGCATTTTTCTGAAAGTTAGGAATTAATGTCTACCCTTCTAAATCTCTCTCTATATATATCTACTGTTTGTAACTCCAAGATGGGGAAAAAATAAGCCAGCAGCTTTGGCTTGGCATCCCACCTCTTGGTTTGGATTCTCAGATTCCTTCTTGGCGATTTCTATTTGCGTCATGAGCCGAGATATTATGCTTGGAACAAAATGCAACCCGCTGTTTGTTTTTGAAGACAAAGCTCGGTCTGAGGCTTGCTGTCAGACATATTAATCTTGCGTTACAGCGTGAGTGATCTACAGAAACCTTCGATTAACAGTGCATCATGTAATTATACAACAGGGGCTATCCACCTGCGGGAAATTTATCTGCTGGCTTTTGTGACACCTCAGATAAAACTTGTCTTGCTGTGATGACACCAAGGACAGCGACACAGATCCTGGGGCTCTGATTCCTTGTCGCTGGGTGGTAGGCCTTTTTGTTTCCTGTCCACCACATTATCTTATATGCTCACACTGTCTCTGTTTAAGAGGACGTTTCAGTCCAGAGGCAGACCAGCGCTGTACATTTTGTTTTCCAGTACTTTTTCTTGAGTGACTATGGTAACCTTAAAATAAGGTTGAGGCTCTTGTGTATGAATAATGATCCAAATCTGCGTTGGATAATTGCAATTTCAGGCAGTAATCAACAACATCATGGCTCTTTCTTGAGCCATTTAAACTTGTGCATTTAAAGTTACACAGGCTTTGACCTGCTCTGCCATATCTACTAACTGCATGTAATGAATGCATAGTCAGCATTCTCTTTCTCTCATTGTTGGGCCAAAAAATAATAATTCATTTGAATCATATCCTTTGTGATGAAAGGATGATGAACAATATCATATGTATTCCCAGATGGTGCTATGGCGGAGCTAAAGATTTATTTTAAATTTGGTGAAATGTCTTCATTTAAGCTTTAAGCTCAAGGGTGAGTTGGCCAGGGAAGACTTGACTGCTGAGTCTCGGACAGGAAGCTCTGGGAGGTTATTATTGTCGAGCCATTGCCGACCAGTCTCGCTCCTTGCATCTCGTTGGCACGCCGGGACCAAGGCCAGCCATCTCCGTTTGGATCGTCTGCTGTGGTGTTTTGGAACCTGCTCCTTTGGTTTTGTAGAAAATCTAGCTTTTCCATTCCCGGGTATGTCTGTACATTGCACGAACCGCATGGCATGCAATTACAATTGTTTGGAAATAGCTGAGCTATGTGTTGTCTGGGCCATTCTGTGACCAGTGGGTTTTTTTCCGCAGACCACCGCTTTCCTCTCCAGCTTTGTGTACTCGTCAACAAAGCTCCCAGTAACTGCTGCAGTGCAAAAAGAACCGCTTATTATCAGAAATTGGCTCATTTTTAAAAGCAGTTGTTATTTTCGGAAGTGATATTCAGATGTTTGTGAACTGCTGGAGCACGGAGGATATGTTCACACCATTCGGGATTGACTGTTGGGTTTACAAACCGATGTGAATCTCAAATTGTCCTGTTCATGCAACAACCTACAGGAGCAGTGCATCTATAAACTGTCTGTATAACAAATAACCAAAGTTATGTTTGAATTTGTTCTTAAGATACATGTGAATATAGTCTGTAAATCAAACCAAAGTGACTATGACCTAAATAAATATCAATGCTTTTGACATTCGAATAACAGATCTTTACCACAATTGACTTTAAGCAAGATTGTAAGTCATAATGTGGCCGTTTAAAATACACTTGCTCAAATGCGCAATAAAAAAACAATGTCTCTTTATCTGGCTTAATCTCTCTTTGACTTTTCCATTCGTGAAGTGCCTTTCAAAAAAAAAAAACGGTGCATGAAATTTGTCTAAGGTGTATTCATACATGTGACATGTCATATTTAACTTCACTGTCTGTAAGACCTCTTTCGAGCTCTAAATGCGTTTTTTGTTTTAAATAGTTGTTGATTTTTTTCGTTACCTCCGTATTTAAAACCTACCTTCTTATTTAAAGAGTAGAGCGTCTTTATTTTCATATCAGATTGGGGGTTTGCGGCTTTGACACCTTTCAACTGTTCCAAACTGGCTTTATTCATTAGGATAACACCGCATAACTCCTCAAGTCTTTTCACCTGCCGCTGTCCGCCCAGTGTGTGCGACTGTGCGCGTGCTTGTAATTGTGTCTGCACGCGAGCCCTGGTTTTGACACACCGACACAGGGCAGATAAACAATGCATATATAAACACAAAGGCAATGTATTGCATCACCAAACATTAGCGACATCAAGTCGCGATAAGTCGATAAATTGACTATCACGACAGGCCTACTTGTGAGATGTTTAATGAAGCTGGGTGGTGAAATGTTTAATATGCTTTCTGCTCGTTAGCAGAGGTGCATTTATCATGCGCAGTGCCTGTAGTATCGCTAAAGCAGGTTAACAAACTGACGTTTATATATTAGATCTCATAACGTGCCCACGCAGGGACTGTAATGGAGTCCAAGCGACAGGTTTTTGTGTAAACTTCAAAGAGTTCCCTGTGGCCCCTTGTGCTGTCATCTCATATCACCAGGCAGCAGTATGGCTGGGTTGACCTGCGACCTCAGAACTGTCGCTATGGTGATCGTCTGACCTTCCCAAGCAACTACAGAAGTTGGGCATGGAAGTGGCCTCTTGGGAGAGAATGGAATGTTCTGTGTCAGAACTGAACGGGAACGGCGTAGAGTAATCACAGAGCACGTGCAAGCACCTGGATAGCTGAAGGCAACATGTAGTTTTGCTTAAAAGCGTTATGAGACTGTAGAAAGCGTCACTGTGGATTACGTCAACAAATAGGATGTGATGAGATGCTTCGATTCTGGGTGATACAATAGTTTTAATTATGCATTTTAAAGAAATGGTTCACCAGAAAATTAAAATTTCTCAATTTGACTCAACTCTAGCAAAACGCAATCAGAATTCATATTAAATAATATTCTGAATTTTCATAACTTTGCAATGGCAATGAACAATTCACATTTTTGAAGCCCGAAAAACATATACCTGTATCATGAATGTAATCCAATCCATACTCTAGTGGGCTAATGGATGTATTGAGTGAAACGAGAACCAATGAGACTCAACATCTTTGACGTTCTGCCATATTTGAACTTAACTACATGGCTGGCAGTTCTGTATACAGTCTGTTTATATGTGACGTAATGGTTGCTTAATAAACTCAAAATTGTGACCAGTTTCTCTTACACATGTAACTGCAAAAAAAATATTTGGGTGATCTTGCATGTTTTTCTTTAGCCATGGCATTGCTCATTAAGCTAGTTTAATGTCAGTTCATTACATCACTGACTCCGTATAAAAAATGAGCAAACCAGCACAAGATCCGCAGGAATTGTTTCTTTCCTCACGGCTGCTATCTCAGAAAAAATGACATAATTGGGAAAAGTCACATAGCTGTCTCAAGGAAGTAGTCATTATACAAGTGGAGCATTACAGACTTTTTTGAAATCGCAGACAGTCATTTCCAAAGAAAATAGATTTTGAAAATAGAGGAAAATTAAGGGAATAAGAGATGTACAGTGTCTGTAACTGTGACAATTTATGCACATCTCTTTTAATCTTGAATACTTGCAGAATAGTATCATACCCTTCAAATATCCGTGGTGTCTACAGTTTGATCACATTTATAATATAAAGACAAATGCAGCTGTACGATTATTTCCGAAAAATAAAATAAAAATTAGGCAGAACTAAAGCACGTGCGAACCCATTGCCAACAAATCACAGACATATGACTCTATTTCAACTAACCAAATGCAGTGTGAAACAAATAGGCCTACCTAATTTATTGATGCAATGCAAAGCAAAACAAGACACTGACCATGAACCACAAACAAAACAATCTTTATATACTGGGAAACTTTGTCTTTCTTGCGTAGCCCGTTTACTTCTTTTATTATTCTTGTCATATCTGGGTTTTGTAAACCGGTAGTTAAAGAGCAGCGTGTTTTCTCCGCTGTCGGCTTGTTAACCATCGGCTTGTTGAACTGACTTTCACCAGAGTAAAACCTGTATGCTTTTTTTCTAATTAAGAATTAGTGCAGGTTTAAATGCAGTAGTTTTTTTTCAACATTAAAAAACCCATAGACTGGATATAATATTAATGCGAACAAATCATTTTTTTTTTTTTTCTCTTTCAGCTGATGAATATATAAATAAGAAACATGTTAACAAGTATAGCAACTATAACTTAGGATGCCAGCTTGCTAAAACCCTTTTTTACACTGAATAGGACATTCATTTGTAAACTTGATCAAGCTATTGATCTTTGATGTAACTTTATAAAGTAGATCACTCTGTGAACATGTTGTTTATTTGGATTGGTAATGGCAACATTATTTTTTTTAAATTAAACTTTGGTGTCTTTAATTTCATCGTAATTGCCTAAAATGTTTTTGTGGTGTTAGATGTTGTGAAATCGCTGTAGCTCAATATTGTCCTATAATCCCTTCTTCCGTTTTTAAATTATCCAGTGGAGCGCTTTAACTTATTCACTCTTCCCTCCATATGGAATTCTTTTGACAGACCTCAAAACGGCTCTGACCCAATTTGAACACATTTTAATGCTTTTACCCCCTCGCTGTAATTTCTCCGGAGAACGGTGACACTTCAATGTCAAGTCATTTTTGCTTCTTATGTTGGCAAGTCATTTAACCTGTATGATCTTCACAAACTCACCTAGCTCTCTTGTTGTCTGAATTTTTCTAATTTACTTTGCATTAATGATGTGCTTCTGACACAACCCGTCCTCATCAGGGGGAGTAAAAGTGTGAAGAGTTAAATGGTTCAGTTTTGCCAAAATCCATGCGTTCAATCTTCAAGCTAGATTGTGTTTCCCAAGGTCAGGAGAGTGTTTGATTTAAGCTAAATTTTAAAGTCGATTGTTCTGGCGAGCGTGTCCTCACGTAACTTGATTTGCATGTCCGCATGTTGTTTTGTTTGAATTATTCAGGATTACTGTGCGGACGAGAGCAGTGGAAATATGTTGTGACATGTCTTAAATGTTGTTTCATTGCAAATAAAAACAGAGAATGTTGCAACAATGCAGGTGTAGGAACAGAAAAGGGCACGAGCGGTCAGCTAGCAGGTGTGTGCGTTAGGAAAACTGTTTTCAGTGAGAAGAGACGCTGGATTTATGACAGCGGTAATGGGGAGCAATTAGCTGCGCCTCCTATCACAAGCTGCCAGCGCTCCTTCATTGTCTGTTCAATTTATTCAACAAAACTTGATAGCCAACCATGTCAAATAGCATCTCCAAATCTGCTGTCGCAACAAAGCGCCTGGATCGTGTAGTTTCACTCAGACAATGAAAAACAGTCACTCTGTGGAGACATTGAGGGGATAAACTTAACTTTGTAGTGAATTTAGTAGCACAGGCTCCATGGGAAGTGTAGTGACCAGCAGCCGGCTGGAACTCTGTTGTGTGTCATCTGGAGTAGGTGTGTTGGTCTTCTCTCTTCCGCTCTTGAGTCATTTTGTGGAATGAGCATGCATAATAAAGTGCGTGAGAAGGGCTTATTATTCAGTGAGTTGGTCCTAACATCTGAAGATCGTGCCACAACGCTTGTCTGTTGTGGTTTAGCATCACAGACTCCAATGGATTATTATTTTTCCGCAGTCATCCTCTTTGTCAGCCTTGTTTTGACATGTCAGTCATTGCTTGGGTTTTCAGCAGACAAAGAGCAGAACAGTTGTTTGTTTTGGTACATTTTGTCCATTTGTGACTGGCTTTTTTGATTGAGGCTTGTCCTTATTTGACATTTTATGTCTCTGAAGACAGATCTATCACAGACATATTTTATTATTATTTCACCTTTCACTCTGTGGCTGTTCCCACATAAATGTGCCTGACAGCTCGACTTATAAATCAGTATTGCCATTAATTTGACATCTGCAAATTGTAACTGACTGTCTGTGTGATATTCAGTGATGTCAGTGCCATTAAATGATTGGCCTATGGGGTGCAAGCGATACAGATGCAGATGTTTTTTTTTCATTTTACCATTCTGAGTGCCTGCTTTTATTGGTGTTATCACAACATTTTTGTAAAAAAAGAATATTGAGCAAATTGATTGTTTGTAACATGAAACCGAAGTACATTAAAGATTATATGTAAAGCATGTGCTGCAATAAATAGTTTATTATTGCATATAGTCTCAATAGGTCAATATATGAGATATATTAATATTTTCATTTGTGCCGTTGAATGGCTTGATCCCCGAAGTTCTGCTTGCAGCTATATTTATCAGTCTGAAATATTCAGATAACATGCCAGGACTGAGCAATGGCTAGTGGAGTCAGTAAACTTGAATGTTTGGTAAGATACATTTTTATGGTAAGTTAGAGGTACTCAGCCATCTACAAGCTCCCGAAGTTGTCATCCTGCCACCCCAGTTTTCTTTCTTCTATCATGTTTCTCTGTTGGATTAATCCCGTTCAACAGAGCAGTGAACTGTGTCTCGTTTTGACCCTTGGTGTGTGTAAGCCTTAGATGTTACTGTAGCATCATAAATCGGATTCTGATTTTGATTTCCATAAAAACAAATCTCCTGACATTCATTGGCATATACCATTTTTAGAAGGAATATTAATCCCAGAACTTTTTTAGCTTGCCCACAGTCCAGAGAATACAGTAATGTGTTTACAGCTGGAAGTCTTTATTTCATACATATTTTCCTGCAGATAGAAGATGGAAAATCTCTTTGACCTATCTACACAGGGACCTTCCAGTGATGCTTTAATACACACAAAATATGTTGGGTAATGGTATATTTAAAATTTGATTACAAACTTTTCTCTGTACCTTTTTCTAATTTTCTTTCTATTCTTAAATTTCCTTAATTGTTTGTACAGTGATATACATATATATATTATTTACACAACTATATAAACATAAACTATTTGCAAAACCTTGTCAACATTTCCAGGGAAATAAGTCAATAAGTAAAATAAGTAATTTTGAGTAATTCTGCAGTCTTCACTTAGCCCGTGTAAGTGCGCCACATGAATTACAGATGTGGGGAGATCATTTCAAAATCACACTGGGTCCCCAGATAATACTAATCCGGTGCAATGATTGAAATCCCTTGCCACTATTTATTCTTGTTTTCGCAGTCGTCCTATCACATTCCATGTTTCTTTGTAAACGCTCATCATTTCGTACTTAATATTCACAACTGATGAATCCCCACATGCCAGCGCTGCTTGGTGTTTTAAAGCAAAAGTACTAAACGCCGCCAGTATACAAAAAGTTAAAAAAAAAAAATCTGAGTACAATGCTACCGGTCACCCGCAGCATCCACACGCAGGCTAGCAGCCGGATCCTCTTCGTTCTGTTCACGAATACCAACAAAGAAAATTACAAACCATTATTACAAGCTTTCCAAGGTGAATCCAGCAAGGGTAATGACACCATTTAAAACAGTTCTTTTATGTACTTGTTCAATAATTTTTGGTTGCAATCTGTCTGTTTCTGTGCGGTTAGTTATTTTCTGTCTTCAAACCCTAGATGTTAATTTTTAGGACTTTGATCTCTTATGATGGTTTAAAAAATGTTCTTTATTGCTTTCTCCTCATAAAAAGGCATTTAGTTTTAGCCATCATATAACGTCTTCGGTCAATCTCGTACATCAAGAAAAGTCTTTGAAATGGCTGCTTCTGTTTATTTTAGTCCGCTCTTGCATGCCTTTTGATGTTCCCTGCCATATACATTGATGAAATGATGCATTCTCCCCTTGAAAACCTGAATAATCATATCTTTCCACTTCATGTAATTGGACCAGAGCACAGAAGGAAACGGCAAATCTGGATTTTTGTGCAATTTAATTCACCTTTGACCCATCCAGTCTCATTAGGCGATTTCCGATGTAACCGCAAAAGATTCTCATTGGGCAACACGGACCCCTTTAACAATATAACTTTCTTGTTCGACACAATCGGAATTGTGTTGGATGTCGTTTTGATCTTTGAATGAAAGTCTATTGTTGTATTTTTTATGAGTCAAAATTTGTATCACGAGGGTGATCAGGCTGGTTTTAATGAGAAGACGTGTTGAATAGATGACTTTGCTTGCGTAACCGGGTTCTGCCTCTCTCTTTGATTTAATGTGGAGAGCTAATGTTGAAATCTTTTTGAAAATCCAAAGTTCAGGCATTCTTTTGGTCTCCTATGTAAATGAAAACATGTGTGGATTTCTTTCAATATGAAACAGACTGCCATTTAAAAGACCCTCCAAAACCTCAGATAAAGTTTTTCTGTCTAGCACTCATGGATTTACTAGTCAAGTGCTTTCCAAGATGCCTATATGCAGACGCCCTGCAGGGATGCAACATCAGTTTTCCAGAGCAAACATGAAATCACATGTCAAATGTTTCAGATATTTTGCATCTTTTTGGATTGTGAACGTGTTTTTTGTGCACTGGAGCAGGGTGGTGCTGCTTTGCTGAACATTTTCCCCTCAGCATTTTAGCCTGGAGGTCTGCATAGGCCAGCGCTGCAGCTTGTTGACTCTTTGACATGCACTACTGTTTAATGGTGCGGCTCGCCTCCATCCGCACCAGATTCTATCGACTTTCCACTGATCCCGCTCGCTTTGTTTTTCCATCAGAATCGGTAACTTTCGGAAAAGGTGCTTATCTATCTATAGTTTCTTTTTTGGAAAAGAAGTCTGTGACTGTCTTGTACTCTTACCGTGACGACTGATGTTGAGAACTGTGGGATGGATGTTTCACATCACCCCTCAAATCACACCGATGATCTTTTTGGTACTAAATTTTAAGATATGCCTCCAACTGTCTGTAATGTAGACAGCAAATAATTTCACCTGCCTTTAACAAAATTAAAAGTGACTTGTGTCAAACTGGATATTTTTATAGACTAGCAACAGCACAGCAGTGCTGGACTCAGAATTAGATTTCACTTTTCACACTTCAGGGAAAGATTTGTCACACATTTCAGTGAATCGTTTATTGTTGCAGAAGCAAAAGAAGAAAAGTCGCTTGTTTTGCCTCATGGGACTTTAATTAAATCCATTATTTTACTTTCCACAAAAAGAAACTTTAGTACCTGCACTGGATTTATAGTATTAAACTTAATTTCCTGCAACACTTATGCCTTTTTAATGGCTTCCTCTCCCTTGAAAATTGTCTGTGATTCTTTATTTCATATCGCATGACGTAAACCTGCAAATCTGTGAGGATCCTTTTCCTTAAAGGTAAACATGTGCTGTTCTAGGAACAACAGGGACTTTTCAGAGATAGCATGTGAAACATGTTACTTCCTTTTATGGGTGTAGTCCTGTAGGGCTCATATATCTGTTAGTGAGATTAAATGTGAAAAATTGTGAAATTGGCTTGTCTAAGGTCTCGGAACATTGAATCTGCTGTGGCTCTTTTTTTGGAATAAGGAACATGGTTCAGATTTTAATTTGCTATGCAAACAAAAGGAATCTTTTTAACTGCCCGTAGCACTGTTTTGTTTTATCTTCTTCAAGGTCTTATCGTCAAGATCTCTTTTATTTGGCTAGTTTTGCCTAATTTTGTGTTGCTCATAGTGAAGCCAGATCAGAACCATTCAAAAGTAAACTGGTTGATACTGAAATGTTTTTCAGTGCTTTTCACAGCACCATTATGTCGTAATTGTTTTAATCATTGGAAAGAGTTTATTACCTGTATTTTCCTGCAGTCCTTGTCATTTTTCGTTCATCAGCAAGGTTGCGGTTATCAATGCTGCCTGCTACTGAGTCACATTATTGAAGCCTGGGAAGTTTTTTGGTGTTTTGCAATACGGCAAGCTATATTGTTGGATTTATTCCATTACATCGCAAATTTGACACTTTATTGACTTGAAACTAAATTTAATTTTTTTTTTTAAATGTTCAGCCAGTCATTCGTGTGTACTTGTGGGGTTCAACCACCTTGGGAAATTACCTCAGGAAAACATATTCCATTTCACTTAAACCACATTGAATTCAATTTAAACTCCGTGTCCATCCTGGATATTGTACTGTGATGGGCATGTCATTGAGGCATGACACCACGACAGGAAGATTATCTCTCAGGAAGGCTTATATTTCCGTCTGGTTTTGCTCCTACTGTGACCAAGATGTCCAATTCGTTGCCTACCTCCGGCTGTTTCTATAGTAACCACGGGTGGTCAGGTTTGGAGTTTTTATGCCCGTCATTGCTTTCTCCATCTTTTTCATGGAGTACCTTTTTTGGAATCTCCTTTTAACAATTCATGAGTTGAAACGAGACACCTGTTATATTTGGAGTTCTCAAGCTTGCTTTTCTGGCATAATTGATTTATCAGCTCGTAAAACCACATCAGGTTTGTGAAGCTGACATGTTTTGCTTTCAAATAGTTATAGTGATCATTTTTTAGGATTTATTTGATTATGGTGGGTAGGGCTGGGCGATTCATCTAAAAGTTATCGAAACCGACATTAAGAAGTTTTAACCGAAGTAATGTCAGTTATTTAGATTACTTTCCATTTAATATCCACTTTTTTCTTATCGGAGTACAAGAGATATGTTTAAATATATATAAATATTCAGTTTATTTGGGGCATACACATATATGCAAGACATTATTTGAAACTGTAAGTTGACTACTTTTACGTGTGTACGCTTACAATACAATTTTTGTTGGAAGTTCGCCTCTTATTTTGGATTTTTTTGTTGAATTGTATTTCTAAATTACTCTTTATGCCTAATCATCCCCTGTGGAAATGACATTGAAGTTATATTGTGGACCTGCTCTACAGTCATCTGTACTTGTAAATTTTTTCATGCCGTTGCACTCAATAAACTCAGTTTACCCAAGCAAGTAGAAGCCCACGTCTTCCCCTAAATGGTTCTTTTGCAGGTTTAGATGTTATAATTTTTCTTCAGCGTTGGCAGCTAAAAGGCAGCCAGCTGACAGATTTTTTTCTTGGTCCGTCTCTTGGGACGGCTCTGTTCAGCTGGAACCTCGTCTTTGATTGTCTTCATAAATCTGAATAAAACTCAATGAAAAGAAAAATTATTTGGGGTTAACAACAACGTGCAGTTGTGCGCATGTACCAAAATTTTCACTGGATTGTTATTGTTTGTGGCTTTTTGACCCATACTTGGTCCATCTGTAAAGATAATTGTAATTGTTTTATATTCCTGTACATTTGGACCGGAGTCTCGAGAGATTGTTGACATGTTGGTGCAATTTAATGTCCCCTAAATGTTGATTGAAAATATGGTGGACTTGAAGAAAGGACACTGATGTGGATTGATGGCTGCGATCATTCATCAGGCCCAGCAAGAGAATACCTGCAGCAGAATTGATGTGCAAAACAAGTGAGACACACGGAGTAAGAAAATTAACGCTTAAGTGGAAAAATAAAGAGCTGTGGGTATAGAAGTAGGGAAGAAATGGCCAGTAGAATAGAAAGTGAAGGAAAGAAGGTAACAGTGGTGAGAAAGTCAATAGGAAGACAATTATGCAGAGGATAGATTTTAGCAGTCGGCAATTACTGTACCGCACGGCATGTCGTGATTGCAGCAAATGTGTGAAAAAGAATGTTTGCATGAGACCTTATCTGCATGATCAGTTTCAGCCTGTCAACTCTGAAGTAAATAGTTTGATTCGGCGCATGTTCAGTTTTTGCATAAACGTTGACTTTTTATACCAAGCTCAGTGCAAGAAACTGAAGCATTGGCGTAGAGTAATAAAATAATATATTTTAGATATATTTCTGTGTGTGTGTTATTGTAATAGTACAGCCGTACTTGGCATTCACTTTAATATGCATATATCTATACTTCAGATTTTACCTTCTGATATTAAAGGACCCAGTATTTGGGTGCTTTAGAGTCTTTTGCCTTTTTTCCACTGAGTGGTACGGTTCACTACGCATTTTTTTCTGTTTCCACTGTGAATGGTACCCAAATAGCGAACCGTACCGTTCCACTTTTTTGGGACCCTTTCGTAAGGGAACCTAGCACAATAATACCAGAACCTAATGGGTGGATCTAGTCTCACTGCAGAATGCTGATTGGTTTTCAGGGAATCGTCACTTGCGCGTACTACAAGGGGAACCAAAGAGTATAGATGCCAACAGGCAAAACTCAATATATCCTTCCCTTGCAACAACTGCGTTTCCGCCATTTTGGGGTGAAAGCGACTCTGCTTTCTGCTCTGGCGATGGCAATATCAGCTGCTTTGTTTAAAAAATAAAACATTAAAGCTGAAATTCAACCTGAATGATGATAATACATGACGGAAAAAGCCTTGGCTCGCTAGAAACCTTGTCAGATGTCAAGCATTTTCACCCCAAAATGGCAACCGCGCTGTTTTCTCTCAAAAAAGCACCAGAGTTGCATTGTCATTTACAGATTGCTTTGTTGCGTGAGAATGATGTCGATAAATACTTTCAAGCCTACCTGTTGTCAGTGGAAACGCAATGGTCATAATGGTTACCCGTACAAAGCGTTCCATATTCTAAGTGAAAGTGACCTATTTGTCGGCTAACCCATACCCGAAATGTGACCTCTGCTTTAAACCCATCCAGTGAATAGTGAACATAAGCACAGCAAGTGGTGAACACACGAACACTCGGAGCAGTGGGCAGCTATCACTGCAGCGCCTTGTTGACTCAAGGGCACCTCAATCGTTACACGGCGGCCCTGAGGCTCGAAACGGCAACCTTCTGGTGACAAATCCGACTCTCTAACCATTAGGCCACGATTGCCCCATTGTCTTGTACCGAACCAAACCGCTGTGCTCAGTGGAAACGAGGCATAAGATTGTTTTTTGGGGTGTTTAACAATGGATGTTCATGTTTCTAATTTATAATCCAAGTATAACGGAGGCCTTGAAAGGTGAATTCTGTTAATGACAATATCTCGCTTGGCACTGAACTTTAAGCTTTATCATTTTGCAGGTATTATTTATGCTCTAACAGCAACTTTAAACACTGAACATATTATTCTCTCTAATAAAGGCAGGAATCTCTTTGTCTGTCTGTCTGTTTGCATTTTTTAATGTTGAGAACCTTTTTATCCAGTCGACTTCACAAGTGACGGGTGTGTTGGTGCGGACCCAAGCGAGTGGAGTGTCGCATTTTGGTGCAATATGGATGCACACGAGATGTGTTCAGAACTAATAAACTTAAGAAACCAAAGAACAGCACGAGGCGGAAGTGGCGGGCCTCAGATTAGAATAGTTCAGTTTTGGTGTAGTTTTTGTGTGTGGTTCAGGTGCTAGCATAGTTTGTTTGCCAACTGTGCTGGAGTGCGGATTTAAATACATAACATGGAAACTGTCAATCTTGTATTATTCTCTAGTACCTATAGAGTAGGATTGCATACTTCGTATCTTCGAAGAGTATTTAGTTTGATCACATTTATAAAATATAGATACAGCTTTACGACTATTTCCGAAAACATACAACATCCCCGGGATGTGCGGGGGAGGAACTAAATCACGAGCACACAATTCATCATCGCAATATCCCTGCATAACTGTTTTTATTCACTTTAACTTTGTGTTGTTTACATTATGCACGTATGCGCAGATTGCCAACAAAACGCAAAGATATGACTTAGTTTTACTAACCGTGTGCAGCTCATTTCTTGCATCATTAAGCGATGGGAACGCGCCATTTATCAGTTTCAAACAATTGCCATATCCAGCGTTTATATAACATCCATCACTGAAATGGCGTGAACAATCAAACTCACCTCAACTTCTCTCACTATCGCAAGAGTAATGAGCTGCAGCTGAAGCTGAAATTGTTTGTAGGTAAATGCTGCATTTCCTTTTGTAAAAATAAAGTACTTTGAAAACTCAAAGAATGTGAAAACTCTAAGAATGTCAATATCACTTCAGTGTGCTGTACTTGGATAAACAATGGAATGACAATAAGAGATGCACAGTCATACAAACTCTTTTCACTTGCAATGACTAATAACCTGCTTTGCATCAAAATGAACCTGATAGATTGTTCCTTTCATTTGTATTTGCTCTTTAAGATTATAACAGATTCGGCCTTCGCGCCATGTGCCACCACATTTTTCCCACGGCAAACACACATTTTCCGTCATTGTTTGTGCTTTCCTTATCTAGAGTTTGCTTTTTCCACTGTTTTATTCAGCCCACTTTATTTAAAGTTTAAGCCATGGAACGTGTGCTAGCATTCATTATGAAGCTGATAGCGAGGAATGTTAATGGTAGTTTCAAGACGAGGTGGCGGCTAATTTTAGATAATAACTCTAATCTATATGGGAATCTGGGGACCAGACAAGCTACTGGTCAGTCCTGTGCAGTCTAGTGTACACCTCAAACAATGGGTCAGACACCACAGTGTTTTCTGTTGATCTGTTCTCTTGAACGCTGTTATAATGTAATTCTTACATGTTAGTGTGGCGTAAGCGTGTTGGTTTATGCTCTTATAAATATCTTAAATGCCGCAGGTTTAACCAAGCTCCTTGTAATTGCAGGTCAGGTTATATCTTTGGTCAGTGTTGAGTAGGCTACTAAACCTTGCCATGCAGGGTGAAAAACAAGGGTGTGTTTTAGAGGATAAGGCTGCTAACCGGAAGTTTGCCAGTTCAGTTCCCGAAAGGCATAAGCTTTGTCATTGTGTCTTTGTGCTAGGCATGTTGCTCCGGGGCTTTCCAAATGTACAAATATGATTTGAATCTATTAAAAATCAGTCAAATTTTTGGTGAAGGTGGGTGATCATCAGAAAATGTTTGACTGCTGCAGGAGTTTTTTTTTATTTTTGTTTCAGTTTTATTGACAAAATTGACAGTTTGTTCTAAACAAAGAGAGGTTTTCTTATTTGAATGTTTGATTTTATTTTCTCTCTCATTTTTATTCCTTTAAGAAAGGAACATGTACTCTATTCTCGGAAAGTGCACTAGAAAAAGTATTGTAGTCTAGTCCATAAACCGAGAGGGCGTCACATTGTATAGGTTCCATACGGACATAAGGAACATGTTTCATGAAGGCCCACTGTTTAACCTACACTGATATGATTTTCAGATGTAGATTGAATGTTTTAGTGTCGATATAACCCCCCAGCCTTCTCCTCCACATGCCTTTCCTCTCAGAGGTTTCCAGGCAGTTTAGATAGTTGTCTGATGGTGGTCTGACATGACAAGGCAAGCGTATCTCCATCTGCTCTCCACGCACCCTGGAGCCGGTAGATTCGGGCCTTTCTGAGATTGATGTTCATCTCCTCATAACTCTTATCTTACTTTACCACACAATGCAGCCAAAGTCGTCCTAACTCAATTTCCTTTTGTTAAGGAAAAAAGCTCTCAAAGCTCTGCTAGGACATTTTAACTTGAGTGTTTTTCCACTTCTTGCCCTTTTATCTTTCTTGCCCTTTTTAATCTTTTCGTGTGATTGATCTGTTTTTTTATCATCGACAGCTTTTGCTGATTTCATTACCCTGTCAAAGTTTCGCTGATGTGTTTCCTTTCTTTTTCTGTCTGATTGTCCTTTCATCATGTTTTTGGTGATCGCTTCAGTGTCACATGCTTCTGACTTTTATTGGGTCTCCTAGTGTTCATATTTGGTTTTACAATAGGCTATTGGCCCTCCGGCTTTGTTTGGGTGGAGATGTTTGTTTCAGCCTGCTGTAACCCAGTCTGTTTATTGAGGGCGTCATGGACTAAATGTAGATATAATGTCATCAATTCCGTCCTGACAGATTTTGATTACACATTAGCGCCCTTTAAACAAAAAAAAATGCTTTGTTACCATGATCCAAACAGACCTACATACCTTGCACAAAGCATACTTTTAGCATGAATGAATTATTTATGTATTTTATTGTTTTTTATGCTTAATTCTCACTTAATTCACTTCCCAATTTGCCTGAGTGCATTATATGTTCTTATTTAAAGACAGTAAAATTAAGACATTCTGAAAAGACAATTGGATCTTCTTCTAGGTGATCTTGAATGAAAAAAAAATGCACTGTATAATAAAAATAAAATGATGGTGGGAAAAAAGATTTTTCCATGACATTTTTAAAGAACTGTTACCACACACAAAATGATATTAAGGTAGATTTTCATCTTCCAATACCCTTCAAATTGCTATCAGGTTAACAGATTACTTTATATTTCTTTATATTTAAAAACATAATATTCTCTTGTCACGCTGTGAACACAACTTTTTTCATTCTCAATACCAATACAGATAGTTTTCTGCATTAAAAAAATGTTACATGTAAAAATTTGCTTAGACCTCATGGCTTTGCTTTTTTTTTAGCAAAGGTTGCTATGGGATTGACCGTTTTTACGGTAATGATAATATTTTTAAATGAATGTTTTTAAACATGTCATACATGTTGTTTCATACATGTCATACATTTTTTTTAATGAATCAAAATGAAATGTGTTGATGCAAGTATTTGACATCTTGAAAAGCAAGATTTTGTGAGAATCACCCAACTATATATAAATATTATGTACACTGGGACTGTGCGCTTGCGTTGCATTGGCCAAGCATTCACATCTGTCTACTTGTCTATAGTACATGTTCTTGCCCCAGTTTAAAGAACTGAAGACTGCCTCTGTCTCACTATAGTGCGTTTGAATTACTGCAAGATTCTCTGTCTATAGTCTAAATCAAGAGCCTGACATAACGTGAACTGTGGCTCACTCCTGACATTTAACCTTCATCAGAACAAAAGAGAAATCGATCTGCTCCACCGCTGGTTTGATGTCTCAGCCTCTCGATGATCTTGTCATGTTTGATTGTGCACTCGACTGACAGGAGCTCAACTTATTCACCGTCACTTGTACTTAAGGGTGTTAGACACACAAAGCTATGTTTCTTTACACAGCTTTCTTCTTAAATGTGACTATTTCTTTTGATCATGTTTGTATTCATCATCCCTGCAAACTCGCCACTTTTCGGCAAACTTTGCTGTTTCGAATCCAAACTTGACTTTTTTTGTGAATCGTGTAGACTGAAAGAGACGAATGCCAAGTCTGGCGTGGTTATATATTATTCAGTTTGCCCCTGTGATAGGGATACATGATACTATTTTTTAAAGACAGAGTACGAGTACCGATATTTTTTTCTGGTACTCTCAGATACCGACACCTATAACCGATGTCTGTATCTTGCTGGTAATTTTTTTCCCTTTTTGCTTTCCGGTCTACTTGAATCAAGTAAAAAAAAATATGATAAGTAGCACAATTTTACTAGCACATTTACTTCAGTTTGCTAAAGTAAACAATATATTCTGTGATCGAATTATAAAAAATTCAACGGGGGCGGTTTCGTAAAATGTGAGTGTATTATAACTTGTTCAAGTCAACCGGACTTTTATTTTGATGGGACACCACAAAGAGCGTTTGTTTATGTATTCGTGTCCTCGTGCAGTGAAACTCTGGCTCTGAAGGCTTCACAGGCACAATGCGTTCAGGTTCATTACACACAACCGCACCAGTCTTTCACACACAATCACGCAAAATAAGCAGAATACATATTTAACTCTTTCAACGCCATTGACGAGTTATCTCGTCATTTAAAAGAAAAACTGTTCCCCGCCAAAGACGAGTTATTATGGCAATCAGTGTTTGTACTGTTTTACAGCAGGTGACACACCTTTGGGAAAAAGAACAGAATCCCAGAACCTAGAAAGTATATTTCTTATCTGGTTTAATGATTGTTCTGAGTGTAATCTGGGCGGAATCTTTGACAAAAACGTTAATTATCTCTGCTGTTTAATCGAAGTCATGCATTTTTCAAGAAACCTACCCACATCTACGGAGTGATAAAAAAAGAACAAATGAAGATAGAAGAATACGGTTTCTTTTGTTTAAAAGCAGATACTTTGTTCTTTCATTGGGCATGTCCATATATTCTTTACAGAAAATGTATTGTGAGCCATTAAAGTTTGGTGAAAATGTTAAAAAAAACTGTTTTCTGCATCCCTGTTGTCTGTTGTTATGAGAGACAGTTGCCAATTCTGTGCCAGAAAGCATCATTTACATTATAAAAAAAAAAGATTAATTTTACAACTTAAAAAAATACAGACCCCTCAACCGCACACACCCAGTCATGAGGCTATCACCTTATTTACCACTTCCAAGTTTGCAGGTCTGATATATAGATCATATAAATGAATCACTGTATTTCCCCTTGTGCTTTTTTATTCTAGGTGTATGTGGTGAGCTAACTGTGGCTTTTTTGTTTCCAGATATTTGGAGATTATTATCACTTTCAGCACCATGCGGTGGAGAAGAGGTCTTTATCAGAGCACAGTGAAACACACGATCGTCTCCAATCAGAACCACAGGTATGTGTGAAATATTGGAGCCAGACTCCTCTATGAACCCATCCCTCCAGATTTTACCCCTACAAACTCAAAGGTTACATTTAAACATTTTTGACAGACAACAGTCACAAAAACTGATGATGTCACTGGGAACTTTAAATGTCAGAGGATGTGAAAGTACAAGAGAATTACAGACTGTGAAAATGAAGAATAAAATGTTGACTTAAGTGAATATATCTGGTTTAAATATTATTCTTTAAATATTTTTTTGTTTGTCTGGGTTCTCAGAGCTCACACTTTTTTATTACTCATTGAGTACACATAAAGTCTGACCACTATTGGGAATATTAGAGGCACAATGAGCAGTGTACTCGGGTTTTCAAGTTCTTCATCTTTGTTATCTTTACCCCAACACCCTGTAAATCTTTGGATTTCTTTTCATTTTTGTCTTGTAAAGAAACGAGGGTGGGATTTTTCTTTACCCCATTTTCCTTTATCCAGCATTTCCTAGAAACATAGTTTATGTTACGACTTCCGTTTCTTCTGAATGTAATTGGGAATATGATCTTTCCGTTCACACCTACAGACATGCATGTCGGATAAAACGTATACAGAAACTTGACCCTTCTCAATATCACTTATTTATGAAGCACACAGACTAAAACCCTGTTAGGTTTTGGTGTCACAGTTTGAAATACGAGCATTTAAAGTTGCCTAGCCCACAATGCATGGACCTGACATCTGCATTCGTTCACCACAGCCGGCGTATTTGTCGCTCGCCGGTTGCTTCGATCCAGATGGTGAGTTTCGGAGCCGTTTGAAACACAGACCATGCAGTTTTAATGGCGGAGGACTCAAAGGGCTAGAAACCCCTTTAATGGAAATCACCGACTGGACCTGTATGGCCCATTACTCACCTTCTAGAGGGGTTTAAAAAGTCTTTCGTGAAACATGGTTTCAGCGACACGCTCCATCAGCCAGAATGGCTTCCAGGAGCAAGACGGACTTCCCTGGAGACGGAAAAGCTCTCTATTGTCCAGTGTGCTGAGATGAGATGTGTGAATAATGAGCCTACCTGACTCCCAACTCTGTGCTGAGCTGGGTTTGCCTCATTTCTTTCTGTAATGAGAGCAAAATGTATTGCTTCTGTTCATCTACAGCCAACAATTTGTCCTTGAGCCGTGCAAATTTGTGTCATCTTTCAAAGCTGATTTTCTTACTTGCAGCAGGGTGATTTCACAGTAGGAGTGAGCACACATAGTCAGAAATAAAATCCGTGATTGGTCAGAAAAGCATATTGTCATTTTGGGTCATATCTACCAGTCCGATAGCTTACATGATGTTGAGGTTTGGTTTTAGGAGACATTTTAACTGCATCATTATCTCCCTATATATGTTTACATGTAACCAAATAATCTGTTAGTAATCTCTCTATAGATCTAGTAGCCTTAACCTTAATTGAAATTTGATCGAATTTGAAGTGGGTCGGTCTAAAATAATTCAATAAATAGGAAACATAGTCATGTTAATCATAAAAAATATAGTTCACAAAGAAACTGCGAACACCAGATTTGCAGAAGGCAAGGGCAACAGGCATTAACAGGGTTGACGTGTTTTAGTAACCTTTTTTAATGTTCACACATTCACATTTTCTTCATTGGCCAATTAAAGCAAGTAACATTTAAAAATACATTCCTGACATTTCCTTTTAAATGCAGTAATATGAAAACTATTATTTACTCATTACGTTTCAAGATAATGGCTTTCTCTGCTTCTCTCCGTTTGGTGTGAAGTTGATGTCATAAACTGTGAGTTAAGGATACCTATACACCCAACTATTGTTCATTTGGATCGACCAAAACAGGTGCATATAACGTACCTACCGATGCATTCAACTGCTGTAGGTGGAAATGTAGGCATGAAATCGTGCATTCTCGTCAGAATATGTTGCCTCAAACCACCTGTTGTCATTTAAAATGATGTTTGGTTTGTTTACAATGAAAAATGCTGTCAGTGTGAATCCACTTTAAAGAGGTGCAGAAGAGCGCCTGGTGAAAGTTGCGTTCTGCTGTTTACTTTGGCGATTGTTTCAGCCTTGTTGCCTTGACTCTCATCAGCTCCCTGTGGCATTTCCTCTCACTGCTCTGCTTCACTTCCTGTTGTTGAATTCCTCCGGTCCATTTTGCTCCGACAGTGGAGCCTCTGATACTAGTCTACCCAAACAATAGCATCTTTGGACAGTGTTGGCATGTTAAATCTCTGCAGTCTTAATCCGTTGTTTATCACATCACTTTTTCTAATGCAGAGATTTTAAATGGCATACAAGTTATTAATCCAGAATTTCCTTTTATAGTCACTAAAACAATGCGTTCTGCAAATAGATTTTCAACCACTGGCTAGAAATAAATGGTCAGAGTCTAGATGTCCCTGATTAATGCCATCCGGACTTATTTATAATGGAGATCTTATCAAAACTCTCAGTATCACTCCATCGGGTCCAAAAATTCATTTCCTATTTCGAAGTCCTTTGGCAGCGTTCATATTCTCTTTAAAAACACGTTTTGCTCAAGGCAAACATCAGAGCTGTCATCATCACAGCTGTGTGAATCATGAAGATATTCATTATAAAACGCACTGCCTGGCCTTAAAGTCAAACCTATTAGAACTGGAAAACAAAATCCTGGCTTAAATCGAGCTCAATTTCAGATGAGGTCGAGCTTTAAAGTTAGAAACGCTTGTGTGTGTGCTACTTTTATAATTACTGTGGTAATTAATCAACGGGGAAAAAGGATACTGTTCAGACGGAACGTCTCTTCCTAATAACCTGCCAAACGGACGGGCTCAGATCTACAGTACATTCGGGTTCTTATCCATCGCTTGAAGTTTCCGTGCAATTTTTGTTGGCCTGGATTCTGACGATAACATCAGTGGTTTTTGAGGTTGACCTTATCTCGCATTCGTTCAATAATATCTAGCCACAAAGAGACTTGAAAAGTCGAGAAAATGAGAAAAATGTGTTTTTAAAGTCTCGTTTTGGTTGGAGTGAGGGCTTTGAAATGGCCCTTTTTCTTTTTTATTCAAGTTTTTATCTCTGATAGGTTCTCATTTGGGTATCTCATCTGAATTTTTATCTAAGATCGGCTGGATAGAATAAAAAATAAGTTGAGATCATTAATATTTATATAGTGAATAAATACATAGCATTTAAGAGTTTCCCCTCAACCACAAAGTTAGACTCTGGCAACATGACCTAAACTTTGATCAGTAGTCTGTACACAGTGATTCATTAATTATTAACAAATCCATCTTTTTATCTTTGATTGTACCGAGACATATGTACCTACTTTAGCTTTTAACTAGTTTTCAAGCAGATAAGCTTATCCATGCCATTTGCGTCAGAGCAGTGGTTCTCAAACTAGGGGTGCCCCAAGATGGATCCAAGGGGGCCACAGTTTTTTTGGCATTTTATGAACAATAGAAATTTAGCATAGATTTTGTGTAATTAAAACTCTGTATTTAGGGGCCACGAATCGATGCACTTTACACACAGGGGGTATAACAATGAAAAAGTTTGAGCACCACTGGGTTAGAAGCATAAATGATACCCACAGAAAATGTGTTTTGTAGAGGCGAGGTTTGCTATTATTTGCCAAAGCAGTCAACCACACAATTTTTACCTGGCAAATGATGAAATCAGATTTTGTGACTATTAGACTTTCGGGCAATTTTAATTGGACCAGTTTACAGCCATATACCGTAGCAAAGTGTTATAAATGACAAACACCCACATGTCATATTTTCGTTAAAAGGCCCAAGAACCTACTTTGGTGCAATCGGTTAAACAGGAAAAGCATTCGAAACGCAACATGATAACTAGGGATGTGCATGAATGTTCATAATATAAAAAACTGCGTCACCACAGGGTTTGAATTGTCTCGTCTTATTTAACGCTTCTTCACTTCATCTGTAATGGCTCTATACAATGGCATGCAGGTATCAAGCCTGTTTACTTCATTTATTATCAACATTATAAACAATAAAGCCAGATATTCTTTTCAGTCCAGGGTTTTTCTACAGGGAGTTAAAGAGAAGAGCAGCGCGTTTTCTCAGCTGTTGGCTTGTTAACCGTCTGCTTGTTGAACAGACTTTCGATTTTTTTTTTACATATTATAAAAGTCAAATATTATTTCGCTTTGCGCGGGTTTAAATGCAGTTTTGATGTATTTTTCTATTTTTTTTCCAATATGTAATCTTTCAACATTACAAACCCTATATGCATGATCTAATATTAATGCGTTACTTAATATTTAATGATAATTATAAGCTTGGTGTGAAATTTTAACTAAATACGTAATTTCTTAACGTAAGTTTTTGTTTATTAAATCAGTCAAAATAAACAAATATTGGAATATATATTTTTTGAGCTCAAATATTTGAATATGAAATTTGATAAATTTCCATCCCTAATTATAACCCCGTCTCTTTAAAGGTTTCTTATTGGTCGTTCAGATTGGCACACGTTCAGACCCATGACTATCATGTCATGTATGTTCTTTACTTTCCTGTCACATCTCTGTACATTTCATCCACTAAACTAAAACTCCTGGCAGACAGTTGTCGGTAAGAAGTGGCGTGAGCAACACTGACCCGTCAATCAAACAGTCTGCCAGCGTCTGCATTTTGTCCCTAAACCCGGCTGTGGCAGTCACCGCTCGAGAGAAACAACTTCAAATCTTTCAGCAAGCTCTCCATTCCTCAGTGTTGAGTGGAGGAAGAGCCCGGGGAGACAGAAGAGGGACATCGTGTGCTTTCTGTCTGTCAGCAGCTTTTCTCTGCTGTTGACAGTTCTTGCACTTGTATCTCTTTTTTATTTTAAGTCATTATATCAACATCCATCTCTTTTACTCTCTAATAAATGTTGTGATTAGTAAATTTTAGTTTTTTTTTAAATCTCAATCAGATGTAACACTTCCGTCACCTGTGAAATATGTTTTCATGGTGAGGTTACTAAGCAACGTGTGTGAGGGAGAAATTTAGATTTTTAACAATCAAATCAAATCAAATTATTGGTAAATATAAATAAATACATCTAAATATTTCCTAAAAGTATACATGTATGTGTATGTTTTTGTGCTTTTAAATACAAATTATGCACAGTACTCAGACATATGTTATGACAACACAAACTTTTATTCTGGATGCAATTAATCACAATTAATCGTTTGGCAGCCCACCTGCCTTAACCATAAACAAAAGTAACCTATTGCAGCTTTAATTATGTGTCGGAAAGCTAAAATCAATAAAGACTTCAGATTTCTGATTCATTGATATTCATTTTGAATGTGCAGAGCTGAACTGTCAGGAAAGCGTGGAAAGCTGTGCTTCCCGTATGCCTCTGACTGTTTGTTGGTTTTCTCAAAGGTACTGTGGGCGGAACAGCAGGTGGTGAGGCGAAGGACGAAGAGAGATATTTACTACGAGCCAGTCGATCCGAAGTTTACGCAGCAGTGGTACTTGGTGAGTAAATAGCTCATTTGAGTGTGTGTGTTTGTTTGTAACACAATACTTCCCGCTCAGATCCGAAGGTCTTCTGTTTGGATGCACGGGACACTTACCCCTTGTAGATTAGAAGTTGCGTAATTGTGAACTCGTTTCCATTGTGGTCATCCGGCGGAACGTAAAGTTTAATCAGCCGGCTGCGATTTGGTTCTTCTGAAAAATTCCACCGTTGCCGTGCACTCACTCCATCATCTTCTTACGTGGAAGCAGGAGATCTGCTTAGATACGAGATCATAAAGGTTTTGTTTATTTAGTGAGGCTGGTATGTTTGTGCCCACAAATCAAAATTTTTGAAAGTTTGTGGTTTAGAGTTCTGAGTTTGATTAGTATTTTCTATTACGTTATGTTTTAGTTTAGTGTACTGTGTTGTAACATTATTATTATTTTATTGCTGTTTGTTCAATTTTATTTTAATTTGGTTTTAATTATTACCTTTTTTCATTTTAATGCCTCAACTTAAACTTTGGTTTATTAATTAGGCAACATTTTAACTTTTCGTTTAGTTTAAGTTTTCCAAATGATATTTGGGCTGATTTTTTATTTGATTTTAAGGAATTAATTTATTTGTTTTTCAAAATGATTGTTGATATAAGAGGAGTTTTTGATATATGATGCATTGTCTTATGATAATAAAAACATTCAACTTCAGAAACTGCAGAGCAATGGCCTGTCATTGTGGTGGGTACTTTTGCATCAGGATGTGGATTTGAGGATGTGAGGCACTAAAATATAAATACTGTAAAATATTCTGTGGCCTTTTGGTATTTCAGGTTTTCATTAAAGTGACATTTACTTACTTTTTTAATAAGGTGTCTATTTTATAAAAGTCATATATCAGTGCAAGTATATATTCCAATATCGACTGCCGTGCTTCAGAAAGTCATACAGCTCTACAGTCCTGTCTTAGATATTCCTGTTTTTGCCTCAAGGTTATTGGAAAAATAAACCAAAAAGACCACTATAATAATATATTCTTATTAAGCCATGAGGAATAGCATATAAACTATGAGGCATTTTGCAGTTCTGTTTCAAAGGCCAGCATGGTTAGATTTCTAATTCATGAGATTCTTGCTGTGAAATGGAAATCGTTAATTTTTCCAAAGCATCGCTCTGTCATTCCACATTCAGCAGCGATCCAGCATACCAGGACATTTAATTTCAGCTAATGAATCAAAAATAATAGATGCCTTTTCTCTTATTTGAAAAACGTATTGAAAAACGATGAAATTATTGGCTGCTCTGAGCTGCAGTCTATTCTCCACCTTTTTTGTACTTCGGTGGAGTTATCAATCATGTTTACCAGTACAGTGTGTAGATGCGACTCAATGACATTTTCTACAGAAAAGTATAAGTTTTCTCTGCAATTGCAACAGTTGACCAAATGTTATCCACAACAATTGATCAACCCCATCGCCATCATTAATGGATTTTTGAGACGAGAGATTGCATCGTTTGGCCTGATGCAGGCTTCAGAAATAAACTTGTAAAGCTCTAAGCCTGACTCTCAATCCCAGGATAACCAGGAGACTGTATCATGTTGGGGTCGTCGGACCCGACAGCACCTTACTAACTGGGTTTTCACACTCCGACCTCTCTGGGGAAAAGTCAGGCAGTAGTGTGACCAAGTGGAAAGTCAAGGAGCCACGCTGTGAAATAAATTCGATATTCTGCTCCGATAAACTCAGACGGCTGCGCTCCCTTCTGCGCTTGAGTGGGACGCGTGTTGACTGAGGTCAATTCTCGACGCTTATGTGGTGGGCTGATGGTCAGTCCGGCTGGGTGTCTCGCATGTCAGTTCTCGAGACATTTGGATGTTTTCTCTCGCATTTAAGTCAACCTTGGTCAGCAGATCTGCCGAATAGAAATAATTCCAAATGCGTGTTTGAGCGGTGCTGCTCACATGCAGTCACATTTGAGACTATGAAACATTGTAAATAAAACCTACTCTACGAGTGTCCTTTAAGAATTGTGCAAGGTTTTTTGCACTTGTATTTTTTGGAAACGTGTTCAGCAGGGCTCAGATTGAGGAATAGGGGTAAATCAGGGCATCAAGAATTACCAAGAATGGCCGACTGAGATTAGGAGCGGAAGACACCACAACCTTGACTAGAGAGCTGAGGTTTGCTTCAAAAAGTGAAAGGTGGCTGAAATGTGATCCTCGGTGAGCAAACAGATGGTGATGCTGAGCTGTTCCTTGTCTTACACAGAACAATGAGGAACATCGCGACCTCAACGTGAAAGAAGCCTGGAAGCAGGGATTCACTGGACAAGGCGTCGTCGTGTCCATTCTGGACGATGGGATCGAGAAAAATCACCCAGACCTGATTCAGAACTACGTGAGTGTCGAAACTCAAAGATTATTTTTCCTAAAAATGAACATGATGGGTGTGAGTAAATGATGAGTAAACTTCCATTTTTCCAAACGTTCCTCATATTTTTGCAGGATCCTGACGCTAGTTATGATGTAAACGACGGCGACCCAGACCCTCAGCCAAGATACACCCAACTGAATGATAACAGGTATGTCTACAAAACATCCAGAGTTCTGATTTTAATGAATGAAACCTTTTCTTCTGGCTTCTGGTATGGATTCTCTGTTTTAGATAAAGATAAGACCCCTTTTGCAAGTTCATTTCTTTGTGGGCTGGATTGTCAATATTTGTTTTCCTGTCCTTGGCGGCATCACACTTTTTTTTGCTTGGGCTTGATGCTCTTGGCGTAAAACCAGCTCAAGTATGAATACTACCATACATTTACTCCTTTCCATATTACCGCCAAATTTTTCTTCGGCTGTGTGTCGACAGTAGCAGAGATACTGGACTGTAACGGCCTCGACATGATTAGTGCATTTGCCATACCCCATTTCAGTTGCGTTTATTGAGTTTTGCCTTCCCTGCTACAAAACAGAATCACATCATTTAAAATAAATGAAAGAGGGATGCGTAATTTTGGTGTGTTATGAGGTGATCGTTCATTTGTTACATCATTTACCTATCAAATGGCGTTACACATGGTCACTCTCGGCCTAATGCAGTTTGCAGTGTAAATGAGTTGGTATTTGCATTTCTTCGTAACCAGTGATGGAGTTTTGAGAACTGAACTTGAAACCCCTAAAACGTAATTTGACTTGAGCGTGAATGCAGTTTCACAGCGATTGAATCTGCAGAGGTCACAGAGCGCACTCATTGGTAGTCGCTGTGGCGCATCGCCGCTCATTTGCATAAATATATGCTCTACTTAACTTTGTCAACTCTCATTGGACATAAATGACTTTGGTCGCGTCACTGTCAAGCTAGAATTTAGAAATACAAGCAGATGGTGTGAAACAAGTTGCTTGTGCATGGTGGTCTGATTGAAATATACCCTCGAGTTCCTCTGGCATTTACTCTTCAATTTATATTCACTTTAACAACTCAATACATGCAGGATTGTAGATATTTCGAATGCTTCCAGAGTCTGCATTCTGCTGTCTGTGGGTTTGCTGCCGGGAAATTATTCTCGCTATGATTGATGTGTTATGAGTTTAGCTCTCTCCGTGGATTGTGTTTTGTTGCCTTGGTAATGGCCGTCCACAACACGGGGCAATATTGTTTCATAGTTCCGAATTCTGCAGAGGTTTAGGTAAAATTGCGAAGTAACAACATTAGCATTGGAAGCGGATTATATTAGGGTTGTTTAGAATTTCAGCTTTGCCACAATACCCTCCAGATTCGATCAAACGTCAACATTTGTAAAGTCGTGGATAGCCATCGCGGCTGAATGTAAGAGCTGAACTCTCGTGGTCTTATCCTGACTTCACTTTGGGATTTTCCTTCATTGTACATTGTACTCCCAAACAGGCATTTTTATCTTGAGGCTAACCATGATTGGTGATGACAGGCAGAAAGCGTATAGTTAAGAGCGACCTAGAATGTGTGCGCTGTCCTTGTGTTTCTTCATTGGAATGAACAAAAACTTGTAAATCAATGCAAATGTCTCTAATGCACACAAACAGCAGGAGATACATTAGTAGCAGTTGTTCTATAGCTTTGTCAGTTATTGCCGCCCCACGCGTTATTTAGCCCGCTATGAAAAACCCCTTCTCAAACATTTTCCCTTTCAAAACCCATCTTTTCTTATCATCAGAACATAGGTGTTATTCTTTCCTTCTCAAGTACAGTTCACACCATGCACTGATCTAGTTTCTGCATCTTATACCACAGAAACCTCAAAGATTTTTTTATAACTGCTACATTAGCAGGAAATGTTTGGTAACACCATCATTTTCAGCGGAAAGCTCAGTGATGATAACCACAATGTTTGTTCGAGCTCTGCAGTTCATTAAATATTCATTATATATAAAGAGTTTGCTTCCAACTCAGTTTAAAAAATAAATAAAAAAATCATTCATTTTTTTGTGCATTCCAAGTAATATCAATCAAATCTCAGTTGGTTTGTTTTGATTTAAGCCATAATAACTTGAAATCCAGCTATTTAACACAATTTAACACCAAAAATACATGATAACATAATAAAAAACCTGATTTTGTAAAAATATGTGAAAACTGTGTTATCCCATTTTGGAACCAATCTCTTCATATGCTTCCGTGTAACTTAAAAAGCAACAGAGTTTTAGCAGTTTTAGGGAGGCTGTTTATTTTTGAAGTGACTTTGGATTATAGTTATGCAATTGTCTGTCTTGCTGCTTACATAAATTATGCTTTTAACATTAGTAGCAAAACCACACAATTCAGTATATATCGTCATGCCATTAAAGGGATAGTTCACCCAAAATATGGTCCCCATTGACTTTCCACAGTAGGAATAAAAATGACTATGGCCAAGCTAAGGGGGGCACCTGTTCCTCTAAAATGTTTTAACTCTTTCCCCGCCAGCCTTTAATAAAAAAGTTGCCAGCCAGCGCCAGCGTTTTTTAACATTTACACTAAATTTTAATGGCAAACAGTACTTTACAGCTCACTTCTGTAATTAATTTATGGTCAAACAATGTATCAAATGAAAGAACGGAGTCTCTGGTTTCAAACAAAACAAACTGTATTCTTCGGTCTTCATTTATTCTTTTTTTATCATCCCTTAGGTGTGGGTAGGTTTCTTCACCCAGATTAATTATCTCAGCGATACATTTTTGGAGTCTTTGACCAAATTTTTTTAGAGTCAGAACAATCATTAAAAACAGATGAAACGTATACCTTCTAGGTTCAGAGATTCTGTACTTTTTCCAAAGGTGTTCAATAGCGCCACCTGCTGTACAACAGTACAAACACTGATTGCCGTAATAACTAGTCTTTGGCGGGAACATTTTTTCTTAAATGACGAGATAACTTGTCAGTGCCGGGGAAAGAGTTAAACATATGTAGATGAACATCTGCCCTTGTTGGCATGGGTTGTTTTAATTGTGAATGTGACTAAGTGATCTAGATATTGTTTTTCCATGTGTGCTGGATTTTGCTTAGACATTCAAGGAGTCATATGACTCGGTTTAAACAAATACTATCATTTGTTTAAGATGTAATGCAATGTGTAAACAAGATTTAAGGTTAAAAAACGCTGTATTTTCCACATACCGTGCATGTTGGTTTCTCCCCCTTGCCCCACCTCTCTGAAAGGCGCAGATTTTTAACAAAGGTCATCGCACTGAAAAGCGAGCAGTGCTATGCCTGGCCAGTTAACCAATGTGTAGTGATTGGTCGAATACTGCAAGCGTATGCCGAAAATGTGACTTCTGGAACCATATTTGGTTCAAAAGCAATTGTACTGTCAGGTACGCCCATCTTACTTATGTATATATTTGGGCGGTCTTGGTCAAATCATACCTCGAGCTGATGTAGATTTGTGGGGGTGTTGTTACACGAGGCGTTTCAGGCAGTTCTGGATGAGCATTTGCTTTTAGATAGAATGCATCTTTTGTTCCGACACTTAAATGTTTGCAATTTTACGTGTCTAATACATGCATGGGCAACTTATAACACACTAAAGACACAGAAAAACACGTGTTCGCGCCATATGCCTCCTTTAAACAAAATTGTTTATCTCCTGACTGTTGAAATTATGGTTTCCTTTTAAAAGAAATGAAAAAGTCAGTTTCGAGCAAATGCATATATAGTGTGCTATATAACATATAACTGAATAACATAACATGTAATGTGGTTAAATAATGCATTGCACAATTATAATTTTAAGCGCGTTTACACAAAAGTGGGGCATGTTTGAGTCTGCATGAGCAGAAACCAGAGCTGTGATGAGAAACTTTCAACACAGACACATAAATGTGTCTTTAATCTCGCAAGCATCTGTATCATGTCCAACATTCATCCAAATCACAGTTTTTATTGTATTATTGTCTTTTAGGCACTGTCATCAAGTCTTCTGACTAAAATGCCACATAATTATTGTTAACCAAATAATACATTTTAGTCAGTAAAACTGTGTCTAAATATAATATAATAAAATACAACTGTAACCATTTTTAATGTGTATAAATATTGATTGATTTATAGATGTAATAAGTCATATTCCAGCCACCTTTGTTATTTAATAGTCACGTTTTGGTTGTCTATCGCTATAGCATACATCTTAAAGGAATAGTTCACATTCAAAATATTAATTCTGCATCATTTACACACTCTGTTGTCATTTTAACCTTTGTGATCTTCTTCTCCTCCAAAACACAAAAGAAGATTTTAAGAAAAATGTTGGTGACCAAAAACCGTTAGTTCACCTTGACTTCTATTGTGTGGACACAAAACCAATGCAAGTCAATGGGGATTTCCAACATTCTTCAACATTTCTTCCTTTGTGTTCTGAGGAAGAAAGGATGGTTTGAAATAACTAGAGGGTGAGTACATAATGACAGAATTTTCATTTTGAAGGTGAACTTTTCCTTTAATAACATATCATGCATGTGCAGTTCTGTTGCGATTCTTATCAAATTATCAAAGTCCCTCTGTTTTATTGCAGATAGCGAATCTGAAGTCGTCCACTACTTTTTAAAATATGCAGCAGTGAGTTAAAGCAAAGATGAATATGTATTAAAAGTCAGCCCCATCTCAGAAGCTAATCTTTTATAGATCACTTTTTAAGAAATGCTGTGCTTTATGGGTGTTTGGCACCAATTAACAGAGAACTTCTCTCCAGGTTGAGTCTGTCAGAGATCTAGACTTTATGATAAAACATCAGAGGTTAGCCTAACAGGTCGTGTTGTTGGCATGTTATGGTTGGATATCTGGCAACGGCTTTTGTTCGAACAAAGGCAGGATGAATTATTCTTCAGTACACAATTCCCACAATGCTGTTTGCTCTAGGCAGTCCAATACATTTTGGCTATCAGCACCTCAAAAATACACCTCGGATCATTAATTCAGGAGGCACGATATGAATGAAGAGAAAGAAATATGTTGCGTGAAGTCAATCAGAACAGCAATGATATTCTTTAGAAATATCACTGGAACTTGCGAGCGAAGCTTCTCTTGATTGTTCTGGTTTCTTAAAAAAATTCTTAGGAAACTGATAGGTTGGTTAGAACGCAACGTAATCCACTTTAAGATGTTTATGAATATATATTTAAGTGGGAGTTTTGTTGGGGCGCAAATTGGGGTCAGACCAACACAGATTGGGTGTTTAAAAGACCAATTTCAGTAGAATACACTAAAGTGTAACATTTATACTTGGCAAACCAACTTTATCGACAAACTTTTCGAAATCTCCAGCATGCTCTTATATTTGATGTGAGTATTATCGCACGCAATAAGGATTCTTTCATTACGCTGACTTGTTTAACCCTATGCACCAGTGTTGTGCTGTCAGCAACCAAACCGCTTTTCTTCTCGGGTTCTGTTAAATGGCAAGACCCACGTGTGATGTTGAATCAACACTTGACGATATGTGGCCTTACCTCAAGCGCACTAAATGTCAAGCCTAGTGTAAATGACAGATGTGATGTCTTAAAAGTCTTCTGGAGTTTCCTGCCCGTTGCTGATTTTGATCTGTTTAAATGTTAGATCTGTCCTCTGACAGACAAACAAACAAACGGCACATACCCTTGTAAAAGCAATTAATGTACGGATCCGCTAGTCATTTCCACACTTGTTGTGTCATCGAAGCATAAATCAAGTCTCAGGGTGACTTACTGCCGTGCCTTGAATGAGGATCTGAATTGGCGAACAGTCCTGTGCAGAATAATCTTATTCTTATCAAATGTAAACTGTACGTTTGACTGACATTTTGTTGTATATTAGCAACTAGAGATGCAACAATACAGAATAGATACTGAATATTCAGAGTGATATCTGCCGAGACCAATACCAGTAGTTTGGTGGTTATATTAACTCACATTAACTCTATTCTGAAGATTAAATTAATATTTCTCAACTTGCTGAATGTTCTTATTTCATAAAATGACTTTTAATATTAAACATCCAACTTGTGAGTTTTATATACAGACCAACACTAATTCATTGCATTTTCCTGTCTTTTTTTGAGTGACAGGTTATATCGGCCCTGATCATCAGCTGCTTTTAAATTTTAAATCTGCCGATAATGTGAAAATTTTCTTTTATCGTCCGATACTGAGTATGAGCTGATATATCGGTGCATCTCCATTTGTAACGATACGCTCTGCTAGCAATTTGTTAGGATGCTTGATACTAGTTTCATGAATAAGTATCATAATATTTTAACCAAAGAAATGATAATGTATACAAATTTATACAAACATAACTTAATAAAAAACTATTTAAATACCAAATTTATCTCTGAACCAAGTTAAATTAAGTGTATTTTGTTTAAGATCTTTTTATTGAACCTTTTTATAATGAAATGCATTTAATAAGATATTTGGAAGAATGTTAGCAATTTTCAGTTTTGGGACATCATTCTCTACCATAGTAGAATTGTTTTTGTGTTTTATGTTCTGTTGAACACAATCTTGGATATTGTGAAGAATTTATGAAAGCAAACAAGTCTGGGGAATTAGGGCTGCAACAACGAATCGATTTAATCGATTAAAATCGATTACTAAAAGAGTTGGCAACGACACGGAGACGTTTGATTATAAAAAAAACTTTATTTGAGCGCGGAGCGAACACACTTGGTCTCTCTCGTGCACTGATGCTAGCAGAGTTCGGCGCCTCATAGACAAGGGGAGCAAAAATTACATGGCCGAGGCAGAGAAATCCGCACGACCCAAGACATCAAGGTGTGGGAGCATTTCACACTAAATAAACAGATAAAGAGTATTAACTGTAAAATATGCAAAAGCGACATTGCACGGGAGCACCAGGGCAATGATCCAGCACCTGAAACGCAAACATGTTGGAATCTTTGATGAGGAGGAAGGGAGTTCAACAGCATGTTAAGTCATTACAGAATCGTACTTTTGTTCCGTTTTGAAGTGAGGAACGTAATGTCCCTGGGGCGGATGTTTACTCGTTATCCAGCTTGATTAGCATGACAAGTTAGCGTTAGCTCGTTAATAACAGTAGTAAAGCAGGGGTGGTATAGTTACTTTGCACTTTGCATTGCAAGAATAAAGACACGTTTTTATTCACTCGCCTTTTTTTAACCATTCATGTATCAATCTGTTGTCATGTATAGCTACACTGCAAAAACAGCTTTTCTTACTTAGTAATTTATTTCTCGTTTCCAGTCCAAGTATCTAAAAAAAAATCAAGATTACTAGACAAGAAAAATGGCATGAGAAAATTAATTGATGCTTAAAACTTCTGTTTGAAATTATATCTCATTAAGATTATTTTTCGTACCCCATTGGCAGATACTATTGCTTGTTTTAAGCAAACAATCACTTTATTTTGAGGTGTTTTTTCAGAAAACAAGACATCATTTCTTATGCTTTTTCATGTGTCTAGTAAATGAATCTTGATTTTAAGATTTTTTTATATTTGGACTGACAACAGGACAAAACTACTAAGTTAGAAAAGCAATTTTTGCAGTGTATATTCTGTGCTTTGTCCCATATAGGTTATTATTGACAAATATATTTGTGCGTGTTGTACTTTTTAATTTAATTTTAAAGTTCTTTTATAGCACTCGGTCATCTTAAGCTTTGTTTAAATGTGGTGTATAAATGAAGCTTGCACTTACTACAATGATGGTAATAATTTAATGAATAAGCTTCATGTGAATTTGAGAGTGTGTGTGTGTGTCTGTGTGTGTGTGTCAGTGTGAGAGTTTCTGAGTATGTGCGTCTGCAAAAGTGTGTGCGTCTGCGTGTGTGTGCATCTGCGAGTGTGTGCGTCTGCAGTGTAGTGTAGAGAACAAGTTCTGCCATTCAAACAAATCCTGTCAAATTTTCTGATTTGTATTGTTCTTTATTTTTTATAAACTATATATTGCTCGGCTGCTCAGGTGGCACTTTATTTAAAAAAAAGTCTATATATTTGGCAGATGTAAAGCATACATGTGTATGTTTTTTGTGTTAGTCCATTTTTATTTTATTATTATTATAACAGCTCAGGGATGTTCAAGGAGCAACATGTTTGTGCAGTTTCTAAAGATTTTAGTTCTGTTTTTGAATAAAGGGTTGGAAATGAATGTTTTTCTTGGTTTATGTTTTTATCCGATTCATCGATTAATTGAAAAAATAGTTTACAGATTAATCGATTATTAAAATAATCGTTAGTTGCAGCCCTATGGGAAACCTTTGACTACCATTTAAATTTTTCCTACTGTTGTAGTCAATGATGTCCCAGAACTGAAAATTGCTAATATTCTTCTAAATATCTATCTTTGTGTACATTAGAAGAAATTAATTATTTACAGGTTTTCAACAATTTCAGGGTGAGGAAATTATAACAGAATTTTCATTGTTGGGTGAACTATCCCTTTAATTTTAAACTGCCAAACTTCTGTAGTTTCAAAAAAGAATGACGGCTTTAATTTAAACAAGATGATTGCTGTCGGTTTTTATTGTTACAATTGTGCATTACATAGAAATGCTTGTGTACTCAAACATTTATCGCCTACTTTATAACTTGTGTGAAATGTCTCATAACCTGTGGATCGAGTCATTACAACTGGTCCTACATGTAAATGTTAAGAAACCCTCTTGTACCTCTCAAGATTTGCTTTGCTTCTATCAGACACCTCAAAAGTGGCATATCTCACTCACAAAAACAGAAACCTGCATGCATTCAGCTTCAAAGTGAAACTTACACATAGGGGACATAGTGGATATTAACTCAGTGTAAAACCAAACTACATCCTCATCCAATCATGATATCTGTGTGTGATGTGAATGCTGCCAGTTATGTAGTGTCATCGACGTTTGATTTTTAACACAGAGACACATTTTAAGAAAGTCTTACTACACATCACTTTATATTTATTCCATGCAGACCACTTATGTATGAAAAAACACTTGTGAATCCAAAAAAGACCATGATGAAAATTTGGACTTCTTCAGGTTTACACACAAGACATGTCGATATGAGACACATATGAGATATTGATTCTTATTTTAGTCTGAAGTGAATGCAAACAAGCAAGTCACATTATATTTTTCGCCAAATTGTGGGTGGTATTACTGCTCGGTGGGGTGTGAAGAATAAACAAATACTGGCAATGCGGTACGTCTGAAGACTGTCTCGCATCCAAATCATTCAAATATATCGTCTGGACAGGTTTTTATTAGACACAGTGCCACTCTTCCAGGTCTCGTCTCCAATGATGCCGATTCACAAGCGTTTATCTCCATTATATAGCGTGATGTTTCAAAACTAGAGATCTCAGTGTGAGTCGCGTGACTCATGGTGTGAAGCATTTGCCGTGTGACCTCGCGAAGTGTGAACCTATTTGAGGATGCACATTTGTTGTGTGGATGGTGCATCTACTGGCAAAAATAGATTTTATTTAAATGAGAATAAACCCCTTGGGTGACACAGCAGGATACAGAGAGTCCAAAAATCTATTTTAATGGTGATCGAAAAGGATTTCAGTGGATATTCTCCGGGAAGTGCTGAATGCATAGTGTTCTTTTCAAACTTGTTTTTTAAAGGGATAGTTCATACAAAAATGAAAAATCTGATATCATTTATTTACCCTCATTTGTTCAAACCTGTATCAGTGGAACACAAAAGATATTTCGAGAAATGTCACAGTGGTTTTAATGGAAGTCAATGGGGGTCAATGTTGTTTGGTTACTAACGGTCTTATAATTTCATATTTTGTGTTCTACAAAAGAAATGAACTCATACGCATCCTTGTACCCTCCTGTTGTTCTATATGCCACAACATAAATTGTATTAAAACAGTCGCCCTCTTGGATGTAATCTCAGTCCCATGACTGTACTTATTGTAGAAGGGAGTCGGTCTTAGACATTAGCCTTTGTGATATCCAGGAATGGATAGCTAGAGTCTGTAGCAGTACTCTATGTGCAGCTATAAATCTGTCTATAATTTGGACTATGGCTGTATTTCAATAATACGATATATATAGATGCACATATACAAAATTTCCGACATGAATATCCGCTTATGCCGATTGTAATTGGTCGATACCAATTCTGAAGATTAAATTAATATTTCTGTACTTTCTGAATTTTGTGTTGCGCCAATTCAGTATTCTGCAATAATTCCCAGTAATTATCGTGTTTGCATATATATATTTTCTTTATGGTCAATGTTCCTTATTATTTTCACCTTTAATAGGGAATACATGATACATATCAAATAATCTGAACAAAAATAAAAACACTTGCATTAGAGATGCAAACTCTTACACCTTTTTCTGGTGATAAAACTGAAGAGAGAACTTGGTCTTCGCTGAATTTATAATTACATGCATGAAGCGAGTGGCATTTGCACATTGTCTCGCACTGTAATCTTCGTCCCAGAGGCAGCGCTTATCACTTCCTCACCTGCTATCATATTCAACAGATAACTGCCTGTTACACACATTCACAAGAGCTCTGAATGAGCTTTTGTTACCTGCTTGAAATGAGGCCCATGTATTCCATCCCACGCCGATCACTGAAGCTGTGACGTGTATCACTGAGGGCGCAAAGAATACCTGCGTCAAGTTCAAGTTTAGGAGAAATCACACCTCTTAGAGAAATCATAGGTTGACCTTGGTCCGCGTTTGATGCCCCAAGGACAAGCGCTTATCTGGCATTTCAATGCTTCGTTTTAGCTGAAAGGGAGCGAGAAACTAATCCAAATGAACGTGATTTTCAAACCAGGCCAATTATAGCAAATGAGACCATTAGGTGTGAAGTATTTAAAGCAGAAAGTCACGTTCTTCTGAGAGGATAATGCGAATGACCTTGAGTCCTACTTTTATAAACATTACAGAGTTCATGAAAAATTAACCTTTTTCCTTCGTCTTTAAAAACTTTAGAGAAATATTCTACACATGATGCTCTTAGATATTCTACTTTTTTTTTATTTTAATTGCTTAGTTGCGTTTTTCATGTGTCGTCCTTGTAACAGTATTTCTATTTAAAAAACGTTTTTTTCTGGAATATTACTTAAAAATGGAAATTCACAAATAACATCTGTATGAATTCTTGGAATGGTAGATAGGTGCAGAATAATAGGAATTCAAACTTGTTATCTCTGTCTGTTTGGTTTTTCAAGACATGGGACACGCTGTGCCGGCGAGGTCGCCGCTGTTGCCAACAATGACATCTGTGGCGTCGGGGTGGCATACAATGCCAAGATCGGAGGTGAGTTGGCATATTTAACTCGGACACATTTTCCATGTTTCAACACGTATAATCTTTTCTATCACCACACGGCTCCTCCATTCCAAAATTTGAATTGCAAAATATCTCAATGAAATGTCAGATTATCTTCCCGTTCGGGTTCATAGTGGCTTTATGAAACCCAGGGCTCTATGGTTACTTAGTTTTTTAGGAGCACTTGTTTAACGTTATTATACTGCAGCCTACTATCCACCACAGTACACAGACAAACTAAAACACACAGGGAATCATTAAAATATATTAAATATACAAATCCTTAATAACACTTGATTTGAGGTTAAAAACGATAAAATCAAATTGCACATAAGTCTCGTGTAAACTTTGTGTTTCGCCTTGGTTTCTCCAGCTCTCAAACTGATACAAAAGCGGTAGATCAGACGCAGCACTTTAATAAATCGTTTCTTTAGTAACTCGCTGGGAATATTTATTATAGGCTATAGAGTGGGCGGCCTGTCCATTGGCTACTCCGCTTTTCGACTCCAGTTCTCACAGTATGTGGTTCCAAAACTGTCATTTGGGGAGGCAATCTGGCTGTTGTGGTGCATTTCACTTAAAAACTGTTTATTCATTAGACTAAAAATTCACTTGTTCATTGGTATTATAACTAGTGTAATCAATGAGACATGGTGAGAAAGTGCGGTATACTTCTTTTTCCTTGAGTTTTAGATCTATGCACCTTAACAATACTCACCTTCCGCAAACATTTGTCAATTTCTTCCAAAAGTTGGTGATGACATGTTACGCCTAGGCAAACAAACATTGACTTATTAGCACCAAAAGTAAGATCGTATAACTAAAGAAAGCTGTCGAACTATTGCTCAAAGAAATGACATACATAAACATTTATCCTGCATCCAACAAGTGTCCGTTATGCAGGACACACACCCCTCCAAATGACACCTGATGAAACACACCTGCACAGACTAAGGACATCACCTGTGTGTAGAGCCCTGAAACCCGTCTCTCGGTTCTTTACCAATGGCACATTGGAAGAGTAACTACATTACATTAGTTTTGGCTTCATGACCGGTTAATTATCATCTGCTCCAGCACCCCAGGCCCCTTAGAGCCAAAGATTTGGACTCAAGCATATGTAATCCATTTAATTGGCGGATGTGCTTTTATCCTATTCAACGCATTTTTTTTTAATCTCATGATTCTCTACTCTGCTGGCTGGGCTCTGGGAGGCAGATGAGTTTCATTATAGATGTAGCTTTTGTCTGCGGTGGTTTGGTAGCCTAGCGCACGTAACTGAAACGCAGCTCTTTCGATGGAATTAAATTTATAGATTTATAAATGCGATGTGAAGCTTTTTCTTAAAGGGACTGGTCTTTTACTTACCTTCATGTTGTTTCAAACCCGCATGACTTTCTTTCATTGAACAAAAAGAGATATGTGAATGTGCACCTGTGAATGAGATACAGGATCTGCAGTAGATTAAAAGATTACATGGACAGCATTTTGTTTTATGGACAAGGACGTCAGAATTGTGCATTACGCACGAGTCATAGGACGTTTGCAGAAACTTGTATTTAATATCCATTATTCTTAAAAATATAAATATACTTGTATCTATATTAACATAAATTAGTTGATTGTTCATCTATTTTTGAAGTCAGTTTTGCTTTGTGCGAAAGCAGCCAGTAGAAGCATTTTTGTGCAAGATTTTTAAAAGGGTAGTGTGATTTTTGAATGTTACATGCATCCAGCCTTTATGTATTCTCTCTAATGTAAAATGTATAATACCAGTTGTTATAAGAGGATTATTATTTCCTACCAATGGAATTTTGAACAAACCCCAACTTTAAATTGTAAGCGTTTGCATACAACGCATTTTGCGCAGTTTGTTCTCTTTTGACTACATAGCACTATGCTAGCAAAAAAATCAGAACACTTGCAACCATATAGCGATGCCAACACACGCCGTTCAGAGTCATTTTGCATTACCATGTTCTGCTCGCATCAAAGCTTCGCTCTTCGATGGATAATGCATCTAGAAGATGTGCATGTCCCTATTGTAAAGTAGCTGTTTTTGAAATAATGTAATCTGGCACTGAAGCCAATGTGCTTTTTAAACTGCAGTCGAGACCAGCAAACCCCATAATCCATCAAAGCACACTGTCCATAACTTTAGTCTCTGAAAGTGTCAACGGTCACAGAGATTTTGATACGAAGTTATCTATTCACTTGGTACATATTTTTTTTATAAAATATATTTTTTTTTAAAAATATACAGATTGCAGCTTTAGGAGATGGAGTTAAATGAGAGTTCTCCAAAGCATTCATTATAGTGATGTTCCGAAATGAAAATTCTGGGCCGAAACCTTTAACGAAAATTCAGGATGCACTTGCCCGAAAACCGAATCCGAAAATGAATTAAACTTTTTTTAAATAGTTTTTATATAATTGTATTAATTGCACACACTAAAACCGAAAAAATGGAAGAGAATTTAAAAATACTAAATATATTATTCTTCCTTGGTCATTCCAACACATCATCTTAACACTTTAGTTCTAGAATTATTATATGTATAACAGTATTCAAGTTATGGTCAGACGGGGCTGCCCCCTTTGTCAACTATTTGTTATTCGACTAGAAGACACTTATTAAAACACATTTTTATTAGTCAATTGTCTGCATATCTTTTTTTAAAGTGTACACGCACCAGGTTAGTTGCTTTACATAGCCGTTAGCTCTAACACAATGCTATTGTGAGCATGTTAAAATGTTTATTTGTCCAATGGTTTAAGAGTAACACGGTGGCTAAAAATGAGGAATATGCGATCCCGTTTGCCTGATCTGTTGAGCACATGGGCTGCATCCCTCCGCCATCTGTGCGCTTCGAGTCGCATCGATTTTATTGTGTGCGGGACACAAAGCTCAGATTTTTGGCAATGCGGACAAACTTGGGTTCCTGCGACATTCCATAAAAGCTAAATGTGGCTTAATTCATTAACTCTTCCCCGCCAGCCTTTTCAGAAAACGTTTTTTTTAACATTTTCACTAAATTTTGATGGCTCACAGTACATTTTCTGTAATCAATTTATGGACAAACAATATATCAAATGAAAGAACGGAGTCTCAGCTTTCAAACAAAAAACTGTATTCTTCTATCTTCATGTGTTCTTTATTTATCACCCCTTTGATTCATTTTTTAAGAAACCTACCCACATCTCTTTGATTAAACAGCTGAGATAATTATAATAATTTTTTGGTCAAAGACTCCACCCAGATTACAATCAGAACAATAATTAAAAACAGATAAAACATATACGTTCAAGGTTCAGAGCTTCTGTACTTCTTCCAAAGGTGTGTAACAGCGCCACCTGCTGTATAACAGTACAAACACCAATTGCTGTAATAACTCGTCTTTGGCAGGGAACCTTTTTTTTAAATGACGAGATAACTCGTCAATGGCGGGGAAAGAGTTAACTTTCAGTATACACCTTGATAAAGCCATATTATGTAACAAAATGCAGAAGAGCCTGAAAGTGAACGGAAAGCGCAACAATCAATAAAGGATCACAGGACAAAGTGTGAGCAGTTTGCATTTATGTTCGAGGCTTCTGCTTTTCTTTACATAATATGCTTTATTATACTGTGTATACAGAACATTTAGTGTTTTGAAATGTCGCAGGAAATAAAGTTTGGCCTTATTATTGGGAAAAGTGTTCTCCCTGAAAACGGTGCGCCCATCTTTATGAAGAAGGGCATCATTGCAGAGACGCAGAAAATTAAGGAAAACCTGAGGCGAGTTAAGTTAATGGTCTATATTGTTGTAGTGTTTAGTTACTGCTTTATATTTTATTTAGTTGTTAATACAATGTATTGAATATATTTATTTATTCCTATTTTTATTGACCTCAGACTTGTCTTTCGGTTTTAAAGCGGTCTCATTTACATTTAGTCATTTAGCAGATGCTTTAATCCAAAACAGTGTACAGAGCCAAGTTTAGTTTATCTAATCTTAAATAACATACTTTTTTTATGTATTGTAGAAAAGATATAGAAATCAGAAATGATCGGTCAGGTCTCCTTGATCTCCTTGATTTTTTTAGTGCTTCAATTTGCTGTGTTTTTATTTAATTGTTTATTTACAATTTATTTTATATTCCATGTTTAAAATATTGCTACGGTTGAATCTTGTTTTCATATTATAGGCTATATTTTACAAACATGAAGCTTAAACCATCATCTGATGTCCCCGTTCCACACATATATATTGAAATATTTGAATTAATATCATAATCGTGCAAATAGTCGACTAATGGCATAAATGAACAACTACAGAAATCTCTAGTCGAGGACAGCCGTAAGTCAAAACCAGTAGCTCTTGCTAATGCAATACTTTAATATAGATGGTGCAGTCGCGTATCATACTGAGCTTGCGTGTCATTTTCTGTCTGCTGGTTTTGAGCTTTTCTTGTTATATTTATTACTTTTAGCCTTTCTTATGGAGGGATTATGTGATCACCCTTTGATAACATCTAGAGTGGGTCGCAGATCAAAGTGAGTGCGTTCAGTGCAGAGAGAGGCAGCGGTGCAAGATATTTCTGCCTATTTTTTTCATTCAGGTGAAACCGGTAATGCCATTTTCGGCAGCCGAAATTTCGGTGCATCACCAGTTTTTAACATGTCTGGAGGCCCCAGCATTCCGTTCCGTGCTGCTGCACCCTTCCAGCTGATTTTGACTAATAGTTCAGGCGACCAGTCGATTTTTGCTATAGGAAAGCTTAATGTGGAGATATCAGCACGCTAGCAGAGATGGCAGGCACACGGCTAATTACTCTGCCAGAACTCTTTAAATCAGAAAATAGGACTCTGATAGCAGGAGGGGAATGAAAAATTATTTATTTTTACTCCACAACAGTGCATCCGCATATATCTTATGCCTTTCTCATTTCCTGCGAAGCAATCATAGCCAACTTTGTCTTTGTAAATGTCCTAAACACCCCTTCAAGACAATGGCGATTTAGGACACGGCCGGTGATGTCTTTGTTGTGCTCTGCAGCATTTGGTTTCTTTGCAGGACTGTCTGCAACAAACCCCTCATATTGCTTTGGAAAACCTAAAAGTTTTGTTTATTTGTGTTAACCCGCATAAGGGCAACCTGTAGTAAATTCGCCCCCTTGTGTATCGAGCGGGCGGTTCGCGTTGTTTTGTAGATGCTTCACCGCGACCTCTCTTCGCTCCTTAAAACTAAAGAGCTTTGGATGAAAGGAGAGCGTGTACCGCGAGTGCCCGCAGCCAGGATTACTTTCAGATCGGAGATCACAATAACTCAACACTTTTGACATTTTGGACCAAACGCTTGGCTCATTCCCAAACCTCCTGTTCGGTTTAGGTTTCCCTTTTGTGCGGGGAAGTGGAAGAAGATAAGATGGGCTGCTCTGTTGTTTAGACGCTGTAAAGGGAGCGTTTGAAAGGGAAGAATGCAGATGCTTGTCAGCATTGAATAAACTCCAAAATCAAGTGCACCCTCACTTGGGACGATATATCGTGCAATTCTTATGCTCAGTTTCTCAGTGAATTGCGGTTAAAGGCCGCCACATCCTAAAGCCAGAGGGCACTATCACGCCGAAACTCCAAATACGCAGAAGAAGAACGAGTTACATATGTAGTTCCAGGAAATGCCAATGGTTATATTCTATCCTTGTTTTTCAAACCTTAAAGTATATTTGTAATGAATATGTTTGACGAGTGTTGCTTTTTCAAATGCACTTTATAAAAGACCCAATATCGTAGTGAATTTAGATTGAGCAGTACTTCCTACTGACCGAAGAGCGGTAGTTCACAAAACATGGAATCGATTTCAGGATCATCCTAGACCGGTAAAATTGATGCAATATATCGTCTTAGCCCTACCCCCACTCATTCTTTTCCTTTTTAAAGGAATATTAAAGATTTTTTTATGATTTGTACATTCGCATGCCTCTTGAAAGTTATAATGTGTAGTGTATAGACGTTTGATTTTTATGTCTTTAATAGACGATCAATAATGATTTAGATGTTTTTTTATTTTGTTACCTCGTTTAAGTGGGCTATTCTGACAGTAAGTTGGAGCTTTACCTATAGCTGTTTTGTTTTTAAAATGTGGCATTTGTATTAACATTAGGACACAAGTGTTTAATTTTTGTTTCTCACAATGTACCAATATATGAAAAAATTCTGAAAATAATTTTCTTTCCGATTTGTCCTGCAGGGGTGCGAATGTTGGATGGTGAGGTCACAGACGTGGTGGAAGCTCAGTCCCTCAGTCTCAACCCACAGCACATCGACGTCTACAGCGCCAGCTGGGGACCCGAAGATGATGGCAAAACGGTGGACGGACCCGCGAAAATGGCCAAGGAAGCTTTTCTGCGCGGCGTGACAGAGGTTTGAGCGCTGTTATACCTGAACGGGTCACCTACGTGCTATTATAGATAAATACTTCATCCAAAAATACTGTGATTTCATTCATTTCAATCATCCGTTTTTTTACATAAGAGTGCAAAGAAGGTCCTGTTTCCATCTGCGTTATTAATTATACTGCTTCTTGTCATCATCTGCATCAGTTGTACTGTGAATAAACCCTAATTGATATTCTTGCGACTGAAGCAGTCCAGTTTGGATCCGAGTCAGAGTATCCGGCCTCTTAACCTTTAACAGGATTTAAAACAGATTGAGCTGATTCTTTGTTTTTACTTTGAAACCATTGATGGTGGGGAAAGTGACACTTGCTCTGTTTTGATTTTTGCACTATTCATTTCCAACCATCTTGGATCGTAAATTAATTTCTTATAGAAATTATATATATAGTTATTTTCGTGTTAGTAGAAACATTCAGGCAATGCATGAAACGATTCTTTGATAGGCCGGTCATTAATTGGAATTTTGAATATACACCTTTAGCACCCAATATGAAGTTATAATTGGTTAACAGATTTGTTAACAGAAACGGTTGTTTGACATGTTCAATGAAGATAGCTAGCTTCTAAACTTTGGGACGCGGCAAAATGCAATACGAGGTCCATTTTGGTGTGTACAGTAACTGGCTAAAGGCTTTGTCGGTGAATCTCTGTCTGACAACGCATCCGTGTTAAGTTCTCTTTCGTCCCTAAATGCATAAAAACCACACAAGATTATATCAGAAAGCACAGACTTCAAAGTTGAAAGTAGGTGACAGTCAGATCTGCGTACTGAGACAGCTCTTAGAGGGGTCACATTCTTAAACGTGCTGCTGTGACGCCTGTCACTAATGTTAATCAAAGAACAAAAGAAAAAAAGAAGAAATCAATGTAATTTTGTATTTTTAACGAGAATTCTTCTGCATTTAATTTATAATTTAGGATTAAGGCCTGTAAAGTGTTTGAGAACTTCCTTAAATGTCTGTATATTTCCTATATGATAGCTCTCAATTATACTGTTGAATGGCTATAATTAATGTTCAAATTATCAATTTAATAGAGACAATAGTTACAGAACTAATATCAGAATGTTTGCTTTCATTCATAAAACAACGCTGTTAAAGAAATATTTAGTTTCTACATCAAATGTGAAATTATTAATAAGTAAAACTATATGTGAAAATGTTATAAAATGTGATTAATCGTGATTAATCACAGAAAAAATGTGTGATTAATCGGATAAATTTTTTTAATGACACAATTTTTTTCGCTACATGGTTGAGACCAACATAGGTTCATTGTGTGACGTCGATTGGTCACTAAAACGTCAACAGATCTAAACAAAAAGTAATTGTTATTATTTTGAGTATCCATAGCCAGAGGTAAATATGAAATAATATTTGTATCATACAATTGTAAAATATCAGTTGGCTTGTGAAAATATAAATTTTCAGTAGATGTTAGTAGGGTTCTTGGTATTACTTTTTATTGCATTGTCATTGCCAAGGCACATTGTGCAGAATGTTGCCAAGTAATAACATAAAATGTAAACGTTACAATCAAACTAAAATGATTTGCCAGTTTTATTAGGTATTATATATTAGCAATTATATTCTGGCACGTTCCAACACTATAGTTCTCATTTTGAATCCATCTTCTTGCGTATCTATATCACAGAACAGGCGAGTTTTATCCCATTTTTCAGCTTTTTCTAGCCATATTTTCTTGGGTCTGAATCCGGAGCGCCACGTGTGCCAGCAGTCAGATTTGTTTGGGAAACAAGATCCATGTTGCGCCAATGCAAATGTGCGTCTGCTCTGTGTAAACACCCTCCCTCAATGGAAAGCCACAATCAAGCAGGTGTTCACTAACAGAGAACAAACTCTGAGACGGGGAGCCAAGCTTTGCGCCGCAGACTCTCTCTCAGCACGCCATCCGTCCCGCGGGCTTTTATTTGCCTTGTTGTTGAATTTGTAAGGTACAGTACAGCACCAAACAAAGAAATAAAACGATCAAAGGTAACAAGCAAACAACATCTGTATCAAATTATTTGCACGGCTGGCCTTTTCTTTGCGCCTGCGTTGGGAAATGAAAGTCACGCGGCCGTTCAAACATGCCTCATTAATGTGGTGCGCACATTTTTCACAAGCTTATTATCGTCTCTGATGGTTTGCTTTTGCATCACTGCGGTTCGTCTGAGAAGTAGACTGCACGAGCCTGGCACTGCTCGCCTCTTTGTTTTTCCCTGATAAATTACTTGAGAACATTAGCATTGTCCCAAAAGGTTTTTATTTAAAGCTGGCCCGGCGATCGAAGCAGTGAGAGCACTTCAGTGCTTTAAAAATCCCTTTTGGAGAAAATCCATCCCAAGCTGCATATATGTCGGTTTGTTTGGCAGCATCTCTTTTCCATCTGGCCTTCAACAACATTATTTCTGACTGAGTGTGTTTTTTTTATGTCAGGGCCGTGGTGGACGGGGCTCCATCTTCGTTTGGGCGTCGGGGAACGGGGGACGGGAGAGGGACAGCTGTAATTGCGACGGCTACACCAACAGCATCTACACGCTGTCTATCAGCAGCAGCACGCAGAGCGGGAACGTGCCGTGGTACAGCGAGGCCTGCTCCTCCACGCTCGCCACAACCTACAGCAGCGGAGGACTCAATGAGAAACAGATTGTGAGTGTCTCTCTCTCCGGCCTCAAGAAAATCAGCATCAGTTATCCTTTAATTGCTGAAATGGCGTAGACAATGTAATCCTCGTAGTTAAAAAGTCATGCTTATTCATGAAGAATGGTTTCAAAAGCTCTAAAGGATTTTGGATGTCTACAAACATTTTAGACCTTAGCAGGGAGACTTTTTTGTTTTTATTTTGGAGCCGAACCTGGTCAACCCCATAGAAATGCTCTAGCAACCATTGAGAATACCTTAGCAACCCTATTACAGCATCCTGGCAACCACTCACACCTTTATAACATATCAATTTGCAAAAGCAATATTTTCTTGTCAAAAACATCATAACTGTGAGCACGACTGCGTTTCAACTCTATCTCTAGTATTTTGTTTTGTTTCTTTACCAACAACAATGTCAACCGAGACACGCTCCCAAATACTGTATTATTTTCATAGCTGGATTTGCGTGGCAGGGTCATCCTTTCCTCCTTATTCATTTCACAATGAAAAAGTGCGTCTGAGGTGCTTTAATGTGTAAAAGTATATACTCATCTTTTTGCTCTCCAAAGATCAGTTTTTAACCAGTCTTTACTCCCTCAGAACTGATATTTTCCCGCTGCCATTCTTAGACCCCCTTTTGTGAGACTAATGGCTAAGTCACAGCAATCCAATGATACCTCAGTTTTAAGTGTCGATCATCACCCCTAATATACTTTCGACTGTCTCAACAGTTTTCTTTGTCTTTTCCGTCTGCGTGACCCAGAACGTTGTCAGATGTTGGACTTGTGTCAGGAACTTCAAACACTTAAACTCTATAGTCGCTTGCCGAGCAGAAAGCGAATGACAACTTGGATGTGTTTTAACACTTTCTGAAGGGTGTTGTGGGGGCTTCCCAGGGCTTTGCTATCAGGGTAGGAATAGAGAACTACGTCATTTAAGATGTAAAAAAAAAAAGTAAGTAGTAGCACTTTTAATTTAATTTGTCGTTCACATCCACAGCAGAACAGAAACAGAGTTGGTTTAATACCTTAAATTCCTAATAACAAAGTTACTTGGCTTTAAGACTTCATTGTCCTGCTTCTGGTTTAGGATTTCGGACTCGTATCTGTGATGTGATTTTGGTCCACATTCTCTTTCAGATCACTACAGACCTCAGGCAGAAGTGCACAGACTCCCACACAGGCACTTCAGCCTCTGCTCCTCTGGCCGCCGGGATCATCGCCCTCGCACTCGAGGCAAAGTAAGTCAGAGTTTGACTCATCCTCGGGCAAGGTCATCCCTCTTCATTGTGCTTTGAGTTACCCAAGGCTTTTTTGCCCACATTTCTGTTAGTCAGACTGAAATGAACCTTTCTGATTTTGATCAAATATGCAGTAGGTAGCCTTTGCATTCATATCGCTTTCAATGAATTCACCTGCAATATTATCACCTTTATAACTCTACCGGGAGCTATTTGTGCCCTTTATAAAAGGTCAGGAGAGATTATCTTATAACCGTGTAACAAGTTTTGTGTTTCATTTGCAATCCCTCTAATGTGTTCTGTGTCCGTAGTAAAAACCTAACATGGAGAGACATGCAGCATCTAGTCGTGAGGACATCAAACCCCGCCCACCTCTCCACAAACGACTGGAAGAAAAATGGAGTGGGTCGTCGAGGTTAGAGCCCATCTCATCTCCTCCTTTCTTGCCTTTCTAGTTTGTCTAGCCATGTTCCAGCTGCTTGAACACGATCAATAACATTATCGTTGACTGCACCAATCAGCTCGAGATATCAGCCCGTTTAATTCACCTCTTTACTTATAATGTCAATCTTGTTTTGGGCTTTTTTCTTCAACCCTATTGATTTCTTTGTCGCACAGTGAGCCATTCATATGGATATGGATTGTTGGACGCGGGGGCCATAGTCGCTCTAGCAAAGAACTGGACAAATGTTGGACCACAGCAGAAGTGTGTCCTGTCTATGTTGTCTGAGCCTAGGTGAGTTACAATCATACCTACTAGATAGTTTGAGCAAAAATTAGTTCTTGTGTTGTTTTATAAATATAACTTGTCGAAATAGAATGTCTTTACAATGACTATATAACGTCTATATAACATATGGATAACGTACGTATGAAAAAGCATATATTTTGAAAAATATTTGACAAAATATATACATTCTGTTTTTTGCTCACAAAGCCATGAATAAACTGTGCTTAGATGATGCTTTGGTCTGTGGTGTGTCAAAATGCATAAGAAAGTGCAAGTTTGTATTGTTGCTGCTGACATCTTAGGACCCGAGTTTAGACAGTCGCCTCAAAGTTGCCCTCCATCAATGTCTCTCTAAAAACCCTCTCGTCATCCTTTCTGGTATGTTTACAGAAAGATCAAGGGATTTTAGAGCAAAGCCCAATTTAACGTAGCAGTCACAGGGCAAGGTGATTACCTCTGCCTCATGCCCGCTCCACTGCACAATTTTTGTAGCGTTACTGGATGCGTACGAGCAGGTTTACGCTTCATTCCTCATAGAGCCATCGGAGGCTAGTGCCTGTTATCCGTCCCTTGGCTTGAAACTCTTCTTCCAGTTGAAGCCTCTCCCTCTCTCTGGTGGGCAGGGATTGACAGCTCTAAACGTTTTACGGGATTGAGTTTAGAGTGCCAAGAGTCTGGTGCTCAGGACCTGAAGGGGTCATCGGTGGCACAATCCTTAACCTGGGGGGAGCAGTCAGGGGGACAGTCTTTAATCTGAAGGACTTGGAATCTCATTTATTTAGCCGTGCAAACATAGTTTTCATGTTTTTTTTTTTTCATTTTTAGCCATTTTGTTATGTGCTTTTGTCATTTATTTATACAGCCGTTTTGTTTTCTTTTTCTTCAGATTTAGTTAAGGTTTTTTTTTCAGTTAAGAACTATAGTGCCTCAATTTTAACTTTCTCAACTTATTGCTGTTTAACTGCAACATTTTATTTCATTTAGTTTTTTTCCCCCCCGAGATATTATTTAAGGGGCAATATTTCGATTTTACTGAACAGAAATGTTTGCATATATTTATTTTTAATGTACTATAACCTTGTGTCGTATGCTGACTTTCTCGTGTATAAAAACTGTGGTGCTACTAATGGTAGAAGGAGCGGAGCTTATTTTGTCCGAATGATGGTGGCCCAGCAAGTCTTAAGGATTTTTTATATAAAATCAATTTAGTTAACCTGGGATATTAAACATGTTAATTCCACACAAACACCATTCAAAATTATATTTAAATAGAATTACTTTTGTTACATGTTAAATATGTGCCCATTTCATGTTTGTTTTAATATCAGTCTTTTTTTGCCCGATTTTCAGGAATATTGGGAGTCATTTGGTTATCACCATAACTGTGGACGCCTGCGCTGGCACTCCCAACTTTGTGAGCTCGTTAGAGCACGCCCAAGCCCAGCTCACCCTGTCCTACAACCGCAGAGGAAATCTGGCCATCTACCTGGTCAGCCCACAGGGGACCCGATCCACATTGCTGGCACCCCGGTTAGCACTAAATGACACACATCCACAATCTTTCATATAAAGCTGCCGTGGGAGCTTTTCATCAATATCCCCCTTGTTTAGATGAGTCTAACAGTCTGGGTCATGTCTTCTTTCAGACCTCACGATTACTCCTCGGAGGGCTTCAATGACTGGGCTTTCATGACCACCCACTCCTGGGATGAGGACCCTCGTGGAGAATGGAGCCTGGAGATCGAAAACACGGCTGGAACCAGCGATTACGGTAGCCGTCTGTTCAGTCTGTCCTATCAAGGCGGTCTCTTAGGATCATTTCTGTTTACATTGACTGGTTTGCAAATTTAGCTTGGATGTTTTTGTTGTTGTTGTTGTTGTTGTTGTTTGCCGAACGTCTCATTTGGTGCCGGTACACACAAATCAAGTTTGGAAGTTGGAAGATAGACATGGAAATGCATTTTAGTGCACTTTTGCTAGTAGGATGTTGGAAGTCCTTTCTACAGTACCCATCACTGATATCAAGAAATAGAGACTGCGTACTGGAAACAACTGGTTGTACTGTCTGTTAGAAGCTTTTAAAATCTAATATGTGTTTTAAAAACAATTGATTGCGTTTCCCATAAAATGTGATCCTCTTTTATATATCCAAGTGTTCAGCCCTTCGCACCAAGCCAGGAAAATTTTCTCTCCAAACCAGCCCAATTCCTTTTCCCTCTTCTTTGTCACAGTTTATTTGTTTTCCTTCACCTAACTCAGCAAGATTTAATTAATTAGATTTACTGCTAAGTAAATCAGAGGATTGAGTTTCTTCCCCCACTATCACGCTCCCCAGCTGCCCCCGCACACTGTAAATATAGACCGACGTCCAGCCAAAGCCCATTCATTTGTTTTGCTCAGACTCTTAACTTAACCGCTCTGTGTCTGGGCTGGAAGAGTCATTGGTCTAGTGCATTAGCTCGTCCATTTCCCTTTGTTGGTCTAAGACATTTAAGGAGCTACTGACTTCATCGTTAGATTGTAAAGAGTGAAACCGTCTCGTCGAACTGTGTGTTCAGACCCAACGCTACTTGTGCGAATGAATTGCGCTATTCGTGCGTAGTTGGACACTTGGACATTTTGAGTTAACTCACTTCATTCACACGTCAAATTCACTTAATTCGCACGTCAAATTCACTTCACTACAGACGCGAATCCGCTTCATGGAATGGCGCTGCAAGTAGGTCTATCGCGTCTTTGCATTGACTAAACATGTAAATCACTCGCGCTTAACGCGCCATTCGCGTTTGGTCTGAACACACAGTAATGTGTGTCTAAGCGGTGTGGCACTACAGTGTCTGGATGGTGTGCTTAGAAAATGTGTAGAGATATTCTGTGTTGTGTTCCATGGCAAAATAAAGATCTTGAGCACACGTGCAAAATTTAGTGTTGTCTAGATGAGATTATGTAAGGGATACTTTACGGTCAGCCAGTTATTACAGCAGCCTGGCTTTTTTTCATTACACTGCTACTTACCACACAATCAAACACATGGACGTGTAATATCGATTTCATGTCATTTTGTTTCAGATGAGAGAGCCCGTGATACGGGAAACGGAAACTAGCACAGCAGTGTAGGAAATCCGTTGCTTAGGATCATTTATTGGTCACTATACAAAATGAAGTGACTGCCATAATTGACCAATCAGAATCTGTTCCATTCCAGGAAGGGGTGTACTAACAATTAGTAGGCTGTAAAATGTCTTGAGAGCCACATTCAAAGCCATTGTAAAGAAACAGAAATGCTGTATGCAAAACGGTGACTATATATAAGTTGAATGTCAAAATATCTACAGTATTCACTGGAAAAATAAAGGAAAAGGTCATTTTCTCCCGGTTCTTCTGTTTATTTTTCGCACAATTCCATTAATGCTAAAATGTAATTTAATGCATTGGGAAAAAAATAATACCGGTACTACAACTGTAAAAAAAAATGAATACGGGAAGTTCCTTGATGATTATACAGTATATTGTGACCTATTTTTACAGATTTTTTTTAGTGTACAATTAACTGGGGTGTTGTAATACTAATGAAAACTGTTATCTTTTTTATGAAAAGCAAATAATAACGAGAGGCTTTACTTTAGTCACAGCTGGTTCGTGTTGGGCCTTTTTATCATTATTTTTTTTAGCTAACCATGGTAGAATTACTGTAATGCCCTTAAATGTAATGTCTCCATTAACTCATCTAAAAAACGTATAATGTTTTGCTCTGGTTTGTTAATTATTTGAAACTTTCAGACACATTTTGAATCAAAAGCTTTTTTCTTTGTGTGTGTCTCTCGCTCACTGTTTCTCTCTCTCTTTATATTCAGGCACTTTGACTCAGTTCACTCTGGTCCTGTACGGCACTGCTTCCAGTTTGCCCGGCTCTTCCACGCCAGACTCTGGAGAGACAGTTGACAGCAGCTGCAAAACCTACGACCTCAATCAGATCTGCACAGGTGCGTCTCAGAGTTATTGACGGTGGAAGTGCGCCCCCTACTTGCCACTAATAGTACACACATATCTACACCAAGTACTTGAGAACATTTCTATTTTCTTTTATCATACTTTTTGCACTATGCATACTGTGCAAAGTATGTATAGAAGGACCTGCTTGATTGAAGAAAATCTGCAGCATACAACCAGAGCACATTGTGTGGAAAAGCTTAATCCCGCAATGCAATTTCTAGTATTGATAGTATTAAATAATATAATAACTTCAGCATGAGTTGTAACTGATAATCTCCCTGCTGATTGAAAGCTTTACAGTAGAGCTGTTAACCTTTCATTTTATGCCGGTGTTAAGCGTTTTGTTCAGCTCATGTCTTAGCTGTTAAATTGTGTGTTCATAACTGCTTCCTAGAGTGAGCTCACAATGCCAGCTGCATTGGCAGCAGTGTACAGGGCATCTGTCCAGCGTAGCCTGTGGTCATGTCTCTCTCACTCTCTGTGGGTACTGCCAGCTCATTCTTACCCCCTTGCGCATGTTACTATATCATCTCGCCATCTCCTCCTCTCTGCTCCGCTGGAGTCTCCTGCTCTCCTCTCAATGTCACCTTAGTTAAAGTTCCTCAAAGCAACGCTGGCAATCCCTCAATGCCATGCTCTGTGATTCTTTACCGGTGCCCTGTGAGCATTATGATGGCCAAAGTGTGAAATAGAATTTTCGGTGAACCATTTCTAGTCCTATATGTTGGTATATCATACCGCGTTTAGATTACATCTGGCTTGTTTTTTTTCTTCTTAAAAACATACACAGTAGATAAAACTGCACAGCTTTCTTAAATCGCTCTTGAAATTTCTCAGAGGAATTAAATATCTGAATGCAATTTGTTAAATTGTCTTCTCAGCCCACTTGGGCTGAGAGATGCACATCCGAGCATCAATTGGCTTTCTGCTTCCATTGATCAAGATTGATGGAGCCGTGTTTGAATTTAAGATAAACCTCGCAAAGTTTGCACACAACACAATGGTCAGTTTTAACAAAATTATACCCTTTACTTTGTCTGAATGCAGGTGACACAATTCTCTCTCCATTCTTACAGCGCCACCAAGCACTTGCTGGTGTAACCACATGTTGTAGATTAATGTAGTTTCGTTGGCAAAGCAAAATCATACAACGTGTTATGCGTTTTACAAGTGGAGACATTGTTGCCAAGGGAAAACTGTTGACATAGAGAGCATTTGTTTAATTGAATCATCAATTTATTATTTGCATAATGTGCCTGACCAGTGGTTGAGAGTCCCCTCCGTTGGATGCTTTCTAGATGTTCCTCCACTGACGTCATGTGTGATACTGTTGCTACGGCAACAATTGTCCAACCGACCTTCCAAATAGGATTTCATGCTAAAAAAGCACCAGTTTGCAGTTAATACTGACCTGAGTAAAAAAATCTAGAAGCGAGATGAACGTAAACTGTACTTGGCTGTTTTGAAAGATTTTTGGAACATATTTTTTATCGGTGTGCAAGTGTTGTGTTAAGTGTTAATGTGCAAAATGATTTATAAATATATGTTTACGCATTTTAAACATCAAATTTACTTGTAAAGGGAAGTGTCAATAACTTTGTTATTAGATCATTCAAAATCTATACAAAATATCACCTAAAACAAACATTTTACATCACAGGTTTTTAAGTGTGATTTAATTTGATGTTTTTTTCTTCCTCGTGCAGAGTGTAACTCCGGGTTCTACCTGTACCAGAAGGGCTGCGTGAAAGACTGTTCACCCGGCTTCACGCCAGGCACCCGCTCCACTTTCCTCCCCAACAACGAGGTGTCATCCGTCCTCCACCCCGCCTGCCTGCCCTGTCACGAAGTCTGCCTCACCTGCAGTGCCACAGGACCTCAGGACTGCCTCTCCTGCCCCCCTCACAGCCACCTGGACCCGGTCACCAGCACCTGTTTGCACCAGAACCAGATCCATCGAGAGACTCAGGACAGTCGGGCGGGCGGCGACGGCTCGTCCGGGAACCTCCGTCCCCAACTCGCCTCTCACCTGCCCGCCGTCGTGGCAGTGCTCAGCTGTGCCTTCATCATGGCCACGTTCGTGGTCGTGTTCGGCCTACTCCAGTTTCGCAGCCGCAAACAGAACAAACAGAACTCTGCTGAGGCGGGGCCAGGCTCCGGATTACTGGTGGGGCTGGGATTGAATCGAACCGCAGTCGCATATAAGGGCATCCCCAGCGTTTGGCGGGAGGACGACGTGAATTCGGAGTCTGAGAACGAGGAGTTTGATATCCACAACGAGAGGACAGCCTTCATCAAAACACAAAGTGCTCTTTAACCCTTTCTTCACCACGTCCCTCCCTGTTGTATCTTTTTGTAGCCACCGGTGTGTTTCTCTTCTGGGGCTCTTCTGACTTCCTGTTTCTCTCTCTCTGGGTTTTTTTTGTCTTTTTCTCACCTCTATTAGTTTTGAGCCACGATTCACGTTGATTGATGCGGTGCCTCTGTGTGGAAAGCTTCCAATCCCAACGAGAAGATGTTGATCGGGATGTCTTTAAACAATAAAAATGTGATTATGGTTTGGGCCTCTTCCTTGAGATTTAAAAATGAAGGAGGGGTTTTTTTTATAGAGTGAGTGTAACCGTTTATATAAAGTCAGACCGCGTGGCAGCAATTTAACACCGCTGGCTTTGCAGGGAGCCTTTTAGAAGAACATATCACTATTTGTCCATGGTCAGGATCTGAAGACAAGGACGTGTCGTGTGTTACATACACACTCGGTTGTAGAGCTCACTGCTCACCCTAGAGCTTTTACATGGCTATATTTTTGTGGGAAGTTCAAAGATTACTTCGCCCAATAATAAATCTTTTGTTATTTAATCACGCTGAGGATGTTAAGAAACTGTGACCTTTCTGTGTACAAAAAAAATATGAAAGATATTTTAGTGGTTTGTGTGAAATTACAAATTAATTACAAAAATCAATTAAACGATTAAACGCATCCAGAATTAGGGTACATGTTTACTTAATATTTAACAGTACATATTTATTTAAAATGTTTAAACACATACATGTTTAAGAGAAATCTAAAATCAAATGTTTATATATAATATTCATATGAAGAGTTTATTTCCAAAATGAGATAAATCATGTTTTTATTGTGCATTCCAATTAATATCATTCAACTGCTGTTGGTTTGTTTTGATCTAAGCCATAATAACTAAAAAAATACAGCCAACCAACAACATAAAAAGATTTTTGTAGATCTCATTTTGGAAACGAAGTATTCCTACATACATGCAATTATTTCCTAAATATTTATTTGTATGTGTTTGTGTTTCTAAATACTAAATAAATATGCACAATACACAGGAATATATTATGCAAACACAAACTTTTATTTTGGATGCGATTAATTGTAGAACAGCGCTACTTTGGACACAAACAGCTACAATCACCATTTGTATTCATTGTATAAAACAGACTATCCTGATTATGGCTTAAAATTTATTTTGGGTTTCACGAAAGAAAGTTTATCATGCGGGTTTGAAATGTTACGAGGATTAGTAAACGACAGATTTTGTTTGGTAACCATGTTATCTTTAAAACTCCTGTAACCCTCCGCTACAGTCATGAGGGTAAAACACTAGACAAGATTTCTTCCGGAGGACATGACATCCTTTTTATGCTCATAGTGGTTGTTCATGTAGCTGATGGGTGAGGTCAGGGGTCCTCAGCATTCTGCCGTCATCATATGCAGGTTTAGCATTATCTGCTTCTCAAAAATATTGTTGTTGCTGAACAAAGCATCAGCTTATAGAGAAAGAGCGTACTGTGGCCAGTTATAAAACACTCACAAACTATTTACGCGCTCTGCAGCCTTGTAAAATTTGTAGTCGTACCAGACTGTTGTTCATCGGGTAACCAAACACTCTTATCACAGTAGATGCATCAGTACAGTTTATTTGAATTCAAAATGCATCCTGTTTATCATCGCCCACCCCCTTTTTTTTTACTCATTGTGGGTGTTACATATCTCAAGACTCTACAGTGTTGTTGTTGCCTTCCGTTAAATAAGTTGCCCTCTTGCAAAACAATTGTTTTGCTCCGTAGCAATATAAAAAAATTATATGAAAATATAAAATTTATATACACCCCCCTTCAGTGCTGATTGGGTTTTACAGCAGTGCATTTAAAAGCCTCAAGACATGACCAAAGACCAGAGGATAAAAATCTTTTTTACCTAAAGGAAGGACCTATGTGAAAAATACAATTAATGTGATTTTTTTATTTTGATTAATTTGACTCCGAAATGTGTGTAAAGGGGCTGTTGTAACCCTGACATCTCTTGTATTGCGGTCACAACGCCTTGGTGTAACGGAAAAAGATTTGTCTGTCTGGCTTCACCTTTATGTTGCAATGATTTGGTTGCATAAGCTTTAATGTCATTGTGTTCATGCTCGAGCCTCATTTACACTAAACCTTCAGGACTCATAGGATGTTACTTCCACCTGTACAAGAATCAACTGATGCATGTAGAGCCCCGAATTAAAGATACCAATCATTTGTATGACTACCTGAGATGGGACAGCTATATAAGAATAAGGCCTATTTTTGTACTATATATGGTGCATTGTCATTTACATGTAGCCTAATTTAAAGATTATTTTGCTCTTTATTTCTTCTTATTTAATTGATGTCAATATGCGAATTATAGATTATACAAAATTAAAGATCTATGCAAACCTCACAGTTTGGCTTTGTGACTTCTTTGGGTGTGGTTTAAAAGTGGTCTGATGAATTCAGCATGATATTTTTTAAGTGTCAGTAGTTTGCATTAGTGTTGTGATGCTCTTTTAAACATATACTCTGATTCAAAAGTTTTCTTCTGGAAATGTTTTTTAACAAAGCCACCAGACATATGTCCTGTCGTGGTTGAGTTGCTTTCTATTTGACTTTTGGCTCATAAAGTGATGTATTGCATCAGAGTTATAAAGGACCGTCTGGTCAGTGGTGGTATGTATATTCATTATGACTGCACCTGATCCACTTAATTAATCTGTTGTCATTTATCAGATTCAACTAGTTCTGAAACCAGGCAAATATTTTGATCCGTCTGTAATGTTAAGATTTGCAGTTAGGGAAATAAAATGGGGAATTTATCACTTTATCGTAAACACAGAGGAATGAAACTGAAAAGTGAAAGATTGTGTGCACTGCCAGTTTTGCAACAGTAGTGAACTTCCAGAGAATTACAGAGTTTGTCAAAATGTTATGTCAGTGCTGGATCAGTGTAATTGTCAGCTACACGCGTGTTCATTTTGCAGTTTCCAGAGCCATCAAACTCTTCATTATGACACCATTGTATCAAATCTGATGTGCTTAATTGATTTCATATCTAAAACAGGATTATCTACTACAAAGTAGAGGACAGAAGCCAAGTGTCTGAACGTGTGAAATAATGCACCTCCCAAAGAAACCCAAAACTTTAAATTGGTTAAATATAAATGAAGATATACAAATAAAATTCCAATTAAATAAGTCTAAATGTCGATGTTTTGAGATTACATTTCTAAATGCAATTCTCAAATAAACATTGCATATACAACATGGGCCTACAATAAAGCATGAGAGATGTCTACAAACTCCCATTTTTGATTTGAGGAGTTTTAAATTGAAACCTTTACATTCATTACATTTTACATTCAAAGATGTTGCCAAGCAACAAAGACGTGGTCACAGTGCCTCTTTCGAGACTGAATTAGACTGATATTCACACGAGATACACCCAGCTGAAGCATCGCAGCATCACATGTTTTTGGACACACGATCCAGCCCACCAGTCTCAGTCCGGAAATGAAGGCGAACCATATATGGCTAGGCGCGGATTGCGCAACCAGAAGCTTTAGTAGTTTGTTCTTATCCTCGCATATATTTTGGTGCTTTATGTAGGCTACAATATCTGAAAACGCTGCAAAATACATAACCTACATTTTTATGTATGATTTGCATAACGCTTTTACTAGATATATTATTTGCTTAATAATAATAATATCTACATGATCAATATATGTTCATTTTGTCACGGCTAGGCACGAAGTATAGACTTTCAATTTCAAACATACTTTTTTCAGAATTCAAAATTGCATAATTCATAATATCAAAATAATCATTATATGTTCAGTTTGTAACAAACTTATGCACACAGTATAGAGTTTTAATCTCAAATATACTTTATTTTTTCAGAATTCAAAACAAATAAAAATTGAGTCTTGCATTTCTTATATACAAACAAATAATTGGAAGTGGTTTAAATTTGCATATCCGTAAATGGTTTTCAAAATCCCTTCTCGTTAAAACAGTAGTGGCACAGTATGGACAGTGCTGGTCTACAGCCCAGTCCACATCTGTGTAACGTCAAGTCTAAACAAATAATTACATTAGTAAAGTATTATCCTAAAACATACATTAAACAAACAACTCAATATATTCATGCCTCCACGGATAACTGCCTTCTTGGAGTGGCTCTTGAGATGTAATTTTAATGTATGTAGTCTGGCTGACTTAAATACTGTGAAACAGGGGCAGTGGTCAAGACTACAACAGTTTGTACACCGTTGAGGTAATTATTTCCCCTAAAATGGACAAAAATTTAAAATACATACACATACTAACTGTCTAAACTGACAGTTAAGTGTCTTAAAGTAACGTATCACAAACCATAAATTAATGAACTATGGAAGAATTGGAAAGAAAAATAATAACCAATAATAAATACAGACAGCGGCATCACCGCAAAGCCCCTCGCAACACCTAACGTTAAAACAGAAACTATTGAACACTACAACGACATTTATAATATGTGAAAAACGTGCACATAATAGTTGCGTTATACACCTAAGGTAATATATACATTATATACATTTAAAACAACAACATAAACCACATTTTATACATAAAAACAACAACTGGACAGAACTCGCCATTCCCTCCGCCATGCTGTTCACATCCGTGACCCGCCCCTTCCGGCCTGAAACTGTTGGTCTGGATCGTGTGCCATAAAACAAGGGCCTGCAGCTGGATACAATTGATTCACACTAGCGATGGAATTGACGCGCGGCAGCCGCCTTTAACCCGATGTGGCCACCGAAGCCTTCCCCAAATTATATCATATTTCTATCTTTACCTGCACATGTGGTGCCCGCGGAAGTTGCGGGGTTTTGGATGCACGAGCACCGCTTGCGCACCCAACGAAGCGGACCGCGTTTCAAATCAATTTATTCCTTTATATAACATTTCCCCCTGATTTTTTATATCTCGATAAGTTCAAATAAACCTATGCTACCATAAAAAAATTTAAGTGGCAAACTTACAAAACCAGCAGGGGATCAAATAATTATTTCCCTCAATGTATTAGTATACATAGTATATTATATTAAAATGAGGGATACATTCTATTAAATCTCAATATATGTACGCAATATAAATCTTACATTACTTTTTTACATATAGCCTATTCTCATTTAAATATTATTTGATTAATTTATTCACATTAAAGTGTCATTAAAGTGTCATTAAAGTGTCAACTGCTGTAGGGGTGTGTGCGTCGCCGCAGTTGCGCGCGCGTTGTGGATGGTCACGTCTTCCTGCTTCAACACATCGGAGCAGCTGCTCTTCACCTCTTCATACAGTGCTGTTTTAATTCAACCTTCTCTTTTGCTTTTATTTCCACCGCATTGTTTTAATGGATAAAAACCAATGAGAAGAGACGTGACAGCCTGAGGTGAGAATTTACAGCATGTCACTTCTCTTCTAAAAAGATACGATTGTCGATAGTCGATGTGTACTCTAATGTCCAGGCGTTTATAACGAGATTATTCTGTTAAAAACGGCGACCAGGCTATAATAATATCATGTTTGTAACAATGTACATCGGGTGACTGACAGGACCCTTATAATGGGATGTGCGTCAGACAATAAACATTTGGACTTCATTTGTCGCTCATGTAACTTTCTTCTGTTATTCCTGTAAACGTCTGTGTTTACTAATCGCATAAAATTGATAAATTTTGCATGTTAACACCCAGGTTGCTGGATTGTTGTATGCAGCTCTCTATAAAACGAAAAGATCGTATAACGCTTTGTAAATCATTAACTTTACATATGATATTTTTTCCTCATGACTCAGTTTTACAGTGAGACTGTTTGCCTTCTATAGCAGTTCATGTTTCAAATGCCACTGTGATATAGGAAGTGGTCATTATGTACAACGTCCCTTTTTGCCCCGAATTGCACCGCATGGAAGTGAAAGTATATGAACTTCCAGTCTATTAGATTAGAAATTGATTGCTCAGGTGAACATGAAACGTTTGAGTGTTGACTTTAAACTGAATGCAAATGGGTCATAAAATATCTTGTTTTTTACTTTTTTGTAGATCTTGGTTTGTGCTGTTTCTCATAGAACTTTTGCCAACAAACCACACACACTCAGGTATTTGAAACAACTTTGTGTGATCACTTTGTCTAGCAATTATTACTTCAGTTCCAAATTTTTTTTGTATTCAAGGTTGGGTAAGACATGGAATAACCCAACCGTTGGGTAAAATTAACCTAGGAAATTTGAGGTTAAGTGGTTGAGTTTCTTCATATCTGACCCAGAAAATGTTGGTTCAATTTATCCTATTGGTTGGGTTTGTCCATATAAGGATAAGCCAACCACTCTACCATCCCTTTGGGGTATTTGGGTGTGCTGCAGGTATGGCCTTTGCAGAGGATTTATGGTGTCCTCAGGGTCACGCGGCCCTGATGAAACTGCAGGACTCTGAGCTGCGTCTGATGGAGGTCATGAAGAAGTGGATGACGCAGCGGGCGAAGAGCGATCGCGAGTTCTCCACGCAGCTGCATCAGATGTCGGCAATGGTGGAGAAGCTGGAAGGCTCTCAGTCCGGTGGAGGTCTGGACTACATCAGCCAGTTTAACAAAGTAGGAACTGTTTCAATGTTCCTTCAATGTTAGATGTTTAATTTCCGAAGATTCTATGGCTATAGCTTTATATATGCTAAGCTTCTATAGCTTTCCTGTAGCTCAGTGGTAAGATCATTGTGTTAACAACGGAAGGTTGTGGGTTCGATTCCTAGGGTATTGCAAATACCTATTTAAAATGTATAGGATACAGCAATGTAAGTCGCATTGGATAAAAGCAACTGCTAAATGTAAATGTAAATGGTATTTAGTTTAGGTCTTTTTAGACGTTAAGAGTGTAGAAACGCCAAAAATTAGGAACTGTAAAAACGCATTGTGTTCAGATTCCTTCATGTATTCTGAAATGTAATATATGTTTTCCTTAACACAGTGGTTCTCAAATGTTATCGTTGTAAGACCCCCTTTGTGTAGAATGGATTGCTTTGCGGCCCCCCAAACAAAGGCTTATTATCTTAAACGTAACATTTTAAGTAAACCAAAAACATACTCAGATATACAATGCTGGGACATTATTTTGGTTGTTGGTCTCATTTTTATGATGTTTGAGTGCATAAAATCTATGATGTATTTCTAGATTTCATAGAATGCCATACATTTTGTGGCCCCTTTGGATCCATCTTGGAGTCCACCAGTAGGCATCGGCCCCCAGTTTGAGAACCATTTCCTGAAATACATGGTGGTTGTGGAGGTCTTTCAATGCTGTCTAGATATTATAAAGATCATTAAATTCTAGTTGAGTGTAAACACAAGCATAGTTTTTATAGATCCAAACGGAAACATTTGGAAGTTTGGCCAATCCTTTGAAAAAAAGGTGTTTGGTTTGTCAAACCATACTCAATGTTCTGTTTGACATAAAAAAGTAAAATGAACTAATATCAAATATTATTCTACTCTAATATTATTATGCTTAATGGGATAGTTTGCTCACTCTCAGGTCTTTCCAAACCTGTATGACTTTCCAAAAGAAGATATTTTGAGTATGTTTGGAAGTAAACGATATTGGACTCAATTGACTTCTAATATATGAACACAAATCCACTCAAAATATCTTCTTATGTGTTTCACAGAAGAAAAAGAGTCATAAAAAGGCTTTGAACAACACAGGTAATAAAATGTTGACCAAATTTAGATTTTTGAGTGGACCGTCCCCTTAAAGAGATTTTCCCATTCTCGCAGTCGTGGAACGTGTTGGTCAGTCAAACGCAGAGCCTCAGTGGAATCCTGCGCAAACGCTCCGAGGAACTGTTGGTGGGTCCGCTCAGCAAACTCACCCTCCTCATTCGGGACAAACAGCAGCTGAGGAAGACGTATGGGGAACAGTGGAACCTTCTCAACCAGGAGCTCAACAGGGTCAGCGCTACATTTAAAGATCACTTTCATAACAACTCACAGATGTTTATCATCGCCACTATTCACTCTGGCATTTCCTCATCTATCTTTCCTCTCATTTTTTCTCCTTTCTGCATGTGTTCGGGTGTTCGACACTAGCTAAAAAAGTGCGTAAATAAAAGTACATAAACAAATATGAAAAAAAACATCACGTTAGTCAAACTGCTTTCTTACATCACAGATTGAGGTTCTGAGTTGTAAAGACATGTCCGCAGATGAGGTAATCATGACGTAGTATCATCTTAGCAAACTGATTTCAAAGGAGTTCGTAACTGTTACGAGGCAGCTAATTTGTATGAATTTGTACAATGTTTTCGTACTAAACCGTACGATTCTTAGAAAGAAGCAACACTGAAGCTCCTCCCCTAACCCCACCCCTAAACATAACATCACTGGTGCAACAGCAAATCGTACTAAAACATATATATAAGATTGTACAAATTCATGTGAATTAGCTGCCTTATAAAATAATGACAAAGTTCTGTCAGATTGTGTTGAAAATACACAATACGATGTCGATTCGTAATTTACGAGGTGAATTTTTATAAATTCATACATAATTTGCCTTCCCTGTGACGTTACATTCAGAGCTCTGTTCTTGCTTTTCCTATTAATTGTACATTTTTGTGTAATTCAGATCTTACGAAATTATGCACAATCGACATTTTGTAAAATGCTTAGGTCATACTGCACAGTTAGTGGCTAATCACTCAGAATGCGTTTTTCATGTTTCGAAACGCGAGGCGCGCCGTTTTTTATGTTGCAAGGCAACAACCGAAACAGCTGTACTGTAAATCAAGGAACATAGTGCGAGCTCTCTAGTTGCTGTTGGCTGTCATATTAGCAGAAACTTTGAAACTGGTAAAGCAGAGGGTGCTCGCTCTGACCTTGCTCGGTTAACCTGCGACAGCCACCACAAGTTTCTTCTCCTTCATTGTCATCTCCGAACGTGTCAAGCAACTATAAAGTTCCGTCACCACAACGGAAGCTCCGCCTCTCGGTTCATTCGAATGGACAATGGAATAAAAGGGGCAATAGTCGACCGCTTTTCTGCTCAGAGTTCAGTTTTTTCAACATCGGACGCTCAGAGCGCTCCACAAAAACCGTGAAAGGCTCCCTGCCAAGTGAAACCAAGTCAAAGCATCTTTGTTCTTTTCTGGTGTTATTTCAGGAGTCTGGTTTTATTAGCACATCTCTTGACCATCAGATTTAAGGACTAGAATTAACTGTTTTTCCCTAGCTAATCCCACATCATATGACGCACGTTGATTATTAAGAAACACTAGCTTGGTTTCCATGTCACCACTCTTTGTTTTAATCTTGGGTTCGATTTCTTTGTGGTTGATGTAGGTGAAGCAAGAATAGCCTTCAAATGTAAGTTTCAGTTGAGATTAATGTGCAAACGTTTGCAAAAATAAGGAAGTGGAAAAATGCTTTTGCATGTTACTGTTTAAAGCATGTGCTTTATCAGTTTTAACACTTTTTTTCCAGTGCGTGGTGTTGTAAAACGGTCTTTTGTTTGTGGCATGTGCCTGTTTTAGTGCTGTTTCCTAAGGCAAGAAACATTGTGCGTGCTATTTGTGGACAAAACGATAGCAGACATGTTCTTTTCATCTGAGCCTAGGCATGCCCATGCCATGCAGCTTCCAAGAACACTATAAGAACTTAAAAACTACTCGGAATGCTTTAAAACACCCAAGGCAATGCTAAACGTTTAAGACACAACTTGTGAATATGAGATGTTTTTGAGGAAGGGAGTTAATAACCGTCGCTTTTCACGGTCATTGTCATAAGGTTTTTGACCTACTTCTGCAACACTGGTCTGTCATTTCTTCCTTTTGACCTGTTTGTTTTGCCTGCTTGGGTTGTTGGTGTATTTTTAGCAACAGGTAAACAAACACGTTCAATTGATATCCTTTGTGTCAATGCTCAGATTGGATTTTGATTTTCCTTTCGTTTCGTGTACTGTTGTGGAAGGTTAGATCACCCAAACAGAGCTGGACCGACTCAAGTCCAGTTACAGACAGCTGGTACGGGACGCAGCTCAGGCCAAGCGGAAGTACCAAGAAGCGATCAAAGGTAGGATGTCTTCATGGTTTACAGTTCTTCAAAAAGCCTGGCCACTTTCATTTCGTTCTACTGCCAACAACAGCAGCTATTATTGAGACGTTTTGACCATAAGCTTCAATGTGTCTTAGAGCTTTTGTTATAAGGACTTTGATAGTTTTATATTTATAAACTCTTAACGTTTATCTGCATACGCACAGTCTGTTTTGAAAATCCATTTATTTAGAAGAAATGAGTCTGATCAGGAGCCGGTGGAATTGTTTAGTGTTTAAACATTGTGTGCTTTGTCTACTTGGGCAGTAGAAAAACCTGTCCCTACACTTTTTTGTGTCTAGATTTAGAAGTGACACCAGGAAACCAATGTTACAGAAAGTAATGTTGTTCAACAGATGAACAAAGAAACTGGTGGTGGTTTGCTCTTGTGGGCATGGTGAAAACTCTTAGCAGAAACCTGTTTCTTTGTATCACACTGGCAGACAACAAAGAAAGAATTATTTGCCTTTTAAAAACTAACCGTAGTCTGCGTTCAAATATGATGAACGGAACAGATATGCAAAGTGCTGGCTTTTTTGCAAGCATCACTAGATTATAGGGTTTGATATATTGCTCAAGTAGAATTTTAAACAGACAGTTCACCCAAAAATTTAAAATCTGCCCATTATTCGTTCACCCTCATGTCGTTTAAAACCTGTCTCGGACGTTTTTTTCCGTAAAACACAAAAAAAGATATTTTGAGAAATGTCTTGGTGGTTTTGTGTCCGTATAATGCAAGTCAATGGGGCCAGGTCAGTGTTCTTTGGTTAACAACATTCTACAAAATATCTTCTTTTGTGTTTCCCAGAAAAAAGTCATAGATCTGGAATGACCCCAGGGCCAATAAATAACACAATGTAACACAGCTTCTGTATGAAGTTTAAAATGTTAAATACAAAATTAATATTAATCTTCATTTCAATCATAGAGAAACTAACAGATATTTTTATACAATTCGGTATTATTAATCAAATTTAGAAATTGCAAGGCACTGGCATAACACTTAGCTCAAAACAAAAGTTTAAAGAGTAACTATAACAGTGTGTTGTAAAACCGAAAGTGAATGAATAACAAAGTTATTGGCTTGGGGAAAAAGAGTCGACTCTGAATCACGCGAACGAGTCGTCTGACGATGTTATTTCAGTTCTGAGTCAGATTTGCGTCACTCTGTGTAATGGCCACCTATGTTTCATTTGTGGCACTGCACGCTGTAGGCGGTAGACCAATTATGCGGTAGACCAATTACAGCAGACAGAGTATGATGACAGAAAGGAGGGAATAAGACGGATGAATCGCTGAACGAATCATTTGAGTAACTGTATGTACATAAACTTGTTGTCGGAAACTCCATAAACCAAAGTTGGACCTTAAAAATCACAAATTATTAACTTTTTAACATAACAGCTTCTAAAACTGAGTCGCGTACATTTGGTAGTTTTTGTCTTTTTTTATGACTAATACTGTCCTCATGAACCAAGTTCCAGACGTAGTCACCCATCATCACTTCAACCCAACTTCCCTGTGCTACAGAAATTTCTAGAATTTTCTGATAGTAAAAAATGCAAGAAAATATGAATAAAAATATATGATTTTTTTACAGTTCTTTTGCAATATACTAGTGGCGGCCCCCAAATAGTTGAAAATTCTATGCTTCGATAGGAGGAGCCTGATTCAACTACCAATTTCACATTTGAATCTTTGCAGAGGTGTATTGCATGGGGATCATGCCATTTTGGTTATATGGGCAGTGGTGTAGCAGACGGTCACGCACTGCGTGGGCAAAAATATTATTTATGGTGTAAAGAAATTAGACATTTTTAGGGTTGGGTACGGAAACCCCCGCCGCATGCGAGCGTAAGGTATGGCTACGACCCAGCGCAGGATCACGCCTCTCTATGCCGATATATCGTAATTAATGATATAAGCTCAGAACCTACTTAAGCTAAATATACACTAAAACATTGATGCCACAGGAAAATAAATATGACCGCAATAATAAAAACCACATAACTGTACAAGGACCATGTAAAACAGATTTTTTTTTACACTTTGTAATGAAAGAATTTTCAATTTTGGCTGACCTGTCCCTTTTTGCAAAGTAAATAAATTTCATTCATCCAAAACTGTAGTGTTGTTTACTACATGACTCTCTGGAATACTCGACTCTGATCGGTCAGTCACGACATTCCGGGGTAAAACACACCGCTCACACGGGTATAGACGTCAGCTTTGAATTATCGTTTAAAGCGACTGCGCTTTCTATTGCGACAAGTTGGCAGTCCCAGACGGCCTACAGTTTGGATTACACAATGTTTCCTTTCTTTCTCATTTCACTTGTTTGTGTTTGTGTGTGTGGACGATTCTTTGCCCAGACAAAGAACGCGAGAAAGCGAAGGAACGATACATCAAAGCTACCCTGAAGCTACACGAGCATCACAATGAGTATGTGCTGTCGGTGAAGGCCGCTCAGGTGCATCATCAGCTCCACTACGGCAAGAGTCAGCCAGCGTTACTGGGAGCTCTGCAAACGCTGCACGAGGAAATGATGCTCGTACTGTGAGTCACCTTTGTGTGTACATCATTGCAATGTTTGGTTTGCATCATGTTACCCAGATAAGTAAATTCCTCGAGATTAAAAGCAGTTTCATGAGAACCGACGTACTTTATTGCACTTTTATAGCAGCGTGATGTTAAAAAAGGTTGCTATTAAAATACCATTAATGCTTTGTAAGCAGCTTTGGATAAAAGAAAAACAAAAGATTTCAAAAGATTTGCTTTGTACTCATACCCGACCATTTTTTGACACAATCTTTTATTCAGTTTACTGTTTATATACGTGCTCTGTCTGGCATCATAGAGGAAATGCCATTTTTACAACTTCTGCTTTTCTGAAACAATATTAAGTCAACCTTTCCCACACGCAATGTAAATTACTCATACAGTAAGTGAAAGACTGACTTGGCATGTATGTTTTGTTAGGAAAGAGATTCTGCAGGAATATTTCGACCTGTCTAGTCTCGTGCACCATGAGGTGGTGAGCATTCACACTGAAATGGCAGACGCCCTGAAGGTCATCCAACCTCACCGAGAATATGAGAACTTCATTCAGCAGAACAGGCACCTGACTCTCTTCTTACGTTCCCAGTTTCTGTTCAACACAACATCTAAAGAAAAGAGCGAACACAAAGGCTCAACCTTTGTGTAGCATTTGATACACTTTTTATTGTGATGACAAAATAAGTGACTGTCTTTATTGGTTTTTGGGCATGTAATAGACATTTTACAATCCTTAAGAAAGCACTTTTTTTTCTAAATATGAGACTTGAGGAACATCACAAGGAATTTATTATTAATACTTAAAGTACCATATGCAATGTTTCAAGAGTAAAGTGCAGTAGGACAGAATCTCGAGAGATGTACGTATATCACGTAATCTTGTCTTTGTGTTGCAAGGAATCCTTTTCACAGTATTATAAAATACAAAATGCAACATAACATCCAGTTAAGAGTCTTAGCCTTAGCCTCAATCGAAGCCTAGTCTTCACCTACTTTATATAGTTCAATTAAATCTCAATACATGAAGTCCTTTATTTTTTCCTGCTGCTTAAAAAACATTTGGTGTTAAATGCAGTTTTGTGCCTTTGGTGCGATTTTTGTCTGTGTGTGTTTTCTTGTAGGTCAAGAGGAGAGATTCCCGCGTGTTTGGAGTTTGACAGCAGTTTGCTGGAGGAAGCTGACGGTCTGAAAGCAGAAGAACTGCAGCTCAATGAGCTCACGGTGGAGGCGATCCAGCATCGGTCAGTCTCTTCTTCTTTTTGCTCAACAGAAGACAGAAGTAAAAACAAAAACAGTGGGATTCCCGTTTGAAATTCTCTTAAAAACTATTCTAGTAACCGAAACACAAGTGTATACAAAGGGCCGGGATTTACTGGTTTTAGGTCCAATTGATTTAAAAATTGATGAAATATTAGTTGAGAGTAAAAAGTGAGGACATGCTTTTTCATGGACCCGGCTTACAAAAAATGTTTTTTAAATTCCCATGATGTTATGAAAACGTTGTATCTGAATGTTTTCTATTTCCACATGTTGAAAAGGTCCATTTTTTGTTTTATATGAACACTACAGGAACATTCTGTTCTATCAAAATAAAAACGTAATGAATTTCTGAATGTATTGTACAAGTTTAAGATGTCCAGTTTTTAATGCTTAACGAACGTTGTATCTTGGTTCACATGAACGTTACAGGAACATTCCATTCTATCAAAATGAAAACATTATGAGAAAGTTCCAAAAACATACTAACATTTACATAACTTTTAAATAACGTTGCTGAAGGTTATGGGACATTCCCTCATAGCTGGGGAGGCTTGGACAGTGCCTAACAGGTAAACCAGGTGGTGTGTGACAATAAAGTCACTACCTCTCGAGTTCGCACAGGTGTCAGAGGTGTGAACACTGATTGAATTTATATCATAAACGACTGACGTGTTCATGTTAAACATTACCCATACAATATTCGTCCAATCACTGCATTGAATCTGTATGCCGTCTGTAAGCAATGATGTGATGTCATACCCAGCGTTGGGTAAGTTACTCAGAAAAAGTAATGAATTACTAGTTACTAATTACATATTCAATAATGTAATTAGATTCCTGTACAAATGACTCTCTCCAAAAAGTGTTTAATTACTTAACTAATTAACTTAACTAATTAAGTTCTACATCAACCTTGATTGGAATTGATTCAAGGACAGACATGAAATGGCTTTTTTAATTCATTCAAATAAATAATAAATAACTATTATTATTATTAACTGACCAAAGTATACAAGTGTGAGGAGGATACATTGAAGCATACATTTAAAAGTAAGACTTATCATTTTGATGTCATTCCTCTATTGAATATACTACACAGTATTTAGTTCAATTACATCAGATGTAACTAATTCAATTACAGAAAAAATAAGAGAAATCGCTTAATTTACTTTTTTTAGGGAAAAGTAAGTAGATTATAGTAACTCATTACTTAGTAACTAGTTATACCAGACACTGGTCCTACCTGCCTGTCAGCCTACGTATTTAAATAACTTTGCACGCTGCTTGCACATATGCAATGAGGTGGCAAAACCTCTATGAGTCCCAACAGTAATCTTAAATAAGCTGTTTAATATTATTGTTTTTATGTGCTTTGTACTGTAATGTTGTTTCACCGGTGAATAAGACATGAGGAGGCATGGCTTTGGATGGAGGTCTGATTGGAGCTGCCTTGCTGCTTGTCGCTATTAAGCTGTCTACCCTAGCTTTATATGTTCAGATAGTACTGTATCTTCACACGTAAACCAGCATTATGTTGTGTTTCTCTTTTCATCGTGTGTATGTCACAGACTCACTGCTTTGGAGGAAGAGCTCATGGGTCTTGCCAGTACTCTGGGTTCTCAACAGGCTACTGTCAATCAGCTGGAGTTGGACCTGGAGGCTGAGGAACGGTCGGCAAACATAGGACAGAGGTGAGCCTGTGAACTCTGGATTTTCAATTTAAATGCACATTTTACTCGTTGTAGAGATTTCAGCGGCATCTAGCACTGAGGTTGTGAATTGCAACCTACGGCTCACTCCACCCCTCCCTTTCTAAGCACTATGGAGGCTGACACAGGACTAAGATGTAGTTTTCGCTTCTTTGCCGAAGGAGATAACGTATTTACGAAACACACTCTGTAGAGCAGTTTGTCCGTTTAGGGCTACTGTAGAAACAACATGGCGAATTCCATGCAAGGGGATCCACGGGTTTATGTAGACAGAAATAGCTCATTCTAAGGTCATAAAAACATAACGCTTCATTATGTAAGGTCTTTATACACCTGTGAAGATATAGTTATGTATATTATATTGCATTTCTGTCAATAGATCCTCCAAAATATTACACATAGCGCATTTAAAGGTGCAATATGTAAGATTTTCCCCCAATTCAATATCCCAAAATATCTACCACAGCGTTTTATATTTTGTTTGCTAATATACTGTTCTTGATATATTACAGACGTTTCCAACATTTCAAATTGAGAGATTGTAAATGTTTTGGGACTTCTTCCCATATTGCGCGTTCCAAAGTCTTGTTTTTGGAAGGTTGTCAATTAACAAGACATTTCTTTCCAAAGTGGCTCATAATTCAGTCCTTTCTGGTACAGTCACCCTGGTGCAGCTAATGTACTTGCAAGAGTATATCCCTGAAGCTCTTCTGATTCAAGTATCGCCCATGTCGGATTCAAACCTCTAAACTTTTTCTTAAACGAAGATTAAATCGGATCATTTTAATACAGTACATGAAGACATCACACATTCAGTTTCATGAATGTAATTTGCTCATTCTCTGGTTGTTAAGGGTGTATCAGTTCAGCAAGCGTAACGCTCTGGAGGACAGCAGGCAGCAGGTGGTTCTGTCCATGGTGGTTCGAGCTCGGCTGGAGGCTCAGCGGAGGGTTCTTTCTGATAAACTTCAGTCTCTGGGCAGTAAGGAAGCTCCGGGTCTGGACCTGGATGATGATCGGATATCCATAACCTCCAACAATTCAGTGGTGAGCCCACTTTTATCTGTCATGACAGCTTGAGCTCAAGTTCTATTATACTTGTTTATCCAGAAAGAGTAGGGGACCATATGTTATAGTTATTTTGCTATGTGAGATAATAGTCTGACGGGGCTTAGATTCTGAGCATCGAATACGTATAATTCAACTGTTTAGGATGAGTCATTTGTCGGGTTGGTTTCAGTACGGGTTTGGAATAGACTGGAAGTTCCTCTGTGTTTTTATAGTAGAGCTCTTTTTATACGATACGAAGAAAATGTGTGTCTGTACTATATAATCCTTTAAAGACTTCAGTAGCTATTGAAGGTGGTTTTAAATGTGATGATAGTGCTGTAAAATGCACTTGTACTGTAAGAGTATATTACAGGCCGTATCTCAGTGTTCTTACATTGACATTGAAAGATGAGTTGAGTCAGAGAACAAGTAGTAGTTAACATGCTCTTATATCTTAACTGTTCACATGCTGTAGATCCCAAAACTGCAGTTATAAAATAATCTCTGTAAATCATACACAGCGTATTCAGCTCTTTTCCAAAAAAGTCTTACAGTGCATGTTTTGTAAATGCACACACAAAGTGCTGGGATTCACTGTACATTATACACATAATGTATAAATTCAGTACCTCAATTAAAATATAGTCATTGCAAGAATATGTTGTTTGTAAATTGTTTACCATTATAATGATCAGTCACTGTATGTTTAAAAAGAACAGTTGACCCAGATATGAAAATTCTGTCATCATTTACTTACATTCAAGTTCAAATCTGTTTAAATGTCTTTGTTCTGATGAACAAAGAGAAAGATATTTGGAAGAACGCTTGTAACCACAGTTCTTGGCCACCATTGACTACCATAGTCGGAAAGAATAGCTTTATAAAGGTCTTTGTTCTGATGAACACAAAAGAAGATATTTTGAAGAATGTAGGAAAGCAAACAGTTCTGGGGCACTTTTGACTACCACTGTCCTTTTTCCTACTATGGTAGTCAAAAGTGGCCAAGCATTTTCCCAAATATCTTTTTCTGTGTTCAACCAAAAAAGAAATGTATATAGGTTTGGAGCAACTCAAGGGTGAGTTCATAAAAACAGAATTTTCATTTTTGGGTGAAGTGTTCCTTTAACATTTATTATGATTTTTTTCTCCTGCCGTTTGTTTGTAGATGGAACGTGACAAAGAGCACAAACTCCTCAGCATGGATGTGATTGTCAGTCACCTCAGCAGTTTATTCAAGCCCAAGTACACGGTCAGTGGCGTTCTCTCTCCTGACTCTTTCTGTCTCGTCTCTGTTCTCCGCTCACTGCCGTACCCAAACGTCTCTCTGTAGAGTAGCGTGTTTTATACATCTCAACAGGTTCCTCCGGTGCTGACGCCTGTGCCAGAGAGGGAGAAGCCCTTGACTCAGCAGGGCTGGTATCACGGTGCCATCCCTCGCCTGGAGGTGCAGGAACTGCTGAAGAATGACGGAGATTTCCTGGTTCGAGAAAGCCAGGGCAAGCAGGAATATGTGCTGTCTGTGCACTGGAGCAGCCAGTGTCGCCATTTCCTTATTCAGAGCGCAGACGTAAGTGTTTGTGTGTGTGAGAGACAGCAAGTGTGAGACGGAGAATGACAACGTGTGTAGATGTTGTTTTATTTAGATGGATTACAATACTCGCAAGACAACAAGAGATATAAGGTTCAAATGTGGTCATCTTTAAATCTGATTTTTAATAAAGGCATGATATCAAAATAAAATTGTAATATGTAATATTTGTGTACTGAGTTGCTCATTTTTTATATGTTTTTTTTTAACTCAGTGAGTTGTGATTGGTCTGTTTACTATAGATCTGTTTTCAGTTTCATTGTAGTTTTATTAAGATTTAAGCTTTTAGTTTTATAAATTTAGTTTAGTTTAGTTTTTGCGTATGTCATTTTATTTTATATTTTGTTTGTTTGTATTTCTTTATAATTTTGCTATTTAAGTATTTTTGTTTAAATCATTTTAGTGCCTCAGTTTTCAAATTATAATAATGTTTAAGCTTATACTGTTGTCAATCGGGTAAAGTAAGGAAAGCGTCGTTATCTCAGATGTTTTTGAAAAGACATCTTTTCAATTACACAGAAATAAAGACAAAAATTTCCCTTTTTACCTAAAACGGTAACACTCTTTTCTGCTCTTTCATTTAAATATTTGTGTGTTGTATGTCTTCAGGGTGTGTATCGTCTTGACGGTGAAGGTTTCTCTTCTGTACCACTGTTAGTGAATCACATCCTCAGCTCCAAAACTGCCGTCACAAAGAGGACAGACATTGTGCTGAAAAAACCCATCCTCAAGGTGGGCCGCTACCCCTCCATCACTTTTATTCCCGCTGTTATTTAACCACATAAACTTATGGTTATGTGCTTCCTTTTAGGACAAATGGGTTTTGGAACATGATGAAGTCGTCCTGGGCCAGAGCATTGGCCGGGTAAGCCCACGGATGATCTTTTTATATCAACTTACAGTATATCTACTATAATTTCTTGATGCTTTTGCTTTTTTTTATGTTATGCTGTGGCTTAGTAATTTGTGTGCATGGATAGACACACTGTGCCATGATTACTGTTTTACAAAACCCAAGTGTAAAAAATCCAAATATAAGAGTTGATTTACCTTCCTGAATGAATGTCATCAGGGGAACTTTGGTGAAGTGTTCAGTGGACGATTGCATTCGGACAACACGCCAGTGGCAGTGAAAGCCTGCAGAGAAAATTTACCATTAGAACAGAAGAATAAATTTCTCATGGAGGCCAGGTTTATATTTACACAACACGCATATAAACACACATAAATGCGCGTCCACATTTGAACTAACTTATGATCTCCATCCCAGGATTCTCAAACAGTACGACCATCCAAACATAGTGAAGCTTATTGGCGTCTGCACACAGAAACAGCCGATATATATCATCATGGAACTGGTGCAAGGTACAGTGGTTTTATCGGCTATCGTTCACTTTTACAGTTTAAACGGTAAGAACGTAATGGCTCATTGCCCCGTCAGGAGGAGACTTTCTGACCTTTCTGCGTGCAGAGGGGCAAAACTTAGGGACCAAGATGTTGATCCGGATGGCAGAGAACGTGGTGTCCGGCATGGCCTATCTGGAGGGCAAAAAGTGTATTCACCGGTGAGAGCAAAACAGGAAAATTAAACAATACAATTGATGCAATATTATGTACAAGATTTTTGCCAAGTCAGGATATCCAAGCTAGCCGTTCTGCGCTGGCTCCATAAAGTATTAGAAGAGCTCATAAAGAGCTGGCAGATGGTTTTTATTGCGTCTTGTAATGAGACTGCAGCTATTTCTCCATTATCTCTTGGTTAAAAGGACCGGTTGTTTGCAGCAGTGCCCCGTAGGAACATTTTAGTAGAATGAGTCGAGCGGAAATGAAACATCGCAGTTACATTTGGGTCAAATGGTTTGTGTAAAAGAGCAGAATTGAATTTGAAAGATGTAGCTTGTCATTTTTATATGAAATATAATCCGCATTACCAGATGTATTGCGGTCATTTAAATCAAGTTTCTGCTGAATTTCAACAAAATCAAACCTCAGGAGTGACAAAGTCATCCAACAGCAATGTGAAAGACTGAAAGCATGACAAGACACATAAAACCTGTGACAAAATTCAGGTTATCATTTTTTCCCTTTCCTAAATACATGTAGAAATATTACAAGTTCATGTTCACTTTTAATCAATACAACAGTGAACATGAATTTGTTTTCTTTGCGGTATCTGAGGTCAGAAAAAATACAGAGCATATTTTCTGTTATTTTGACCCGTTTGTTTTTGAAACGGTCGCATATTTATTTCTGTGGCTGTATCAATGAAGTTAAAGTTGTTTTTACATACGAAATGCGTTATTGTATCACCAATTGGATTTCTCCTCCTCTCTCTCTTTAGAGATCTGGCTGCACGTAACTGCCTTGTAGGAGAGGAAAGTGTGGTAAAGATCAGTGATTTTGGGATGTCCCGTCAGGAGCAGGATGGCGTGTATGATGCTACAGGAGGGATGAAGCAGATCCCAGTCAAATGGACCGCACCAGAAGCACTCAATTACGGTACAGAAGCATTACCCATGACACAAGAATCTTCAAAGATGTGCTCTACTGTTGTGCTCTGATGTTTTCTTTTTGTTTTATGTCTCACTGCTGTCCTCTGGTGGTGTCTTAGGACGCTACACCACTGAGAGTGACGTGTGGAGTTTTGGAGTGTTGCTGTGGGAGACGTTTTCCAGAGGAGTCACTCCATACACTGCACCACACAACATGACTAACCAACAGACCAGAGAAGAGATTGAGAAAGGTAAAACCGCTCATGACTTCACATGCCACACACTTGATGTGAGTGTTAATTTATATTATTGTAACGTTGTGTTACAATGAACATCTTATCACTTTGTTCATGTTTGTTTTAAAGTGTTTCTTGTTGGTAGGATACCGCATGCCAGCACCCAAAAACTGTCCAGATGAGATCTACGCCCTGATGTGTCAGTGTTGGCAATACGACCCAAGAAAGCGACCCTCGTTTCACAAACTAAATGCAGATTTAAATGCTTTATGCCAGTAATACATTTATCTAATGAAGGAACCAAAGAAAATTAATTTATTAAATTATTTCAAAATTATTCTTTATATCAATATAAAGCAAAACCATCTGTGCCCTCAGACAGCAAGTATTTAATCTGAATCAATGTTGATACTGATTTTTTATATATATTCACAGTATTTGAAGTTGGAATGCAGTCCTTCAAATGGTTTGTGTCTTATAATGTTTTAATAATTAATACATTCCTGCAGATGGTGAATTACTTATGATATTTGTTTGTACAAAAATACTGTAAATAAATAAAATATGAAATCATTGAGTGTTCGTCTGTTTAAAAAATGTTTACAGATGTACTATAATCCTAGATTGCAGTCGTATTCAACAGGACCTTGTATTTGCCCAAACCAAAATTTAAATAAATTAACTGATTTTTAAATATAAGTTATTTATCCTTGTTTCTTTACAAACCAATGTCTTTTGACTGTCTTCCTCTACAAGTACATAAAAGAAGATATTTTAAAGAATGTTGATAATCAAACCCCATTAACTTCCATTGTATGACACTGAATAAAGACTCATATACAGGATTTAAATCACATGAAGGTGAATAAATGATGACATTTTTTCAGGTGAACTATCCCTTTAACTGAATGTGACATTATAATATTTGGTCGGGAGGAACTTAAACTACTGCCACATAAACCTGTTGCACGAGGCAATGAATGTCAATGGGTTTATCAGTTTCATCTGAATGTTTTTTAATGATATCACTCTCCACATCTTTGAAACACAGACCTGTTCCATCTAATGCAACACAAGGTTCAGACTAGTGCCACCCTAAAACAACACTAAAACACTGATATTAAGTTATATTATCTGGTATGTTTATTAGATTCTGCTATGTATGCCCAATGAGTTAGCTTTTTAATACAAATGAAAAACAATCTAAATTATTGCAAGAAACTGCAACGTAACTATAGGAAAACAGGGCTGCGTTCAGCACCGACAAAAACGTTGCAAAACGTTTTTTGAACCGAAACGGTGGTGTTGAGATGAACTATGGTAGCTGAGAAGGCCATTCTTTGTATTCTCTGTGAATAATTTTCGGAGCCTGATGAAATCGGTATAATACGTGTTGAGTAGGCCTACTGCAAAATACATCTCTTCTAATATCTTTAATTGTTGCGCATACCGAACATTTAAACGTCTTTACTTTTTATGAACTGTCTCTTTGATACCGCGTGGGTTAAATACATGTTGCTTCAGGGCTCTCAAGTTTTGAACTGAGTTCAGAGTGAGATTTTGGCGGCTGTGGGGTTTTGGGTGGGACGGGGGTCTGATCTGAAAAATGTGACACAAAAATTCATACAAATAAAAAAATATTTCTTTAATTCAGTATTTCTTCGTGCAGGTTTGTGTATGTCAGTGTGAGAGAGAGAGATAATGGTTAGAGTTGTTTATTGTAGATGTTGGTAGCAGGTTTTGAGGGCTTCAGCACAGTAGTTTGGCCTATAGGCTATTTGATTATATTGTATACAGACGATGAATAGTATTAATTATTACATTTGTGTATTTCAAAGATATCATTGAAGAGGCAAATGGCAAATTAATATTCCATAATAATGTAGAATATTTTCTATTTTTCTTTCCTTCTGAATCAGAACTAATACTAGACAAATGTCAGAATAGCTGCTGAAATTAGCAGGGATTCAACCGGCTGGCAAGGCTGGTTCACAAACTCTGGTCAAACTGTTAGCTAACCTACCAGCTGCCTGGAAACATGTATTCTCAAGCAATGATGAGATGATTTAATGTACTCATAGGTGGCGCTTCCCAAATCCGAAAGGCCCCTTTGGAAGGGGACGACCCACAAATTGTTTTAACTGCTCTTTTTGCCAAGTGAATTTTAAACAGACACATTAGGACCCACATGGAAAGAACCTATATTAGGATATATGCACATATATGAAACCTATATGCAGTATATATGTACATATAATATAGGAAAACGGCCAATTTTATATATGTCACATATATATAAAAACCTATATTTAAACATTTAGGTTTATATAGGTTTTTCCGTGTGGGGAGATACGGTTGTGTTGTTCCATCCAAAGTTTACACATCAAGAGCTTTACTCTTCAAAGGGAGTAGTAGGGATGATCACTTTGGAAGGGATGGCGACAAGGATATGGTCTTCTATTAAGCAAAAATCATGCTTAAAAGATTTGCATGCGCATGATAACACTTGTAAAAGCGTAAAATAAATTTGCATTTGCAATTCTTTTTTGTAAAGGTCTAAATCAAGCTGCAAGCGAAAGAAAACACGTTTTGCAGCATTGTATCATTTTTGTAAGCGTAATTCATGTGTTGTGAAACGGCAACTTCCTATAACTTTAAATAATTATGATCTGCATACTTCCTCGTTTTTTGCACCGAAATACGGCCAAGAGCATTGCTAGTCTGTAAACAATCGTGCGTGCAAAAACAACGGTGTAATGAACTGCAAAACGGATTCATCGCGCAGATCATGTATTTGTGTAAGTAAAATAAGATGCGTTTACAGTATTGGCACGATTGTCTCAATCATTTGGGTTTGCAAGCAACGAGCGTGGAGAGGCGGGGCTACCTTCTTGTGACCAATCAAATGAGGTTCCTGAAGACTCATTGTTTTCTCATATCTGATTGGTTAAATAACGCGCCAGTCAAGAAATGGTACTTTAATGCATGCACCCAGACAATCATGTTATTACTTAATATATACGATTTTTTAATCATTTAGCTGATTGACATGTATTGATACGGAATTCTTAGCTTGTGTCTTGTAAAAAAATCTAGTTTAAAATGTTTTGAATGATCAGTGCTATAAATTCTATACATCATGTAAATCTATTTAAACCATGAACTATAATTATACAATCAACAATTAAAACAGTTAATACCAAGTTTCTAGGCCTCACGTTTATGCAGTGCTTCTTCCCAACAATCCCAGAATCCATAATTCACAGCAAATGGCTGAGATCTGTGTGTAATCGTCACGTTTTTATATTTTAAAACTATTTATGCAGGAAATGTTTAAAATGTGGATAGCATGCTAAATCCTGGGAAAACCTAAACTCCGAAAAAAGGCTTAAAGCGGCTGTGCAACAGTGTGTCATGCATTCGGACTTCTTTACAATGTTAAACGTGCTGACTTCTCATGCTTAACATGGTCAACTTGTCAAAAAACAAGATGGGGGAATTGCGTAGTATTTCTGTGCTCGATACACCCCCACATTGATCGTATAGGTTTCGGAAAGTTTTTTTAATTAACCATTCGTTGTCCACATTCTGTACATGCTTTGTTGTCTCTAGGCAGAGCTGCACGTGTGACACTTCCAAGATGGATCAAATGGTCCACAGCACTGGAGTTACCAAACATTGTAATTGAAAAAGCTACACCTTCAAACCCAGCCACATTGCTTTCACCGTCTGAATTAACTCCAGACGGCCATGACTGTGCAGAGATTGTACAAAATTTAAGCGTAGACGAACACTTAGACAATGTACCAATTCAAAATCCTGATCTGATTGTGTACACTGATGGGTCATCTTTTGTGGACAATGGGGAACGCAAGGCAGGTTGGGCAGTGGTTTGAAAAATACACAGCATATTTTCTGTTATTTTAACCTGCTTCTCCATGTACTCGTTTTCTGCAAATACATGCAAATAGAAACCATTTTTTTAATTTAAAGAAATATTGTTATTAGTTCACAGACTAAAACAAAAATGGTAATTTTATCTATACACATACCTATAAATAATCAATATTAAAAAAAAATAATAATTTGAAATGGTCTCTCTGCAGCTACATTTACATTAACATTTAGGCATTTGGCAGACGCTTTTATCCAAAGCGACTTACATAGCTTTATCCTATACATTTTTCATATGTATTTGCAATCACCTTGGGTTCGAACCCACAACCTTGCGTTGTTAACACAATGCTCTTACCACTGAGCTACAGGAAAGATATGTGGTTTCATTGTTGTAAGTTTAGCTGTTACAGGTTTTTCAATGGTAGAGGGCAAAGTTTGCTTATTTCTAAGAAACAAGGTTTTGCAATTTCTTCTATTTCCCACCTTTTTTTGTACAGTCATTGCTAATAGGTGAGAAAATTGATATTAATTTTACATGCCAGTCTATTATTGTGACATAATAAAAAAAATCTCTAATAAACCAGCCCTAAGAAGACATCAAATGAAAACACCTTATCAATTTGTCCATGAGAAATTAAAAACCATCAGACCTTCAGTATGAGACCGGTAAAACACTTACATTACACATAATAGTTTTTTTGACCCATGAGAGGATAACTGCTTTAATGATGAGGTGTTATGGGAGGTGAGATTCGTGATGTCGCCATCAGGTGGCACCATAGCGAACAAATGAGAAATAATGAGAAATTAACCAATGTTTGTAATGTATGATACATCAGGACAAGACCAGGGTCCTCAACCACTAGAAACTTCCATGCAGATGTGTTTGAGGCACAGTCACACACAGACTCATGTGAGTGAATGGTCCATCAGTACCCTTTCAAAATCCATCATCCTAAACAGCTTTGAGGCGATCAGATTTGAGCACTTCAGTTTGTGACAGCCCTTCACGGCGGTTTCCACTTTAACAAGCACCTCTGGTGTGGCTTTACTCCATTTGGAACACACAGTATAAATGTGTACTCACCCCCATGGTTTTAATTACCACTGTTATGCGGATGACATCCAGATATATATTGTTTGTCAGACAGATTCTATCCACTTGATGGCCTCATTATCTTTTTGTGTCAGAGAGTTAAATGTCTGGCTACAGTTTAATTTTCTTAGCCTGAACTTGGGTAAAACTGAAATTTAAAAATCTGGTCCCCCATCTCTAATAAAAAATGAAACTAAGGTTTTTGCCTTGATATTGACGCTACTTCTATTGTTTCATCGGCCACTGTTAGAAACTTAGGTTTCACTCTAGACCCTTCACTGACCTTGGATGCCTACATCCACAAACTCTCCAAATCTGCTTTTCCCAGCCATGTCGAATTGTGCAACATCACCCTTTTATCAGTAGAAAAGATGCAGAATCATTAGTTCATGCATTTATTACATCTCGCCTTGACTAATGTAACTCACTTTTTCTGGTTTACCAGCTCGCTCCCTCTCCCATTTTGCAGTACAAAATTCTGCTACCAGGATGCTAACCTCCTTAAAATATCTGCTCGTATCACCCCTAATACATCACTTGATAATTTTCTGTCTCTAAATGGCTCCAAATCCGAAGTTATGGTCATTGGATCTCCCCATCAGCTGCGAAATGCAAGCTCTATTACTTTATCTATCAATGGAGCTGCCTTCTAGTTTCAAAGCAAACAAAACAAATCTTGGAGTCATTTTTGATGCTTCGCTGTCCTTTTGTTCAGAATACCGTTAAGACATCTTTTTCCATCTGAGAAATATAGCTCGCTTAAACCTTTGTGGTCCTTTTCAATTGCTGAGAGGTTGATCAATTCTTTTGTTTTTCACTTGTTGACCATTACAATGGATCAACAAATGGATACTTCTTGGATACTTCTTGCTGGAGTATCTAAAACCTTCATTATCAAACAATATGTTCAAAACTCTGCTGCTAGAATTCTGTCTGGGACCAGGTCTGGTGATCATATTTCACCTGTTTTGCAGTCTTTACACTGGCTCCCTGTCAGGTATAGTATTGATTTTAAAATCCCCACGATAAAATTTAAGGCTTCTCATGACCAAGATCCTCAGTACCCATCCGATCTGTTATTGCCTTACACACCATGTTGAGATCTGCATTCTCAGTGTGATCTTTTTGTTCCCAAAACATGGCTCAACTCCATGAGTGATAGAGAATTCTCATATGCTCCCAAGGCCTGGAACTCTTTCTCGACAGACACCAGGGAGGCAAAAACGACTTAAATACCTAAACTTTTTATTTTAGGATTGCTTTTACTTGATTGGATTGTTTTCCTTGTTTTACGAAGTGTTGTCATTGTGTTTTACCTGCCATGATATCCGTGTGAAACGCTATGAAAATGCAACTTTTAACGGCGCTATAAAAATAAATAGATCAGTTTATTTAATCTCAACAGGTTGCAGTTATTTTCCAAGGTGACTTGACAGCTCACTTTCAGGGCACTCAATGGCTTTGCTCCTTCCTATCCGTCTGACCTATTCTCTGTATAATCAAGTTTGTTCCAGTATTCCAGTTCTGAAATTCGGTGCGTGCCTAGGTTCAGTTTATCTTCAATTGGCAACAGGTCGTTTTCGGCACCCAAACTTTTGAACTGGCTCCCCTTAGCATTCAGAAGTTACCACTTCAAGAGAAGTTAACCCAAAGCTCAAACTATCAGTTAAAATGTCTGTTGCTAATTTGACAGTCTTTCTTACCTGGATATCTCTTGAACGTATTGAATAGCATAAATTCATTGTGTATTGCTCTAATTTTGGTTCACTTCTTGTATTGCTTATTGTACCTACCTTTTCATATTGTCTTCATGACATGGTTATGCAACCCCCTTGTGACTTCGGTTGGACATATGTCCAAACACATTTGTCATTTTGTAAGGATTTGTTGAATTGGTGTCCCTTGTAAAGCATCATTGAGCCTGGGAAAGCCCTATATAAATTAAAACATTTAGGATCATTACTACTACTGTAAACACTCAAAACCATCAGTTTGCTAGTTTTCGGTTCTTTGACCTTACATTTCTTTTATAGTTGCAGTTTTTACCAGAACAAAACCCCCATTCCTCATTGGGGAGAAAACCACCGCTATACAAACGCTTAAGAGGCTAATGACTTTATTAAAATGGCAATTCAGTTTACATCATGAAGGAAATCTCTCCACTGGAAACCACAGTTTCTTCATGCCGCTTGTCAGCAACCGCTCTCCCTGGAACACAAGAAAGTGTCAGGATGACAAAATTGTAAAACAGCAAATCGAACCAAAGTGAAACACATACTACTTTTCCTGGCACAGCTCTGTTCACAGGATCCAGATGCAGGGTGGCACACCGCAGTACTACAGTGAATGTAGATCTGACAAACAAAGAGATCAGCTTTAGCAAGCACAAAAGGCAATATAGATGACACCCAACCCTACAAAGAAATCATACAGTCTCCTGCAGAGGGGCCAGTGACGCTGGATCCACAAACGTGAACATCTTCACCACAAAGCGATTGTAGTGGGTTGGGAACTGAAGACCAGATGAGCCAACTACAGGAACCAGTGCAGTCAGGTAACGATCATCCTGGTAAGGGCATCTAAAACAGAAGTGACAGTGCGATGTGAACAAGCCCTGACTACCTGGACAAATGCTTGGGATTTTACTCACCCATCAACTAGAAGATCCCACTGGGGAAAACTGAGAGGACTAGGGGTTGATGTCGCCCAACAGTGCCCCAACAGCAGGACAAGATTGGGGTCAGTTCTCTCCAAGATACGCACCTCAACATACACAGGCTCTCGCAGGACTTTAGTGACTGGATACTCATCCTCACCATAGTAGGACGTATACGCCTCATCTCCTGAGGATTAACATTTGCACTACGGTCTCAATCTAGAGTTTTAGACCAATGCTACAAGTGCGACTCCTTTCGAGAGGCATGTTTTTGAAAACTAGCACATCACTACCTTCTGCACAGCCTTTAGTGACACATTGGCCATTCCCCAGTCTCAGTTCCACCCTGAGAGGTCCAGGAGCAGCTACAGGTGAAGGTGGTGGAACAGTGTTGACCTCCACAACCAGAGCTTCCACAGCAGTGGCAGAATATCTACACTGGAAGAGAAGTCTACACAAACAAACAGTGAGCTTCTGACATTTTGTTCAAGATTCACAGTCATGAGAAAACACAGATGACCTACTCAAAATGACTGTCCCTTGTGATGGAGCCAAGAGGTCCAATCCCCACTTCATAGGATGAAGTCATTCGGTTCTCATACACCACATAACCATTTTCCTCCTGCAAGTTGAAACACGTTTGACAAAGTCTGTTCTAGACAGGCAAATCACCAACAGCAAAAACTCACAATCATGTTGGTGCCACAGGCAGTGACTGGAAACTGGTATATGGCGAAGGAAGGTGTGAAACCAACAGGACCACAAGATGCTTCATTTCCACCCAGCAGACGGACCGTGTCCAGACTCAGATGAGGCAGGGTGACATCTCTTGCCACCACTAACACAAACTGACCATCTCTTATACACTGGACAGTCACTGTTTTGAGAAGCAGAGGAAGTTAGAGTTATCACTTGGCAAGAAACACTTAACTGGTCGAACATCCTCACCTGACATCCCATAATAACACTGCTGTCCATTAAAGCAGCAGTTTATAGCTTCACACTCTGCACCGCTGATACCAGGTTGTCCACACTGTATCTGCTCATAATCAGCTACAGCACACTTGTCAAGAGGTTCTGACTGTACAACTGGCTTCTGAAACTGTTGATCAGTTTGGTGTTGGGGTACAAATCTCTGTTCGGTTTGCTGGAACCCAAGAGCTTGTGGACTTTGAGCTGGAATCCCTCTCTGTGGAACAGCTCTGCAAACATTGCTCAGTAGAAGAAAAAGTACTTGAATCAGTAAACTTCTGTTTCCAGCCATTGTCTACAACGAAAGAATTCACTCAGTGTTAGTCTGAGACACTGTTTCTTGTTTTTTGTACTTTGTAGATTAATTTACGATAACGAGAACCCCTCCTTTGTAATTAGCATCCATCACAGTCCAGCTCTGCACAATCAATAAGTTAAACAATAGATTTTTGGGGATTGGCTCTTTCCAAATAAATATGATGAATTTAGTGAACGTGTAAATTTTGTCCAACACTTGGGTTTCTCCAAAGACTATTTCCTGCACATAAAATCAAAATGCAGGGCTGCGTCTGAAATATAAACTATGATAGTACAAACTGAATAAGATAAAGTACACGTATCAACTAATACGTTCTATGTAGTATGTGTGGGTGCGGCATGGACATATACAACATTTGCCATGTTTTTATTGTCATGTGACCTGAATTGTCTTTGATCTGTGATGTATTAAAAGCCATAAATATGATTTACTTAACCATTGTTAAACAAGCATACTTCAAAAGGTTGTATAAAAGTAGGTTATTTAGAAAGCAGACACACTTAAAAGTCTCATGAACTGTGCTTGTTTATTGTTTTATACTATTATATGAGGTTTACTTATGACGTTTGCATGGTTTTTAAATTCATAAACATCATAATCAATAAGTAATAGGCTATTTTCTACACGGGTTTTGAGGCCAGCTCTACAAACGCTCGGTTTTAATGGGCGTGCCACATTGAAGACTTTATAAGTAAACGTCCACTGCTTCGATTGGACAGCAGTTTGCATAGTTGGAGCCTTCTGTGAATATGGTTAGAGATGTAACGTTAGGTAACACATTAGCACCATTCACAGTTTTCGATGGCATCAGTATTATCTGGAGACCTCCAATGATTTATAAATGACCTCCCAGAATCAGTATTTAATGTGATTATGAAATTTTTCTTAAATTTACTGACTTATTACCCGGATGTGATGGCAAGGCTTTGTCTATAGTTTGTGTAGCCTATAGGTGTATTACGTTTAATGATGTATGACCGTACCTGTCTGCATTTGAGACCCGTGATCGCGAACTGGAAAAATGATAACCGCGATCGAAATAATACCAAAACACCTCAAAACAGCCTCCATTATTCGCAAACAGTGTATAAAACCTTGAAAAATTATATATGAGCTCACCAAATCAGAGAGATGATGATTTGCACAGGCTTTAGATCACAGACAACCTCTGCAAGTATTACAAATGACGTTCCCAGGTAATACTAATCTTGTGCGATAGTGCAAATTCAGTGTCGATATCTGCCTTGTTCACAAAGGAGCCCTCAGAGAAATTAAACAAACACACGCTTCATGTTTTTCCCACATGAGCTGGAACATCTTTAAAATTAAACTTTATCCCAACATTATGAATGTCGGAATCCGAAGGAAGGTTATGCAGCGACTGTATTCTTCCACAACCAGGGATGGCACAATATTTAGCTATCTTTAACGGCATGTTTGTTTTATAACAAAATCTCGGGTTAAAATTGTGATTTGAATTTATCCCTCCTTTAAATGTGACTGTTATCGTGCATGTGCATGATTTGTGGAAGATGAGTGCAATCAGAAATAATGTAAAACACGCATGATGGTTAACATGTTCAGTTTTAAAGTTACCTATACACAGCCTTGGAAAAATTAACAGACAATTTCAGATGTTCTTTTAATCACTATTTCTAGATGTATTGTGGTTATTTTAGTCCAGTGTCTATTGGATTTCATTAAAATGAAACCTCAGGAGTGACATAAGTCCTCCAACAGCAATGTGAAAGACTGACAGCGTGACAAGACACATGAAAATTGAGGTTATACCATATTTTTTTTTAAATCTGGTCCTCCATCTCTAATAAAAATGTTTTTGCCTTGATATTGACGCTACTTCTGTTTCATCGGCCACTGTTAGAAACTTAGGTTTCACTCTAGACCCTTCAGTGACTTTGGATGCCTACATCCACAAACTCTCCAAAGCTACTTTTCCCCAAACACGTCGAAATGTGCAACTTCACCCTTTTGAGCAGTAGAAAGATGCAGAATCATTAGTTCATGCATTTATTACATCTCGCCTTGACTATTGTTTCTCACTTTTTCTGGTTTACCAGCTCCCTCCCTCTCCCATTTGCAGTACATTCAAAATTCTGCTGCCAGGATACGAACTTTCTCAAAATATCTGCTCATATCACTTCTAATATATCGCCTGATCATTTTCTGTCTCTAAAACGGCTCCAAAACCGAAGTTATGGTCATTGAATCTCCGCATCAGCTGCGAAATGCAAGCTTTATTACTTTATCTATCGATGTAGCTGCCTTCAAATTTCAAAAGCAAACAAAACAAATCTTGAAGTCATTTTTGATGCTTCGCTGTAATTTGAGCCCTTTATCCAGAGAGTAGTGACCACACGCACAGCAAGTTGTGAACACACGTACACCCGGAGCAGTGGGCAGCCATCACTGCAGCGCCCGGGGAGCAAGTAGGGTTAAGGTACCTTGCTCAAGGGCACCTCAGTCATTCTCCGACGGCCCTGAGAATCGAACCGGCAACCTCCTGTTCACGAGAAAAGTTTAGTCTAGCTTGTGGCTGACGAGATCATCAAATGGGATGTAAATCTATCTGCAAACAGGATTGTCTGTACCTGCACTCCTCTCAGAGGAGTGACTTTATATGTCCTAAAGTTAATCATCTCGACATCGTTATGCAACTGCCTTATGACTTCGATTGGACATATGTCCAAACACACTTTTGTCATTTTGCAATGATCTGTTGAATTGGTGTCCCTTTTAAAGCATCATTGAACCTGGGAAAGGCGCTATATAAAAATCAAACATTTAGTATCATTACTACTGAAGAACAAAAAACCTATCAGTTTGCAATTCTTTGACCTTACATCCCTTTTATAGTTGAAGTTTAAACCAGAACAAACCCCCCCGCCAATCCTCATCGGGGAGAAAAACACCGCTATACAAATGCTTAAGAGGCTAATGACTTTATTAAAAATGATAATTCAGTTTACATCGTGAAGGAAATCTCTCCACTGGAAACCACAGTTTCTTCATGCCTCTTGTCAGCAACCGCTCTCCCTGGAACACAAGAAAGTGTCAGGATGATAAATTGTAAAACAGCAAATCGAACCAAAGTGAAACACATACTACTTTTCCTGGCACAGCTCTGTTCACAGGATCCAGAAGCAGGGTGGCACACCGCAGTACTACAGTGAATGTAGATCTGACGAACAGAGATCAGCTTTAGCAAGCACAAAAGGCAATATAGATGACACCCAATCCTACAAAGAAATCACAGTCTCCTGCAGAGGGGCCAGTGACGCTGGATCCACAAACGTGAACATCTTCACCACAAATCGATTGTAGTGGGTTGGGAACTGAAGACCAGACGAGCCAACTACTGGAACCAGTGCAGTCAGGTAACGATCATCCTGGTAAGGGCATCTAAAACAGAAGTGACAGTGCGATGTGAACGAGCCCTGACTACCTGGACAAATGCTTGGGATTTTACTCACCCATCAACTAGAAGATCCCACTGGGGTAGACTGAGAGGACTAGGGGTTGATGTCGCCCAACAGTGCCCCAACAGCAGGACAAGATTGGGGTCAGTTCTCTCCAAGATACGCACCTCAACATACACGGGCTCTCGCAGGACTTTAGTGACTGGATACTCATCCTCACCATAGTAGGACGTATACGCCTCATCTCCTGAGGATTGACATTTGCCCTACGGTCTCAATCTAGAGTTTTAGACCAATGCTACAAGTGCGACTCCTTTCGAGAGGCATGTTTTTGAAAACTAGCACATCACTACCTTCTGCACAGCCTTTAGTGACACATTGGCCATTCCCCAGTCTCAGTTCCACCCTGAGAGGTCCAGGAGCAGCTACAGGTGGAGGTGGTGGAACAGTGTTGACCTCCACAACCAGAGCTTCCACAGCAGTGGCAGAATATCTACACTGGAAGAGAAGTCTACACAAACAAACAGTGAGCTTCTGACATCTTGTTCAAGATTCTCAGTCATGAGAAAACACTGATGACCTACTCAAAATGACTGTCCCTTGTGATGGAGCCAAGAGGTCCAATCCCCACTTCATAGGATGAAGTCATTCGGTTCTCATACACCACATAACCATTTTCCTCCTGCAAGTTGAAACACGTTTGACAAAGTCTGTTCTAGACAGGCAAATCACCAACAGCAAAAACTCACAATCATGTTGGTGCCACAGGCAGTGACTGGAAACTGGTATATGGCGAAGGAAGGTGTGAAACCAACAGGACCACAAGATGCTTCATTTCCACCAAGCAGACGGACCGTGTCCAGACTCAGATGAGGCAGGGTGACATCTCTTGCCACCACTAACACAAACTGACCATCTCTTATACACTGGACAGTCACTGTTTTGAGAAGCAGAGGAAGTTAGAGTTATCACTTGGCAAGAAACACTTAACTGGTCGAACATCCTCACCTGACATCCCATAATAACACTGCTGTCCATTAAAGCAGCAGTTTATAGCTTCACACTCTGCACCGCTGATACCAGGTTGTCCACACTGTATCTGCTCATAATCAGCTACAGCACACTTGTCAAGAGGTTCTGACTGTACAACTGGCTTCTGAAACTGTTGATCAGTTTGGTGTTGGGGTACAAATCTCTGTTCGGTTTGCTGGAACCCAAGAGCTTGTGGACTTTGAGCTGGAATCCCTCTCTGTGGAACAGCTCTGCAAACATTGCTCAGTAGAAGAAAAAGTACTTGAATCAGTAAACTTCTGTTTCCAGCCATTGTCTACAACGAAAGAATTCACTCAGTGTTAGTCTGAGACACTGTTTCTTGTTTTTTGTACTTTGTAGATTAATTTACGATAACGAGAACCCCTCCTTTGTAATTAGCATCCATCACAGTCCAGCTCTGCACAATCAATAAGTTAAACAATAGATTTTTGGGGATTGGCTCTTTCCAAATAAATATGATGAATTTAGTGAACGTGTAAATTTTGTCCAACACTTGGGTTTCTCCAAAGACTATTTCCTGCACATAAAATCAAAATGCAGGGCTGCGTCTGAAATATAAACTATGATAGTACAAACTGAATAAGATAAAGTACACGTATCAACTAATACGTTCTATGTAGTATGTGTGGGTGCGGCATGGACATATACAACATTTGCCATGTTTTTATTGTCATGTGACCTGAATTGTCTTTGATCTGTGATGTATTAAAAGCCATAAATATGATTTACTTAACCATTGTTAAACAAGCATACTTCAAAAGGTTGTATAAAAGTAGGTTATTTAGAAAGCAGACACACTTAAAAGTCTCATGAACTGTGCTTGTTTATTGTTTTATACTATTATATGAGGTTTACTTATGACGTTTGCATGGTTTTTAAATTCATAAACATCATAATCAATAAGTAATAGGCTATTTTCTACACGGGTTTTGAGGCCAGCTCTACAAACGCTCGGTTTTAATGGGCGTGCCACATTGAAGACTTTATAAGTAAACGTCCACTGCTTCGATTGGACAGCAGTTTGCATAGTTGGAGCCTTCTGTGAATATGGTTAGAGATGTAACGTTAGGTAACACATTAGCACCATTCACAGTTTTCGATGGCATCAGTATTATCTGGAGACCTCCTATGATTTATAAATGACCTCCCCAAATCAGTATTTAATGTGATTATGAAATTTTTCTTAAATTTACTGACTTATTACCCGGATGTGATGGCAAGGCTTTGTCTATAGTTTGTGTAGCCTATAGGTGTATTACGTTTAATGATGTATGACCGTACCTGTCTGCATTTGAGACCCGTGATCGCGAACTGGAAAAATGATAACCGCGATCGAAATAATACCAAAACACCTCAAAACAGCCTCCATTATTCGCAAACAGTGTATAAAACCTTGAAAAATTATATATGAGCTCACCAAATCAGAGAGATGATGATTTGCACAGGCTTTAGATCACAGACAACCTCTGCAAGTATTACAAATGACGTTCCCAGGTAATACTAATCTTGTGCGATAGTGCAAATTCAGTGTCGATATCTGCCTTGTTCACAAAGGAGCCCTCAGAGAAATTAAACAAACACACGCTTCATGTTTTTCCCACATGAGCTGGAACATCTTTAAAATTAAACTTTATCCCAACATTATGAATGTCGGAATCCGAAGGAAGGTTATGCAGCGACTGTATTCTTCCACAACCAGGGATGGCACAATATTTAGCTATCTTTAACGGCATGTTTGTTTTATAACAAAATCTCGGGTTAAAATTGTGATTTGAATTTATCCCTCCTTTAAATGTGACTGTTATCGTGCATGTGCATGATTTGTGGAAGATGAGTGCAATCAGAAATAATGTAAAACACGCATGATGGTTAACATGTTCAGTTTTAAAGTTACCTATACACAGCCTTGGAAAAATTAACAGACAATTTCAGATGTTCTTTTAATCACTATTTCTAGATGTATTGTGGTTATTTTAGTCCAGTGTCTATTGGATTTCATTAAAATGAAACCTCAGGAGTGACATAAGTCCTCCAACAGCAATGTGAAAGACTGACAGCGTGACAAGACACATGAAAATTGAGGTTATACCATATTTTTTTTTAAATCTGGTCCTCCATCTCTAATAAAAATGTTTTTGCCTTGATATTGACGCTACTTCTGTTTCATCGGCCACTGTTAGAAACTTAGGTTTCACTCTAGACCCTTCAGTGACTTTGGATGCCTACATCCACAAACTCTCCAAAGCTACTTTTCCCCAAACACGTCGAAATGTGCAACTTCACCCTTTTGAGCAGTAGAAAGATGCAGAATCATTAGTTCATGCATTTATTACATCTCGCCTTGACTATTGTTTCTCACTTTTTCTGGTTTACCAGCTCCCTCCCTCTCCCATTTGCAGTACATTCAAAATTCTGCTGCCAGGATACGAACTTTCTCAAAATATCTGCTCATATCACTTCTAATATATCGCCTGATCATTTTCTGTCTCTAAAACGGCTCCAAAACCGAAGTTATGGTCATTGAATCTCCGCATCAGCTGCGAAATGCAAGCTTTATTACTTTATCTATCGATGTAGCTGCCTTCAAATTTCAAAAGCAAACAAAACAAATCTTGAAGTCATTTTTGATGCTTCGCTGTAATTTGAGCCCTTTATCCAGAGAGTAGTGACCACACGCACAGCAAGTTGTGAACACACGTACACCCGGAGCAGTGGGCAGCCATCACTGCAGCGCCCGGGGAGCAAGTAGGGTTAAGGTACCTTGCTCAAGGGCACCTCAGTCATTCTCCGACGGCCCTGAGAATCGAACCGGCAACCTCCTGTTCACGAGAAAAGTTTAGTCTAGCTTGTGGCTGACGAGATCATCAAATGGGATGTAAATCTATCTGCAAACAGGATTGTCTGTACCTGCACTCCTCTCAGAGGAGTGACTTTATATGTCCTAAAGTTAATCATCTCGACATCGTTATGCAACTGCCTTATGACTTCGATTGGACATATGTCCAAACACACTTTTGTCATTTTGCAATGATCTGTTGAATTGGTGTCCCTTTTAAAGCATCATTGAACCTGGGAAAGGCGCTATATAAAAATCAAACATTTAGTATCATTACTACTGAAGAACAAAAAACCTATCAGTTTGCAATTCTTTGACCTTACATCCCTTTTATAGTTGAAGTTTAAACCAGAACAAACCCCCCCGCCAATCCTCATCGGGGAGAAAAACACCGCTATACAAATGCTTAAGAGGCTAATGACTTTATTAAAAATGATAATTCAGTTTACATCGTGAAGGAAATCTCTCCACTGGAAACCACAGTTTCTTCATGCCTCTTGTCAGCAACCGCTCTCCCTGGAACACAAGAAAGTGTCAGGATGATAAATTGTAAAACAGCAAATCGAACCAAAGTGAAACACATACTACTTTTCCTGGCACAGCTCTGTTCACAGGATCCAGAAGCAGGGTGGCACACCGCAGTACTACAGTGAATGTAGATCTGACGAACAGAGATCAGCTTTAGCAAGCACAAAAGGCAATATAGATGACACCCAATCCTACAAAGAAATCATACAGTCTCCTGCAGAGGGGCCAGTGACGCTGGATCCACAAACGTGAACATCTTCACCACAAATCGATTGTAGTGGGTTGGGAACTGAAGACCAGACGAGCCAACTACTGGAACCAGTGCAGTCAGGTAACGATCATCCTGGTAAGGGCATCTAAAACAGAAGTGACAGTGCGATGTGAACGAGCCCTGACTACCTGGACAAATGCTTGGGATTTTACTCACCCATCAACTAGAAGATCCCACTGGGGTAGACTGAGAGGACTAGGGGTTGATGTCGCCCAACAGTGCCCCAACAGCAGGACAAGATTGGGGTCAGTTCTCTCCAAGATACGCACCTCAACATACACGGGCTCTCGCAGGACTTTAGTGACTGGATACTCATCCTCACCATAGTAGGACGTATACGCCTCATCTCCTGAGGATTGACATTTGCCCTACGGTCTCAATCTAGAGTTTTAGACCAATGCTACAAGTGCGACTCCTTTCGAGAGGCATGTTTTTGAAAACTAGCACATCACTACCTTCTGCACAGCCTTTAGTGACACATTGGCCATTCCCCAGTCTCAGTTCCACCCTGAGAGGTCCAGGAGCAGCTACAGGTGGAGGTGGTGGAACAGTGTTGACCTCCACAACCAGAGCTTCCACAGCAGTGGCAGAATATCTACACTGGAAGAGAAGTCTACACAAACAAACAGTGAGCTTCTGACATCTTGTTCAAGATTCTCAGTCATGAGAAAACACTGATGACCTACTCAAAATGACTGTCCCTTGTGATGGAGCCAAGAGGTCCAATCCCCACTTCATAGGATGAAGTCATTCGGTTCTCATACACCACATAACCATTTTCCTCCTGCAAGTTGAAACACGTTTGACAAAGTCTGTTCTAGACAGGCAAATCACCAACAGCAAAAACTCACAATCATGTTGGTGCCACAGGCAGTGACTGGAAACTGGTATATGGCGAAGGAAGGTGTGAAACCAACAGGACCACAAGATGCTTCATTTCCACCAAGCAGACGGACCGTGTCCAGACTCAGATGAGGCAGGGTGACATCTCTTGCCACCACTAACACAAACTGACCATCTCTTATACACTGGACAGTCACTGTTTTGAGAAGCAGAGGAAGTTAGAGTTATCACTTGGCAAGAAACACTTAACTGGTCGAACATCCTCACCTGACATCCCATAATAACACTGCTGTCCATTAAAGCAGCAGTTTATAGCTTCACACTCTGCACCGCTGATACCAGGTTGTCCACACTGTATCTGCTCATAATCAGCTACAGCACACTTGTCAAGAGGTTCTGACTGTACAACTGGCTTCTGAAACTGTTGATCAGTTTGGTGTTGGGGTACAAATCTCTGTTCGGTTTGCTGGAACCCAAGAGCTTGTGGACTTTGAGCTGGAATCCCTCTCTGTGGAACAGCTCTGCAAACATTGCTCAGTAGAAGAAAAAGTACTTGAATCAGTAAACTTCTGTTTCCAGCCATTGTCTACAACGAAAGAATTCACTCAGTGTTAGTCTGAGACACTGTTTCTTGTTTTTTGTACTTTGTAGATTAATTTACGATAACGAGAACCCCTCCTTTGTAATTAGCATCCATCACAGTCCAGCTCTGCACAATCAATAAGTTAAACAATAGATTTTTGGGGATTGGCTCTTTCCAAATAAATATGATGAATTTAGTGAACGTGTAAATTTTGTCCAACACTTGGGTTTCTCCAAAGACTATTTCCTGCACATAAAATCAAAATGCAGGGCTGCGTCTGAAATATAAACTATGATAGTACAAACTGAATAAGATAAAGTACACGTATCAACTAATACGTTCTATGTAGTATGTGTGGGTGCGGCATGGACATATACAACATTTGCCATGTTTTTATTGTCATGTGACCTGAATTGTCTTTGATCTGTGATGTATTAAAAGCCATAAATATGATTTACTTAACCATTGTTAAACAAGCATACTTCAAAAGGTTGTATAAAAGTAGGTTATTTAGAAAGCAGACACACTTAAAAGTCTCATGAACTGTGCTTGTTTATTGTTTTATACTATTATATGAGGTTTACTTATGACGTTTGCATGGTTTTTAAATTCATAAACATCATAATCAATAAGTAATAGGCTATTTTCTACACGGGTTTTGAGGCCAGCTCTACAAACGCTCGGTTTTAATGGGCGTGCCACATTGAAGACTTTATAAGTAAACGTCCACTGCTTCGATTGGACAGCAGTTTGCATAGTTGGAGCCTTCTGTGAATATGGTTAGAGATGTAACGTTAGGTAACACATTAGCACCATTCACAGTTTTCGATGGCATCAGTATTATCTGGAGACCTCCTATGATTTATAAATGACCTCCCCAAATCAGTATTTAATGTGATTATGAAATTTTTCTTAAATTTACTGACTTATTACCCGGATGTGATGGCAAGGCTTTGTCTATAGTTTGTGTAGCCTATAGGTGTATTACGTTTAATGATGTATGACCGTACCTGTCTGCATTTGAGACCCGTGATCGCGAACTGGAAAAATGATAACCGCGATCGAAATAATACCAAAACACCTCAAAACAGCCTCCATTATTCGCAAACAGTGTATAAAACCTTGAAAAATTATATATGAGCTCACCAAATCAGAGAGATGATGATTTGCACAGGCTTTAGATCACAGACAACCTCTGCAAGTATTACAAATGACGTTCCCAGGTAATACTAATCTTGTGCGATAGTGCAAATTCAGTGTCGATATCTGCCTTGTTCACAAAGGAGCCCTCAGAGAAATTAAACAAACACACGCTTCATGTTTTTCCCACATGAGCTGGAACATCTTTAAAATTAAACTTTATCCCAACATTATGAATGTCGGAATCCGAAGGAAGGTTATGCAGCGACTGTATTCTTCCACAACCAGGGATGGCACAATATTTAGCTATCTTTAACGGCATGTTTGTTTTATAACAAAATCTCGGGTTAAAATTGTGATTTGAATTTATCCCTCCTTTAAATGTGAATGTTATCGTGCATGTGCATGATTTGTGGAAGATGAGTGCAATCAGAAATAATGTAAAACACGCATGATGGTTAACATGTTCAGTTTTAAAGTTACCTATACACAGCCTTGGAAAAATTAACAGACAATTTCAGATGTTCTTTTAATCACTATTTCTAGATGTATTGTGGTTATTTTAGTCCAGTGTTTAAGGGATTTCATTAAAATGAAACCTCAGGAGTGACATAAGTCCTCCAACAGCAATGTGAAAGACTGACAGCGTGACAAGACACATGAAAATTGAGGTTATACCATATTTTTTTTTAAATCTGGTCCTCCATCTCTAATAAAAATGTTTTTGCCTTGATATTGACGCTACTTCTGTTTCATCGGCCACTGTTAGAAACTTAGGTTTCACTCTAGACCCTTCACTGACTTTGGATGCCTACATCCACAAACTCTCCAAAGCTACTTTTCCCCAAACACGTCGAAATGTGCAACTTCACCCTTTTGAGCAGTAGAAAAGATGCAGAATCATTAGTTCATGCATTTATTACATCTCGCCTTGACTATTGTTTCTCACTTTTTCTGGTTTACCAGCTCCCTCCCTCTCCCATTTGCAGTACATTCAAAATTCTGCTTCCAGGATACGAACTTTCTCAAAATATCTGCTCATATCACTTCTAATATATCGCCTGATCATTTTCTGTCTCTAAAACGGCTCCAAAACCGAAGTTATGGTCATTGAATCTCCGCATCAGCTGCGTAATGCAAGCTTTATTACTTTATCTATTGATGTAGCTGCCTTCAAATTTCAAAAGCAAACAAAACAAATCTTGAAGTCATTTTTGATGCTTCGCTGTAATTTGAGCCTTTTATCCAGAGAGTAGTGACCACACGCACAGCAAGTTGTGAACACACGCACACCCAGAGCAGTGGGCAGCCATCACTGCAGCGCCCGGGGAGCAAGTAGGGTTAAGGTACCTTGCTCAAGGGCACCTCAGTCATTCTCCGACGGCCCTGAGAATCGAACCGGCAACCTCCTGTTCACGAGAAAAGTTTAGTCTAGCTTGTGGCTGACGAGATCATCAAATGGGATGTAAATCTATCTGCAAACAGGATTGTCTGTACCTGCACTCCTCTCAGAGGAGTGACTTTATATGTCCTAAAGTTAATCATCTCGACATTGTTATGCAACTGCCTTATGACTTCGATTGGACATATGTCCAAACACACTTTTGTCATTTTGCAATGATCTGTTGAATTGGAGTCCCTTTTAAAGCATCATTGAACCTGGGAAAGGCGCTATATAAAAATCAAACATTTAGTATCATTACTACTGAAGAACAAAAAACCTATCAGTTTGCTAGTTTTCGATTCTTTGACCTTACATCCCTTTTATAGTTGAAGTTTAAACCAGAACAAAGCCCCCGCCAATCCTCATCGGGGAGAAAAACACCGCTATACAAATGCTTAAGAGGCTAATGACTTTATTAAAAAGGGCAATTCAGTTTACATCGAGAAGGAAATCTCTCCACTGGAAACCACAGTTTCTTCATGCCTCTTGTCAGCAACCGCTCTCCCTGGAACACAAGAAAGTGTCAGGATGACAAAATTGTAAAACAGCAAATCGAATCAAAGTGAAACACATACTACTTTTCCTGGCACAGCTCTGTTCACAGGATCCAGAAGCAGGGTGGCACACCGCAGTACTACAGTGAATGTAGATCTGACAAACAAAGAGATCAGCTATAGCAAGCACAAAAGGCAATATAGATGACACCCAACCCTACAAAGAAATCATACAGTCTCCTGCAGAGGGGCGAGTGACGCTGGATCCACAAACGTGAACATCTTCACCATAAATCGATTGTAGTGGGTTGGGAACTGAAGACCAGGCGAGCCAACTACAGGAACCAGTGCAGTCAGGTAACGATCATCCTGGTAAGGGCATCTAAAACAGAAGTGACAGTGCGATGTGAACAAGCCCTGACTACCTGGACAAATGCTTGGGATTTTACTCACCCATCAACCAAAAGATCCCACTGGGGTAGACTGAGAGGACTAGGGGTTGATGTCGCCCAACAGTGCCCCAACAGCAGGACAAGATTGGGGTCAGTTCTCTCCAAGATACGCACCTCAACATACACGGGCTCTCGCAGGACTTTAGTGACTGGATACTCATCCTCACCAAAGTAGGACGTATACGCCTCATCTCCTGAGGATTAACATTTGCACTACGGTCTCAATCTAGAGTTTTAGACCAATGCTACAAGTACGACTCCTTTCGAGAGGCATATTTTTGAAAACTAGCACATCACTACCTTCTGCACAGCCTTTAGTGACACATTGGCCATTCCCCAGTCTCAGTTCCACCCTGAGAGGTCCAGGAGCAGCTACAGGTGGAGGTGGTGGAACAGTGTTGACCTCCACAACCAGAGCTTCCACAGCAGTGGCAGAATATCTACACTGGAAAAGAAGTCTACACAAACAAACAGTGAGCTTCTGACATCTTGTTCAAGATTTGCAGTCATGAGAAAACAGATGACCTACTCAAAATGACTGTCCCTTGTGATGGAGCCAAGAGGTCCAATCCCCACTTCATAGGATGAAGTCATTCGGTTCTCATACACCACATAACCATTTTCCTCCTGCAAGTTGAAACACGTTTGACAAAGTCTGTTCTAGACAGGCAAATCACCAACAGCAAAAACTCACAATCATGTTGGTGCCACAGGCAGTGACTGGAAACTGGTATATGGCGAAGGAAGGTGTGAAACCAACAGGACCACAAGATGCTTCATTTCCACCCAGCAGACGGACCGTGTCCAGACTCAGATGAGGCAGAGTGACATCTCTTGCCACCACTAACACAAACTGACCATCTCTTATACACTGGACAGTCACTGTTTTGAGAAACAGAGGAAGTTATCAGAGTTATCACTTGGCAAGAAACACTTAACTGGTCGAACATCCTCACCTGACATCCCATAATAACACTGCTGTCCATTAAAGCAGCAGTTTATAGCTTCACACTCTGCACCGCTGATACCAGGTTGTCCACACTGTATCTGCTCATAATCAGCTACAGCGCACTTGTCAAGAGGTTCTGACTGTACAACTGTCTTCTGAAACTGTTGATCAGTTTGGTGTTGGGGTACAAATCTCTGTTCGGTTTGCTGGAACCCAAGAGCTTGTGGACTTTGAGCTGGAATCCCTCTCTGTGGAACAGCTCTGCAAACAGAGCTCAGTAGAAGAAAAAGTACTTGAATCAGTAAACTTCTGTTTCCAGCCATTGTCTACAACGAAAGAATTCACTCACTGTTAGTCTGAGACGCTGTTTCTTGTTTTTTGTACTCTGTAGATTAATTTACGATAACGAGAACCCCTCCTTTGTAATTAGCATCCATCACAGTCCAGCTCTGCACAATCAATAAGTTAAACAATAGATTTTTGGGGATTGGCTCTTTCTTTATCCCTCCTTTAAATGTGAATGTTATCGTGCATGTGCATGATTTGTGGAAGATGAGTGCAATCAGAAATAATGTAAAACACGCATGATGGTTAACATGTTCAGTTTTTAAGTTACCTATACACAGCCTTGGAAAAATTAACAGACAATTTCAGATGTTCTTTTAATCACTATTTCTAGATGTATTGTGGTTATTTCAGTCCAGTGTCTATTGGATTTCATTAAAATGAAACCTCAGGAGTGACATAAGTCCTCCAACAGCAATGTGAAAGACTGACAGCGTGACAAGACATGAAAATTGAGGTTATACCATATTTTTTTTTAAATCTGGTCCTCCATCTCTAATAAAAATGTTTTTGCCTTGATATTGACGCTACTTCTATTGTTTCACCGGCCACTGTTAGAAACTTAGGTTTCACTCTAGACCCTTCAGTGACCTTGGATGCCTAAATCCACAAACTCACCAAAGCTACTTTTCCCCAAACACGTCGAAATGTGCAACTTCACCCTTTTATCAGTAGAAAAGATGCAGAATCATTAGTTCATGCATTTATTACATATCGCCTTGACTATTGTTACTCACTTTTTCTGGTTTACCAGCTCCGTCCCTCTCCCATTTGCAGTACATTCAAAATTCTGCTGCCAGGATGCGAACTTTCTCAAAATATCTGCTCATATCACTCCTAATATATCGCCTGATCATTTTCTGTCTCTAAATGGCTCCAGAACCGAAGTTATGGTCATTGGATCTCCGCATCAGCTGCGAAATGCAAGCTCTATTACTTTATCGATGTAGCTGCCTTCAAATTTAAAAAGCAAACAAAACAAATCTTGGAGTCATTTTTGATGCTTCGCTGTAATTTGAGCCTTTTATCCAGAGAGTAGTGACCACACGCACAGCAAGTGGTGAACACACGTACACCCGGAGCAGTGGGCAGCCATCACTGCAGCGCCCAGGGAGCAAGTAGGGGTAAGGTACCTTGCTCAAGGGCACCTCAGTCGTTCTCCGACGGCCCTGAGAATCCAACCGGCTACCTCCTTTTTACGAGAAAAGTTTAGTTTAGCTTGTGGCTGACGAGATCATCAAATGGGATGTAAATCTATCTGCAAACAGGATTGTCTGATAAAGTCACTCCTCTGAGAGGAGTGCAGGTAATGTCCTAAAGTTAATCATCTCTAACATCTCGACATTGTTATGCAACTGCCTTATGACTTCGATTGGACATATGTGACCCTGGATGACAAAACCAGTCTTATGGGTACATTTTTCAAAATTGAGATTTATACACCACATGAAAGCTGACTAAATACACTTTCTATTGATATATAGTTTGTTATGATAGGACACTATTTGGCCGAGATATAACCATTTAAAATTCTGGAATCTGAGAGTGGGAAAAATCTAAATATTGAGAAAATCGCCTTTAAAGTTTTCCAGAAGTAGTCCTTAGCAACGCATATTACTAATGATGGGAAATAAATGAAACTTACACCATTGATCAACCACAGCTTAAACTTTATACACACAAAATTTCATAAAATTAATTTTCCAGGAACATAAAATTTTACACCTGAATTTTACACTTGAGCTGGCAACGAATCATCAATAACAGAGGCAGACCAACATGCTAAGATGATGTTTTGTTTACATTTTGTCAGAGCAAAATTGGCATAACTTTGACAAACAACTCATGAAAACCACTACTTTGTAAAGAAGGCATTTAAGAACGTATGTGACTGACTGACCTGAACTTTGAAGAATTTTCCCACTCAAGTGGGTCGAATTCTGAGTCTGCAGTGAACACTTTGTATTCCTTCATGGCACGGAGTCGAAGAGATCTAAACATTAATTGAATTCGTCGTCTTCCAGGGCATCCTCTTATGTCAAGCCGGTCTCTGGACATTCTGTATTATCTTCCCAATGATTTGCGAAACAATCATTTACTAGGTTCGTTAAATTATTGCTGTCATTAGCGTTTAGATTGAGCAAACGCGCTTCCATCAGAATCCATGTTTTGAAGCGTGATCATGACGGATTGTGTACGCTGCGCACGTGAGACGCTATAGCAGGCCGTTGCTAAGAGGAAACAGGTTTGTTTTAACACTCTCTATTGGCTCACCCTTGTAATGACATAGAAGAGAGTAGATTAACTTGAAAGCGGAATCTCTTAACTTTACATAGATACCAAACTTGAATGGGTAGTTATCATAGAGCGGACAGCAGCGAGTTAAGTTTGTAGGCATGTTTCTGACCATTTTTTGTTCGCGATATTAAGGGATCGACTCACATAAATAAAGTTTTGATATATTTACGGTAGGAAATTTACAAAATATCTTCATGGAACATGATCTTTATTTAATATACTAACGATTTTTGGCATAAAATAAAAATTGATCATTTTGACCCTAACAATGTATTTTCGGCTTTTGTCAGAAATATACCCGTGCGACTTACGACTGGTTTTGTTGGCCAGGGTCACGTATGTCCAAACACACTTTTGTCATTTTGCAATGATCTGTTGAATTGGTGTCCCTTTTAAAGCATAATTGAACCTGGGAAAGGCGCTATATAAAAATCAAACATTTAGTATCATTACTACTGAAGAACAAAAAACCTATCAGTTTGCTAGTTTTCGATTCTTTGACCTTACATCCCTTTTATAGTTGAAGTTTAAACCAGAACAAACCCCCCCGCCAATCGTCATTGGGGAGAAAACCACTGAAAACACCGCTATACAAATGCTTAAGAGGCTAATGACTTTATTAAAAATGGCAATTCAGTTTACATCGTGAAGAAAATCTCTCCACTGGAAACCACAGTTTCTTCATGCCTCTTGTCAGCAACCGCTCTCCCTGGAACACAAGAAAGTGTCAGGATGATAAATTGTAAAACAGCAAATCGAACCAAAGTGAAACACATACTACTTTTCCTGGCACAGCTCTGTTCACAGGATCCAGAAGCAGGGTGGCACACCGCAGTACTACAGTGAATGTAGATCTGACGAACAAAGAGATCAGCTTTAGAAAGCACAAAAGGCAATATAGATGACACCCAATCCTACAAAGAAATCATACAGTCTCCTGCAGAGGGGCCAGTGACGCTGGATCCACAAACGTGAACATCTTCACCACAAATCGATTGTAGTGGGTTGGGAACTGAAGACCAGACGAGCCAACTACTGGAACCAGTGCAGTCAGGTAACGATCATCCTGGTAAGGGCATCTAAAACAGAAGTGACAGTGCGATGTGAACAAGCCCTGACTACCTGGACAAATGCTTGGGATTTTACTCACCCATCAACTAGAAGATCCCACTGGGGAAGACTGAGAGGACTAGGGGTTGATGTCGCCCAACAGTGCCCCAACAGCAGGACAAGATTGGGGTCAGTTCTCTCCAAGATACGCACCTCAACATACACAGGCTCTCGCAGGACTTTAGTGACTGGATACTCATCCTCACCATAGTAGGACGTATACGCCTCATCTCCTGAGGATTAACATTTGCACTACGGTCTCAATCTAGAGTTTTAGACCAATGCTACAAGTGCGACTCCTTTCGAGAGGCATGTTTTTGAAAACTAGCTCATCACTACCTTCTGCACAGCCTTTAGTGACACATTGGCCATTCCCCAGTCTCAGTTCCACCCTGAGAGGTCCAGGAGCAGCTACAGGTGGAGGTGGTGGAACAGTGTTGACCTCCACAACCAGAGCTTCCACAGCAGTGGCAGAATATCTACACTGGAAGAGAAGTCTACACAAACAAACAGTGAGCTTCTGACATTTTGTTCAAGATTCTCAGTCATGAGAAAACACAGATGACCTACTCAAAATGACTGTCCCTTGTGATGGAGCCAAGAGGTCCAATCCCCACTTCATAGGATGAAGTCATTCGGTTCTCATACACCACATAACCATTTTCCTCCTGCAAGTTGAAACACGTTTGACAAAGTCTGTTCTAGACAGGCAAATCACCAACAGCAAAAACTCACAATCATGTTGGTGCCACAGGCAGTGACTGGAAACTGGTATATGGTGAAGGAAGGTGTGAAACCAACAGGACCACAAGATGCTTCATTTCCACCTAGCAGACGGACCGTGTCCAGACTCAGATGAGGCAGAGTGACATCTCTTGCCACCACTAACACAAACTGACCATCTCTTAAACACTGGACAGTCACTGTTTTGAGAAGCAGAGGAAGTTATCAGAGTTATCACTTGGCAAGAAACACTTAGCTGGTCGAACATCCTCACCTGACATCCCATAATAACACTGCTGTCCATTAAAGCAGCAGTTTATAGCTTCACACTCTGCACCGCTGATACCAGGTTGTCCACACTGTATCTGCTCATAATCAGCTACAGCGCACTTGTCAAGAGGTTCTGACTGTACAACTGTCTTCTGAAACTGTTGATCAGTTTGGTGTTGGGGTACAAATCTCTGTTCGGTTTGCTGGAACCCAAGAGCTTGTGGACTTTGAGCTGGAATCCCTCTCTGTGGAACAGCTTTGCAAACATTGCTCAGTAGAAGAAAAAGTACTTGAATCAGTAAACTTCTGTTTCCAGCCATTGTCTACAACGAAAGAATTCACTCACTGTTAGTCTGAGACGCTGTTTCTTGTTTTTTGTACTCTGTAGATTAATTTACGATAACGAGAACCCATCCTTTGTAATTAGCATCCATCACAGTCCAGCTCTGCACAATCAATAAGTTAAACAATAGATTTATGGGGATTGGCTCTTTCCAAATAAATATGATGAATGTAGTGAACGTGTAAATTTTGTCCAACACTGGGGCTTCTCCACAGACTATTTCCTGCACACAAAATCAAAATGCAGGGCTGCGTCTGAAATATAAACTATGATAGTACAAACTGAATAAGATGAAGTACACGTATCAACTAATATGTTCTATGTAGTATGTGTGGGTGCGGTATGAACATATACAACATTTGCCATGTTTTTATTGTCATGTGACCTGAATTCTCTTTGATCTGTGATGTATTAAAAGCCATAAATATGATTTACTTAACCATTGTTAAACAAGCATACTTCAAAAGGTTGTATAAAAGTAGGTTATTTAGAAAGCAGACACACTTAAAAGTCTCATGAACTGTGCTTGTTTATTGATTTATACTATTATATGAGGTCTACTTATGTTTGCATGGTTTTTATAACAAAATCTCAGGTTAAAATTGTGATTTGAATTTATCCCTTTCTTTTCGGTATATGAGGTCTGAAAAAATACAAAGCAATTTTTCTGTTATTTTAACCTGCTTCTCCAATTTCTTATTTTCTGCAAATAAATGCAAATAGAATCCATTTTTGTAATTTGTACGAAATATTGTTAGTAGTTCACAGAATAAAACAAAAATGATAATTTTATCTAAACAATTAGCTATAAATAATCAATATAAAAAAACTGAAAATTAATTTGAAATGGTCTCTTATTTTTTTCTACAGCTGTGTGGTTACATTGTTTATATAAGTTTAGCTGTTACAGGTTTTTCAATGGTAGAGAGCAAAGTTTGCAAGTAAAACAAGGTTTTACTATTTCTTCTATTCCCCACCTTTTTTTGTACCCTCATTGCTAATAGGTGAGGCAATTGATATTAATTTTACATTCCAGTCTATTATTATGACATAATAAAAAAATCTCTAATAAACCAGCCCTAAGAAGACTTCACATGAAAACACCTTTTCAATTTGTCCATGAGAAATTAAAAACCATCAGACCTTCAGTATGAGACCGGTAAAACACTTACATTACACATAATAGTTTTTTTGACCCATCAGATGATAACTGCTTTAATGATGAGGTGTTATGGGAGGTGAGATTCGTGATGTCACCATCAGGTGGCACCATAGCGCACAAATGCGAAATAATGAGAAAATAACCAATGTTTGTAATGTATGATACATCAGGACAAGACCAGGGTCCTCAACCACTAGAAACTTAATGCTGGTGTGTTTGAGGCACAGTCACACACAGACTCATGAGAGTGAAATGTCCATCAGTTGTAGCTTCCCTTTCAAAATCCATCATCCTAAACAGCCTTTGAGGCCATCAGATTTGAGCACATCAGTTTGGAACAGCCCTTCCATGTGGTAGACACGGCGGTTTCCACTTTAACAAGCACCTCTGGTGTGGCTTTACACCATTTGGAACACACCCCTTGACCTGTTCACTTTAGCACTTCAGTATAAATGTGTACTCGCCCCCATGGTTTTAATTACCACTGTTATTACCACTGAAGAATTCAGATATCAACAATAACAATTTATTATGCCAGGCATGTACAACATACATTAAAATCATAGAATGCATGAACCATGAAAATCCTAATTTAATAAGCAAAGATTATCAACATAGTATAAGAATAGAATAAAACAAAGTTTATCATACCTGGCAAAATCGAAACACACAGTTGCAATGTGGGAAGTTCTGGTTACAGATGCTTCCCAGAGTCTTTTGTTAAGTGAAGTGAAAGTGACCTATTTGTCAGGTATGGTGACCTATACCCGAAATGTGACCTCTGCTTTTAACCCATCCAGAGAGTAGTGGCCCTAAGAATCGAACCGGCAACCTTCTGTCACGAGTCCGACTCTCTAACCATAAGGCCACGACTCCCCAAATGCATCTTATATTCCCAGAGGTAACAAAGAATCATGAATTTAATGGTCATTCTGTAAGAATCATGAAAACAATGGTTATTGTGAAATTAAGTCTAACTTGTGGCTGACGAGATCATTAAATGGGATTTCAATCTATCTGCAAACAGGATTCTCTGATAAAGTCACTCCTCTGAGAGGAGTGCAGGTAATGTCCTAAAGTTAATCATCTGTAATACACTCTTTGTTAGGTTTGAAGGAAATAGACCCTTTTACCCATCGCACCATGACCTTTAAAACAATATTTAACATATTCAAATTTTCATATTTGATATGAAACGTGTAAGCACTTTGCCACTGATCATGGCTTGAAGAGATGAAGGGTAGGGGAGGTGTGATAAGAAGAGGGGGTTCAGTTCATGGACATCAACCCCTGATGGGAGGTCAGGATATCATTCCTCAGGATCTAGCAACAAATGGGATTTTATTGTTTTGTGTCCCAGCATCACAAACAAATGCATATCTACCAGAAAGACTCGGGAGGTGAATGTTGAGTATTGAGCATTTATTAGACAGAATTTATGGTTATAGTAAAGATGGATATTGGGTGTCTTTGGAGTAGGCCCTGTCCGTGGCTCGCATCCGGAGGGCCAAGAAGTCCTCCACTTCCCACCTTGAGCCAACCCCCCTGGGGTTATATTGACAGGGATCTCCTGGTGGTGGTAGGGAGGATGAGCGAATCACTGTTGCTTCGACTAAGGATGTAGAAAGGGGTAAGTGGCGATCTTTTATTTTCCATGTTGGAAGTTAATTGGTTAGGTGTTGATTGGTAGTGAGTGATGCAGGATGGAGTGTTCCTGGCAGAACTTGCGCTGAAGCTGTATTTCTACAAGAAAGACTCTGAAGGCAAATGTTGAGTATTGAACATTTATTAGACAGAATATATGGTTATAGTAAAGATGGATATTGGGTGTCATCCGGAGGGCCATGAAGTCCTCCATTTCCCGCCTTGAGATGAAAGCGGGGGCGTAGCCAACCCCTGAGAATGGTCGTAGGCTTACCTCTGGAGCGTGGCCTACCCCCCCAAATCAAAAGGGATTTCTACTCACCCCTGGTTGGAGTCTCTAGCGGTTCCTGCAGAACGAGATTAAATGCAATGTTAATGATATAAACAATTGATCGGTCGCTGGGCCGTAAGCATCACTGAGTCGAGGCCCCGATAGGCCACATCACTGACAAGGGCCCGATAGGTCACAACACATCGACGAGGCCCCGATAGGTCACAACACATCGACGAGGCCCCGATAGGCCACAACACATCGACGAGGCCCCGACAGGCCACAACACATAGACGAGGCCCCGATAGGACACAACACATAGACAAGGCCCCGATAGGCCACAACACATAGACGAGGCCCCGATAGGTCACAACACATCGACGAGGCCCCGATAGGCCACAACACATAGACGAGGCCCCGATAGGACACAACACATAGACGAGGCCCCGATAGGCCACAACATAGAGACGAGGCCCCGATAGGCCACAACACATAGACGAGGCCCCGATAGACCACAACACATAGACGAGACCCCAATAGGCCACAACACATAGACGAGGCCCCGATATGCCACGACACATAGACGAGGCCCCGATAGGCCACGACACATAGACAAGGCCCCGATAGGCCACAACACATAGACGAGTCCCCGATAGGCCACGACACATATACGAGGCCGAGATAGGCCACAACACTGACGAGGCCCCGATAGGCCACAACACTGAGACAAGGCCCCGATAGGCCACAACACTGAGACAAGGCCCCGATAGGCCACAACACTGAGACAAGGCCCTGATAGGCCACAACACTGAGACAAGGCCCTGATAGGCCACAACACTGAGACAAGGCCCGATAGGCCACAAAACTGAGACAAGGCCCCGATAGGCCACAACACTGAGACAATGCCCCGATAGGCCCCGGTCACTGATGAAACAAAACACCACCACCAGTAATTGCATGATTTACCTGGATCTTGGCCAGATAGGGCTCGTTGAGCTGCCGTGATGGTAGAGGAGTCCAGTCTTATTAAGACTCATAAGCGAAGGACGACCATCTACCTTTCCGTTTAATAGTTTCCATTGGAATTCTTCGTTCAGCAGCGGTAGTGGCTGCTCCGATCCTGAAGGATTGTCGGTATACAGGAGGGGCGAAGATAGAGAAGATGCGTCGATAGGCCACAACATACAATCGACGCCTCAATGGGCAACAACATGGAAACAAGTGTTGGGGGAAGCAAGACAACATCAGTAGTAAATGCATGAAATACCTTGACTTGAAAGAGCTTGTTGGGCTTCCATGATGGTTTTGGAGTCAGGTCTTATGTAAGGGTCGAATGCAGACGACAACCATCTGCACTCCAGCTTATTAAAATCCTCACTCAGCAGCTTCGTAGATGCTCCGATCCCAAAGTATTGTCCGGTATAGGAGGGGTGATAGATTGCATGTTCTTAATCAAGCTTAAGTGGCAGGTGCTCCGTTTAGTAAAATAAAAGAGTGGGAAAGAGTTATGGGACAAACTTTAAAATATAGCGTCGTTGAAGTGGTGGGCCGGGACGATAGACAGATGCTTGGATAGGCATGACGTGAAGATGGGACCATGATACCCGGAACAAAAGGCTATAGTGACTGATAATGAACGTGATCGAAGAGTAATGAATAAGAAAACGAGACACCACCACCACCAGTTGATGCATGAAATACTTAAGACGAGATGAACAAACTCACCGGATCGTGGGTGAAGCTTCATTATACCGTGATACTTAAGTGAAAGAGCGTTTTGCAGTGTAGATGTGGCAAATATACGACACCAGCATATCCATGAAAATTATATATTGTGACTTGAGTTTTCTGAGCCTTCAGGGTTTAACTTATGCTTTCATTTTTCCAAAATTCGGAGGGTAATTAACCAAATGTGTGAATTAATTCCGTCAAGGAATTTCGACGAGAATAATTCCCACACAGAAATCCTGTCATGAGTACGCGTGTATAGATGGCGCTAAATATACTTAACATCATTTGGCACCAGACAGGCCCATTGGCGTTTTACGTCAAATCACTCTCGTTGTGTTGTGAGGTCTCACGAGTGCGATACGTTTTTTCAAGAGCACTAGACAGAGCGGCTTGTTTGTGAAAAGTATGCTTGTCATGTGCTTGTGGCAACCGCAACTGCAGAGTTATTTTTTCTTTTTGGCCTACCGGATTTGGGTCAAACTGTTTTGGCTACCTGGGCAGGTATGGCATGTGGAATTACGGCACCTTGACCTCAAATCATGTATACACATTGTATTACATTGAAACAAACGATAAAGTTTGTTCCAACTTTGTCATATCACCCCTTTAACTTATCTCCGTCTTCACCATGACTGAATAAGCAAAATAAACTGATTGCCCAAATAACGCAAACAAGACGAAAACAGATGGAGCAGCGTACGCAATTAGCGCAACCGCTGTAACCATTCTTTGCTCCAGCAACAAAATATATATATCCGTTTAACAGTGAAAATGCGCGCTGCGCAAACATGGATTCTCTGGTAAAGAGGCAACCGCAGAATCTAAGCACTGACCGCTCAACATTGTACCGTGAAAATACTACTACTACTTCTACTATGTTTTATTTACAGGCGCCTTACTGACACTCGAGGACACAGTACAGGAAATGTTCACAACAGTCATCAAATAAAAACAATTAATACAAGCTAGATATAACCTTGGGACAGGCACACAAATACATTCACAGAAAAGGCAGCATAAAAAAGTATGTTTTTATGTTTTTTAACGAGATTTAAAACCTTTAAATTTTGCTACTTTTAACATCCTGCGGTATTGAGTTCCAAAGGTAGGATGCTGCGTGACTAAAGCTCGAGAACCCATAGCTGTGCGTGTTCGAGGAAGAACAAGATAAGATGCAAAAGATGATCTGAGAGTGCAAGTGGGGTGTAGTTTTGAAGGAGTTCTTCCAAGTAGGGATGAGACATGGCTGTTTTACGCTTTGTAGACACGAGAATTTTTAATTTAATTCGACATTTCACAGGAAGCCAGTGCAAGTGTTTAATAGTAAGTAGGAGTGTCTAAATGGAGTAATATGCTCAGCTCTAGAAGTCCGACAGATGATTCATGCTGGAGAGTTTTGAACCAGCTATAATTTATGAAGGAGCTTTGACGGCGAAAATAGGGCCTGTGGCCACTGAAGTAACGGTGTTTCCCAGTATCTTGCTATAAATCCGCCGTCATAATTAAACACCACAGTTAAGTGCAGGGAAGCAAGGCATATATCTTTTTTATTACGAAAAACGTGCCATGAGGACAAGGCCAAAAATATGACATTGGAAGAGAGGTTGCAGACTGATCAACTGTCACGATCACCACGCTCGCCATTAGCTGAACGGCCGCCAGGAAAACAATAAAAGCAAGAATATCTTACCTGTTTCCTATATTAGTTGGTAAAACACGCGAGGGACGGTTTACGTCTCCCTGCGCTGCTCAGCTGTTACGATGTAAACATGCGCTATACACTCCAGACCATTTGTGACGCGGTTACATCTATACTGTATTTAAACAAACAGACCTGCACACGCGTTTAAATGTATAACACTTTCATACATGACAATTGCGTCTTATGCATGCTTCAAATCAAAAAGGAAATTGGTGATAGCTTTAAGGAACAAACGCTGCATAGGTTGTTTCATATAAAGCACTAACATAACGCAGCATCTTGCATATAAATCCAGAGATGCCTTTTGAGAGCTTCTAACATGGTTGATGAATGAAACGCCTGCCGTGCACTGTATGAGGTTTGAGCGACGAGAGTATTAAACAACCGGAATTCTGCTGCCAGAATGCTTACTTCCTCAAAATATCTAGAGCATTCTCCTCATACACTCCCAAGGCCTGGAACTCTCTCCCAGCTGACATCAGGGAGGCAAATTCACTAGCGACTTTTAATTCTCTAAACTTTCTATTTTAGGATTGCTTTCACTTGTTTGGATTATTGGTTTTCCTTATGTTGTTTTACAAAGTGTTGTCATTGTGTTTTACCTGACATGATGTCTGTATGAAAAGCTTTGAAAAAGCAACTTTTATTGGCGCTATATAAAATAAATATATGATAATTTTATTTAATCTCAACGTATTGCAGTTATTTTCATGTGTGATTTACATAACTTCCTCTCACTTTCAAGGCACTCAATGGTCTGGCTCCCTCCTATCTTCAGACCAACTCTCCGTATAGTCACTCTAGTTTGTGCCAGTGTTCCAGTTCTCAACTTCGGTGCGTGCCTAGGATCAGTTTATCCTCAATAGGCAGCCGGTCTTTTTCTGTCACAGGACTCAATCTTTGGAACTCACTCCCCTTAGCAATTTTACCACTTTAAGTGAATTTAACCCAAAGCTCAAACCTTAATGTTTACTCAACTATCAGTCCGTTCCTCATTTGACAGTCTTTCTCACCTGGATATCTCTTGAACGTATTGAATACCATCAATTGCATGTGTATTGGTCTTACATTGGTTCACTTCATGTATTGCTTATTGTACCTACCTTTTCATGTTGTCTTTCAGGACATTGTTATGCAAATGCCATTTTTTGTGACTTTGAATGGACATATGTCCTACCACTACCACTACCCACTCAAAACCATCAGTTTGCTAGTTTTCGATTCTTTAACCATACATCCCTTTTATAGTTGCAGTTTATACCAGAACACAACCACCCAATCCTCATTAGGGAGAAAACCACTGAAAACACGGCTATACAAATGCTTAAGAGTAATGACTATTAAATAGGGCAATTCAGTTTACATCGTGAAGGGAAATCCCTCAACTGGAAACCACAGTTTCTTCACGCCTCTTGTCAGCAACCACTCACCTGGAACACAAGAAAGTGTCAGGACAACAAAACTGTAAAACAGCAAATCAAACCAAAGTGTGACAAGTACTACTTTTCATGACACAGCTCTGTTCACAGGAGCCAGAAGCTGGGTTGCGCACCGCACCGCAGTGCTACAGTGAATGTATATCTGACAAACAGAGATCAGCTTTAGAAAAACACAAAAAGGCAATATAGATGACACCCAAGGCTGCAAAGAAAATCATACAGTCTCCTGCAGAGAGGACAGCGACGCTGGATCCACAAACGTGAACATCACCACAAAGCGATTGTTGTGGGAGGGGGAACTGAAGACCAGTTGAGGCAACTACGGGAAACAGTGCAGACAGGTCACGATCATCCTGGTAAGGGCATCTTAAACAGAAGTGACAGTGCGCTGTGAACGAACCCTGAATATCTGGACAAATGCTTGAGATTTTACTCGCCCATCAACTAGAAGATCCCACGGGGGTAGACTGAGAGGACTAGGGGGAGATGTCGCCCAACAGCGCCCCAACATCAGGACAGGATTGGGGTCAGTTTTCTCCAAAATATGCACCTCAACATACACAGGCTCTCGCAGGACTTTAGTGACTGGATACTCATCCTCGCTTTAGTAGGAAAAATACGCCTCATCTCCTGAGAATTAACATTTGCGTTACGGTCTACGTCTAGAGTTTTAGACCAATGCCACAAGTGCAACTCCTTTCAAGAGCCATTTTTTTGAAGACTAGCAAATATAGCCATTCCCCAGTCTCAGTTCCACCCTGAGGGGTTCAGGAGAAGCTACATGTGGAGGTGGTGGAACAGTGTTGACCTCCACAACCAGAGCTGCCATAGCAGTGGCAGAAAACCTACACTAGAAGAGAAGTCTACACAAACAAACAGTTAGAGAAAACACAGATGACCTATTCAAAATGACTGTCCCTTGTGATGGAGCCAAGAGTTCCAATCCTAACTTCATAGGATGAAATCATTCAGTTCCCATACGCCACATAACCATTTTCCTCCTGAAAAAGGAAACACAGTTGACAAAGTCGGTTCTAGACAGGTAAATCACCAACAGCAAACTCACAATCATGCCACCAGCATGGCAGTGACTGGAAACTGGTATATGGCAATAGAAGGTGTGAAATCAACTGGAGCACAAGGTGCTTCATTTCCACCCAACAGACGGACCGTGTCCAGACTCAGATGAGGCAGAGTGACATCTCTTGCCACCACGAACACAAACTGACCATCTCTCATACATTGGACAGTCACAATAATGAGAAACAGAGGAAGTTATCAGATTGTTTTCACTTGGCAAGAAACACATAACTGGTCGATTCACCTGACATCCCATAATAACACTGCTGTCCATTAAAGCAGCAGTTTATAGTTTCACACTGCGCACTGCTGATACCAGGTTGTCCACACTGGATCTGCTCATAATCAGCTACAGCGCACTTGTCAAGAGGTTCTGACTGCACAACCGGCTTCTGAAACTGTTGATCAGTTTGGTGTTGGGGTACAAATCTCTGTTCGGTTTGCTGGAACCCAAGAGCTTGTGGACTTTGAGCTGGAATCCCTCTCTGTGAAACAGCTCTGCAAACAGACCTCAATAGAAGAAAAAGTACTTGAATCAGTAAACTTCTGTTTCTAGCCATGGTCTACAACAAAAGAACACAGAGCAAAGTTTAGTTTATCTAAGCTTAAACAAGCATGCAGTTTTTTTTTGTTCCATCTTTATTTAGATAATGTAGAAAAGATATAGAAATCAGAAATGATCAGTCAGGTGCAGACGGAAGAGATGTGTTTTCAGCCGATTCTTAAAGATGGCGACAGAATCTGCTGATCTTCTAGCAAATGTGGAACCAGAGAAGGTTCGTGAGAGCAATTTTTTACCTTTTAGGATGGCACCACAAGACGTCGTTCGTTTGCAGAGCGTAGGGATCTGGTGGGTACATACGTCTGCATAAGTGAATGAAGATGAGGGGGTGCCAAACCAGTGGTGGTCTTATTGGCCAGGAGCAGAGTCTTGAATTTGATGTGAGAGACTATAGGGAGCCAATTTATCTTAATGAAGAGAGGAGTGACATGTGCTCTCTTCGGTTCATTGAAGACCAATTGCTGCTGCATTCTGGATCATCTGTAGAGGTTTGGTCGTGCAAGCAGGAAGTTCAGCTATTAGCGCATTGCAATAGTCCAGTCTGGACAGAACAAGAGCCTGGACTAGGACCTGCGTAGCATGCTCGGATATGAAAGGTCTAATTTTCCTGATATTGTAGAAGATGAATCTACAGGACCGAGTGGTGCTGGCAACCTGATCTGTGAAGTTTAGCTGATCATCGATCACCACTCCCAGGTTTCTAGCCGTTCTGGAAGATGTGATGGTTGATGATCAGATGCATTTGTCAAACTATAATCCTGGACTGAAGTCATATTCTGCAGGACCTTTTATTTGCAATAACCAAAACGAGAGGTTTTTCTAAATTATTTATTCACCCTCGTGTCATAACAAAACTATATGACTATCTTCTTTTGGCAGAACACAAAATAAGATATTCTGAAGAACGTTGAATTCAAACCCCATATCTTATTATGTGTTCCACTGAATAAAGAGTCATATACAGGTTTTAAATCACACGAAGGTGAAGAAATGATGACATTCTTTCATTTTTGCATGTGAACTATCTCTTGAACTGAATGTGGCATTTTAAATCACCTCTGGATAAACTTAAACTACCGCCTATTAAACCTGTTGCACAAGGCAGTGAATGTCAATGGGTTTATCAGTTTCATCTGAATGTTTTTTAACGATATCACTCTCCACATCTTTGAAACACAGACCGGTTCCATCTCTTATTCAACACATGGTTCAGACTAGTGCCATCCTAAAACAACACTGAAACAGGTGAGTTTAAGAAGACCAATCAAGAATAAATGCGACGCTGCGTGGACCAATTGGCCTATGACAAAAAAGCAGAAAAATTCTCGACTACACAGGGAAGAAGACCAGCTGCCGCTTTTTGAATGGATGTGAGTGGAGGAGAGTCTTCCCTACGCTAAATAAATTGCATTTGAGAGGCAATAGTTCATCATTTAATGAACAGACAGCCTGTCCGCTAATCTTCAACATGGTGTACATTAAACAATAATGCTTCTGTAGAGAACTATATGTAGGATTAAAACGGTCTTTAAAAGAGAAGGCAATGTCACGACAGGTAGGATTTATCCATGGCATTATCATCATTTACCAATAGATATTTAGTAATATTATGTGGTATTGTTTATTACATACTGCTATATGTGCTCAATGAGGCAGCTTTTTAATAAAAATTTAAAAAGTATATAAATTATGACATGAAACTGAAACGCAGCCACTGACTGAAGTCAATTTGTATGATTGCTTAAGATGCCTCACATGTTCCAAGTTTAGCTGTTACAGGTTTTCCAGTGGCAGAGAGCAAAGTTTGCGAAGACATATTCTAAAAAATTCACTTTTTATAATTTACTTAATTGTTTGAAGACTATTATATTATATGTATTAAAAATGGCTTATGATCGATTTGTGTGTTGAACTAAAGAGGTATAACTGAAGCCATTGTTACTGTTTATTGCTAAGAGCTTAAGCTCACGGTATGTGAACCCTTATCAAAAAGAAGTTTATTCAAGTGTGCTATGAGTAGGCCTATACTAATTTTAAATTAAAATAGGAAAGTAAACTTTCAGATACTTCTTACGTACTTCTTAGAAATTTACTTTATGTATTTCTCAGAAATATACTTAATCTTTTCACTCTGTAAAATCAAGTATATTTGGCCTATACTTGTACTTAATCTTTTGACTTCTAAGTATACTTGGCTTGTACTTGTGTCTATTCTTTTGCTTGAGTAGCCTATTAAATTCTTTTCTCAAAGGTGGTGATGCTCTTTTTATTATTTTGGAAAAAACTTTGGTAGATAACTTGTCCCGGACTGTTTGTCATAGACCCATAAATCCAGCAAAGTTGTGCTATAGACATTAAAAGTCATCTTGCATATGATTGCGGTGAAGCCATCAAGCCATGCCCTAGCAACATTAAGAGCACCTTAGAAACCAAACAACCTGACAACACTTTTGCCATGACACAGAATCCCTTTGCAACACTATAGCGACCACCTAAAACACTTAAGCAATCGAGTGCCAAGTTTTGCCACATCAAGTAGATTTATACATACTTCATTTTCTTCTAGTTTTATTTACAATGTCTTATTATTCATTCACATCTTCTAGTTTACACAGTAATAAGTATGACTTGGCTCGGAAGAAAATAGATAAATACAAATGTGTGGAACTTAAATGCTTGCTTAAAAAACATAAGTGCATTTAATTTATTTTGATATGACATTTTTTCTTTATTTAGTTTAACTAAGCAATGACAACTCTGAATTAAAGAATGTGATTAAACTCAACATATTCATTTAACTGTTCTTACAAGTGTAAGTTACATGTGTGTATTGGCACTGCTGGAGCGCAATTGCACAGTTCAACCTGTAGGTTAGATTAGATTAGATTCAACTTTATTGTCATTACACATATACAAGTACAGTGTAACGAAATGTAGTTTAGGTCTAACCAGAAGTGCAATTAGCAAGTGCAGATATACAGTGTGAATAAATACAGAATACAATATTAGGAAAATAATTTACGATGGGCATGTACTATGAAAATATGACAATCGGTATATGAACAATATATACAGAAGGCTATATACTGTGAACATTAGTGTACAGGAGGTTATGAACAGATAACAGTATAGACTATACAATAGTGCAAGTGACTTGAGTGTGCATTAGTTACAGACATTAGCTATTAAAGTTACAGTGCAGTAGATGAGTTAATGCAGTTATTAAAGGTACGGTGCAGTACATGAGTTAATGCAGTTATTAAAGGTACGGTGCAATACATGAGTAGATGCAGATATACAGTTACAGTGCAGTAGATGAGTTAGTGCAGTTATTGAAGCTATAGTGCAATAGATGAGTAGATGCAGTTAGTTATGCGATAGATGCAATGCAATAGATGAGTTAGAGTGCAGTAGGTGAGTTAGTGCAGTTATTGAAGTTACAGTGCAGTAGATGAGTAAATTCAGTTGTTAAGGTTACAGTGCAGAAGATGAGTTAATGCAGTTATGAAAGTAGTCCATTAGTGCAAATGAGCATTCAGTATAATATTCCTGGTGTGCAAGTGAGCAGTATAAAGTGCAAATGATGCTGTGTGTGTGTAAACAGTCCGCAGAGCAGATACATGAAGTACTGGTGTGTACAGTTCAGTCATGCATGGCAGCCCTGTAGTGCAATGTAAAAATTGTAATAGCAGCATTAAGTTAAAGTTATGAGAGGTAGTGAAATCAGTGGGGGGCAGAGTTCAATAATGAAACAGCTCTGGGAAAAAAGCTGTTTCCTAGTCTGCTGGTTCTTGTCCGGAGGCACCTGAAGCGCCTACCGGAAGGCAGGAGAGTAAACAGTCTATGAGCGGGGTGAGAGGAGTCCTTGAGAATGCTGCAAGCTCGACGCAGACAGCGTTTCTTCTGGATGTCCTCAATGGAAGGGAGTGCAGTTCCTGTGATGCGCTGGGCTGTTTTCACCACCCGCTGCAGTGCCTTGCGCTCAGCAACAGAACAGTTCCCGTACCAGACTGTGACACAGTTGGTCAGGATGCTCTCTATCGTGCAGCGATAGAAGTTCACCAGGATAGTTGAAGACAGTTGGTTCTTCTTCAGTGTCCTCAGAAAGAAGAGACGCTGGTGAGCCTTCTTGACCAGGCATGAGGTGTTGGTGGTCCAGGACAGGTCCTCCGAAATGTGGGTCCCCAGGAACTTAAAACTGGAAACACGTTCAACAGCCGTCCCGTTAATGTGGATGGGGTCGTGTGTGCCTCCTTTCGCCTTCCTGAAGTCCACGATGATCTCCTTTGTCTTGGAGGTGTTAAGGAGCAGGTTGTTGTTTGAGCACCATGTGGCCAGGTGCCGTACCTCCTCCTGCTAGGTGTTGTTCAAATAGTCATGTTAAGTGAGTTCTACATTAACATTTCGTGATAGTACTGTAATATAATTTCTCCACTGTGTTGAATTGTAATTATTTGTAGATGAGTCAATGTTGTTTTGGGTAGAATATAGACTTGTATGGAGATTAAAACATGAATTCCTCAACTAGTGATCTGCATTGGTAAGGTTAATTAGGTCTGTTGTAAATGTGTGATTTAAAAATAGCTTTAAAGCGGGTGTAAAGCTTACCTATAGAGTAGTATTGCATGCTTCGTTTCTTCGAAGAATATTTAGTTTTATCATATTTATAAAATATAGATACAGCTTTATTACTTTTTCTGAAACATACAGCCCGTGCGGGGCGAGCGGTAGGCTGAACCAAAGCATGTGTGCACCCATTGTCAACAAAACACAGACATCAGTTTCACTCACCGGAGGCGGTTCATGTCCGGCATCTTTTAGTGCTCTGACGGCTCTATAAATCAGTTTCATACGATCTCCAAATCCAGCGTTATATCCACCGTGTATATAACATTCATCACCCAAATGCATTGAACAAACACCTGAACTTCACGAACGTATGCTCTCTCTCTCTCCTGCTTACAAGTCAAAGTGACGTCTGCGCATGCTCCTTCTCCTGCTCTCATGTGGCCGTTCCGCGGGCTTTTCAGGGAGAATTGTACAATTAATTACTAAGAAAAGTTGTTACGAAACAGTTTTATATGTTCGAAAACAACTTTCCTAAACCTGTACGATCGCTGGGGGAGTGTATCGAGCACATAAATACCACGTTATACGCCCAACTCGTTTTTTGACAAGTTGACCATGTTAAGTATGATAAAACAGCACGTTTAACATTGTAAAGAAGTCAGAATGCATGACACATCATGGCAGGGCTGCTTTAAGTATTACTCTATGGATTATGTAGACTAAAGCCTGGCTCAGACTACAGGAGTTTTAAAATCCTGACAGATTTTAAATTCTGGTTGCAGAATCTTTGCAGATACGATGATGTAGTTTGTCATGCATCTTGGAAGTTGTAGTCGATTTGCGAACACAGCTTTAAATGCGGCCTGTGAAAAGGACTTAATTTCCCAGAATGCTTCCTCTCACAAGAAGAACCAGAAGTCCGTAATTCAAATTCTACTGCCTTTTTGTTGATCTTCAATACAGTTCGGTAAGTTGAAACTTTTACTTAAATCTAAACTAACAGGTTTTGCTTCCTACTCGATTGGCTTTTTTGTTCATATGCAATCATTTTTTTTCAAAGTTTATCCATGATTGAGTTTTGTTTGTAGAAAACATTGTCAGCTTTGTTGGCACTAAATAAGTGAAAGTTGTGATTGCAGTCTGGGTAAAGAGTGATGTTTGTTTAATACATTTCATTTAAAAGCTATGTGTGTGTTTTGATTTTTGAAATTATGTCGTTAACAGAGTAAAGTAAAAAAAGAACACGACAACAGTCCATTTTGTGGAACAGCAGACTCATCTCCAGTCAAAGACAGACTCCCTGAGGCCACCAAAAAGGAAAACAAAGTAAGACTGTATATTATTTCATTCTTTAACATTTTTCTAACAGGTCATTGTACTTTTATACAATTTCAACTGAATCTGTAACCATTTGAAAATTATATGTTTCTGATTGGTCTTGTAAAGACCTAATGTCAGTATTAGTTCCAAAAGCATGTTGTAGTAATCTGTTTTAATACTGACAGCATGTTTTCAAACATTCAAGGTACTTGATCTTGGATTATATGGTGGAGTGGATGTGAAGACACAGTCTGGTGAATGAAGCTGGCAATAAAAAACCCAGGCCAAAACTGTAAACTGGAGAGCTGTACATGGAAAACAGGATTCCCAATTTTGTTTTCATTGGTAAGCGCTTACATTAAGAGCCTGGAACTCTTAAATCTACAAAAAAATCATGTATTAAATGTATAACTCTTAGGCCTGATGTTGTATTATAGTGTGAAGTGTTTTTAAATATTATGCATTTTATTTAATCACATTTTTAACTCTGTATGTGTATGCTTTTATTCTAAAGGCACCAAGAAGTCCTTCATGTGCACAGATGACTGAGCTGGAGGTCACAAAAAGTTCCTAAACCTGGGTTTCATCTAATTGTTTTTATTTTCTACAGTGTTGTTTGTAACTTATTTGACTAATATATATTTGCACCTCTGTAAACATACTTTTTGTCTTTAATTTCTCTTGTTTGTCTATCCAGTTTGTTTATTGGTTTCTGTTATTATATTTTTTATGCACTAAATATTTTACATTGTGTTCATTTAATCCTTAATATATGAATTTAGTGCCTAGTTTATTGTTGCTGTGTTTTTTGTATTGTGTAACTATTTACAGTATATGTTGCTTTTAGTTTATTGTTTGACATTATTTGTTGCTTATTTTCCATTGTATTTTTATGTTTCTGTTGTCTAAATGTTAGTTTGATTGTTTTTTGGCACCTTTTTTGATATTGTATTGATTTTTTCTGCGTTTGAGTAGATTTTATTGTCAGCATCAATTAAACACAATACTTGCATTTGCTGATTGTCTGTGTTTTCCCAATTATTCAATATATTATTATACATCTCTGGGAGAAATAAGGTATTTATTTGCTATCTGGGCAATAGAGTAAATAAAAAATAACATAGCCATTACTGTGAAAATACAGTACAGCCATAAACAGAAAACTTTTCTTGAACTGTACAATTGCGGTAAATAACTGCCAGTAATTTACTGTGGAATTACAGCACAACTGTAGGTTGCAAGCCTCTAAAATTACATCAAATAGGTGGAACCACTGCTGTCAGTACTTTACTGTAAATTTACGGGGAAATTTTTTACAGTGTGTATTATGTGTTGCATACTTGCATAAAACATAAAATCTAACAGAACCATGGATGGATTAACTTTAACGGATTAAAGTGTTATTTAACAAAAAAAACACTCCTAGTCTGTAAATCAACTCTTTAGAATTGCAGCTCGGCCAATCAGATTCTAAGATCATAACAAACTTCTATTTATTCTGAAATATAAAATCAAATGCTGAAAGACTCACAAACACTGCTTTGTGAATTCTGCTTTGTATTAAAGAACTCCATATTTTGTTATATGGTTAATCATACTATTTATTGTTTTCTCTTATTACTGTACACACAATAATCAATTTAAGACTTTTTTTTCCTCTGCTACTTGTACAAAAAGAAGATGCTTCCAATTCTTTATATGACATGAAACACACAGTACATATTTGCAATGTAAGTGTAATAGTAATATTGTTTTTCTTTCTTACAGAACTGGGATTGTTACAAATCCAATCACCTGTCGGGGAGAGACAATCAAGTTTCCCAGAAGTACTGCATTTGCAGGGCTTCTAAAAGTGATTATTAATAGATGACCTTGGAAACCCATTTTAAAAAGTATATATGGCTGTAACAAATATTTTGTACAGTTATTACATATGACCACAAATTAATGTTTTGACTCCCTTTTATTATTTTTTGTATTTACTATATAGAAACGTTTTGTATTTATTATGTCTATTCCAATATTTCCTGTTTCCTACTTCTGTCACTATACTTATTATATAAATATAGCTACTTTTGATAATAAAATATATTTATAATGCTGTGAAAGATTTTAATCGTGCTAAAGAAATAAATTAGAACTGAAGAGAAATGAATTTACTTATTTTATGGTTTGGCTTACTTCAAAATCTGATAAGTTTGTGTTTCTTAATATTTTCCTAAGGGGCTGTCTCCACCAAGGCATTTCTGCCTGTGTTGTTTTCCACGGTAAAGCCGCGCTTTCAAAAAAGCCATAAATTGACGGGGTTTTTTTTCGCTCAGCGCTGATGCTACATTTTTCCCATGATCAGCACCATTTTCGACCGGAAACCAAGAATTAAAAAATGATCAACTTTAGGCAAAACGCTACGCCTGCAGCGGTCGTTTTCAGCCGAACTCCTGCTGTTTTACAGCCGCGTAAATGCTCCTTGGGGGACCCAGGATTTTGAGTCATCTGTACATTTACAGCTAGAGGTATATTAAAACTATTTCAAGTGCAAAAATAATATATAAATAGTATGTTCATAAAACATACTTTAACAAGTAGTTTCCTAAGAATAGACCTTAAAGTGTACCAACAAATGTATTACAGTTTTGATAGTTAACTATCAGTATATATGCAACCTAATGAAAGCTTACAAGCTTACTTAAAATAAATTAGTAGTTTACAGAGAGTAAACATTTTCTTTAAAAAATTACAAATGTGCTACAAGTAATGAACTAGTAAACTACAATTACACTTATTAGTAAACTATCAGCAGACCTTATAGTAAACTAAACCTAAAGAAAATTGGTTGCACTTTATTTTACAGTAAGTGTACCTACGGTGTTTAATATATTCAAAATTTAATAAAAAATGTCAATGAGACAGCAAAAAAACATCAGACCTACACAGTGTGAGTAACTGGTAACTGGTAAAGTATATGTGAAGATATAGGCGTATACTCTACATTCGAAGACTTTTAAATTTGTCGCTGACATGCAGAAACTTTGTATCTCTATATTTTACTTATGTTTAACGTAATAGCAAAATGGATAAATAAATAAAAAAACAGTGACATAATTTCGCCGAAATGTAAAGTCCATGCCTCTTGCTTTGGGGTTTTGTCAATGACGTTCAATGTATGTATAAAGTGTACAGAAATGGGCTGAAAGATAATACTGGTACATTTATAACAATAATATACCTGCTTGTTGAATGAAACTGTCTACACTTGAATAAATGCATGTAGATCAATATCTAAGCTTTGGTTACATACTGGGAAAACTGAAGATCGTGACCAGTGGCTGCAGGTGAAAAAGAAAAGCTGTCTGCGGGTCAATGCATGACCAAAAGGAATTGACCCTGTCCGCAAAACCAACCATTTGTGTTTTAAAGCTCTGGAAAGTGTAAGTGCTTGAGACAAATTATCATGCTTTTCAATTGAGCCTTGTAATGTGAAAAGAGCTTCCGTTAGGTGCAGCCCATGTACATATTACATCTAAGTAGTTAATCTGCACTTTTAATGAGAGGCTTTATTAATTAAAAGTTCTTACATTTTAATGTTTTAGTGCTTTATAAGATGAATGTTACACGGTAACAAAAATTCATTGCAATGTGTATTTTCTTTATCACCGATATAAGTATTTATTCGTCATTTTTAATAATCTTTATTAAGAGTGTTTATTAAGTGGAGTTACACTGGGTGTTATATGTTGCGCAATACACCTATTGGTGTCCTGAATCATATCAGATCAAATGAGAGATCGGTTCACACCCTTCCGGAAAAAGGAACCAGGTAATGACTAGTTAAAGTTGAAGGTTAAGAGGAATTGAGAGTTCTACTGTAGTATACTGCTTTTAGGTAAACAAAAAAGTAGCCTTTACTTCTTAGTGGCTGCACTTTTATTCTTAAAAATGAAGAAAAATATTTCATACATTCAAGCACACCTTCAGATCAAAATGTTTTCTTTAGATTTTAAAACATTCCACTCTTTCTATCAGTATTGTACATTCCGTCGCTGCAACCTCGGATGTTCCATTTGCTTCTTATAGTAGACCTCATAACAAAACTGTATGTGACCCTGGACAACAAAACCAGTCTTATGGATTGTTCATCAGAACAAAGACATTTATACAGATTTATTTATTCGACGGTGAGTAAATGATGATTTTTTTGGGTGTACTGTCCCTTTACTTACTCTTTGCAACAGATATTTCAAGACTTTCTAAAATGTTAGAATACATTCAGGCATAATGTATATGCGTTATGTCCACTAAATTACGTCAATAACCACAAACCATCATTTCATCCCAAACTAGTGTCATTCCCCAGTAACAGCTTTATTTAACCTGAATTTGTGAACCAAATGTAAACCTATTTCCTACATTAAGTCAACGTTGACAAATCCCACACAAATGAAAAGAACATGCATTAATAGAATGAGTAACGTTTTATAAAGGTTAAGTCCTAATCTCCGTACATGGAAAGTGCTTTTGAGCCCCCCAGCAATATAGACATCCCAATCTGAGTCTTTGCACTGGGCAGAACTGTCAAAATCTCACACAAACATACGTGTGAAGATTGGGGTCATTTCTAATGCTGTTGCAGTTGCAGGTCACCATTTCAGATGATTAAACCTGCAGCAATTCACCCCAGAGCCATAACAAGAGCCCTGTTCCAGAGAGCCTCATCCCTCATGAAAGATCAGCTTACATGCTTCAGGCATAACTCAGAGATGTTATAAAGTTATTAAAAAGTTTTTAAACTTTTTTACACAAGCGTGTGTGTCACATCACATGTCTTAACACGTTTGATCACATGTCCTCTCACTATCAGTGTGTGTATCAGCGATACTGTCGTCTTTCAGCGTGTACAGTGTTCATTCCTCTCCACTAGCCCAACGGTCTCCTCAGAGCTCCACATTCCAGATTCACCTCAGATTATAAAAGAGTCAAAAAAAGCATTCAGCCAACCGCAACTCTGAGATCTGAAGATTTGATTATATTCAAACCGCACCTGTTTCCTCTAAGCATGTCTTAGTTTGTCTGTGTTTGTGTCTTTTTATTGACAAATGGGCCTCACTTATATTGTCATTGAGGTGATTAATAAATTTACTTGTAGAATGCTTTTTCTTTCACATCTGGGCTGGACGCAACTGTGATATGAATTATAGTTACTTACTGTGACTTTATCTGGAAGTCCAGAGCTAGATCAATGCTGTTTGCTGTAAAGGCTTTAAACAGGTTTTATGCATTTGACCTACCAAGGAATGGGACAGTTCTGGTCTAAAAACCTCTGAAATTCTCACTTTAGAAAAAATTGACATCTATTGATATGATTCATCATTGAAGAAGAAATTTCTTGACTACTTTTCTTAACAGCGAGCGAATAATTGAAATGTTATCTAGATGCTGCTGGTACATATTGAATGCTTGTCTTGTGTTTGACTGACAGTGAAAGATGTAATATCTTTTTGTCGCCATTGATGGAATGTTCATGTGAAGGCCAGGCATGTCATGTGATTCCTGCTATCCCTGGAATGCTGTCCTGTCAAAGATCTAAGAGCCACCCTTACAGTCACATGAGTTTTTTAGTGAAACACACCTCTGGAAGCTCCATCACATGGTTTCTAACCATCTACGAACTTACGCATTTTTATTGACTAGACATGATGTTAACTTTGGAAAAACATTTGATACTTGAAAATTAATGATGGTTTTATTATAGTGAAGGTGTAAAGGACTGTGGCAAAACAATGGTTAGTTATGATATTGTATATATATTTTTTGGACAAACACTTCAGCCATTTATCAAGTTTCATGTTCGATAGCTGGGACTGTTCCCAATTTTGACGGAAAACCTCCAGTCCTAGGTGGCTATGATGCGTACCTAGTATTTAACCGATAGATAAAAGAATGGCAAAGTTACAGCCTCAGATCCATCTTTGGGTCATCTTTGAAAAGTTTGCGACGTCATAACTTTTGAAAAACACCGAAAATTCATGTCCGTGTGGCTCAGTTCAAAGATCATCTGAGCCCATTTTCATAACAATCGATTTCAAATTCAAGAACTAGTTGTGAAAAAAAGCAATTCTGTACTTCAAGATGGTCGCAACTCACAGGACTATTGAGGACCACCACTATGAGTGTAACAAGTTTCATCAATTCCATATGTACTGTTCATAGGGCTGCCGAAGACTCCCATGAATTAGGGAAGATTGCCATACCAACAGAAGTGCCAGTGGCCTTAGCCCCTTCGAGGTTTTGCCCCTAAATAGTAATGCTTAAATCTTTCCAACAAGGCTTACATAGGTTTTTCTTTTTTTAATTGATAGACATAAAATAACAGTTGAGCAAATTGCACTTGTGTTAATAAGATCGACAAACTCGACTCCTCTGAATGTTTAATTAAACTATGTTGCGAGTTGAATTAAAGAACTAAGCATCGTGAGCGGAGTTATGTCAGGTTATGTAATGCAGTTACGTCAGAAAATACTGATAACATCTTGTATGCACAGTAGAACAATGTTGATCGGCTGTTTACATGTGTCGCATGACTCGTGAGCCGAATATGAATGAGCTTGATAACCATTAACAGTCAAGCTCTCTATTCATCTCTTAGATTTAGAAAAAAATACACAAACTGCTAAATAAGATGCAACTTTTATGTAGAAATAAAGCTGCAATACTCGAAAGGATGAGGTTGAGCTTATGCTGATTTACTTACATCTTCAAAAAATAAAGGTGACACTATCATTCCCTGCAGAATAAAGGAAATTAGTCTCCTGCGCTGTCTAATTCCCAGATTCGACAGAACATGTTTGCCCTGCTTTTCCTGATTACAAAGGTATTACACAGAAGTTCATTCTCATTCAGTTAGATATGATTCTCTTAATAGAATACCTGCGACAGGTGAGTTTAAACTCCAGCATAAACTTTAAATCCAAGTTGCATTATAGTCTTTAACCTAAATGTGATTTTATAGTAATCGTGAAGACAACCAAAAACACGAAAAGAAGTCAGATATCTGAGCAGATATGAATCAATCTTTTTGTCTGGTGAGTGTCACGGCATTCGTCTGCGGGAGGTGCACCTGCAGCAGGTGAGCGTGGGCACACCTCTGGATTAAAGTCCATAAATACAACTCCACTCATTACTCCCAACAGAGTCCCCACCTGAATATCTCATCTCAACATGGGAAACTTAACAGACTTCTGCCGGCGTTTTTGGTGCCCAATGAAGAATCCAAATGTGCGGGTCAGCCTGCCTGCGGTATGCTTCATCTGGCAGATAGCTATGATCATCTTGTTTGGACTCTTTGTGCGTTACAATGAAGAAGTGGATGCACACTGGTCGATGCACATGCAGGAGAAGAACATTACAAGCAATATCGAGAATGACTTTTACTTCAGATACCCAAGTGAGTACTTGTTGTTTAACTTTTGATGTTGGTGGATAACTGAGGTGAAGCTGAGGAGATTAAAGTAGTTTTATTGCTCTTCTAAATCATCTCCGCCCTGTGCTTTTCCTTGCTTGGCAGGTTTTCAGGACGTGCATGTGATGATCTTCGTGGGTTTTGGTTTTCTCATGACCTTCTTGAAACGCTACAGCTTCGGCGGGGTCGGGTTTAACTTCCTCATCGCAGCGTTCGGTATCCAGTGGGCTCTGCTCATGCAGGGCTGGTTCCACTCGCTGGACCCTGCTGATGGGGCAATCAAGATCGGAATTGAAAAGTAAGTTGCACCAAGACCATCTTATTTTAGATTTGTCCTTTTTTTAATAAACTTTGCACTCATTTGTTTTCAATAGTCTCATCAATGCCGATTTCTGTGTCGCCGGATGTCTCATTGCATACGGAGCTCTCCTGGGAAAAGTCAGTCCGGTCCAGCTGATGGTCTTGACGCTGTTCGGAATCACTTTGTTTGCGGTGGAAGAGCACATCATTTTGGATCTTCTCCATGTGAGTAGCAACCACCTCGTGTTCTTGTTTAACATCTCCCATTCTGGATGTTAAACCTAATTTGTTCACAGGTTAGGGATGCTGGTGGTTCAATGGTCATCCACACATTTGGAGCATATTACGGTCTAACCATATCGTGGATCCTTTATCGACCGAAACTGAAGCTCAGCAGCAGCCTTCACGGCTCTGTCTATCACTCCGACGTCTTTGCCATGATTGGTATGATTGAAGAGCACATCTTATGTGAACGGGGATCAGGGTGCTCTTCATTATCTAAATAGTTTTTTTCTAACAGGAACTCTCTTCCTCTGGATGTTCTGGCCCAGTTTCAACTCCGCCATCTCAGATCATGGAGACGGTCAACACAGGGCGGCCATTAACACTTATCTGGCCCTGGCTGCTTCTGTTCTCACCACGTTTGCCATCTCTAGTCTTTCAGCCAAGAAGGGAAAGCTGGACATGGTAAATCCCTGCGTCTCATTATGTCAACGCCTACAAATTTGCAATGCATATGTTTTCTTAAGCACAACATATATGCTTGTAGGTGCATATCCAGAATGCCACCCTGGCTGGAGGAGTCGCCATGGGAACTGCAGCCGAGTTTATGATCACAACATACGGCTCGCTGATAGTTGGATTCTGCTGCGGGATCCTGTCCACTTTCGGATATGTGGTGCTCACTGTGCGTATTAAGGCTGATCAGGTGCATTTGAGTGGTAAAGCATAAAAAGCTTACATCGAGATCTAAATATGTTTGGTTTTGTTTTTCAATGTAGCCATTTATGGAAAAGTATTTGAAGATTCAAGATACCTGTGGCATCCACAATTTGCATGCCATGCCAGGTCTCCTCGGAGGAGTTGTGGGGGCCATCACAGCGGCATTAGCCAGTGAGAGTGTATACGGACATGAGGGGTGGGTGCTATGTCAATTGTTTGTAAACATTGATATTAGAGAAATATAAGTCTAATTTAAAAAATCAAGTTGTGTAGGAAATGCTTTGCTTGAATGAAAAAGTGTCTAGAACAGTTTGGTACATACTATAAAGTACTGTATTTTTATTGTCCTACATCGACAGGTTGATAAACACCTTTGATTTCAAAGGGAAATATGCAAACAGGACACCTGGCACGCAGGGAGGTTACCAGGCCGCTGGTATATGCGTAGCTCTTGCTTTTGGAATCGTAGGTGGCATTATCGTAGGTGAGCATAAAACACCAATGTTGCATGTGCAGATATGTAAGATTTTTTAAATGTAAAAACTATGGGAATTGATTTTATGTGTTTTTTGAAGGTTGTATCCTGAGGTTGCCAATTTGGGAAGACCCATCAGATGATAATTGCTTTGATGATGAGGTGTATTGGGAGGTGAGTTTCGTCATGTCGCCACCAGGTGGCGCCTTAGATCATAAATACGAAATAATGAGAATGTGTGTAAGAAAAAATCTTTGATGTCGTGTATAATTTATGTATAATAACGTAGTTACCTGAGGAGGAAGAGAGTCTCCCCCATATTCTCGAGTACAAAAATCACACGACCGGCAAAATCCCTGAGATGTAAGTATCTTGTCTTCCTTAAATCGATTTACATTTACATTTAGTCATTTAGCAGACGCTTTTATCCAAAGCGAGTTACAGGTGGGGTAAGCAATGTAAGCAATTGGGACAGCATAAGGACAACAAAAGCATAAGGGCAATAAAAAAAGAAGACTGGTCTCATATAACCTAACACAGTATACAGAGTTAAATTTGAGGATTTAAAAAAATGTATAAAGAGTGGAGAAGAAATAGAAGTCAGAACTGATCAGTCAGGATTATAGGTTAGCATGACGTGTGAGATTTATAATTTGACCAATCAACAATCTTATATCTTTTTATTATTTACTTAAAGGTATTTTCTATAAATCTGCTTTGCAACAATGCACAATTTACAGAATGTAATGAAAAGACTACCCAATGGTTACATATATGAATTAAACATTATAAAAAATCCTTTATGAATTAAAATACAACGTAAAAATACGAGCTGTTAGATAAATGCATGTGAGCTTGTTGCATTATATCACCACATGATGTCACACGAGTAGCACACAAAACATTTTCATGTCACACAAACTCTTCGATGCTCGTCATCTGTACGTGTTGTCCTATGTGCTGTTACTCAGTGTTTACTTCATTTCTTCAATTTGTGTGTGTTTAATATTTAATAGGACGGAGATGAGCTTCACTGTGGAGCAGAGCTGATTCAACAATGATGCTCAGAGATCCCCTGACTGACTCTTTTTAAGGATGAAGTGCTCCTGATCTGTTCTGTACTGTAAAGATTCAGTTCAATGTTATATTTAGATAATTAAATAATATATTTTAGTTTATTTTTGCTGCCCCAAGTTGATGAATTGACTTCTTTTGATAATAGTGTTAATAGTTGAGCCTATTTATCTATAGCTGTTTCAGTTGATTATGTACATTAATATGTAAAGATTTTTTTTCTACAGTAAATGTGTTGTTAAATATAACCTCAAGCATTTTTACATATAATGTATATAAACAACCTTTACAGTGCATAAATCTAGGATGGATTTCTAAACGTTAATTTAGATCATTTTTTAAAACTTACTACCAAAAGCTGTATTTTACACATATATATTGTTGTCTAATAAATATTTTATTAACCTTGAGACAGTTTCATTTTTTCTCTTTAATAAAGTGTTGCTACTGTGGTCTGATTGTGCTCAACATCATTAGTACTTTCTTTTATCTTGCCAAATCATAAACATGGATGTATGATGAAAATATTATATATATTAAATATATTTTGTTTCAATAAAACCTTATATTTGAATGCACATGTACAGCTAATTTGCTGAGCACAATATAATATTTACTATATAAAAAATATAAAAGTGTTACCATGGTGCCCATTTTTAACAGCTCTATTTGTTTAACATTGATCTCTTTGTCTCAAGCAGCCCTTATGGAGATATGAATGAACTGCAATGCACCATAAACATGTTGCAAACTGGTTCTTCCTCTTAAACTGTTTCTCACAAGCATTATTGTTATTCATAGCATTCTTAAATTTGCTATGGATCATAGACTTCACAAGTGTATGTAAAATGCCGATAAAAAATGCCATTTAAAGGCTTTGCACCAACGAAACAGCATCACACTTAATACTTCATTTTTACTAAATGCAATATTGATGAGTATATTTTCAAAATATTTATAATTTATTTACTTTTTTAGATGAATACAGTCCGAAGATGATTTACTGGCGAGCCACCGCAGGGTGGTTATAGTCTGGAGAAACACTCTTTAATTGACCTGCTGGTCATCTCTTAGCATGCGGTCTGGTCACCCTGAGGGCAGACGCCTCCATTCTCATGGAAATATTCTCTTTGTTAAGGGTCAAACAGGGTCAATTGGGTCATTTCCTGATCAATAACCATGACATTTAATGAACTTCAAATACACTCTGCTTGTGTGAATGACTATGAGGATGGTAAATGGAGTGGACGTCTTCATGAACGACACTTCAGTTTGTGCTTGGTTTCATGCTTATGGGTTTTATCTTACTTCTGTTCAACATTACAGGGACAAAAAAATATAAATTGTGAATACTTGCCAGACAAATAAGAAAAAAACGAACCCTCTCAACTTTCTCTCAACAGGTATTGTTCTGGCTTTTGTTGAAACTTTGAATTAGCACCTATTGTATTATTGCTCCTGTATGACATATCGCTTTATTGCTCCCTGAACTCTCTTAATCGCTTTGGATAAAATCGTCTGATAAATGTTAATGTAAAAGACCCAAAACCTCATTTGTCGTTATTAAAGTTTCTGAAGAGTTCTTCACAATGTCACAAACTGAGCTCAGATTTGTCATCTAACGTCAATATTATTGAAGATCTTAATACGAACTCAAACAACTCTCCTCAAATTTACCCAAACCCAGATTATTTCACTTACGCCATCTACATTGAATTTACACCTCCATACTCCAAAAACAATTGTCTCTATTGTTTCTATTTTTATTTCTCCAATCTTTAGGAGAAACATTCAGACTAAGTTTATGGTACTTAATCTCTGTTACATAGACACTTAAATGAAAAGGTATTATTGGACCAGCATGGCCTGTCCATCGATTCCCAGCAGCTTTCCCATGGGGATGAGGGGAAGGGGCGTGGCCTCGCTTTAAGGCCGCAACATCAGTCCTTACGGCCGAAATCAAGAGAACTGCGGTGAATTCACTTCTTCCCCCTAATCAAACAAGTCCGCAGGGGCCGGGGGGTCGGGCGCCACTCCTGTAACAGAGATGTTCTCGTTAATCCCCTGTGCAAAGGGGAGCGGGCAGGTGGGCCGACCCCATCATAGTTGACATAGTAAAGAGCTGCCAGCGGAGTTGGAGCGCCCGGAGATCCACGCTTGGATCACATAGCTCAGAGGCTGTGTGTGGAACCACTTGGCCTGCCATTGTCCTTGGCGATCTGAAAAGCTGTGGAAAGCCTGTAATCAGATTAAAGATTGCCGGAATGAAGGGGGCTAGTTTTTCTTCCCATTTAAAAAAAAGAGAACAAGGAGGGGGATTGCAGCCCCTCTAATCAGTACCTGCCATTGAAGCGCAGGAGAGGAGCTAAATAACTCGGCGGGGAGTGTGAGTACAAGGGCCTCATGGACAAATTGGCCTGTTGTCGGTGGGGTATAATGGTGGGCAGTGAGTGGGGGGTGGAGGAAAGGTGGTGCCTTTCTTTCAGCAGCCTTTCACCTCCTGACCTGATGATTATATCACTCTTAAGCGCCGTTCGGCACTGTGCAATCCGTGCATCTGTGCTGATCTGTTACTCCAGCAGGTCTGAATTTTTGGGGTAAAGACAGATAACCTGCGGTTCTCAGTCATGACTGCACATCTGGCCATTTTCCATTTCTTCGGGAATTTTAATTGACACAAATATCTTTAAACTGTTTACCATGTTTTTAAAAAAGTCTTTTTAGGATTTTATTTTATTGAAATACAACTTTACCCTTGTTTTGCATCCAAAAAATTGGTCTTAAACTTTACCCAAAAAGTTTGGTTCAACTTAACAATTAAGTCAACAAGGTAACTTATATTTTTGAGTTAATTAAAAAATATTTTGTCAACCAAACAAGTTTAGTCACCTCAACAAGAACTTCATTGAGTTTTTTTAAGTTGAATTAACCAACAAAAAACAACAAATAGTTTTGCATGATCAAAACTAATGATCAAAAACCTAAATGAAGCTAAATATTTATTATATATATTTGGGTGAAATTATAAAAAAATAAAATCCCTTCTCCCACATGTCCACTTTTTCTCCAATATACCGCTAGATATTCACTAAGAAGATTTTGATGAATGTTGGTAACAGAAAACTGCTGGTCCCTATTGATTTGCATTGGTTTTATGTCAATACAATAAAACTCAATGGATACCACACTGTTTTTGGTTAACAATGTTTTCGTTAAATATCTTCTTTTGTGTTTTGCAGAAAAAAGAAAATCAAACAGGTTTAAAATGACAATAGGGTGAGTAAATGATGACAACATTGTCATTTTAAGGGTGAACAATTGCTTTAATTCTTATTAACTGCCGGACTTTTTATAGACACTATCTTTCTTTCTTTCTTTCTCTGTTTCTTTCTTTAGCTACATCGGTTATTGTTTAACTAAATTTAAAAAGCATTTGGTGAGCCAAACCAAAAACATTTGTCATCTGTGTGTCTTTTTAATGTGTAATTCAGGATTACCTTCTGTATTTCTTTTACAATAAATTGTGACAGTGAATCAGGCCTTTGCCTCAGAGAACAGTCCTACCCTGCTTGTCATGCTAATCCTCATTATTGGTGCCTTGTTAGGGGACCTTCATTCTCTCGTGTGTTGGTTTTCCTAAACCGGTTCTCATGTCGGCCGTTCCTTTATATGCATTCATGGGTTTCCAGCGACAGGAGCATTACACCTCGTTAAAACACAATCAGACCTGTTCAGTATGACATGAATCCATTTGGATGGGTCAAAGGGTCAGGTCTGAGCGAACATGACCCCATGGACAATAAATATAGTGGCCCATTTACACAAGATTCCAAGCTCTTTGATTCGGACACGAGGAGCAATGGATGGTGGGACAAAAAAACATGGAGCACTTAAAACACTCTCATTAGAGGATTCACTTACAGCCGTTTGAACAAGAGGCTGTATAACAGACGCCTTATTTTTTCACTCAACCTCAAAGCTTTTTAATAGTTATCTTCAGTATATAATCTTTATGTTGCAAAACCATCGTTTGAGACGACATTATGTTGGAGATAAATTAGCAAAGTCCAATGGCATGGCTTTTCATATGTTTTGTATTGTCAGACACGTAGCTCCTCATTAACACATTCAGTGGGGTATATCACACCCTTTTCTCTGGATCAATCCTCCTTTCCCAGCCCTTCAATCAGCCGTTCAATGCTCAGTATGTTTGTGGGAAGGAATCAATAGACGAACACATCTGCTGCGTTTAGGGAGCGGGCTGCCCTTCCCGTTCTCTTCGCTACATTCCCACCCGTCGAGTGGCAGGTCCTCTAAGTGAGGATCTTAAGCCGTGTCAGAACTAGAATTACAAATAATTACGAAGTGGAACCGATTATTACGGCCAGTTCCTTTAAGCCGACGCTCGGGGAAAAAGGCGACTAATTGGAAGGAATAAACTGATTGGCTCCTTTGATCGATTCCTCTGTTGAGTGACACAAGCAGGGACAAATTATTTTCCCTCAGTGGGCATGGAAAAAGGATCGCTACCTGATCGAGAATGGGAAAAAAGCTTTGAGGATGGACTTACAGAGCAAGCTGTCAAACATAAAACTTGAGACTAAAGGAAACACCTCCTTCCTTCTGGTTCACCATCTGCTTGAGATGCGGTTAAGGTGATGTGCTGATGAGCCGCACAATCATTAGCTGCATTATTCCATGTTGCTTTGGAAAGTTTCTTGTTGCCTTGAGTGTTTAATTTGAAAGGACATTTTGGTTTGGAATTGAGTACGAAGGCTCAGCAAGGGTTTATTATTTTAGGCCTCGTTTTATTTATTTGTAGTTCTTATGAGGATGAAAGATGATGGATTTCACAGGACTTCGCATGATGGAAGAGATTTGAAGAAACAGTCAAAACTTCTGCTTTTGTGGTTAAAAACAGAACAGAATTGCCAATGTAAAACGCTGTGATTAAAATGACAACATAAAGAACAATGTGTTGTAATGGCAAGTAGGCATTAGACAAAGGTGTCTCCCATTATCCACAACAATTGATAGTAATTGAAGTTAATTCCAAAGGCTTAAACCATGAAAACAAATACTACAAGGTTTGCATTTTATGTTTAAACAATAATAACAATAATAATAGTAATAAACAAAATAAATACAAAGCAACCAAAAAAAAAACCTTTTCTTTGAAGTATTGCAAAAAATACAAAATAATTCAATTTCAAATGTAATTTTCTACACAGTGAACAGTTTATAATGTGCAAGAAATGTAACTTTATGTTTTAATTCTCCATTTACTAAAGTGGAGCTTAAAAAATGTAGTGGACAAAAATTCATCCCATCCCAAAAGAAATGTGTTTCCCGCCCAAATGAAGTCTCAGTAACCCTTTGTATACTGATTCCCACCCTCTGTTACAGAGAGAAGACCCGGCGACATCTGTATGCACTGCTGCCGGCAGCCCTCGTGAGCTTTTACAGAGGCCCTGTCGGATCTTGGAAGCAAAAAACAACAGATTAGTCATGATCTTATCCACCACGTATCTGCCCCTTTCTATTCTTCGGCTGACAAGGGTTGAGAGGGGGAAGGGGCCACTTTTCAGAGCCATCAGATGAACTTCACACCAGAGAAAAGATGCGGGGGGAGACGGGGAGAGGGCCGTCTTTTCAGGCGTGCTCGGAGAAGCGCCCTCTCTGGCCTTGTTGCTAAGGTGTAAGGCCTCTCCATCTCATCGCTCCTGTTGCTAGGGATGAAAGCCTTTTTACCGCTGGCAGCGGTTGCTAGTCAAGGCAAAAAGCCGAGGAGTGCACGCCATGTCGTCTGGCAGCATTGTCGTCTTGGCTGAAACATCTTTTTCTACCGAGAGGCGCTGAATGACAGCTGGGTTGTGTACCTCACGTGGGACCCGATTCCCAGTGAAGGGAACCCCAGACCTTCTGGGTGGTATCACGGAAAAAGTTGCTTTTGAGTATGTGCAAGCCAGATTTCCCGATTGCTCTTTGGCTAAAATAGATGCTTTTTATTTCCTACAATTGCAGTGGCCTCCAAATTTATATTCCTGCAGTTCAACTTTTAGAGCCTGCTGTCAACACCAATGTTAAGGATTCAATTCATTTAATTCACCGTAAGTCACTTTGGATAAAAGTGTAAGCATCAAAAACATTTCGGGTAAATGCATAAACATAGTGTCTGCTAAAAAGGGGCCCAGACAGTCACCTGTGTCTTGAGACTGGAAGACGGGGCCTCTAACTTTCCGGGACATAAAGCGTAACAACTGTAACAGAATCGCAAGCCGGTCTGGCTCCATTTATCAACACATGCATATTCATATCTCCGCATGCAGCTCTGAGAACCGAAGAGCATCTGAGGCCCCTGGGCCCCTGGGAACAGTCTCGGAGTTCCCAGAGTCTTGCTTCAGCATGACAGCACCATATAGGAAGCGTGAGGGGAGATCCGCCCTCAAGAGCCTCTTAACAGACATCAATTCAGACAGAGCCTTGTCTGGAACTGGACTGCACCACGTTCAAGTCCAAGGACTGTTGTACAAAGGAGGGTGTGGACAGAGGGATGGAGTCACATATACCATTGACTTAAAGAGGTTGTCTGATTAAATGGCTGCTTGCATTTGCCTCCCACGACCATCGGGGGACGCAGTTCCAGACACCGGGGTCAAAAAGTCAGTCTGAAGCAACTAATCTACCCCTTCGTAGACTAGACTGCCTCTCTGAAATGACTTCCATTGTATGAAATCCATGGGAATTCTCACTAGGCAGCAAAATGAAGCTCTTCTGTCGCTCTAATCCCTAAAGTATTATGTATGTATCGTATGATTCCTGACACTCCTGTGATTGCAATAATTCATGTGCATGATTATATTTGAAAATAATTTTCCATGACAGAACGTTTAATCTCTCCTCCAGACATTATACATCATAAGCGTGTGACAGACACATAAAGACAGGCCCGGGAGCACATACACTTACTGCCGCATGTGCTGAGTGTCAAGCAGGAGTTATTGGCAACTCTGCCATGCAGGAGCAATTGATCAGCCATTGGAGAGAAGTTGCAGAAATTAAGATGCAATAAACCTTGTCCACTGAACAATGGATGAAAGCGGTATAAAGTCGGAAGTGAGAGAGAGAGTCAAATTATGTCCTCGCTCAACTATACAGTATATACAGCCGCAGAAAAAATAAAGAGAGCATTCCAAATTTTCTTAAATCAGCATTCTAGATGAATTGTGGTCATTCCAGTCCAGTGTCTGTTGAATTTCAACAAAATCAAACCTCAGGAGTGACAAACAGCAATGTTGTGTGAAAGACTGACATGAAAACTGTGAAAAGATCGAGGTCATCACATTAAAAAATACTTTTACATTTGAATTTGTAAATATTACTATTGGGTTGCTTAAAAGTTTATATATATGTGCAGTATTTGAAGTCTCAATATATGCAGGGAATCATTGTCATGTAAATGCTACCCTACTTTAGTTAAGTTCCTACTTCACTAGTTTTTTCACAGCAGTTAGTTTATAAACGAGAGTATGAAGCATGTTTGTTTGCACTGTCGTTTGTCTGGTGTTGTTTACTATATCAGGGTAAGTGATTATCTGCTGTCTTGTTTGAGTATCGTGACGTATTCATCTTAATTCATGTCATGTCCTGGTCACAATTGAGTTTTTTAGTTTGGTCAAAACCCATTTTCATTCTGAGTGTGTTTATAGTAACGATCAAATAGACATGCTAATGGCAATGATAACTTCTGTATGCACGTCCGACGCCATGTGGAATCCTCATTGTGCCTCTGCTACATCACACATCTCACTTCATTTACAATATACACCCAGTCATGTGCTGTTAGAAAAACGAAACGTCTAAGAACCCTCTATTGAAGGATCTTTTTAAAAACCCTGTCAAAAGCAGTTCTGTTCCTCTCGACGCTGATAAAACAGTACAGTACAATTCTTCTCAGCTCAGTGGCAAAGTGTTCGAAAGGGTGTAATTATGGTTATAGACGTAACGCTAGGATGTCCCATCAGGGCGTAGTGGTTGGTGATTACATGGCTGCCGTGTTGCAGAGCGGAGACTCTACTATTAAAGTACATGACCTATGGTGACTGTCCACTCATCTCTGAACACCTCATGGTGAAGAGAGGGCTGATTACTAACCACTAGCCCCAGGTCGGCGGATGATTGACAGGCAGCCCTGGCCCACCTACTGCTCCCCACAAAATGTGACCGTGGTTTGACTTGACAGCTGCTCCAGGGCAATAGAGGTGGGTGAGAGGAGATTAGGTGACAATTCAGGAGGAATTGTAAGGACTATGACACTTCTCCACTACATAACTAACCCCAAACTTGTAAACCAGTGATGCCTTGGTTGCCAAGGTCTCCTTGGTGGTTGTTAGTACAGGGTGTGAGCAATTAGGGTGTTAAAATACAACTGAAACAGTACTCTGTATGGTTGTTAGTGTGTTGATTCTAATGCAAAGGCAACTCACATTGCTATGTGGTAACTAAGGTTTTGGAGCATGTTAATATAGGGTTGCTTAAGTGTTCTTAAAGGTACCAAGTGCATTGTGATACAGGAGGTGTGATAATGAGATCATGGACTAGAAGAGAAGAGTGGGAGAGTGCAGAACATAAGTAGATCTTTGAGCAGGAGGAGAGAGAAGGAGATAATGGCGTGAAAGGAAAAAAGAGTTCATTAAGGAGAGAGGAGGATAGTATTTAACATAAGGAGAGCATGAGGAAAGAGGATATCATGGAGTAGAAAAACAGGAAGAAATAATTGAGCAGGAGGTGAGAGAAGAAGATGGGGTGAGAGAAGATCACAGAATAGAACAAAATAGGAAGAATCCATTGAATAAGAGTAGAGAGGAGTAGATTATTGACCACGAGAAGAGAGAAGGAGGGGGGGAGAGACGATCACAGAATAGAAGAAAATTTGAAGAAACCATTGAGTAGGAGGAGAGAGGAGGAGATTATGGAGCAGTAGGAGAGAGAAGGAGATCTTTGAGGAAGAGGAGAGCAAAAAAGATAATTGAGGATTGTGAGAAGAAAGAGGATCACCGAGTAGGATGAGAAAGGAGGACATCATGGAGTAGAAGAAGAAAGAAAGAAACCATTGAGCAGGGGGAGAGGAAAGGTAACTGAGTAGGAGGATAAAGGAGGAGATCATGGAGCAGGAGGAGATCTTGGAGTAGAGGGAAAAAGAAAGAAATCATTGAGCAGGAGAAGATCACAAAATAGAAGAATAAAGGAAGAAAGCATTGAGTAGGAGGAGAGAGGAGGATCTTTTTGCAGGAGAAGAAAGGAAATCTTTGAGGAAGAGGATAAAAAAAATAATTGATGACAATGGGGAGGAAGAAGATCACTGAGTAGGAGGACAAGGAAGGACATCACGGAGCATAAGAAGAAAGGAAGAAATCATTGGGCAGGAGGAGAGAGAAGGTAATTAAGCAGGAGGAGAGTGAATGAGATCTTTGAGCAGAAGGAGAGATAATTTAATTGAGCAGGAGGTCAAAAGAGGAGATCTTTGAGCAGGAGCAGAGGGGAGTTGATTAAGGAGGAGGAGAGTTGAGGAGATATTTCAGCAAGAGGAGAGAGGAGGAGATCAGTGAGCAGGAGGAGAGAGAAGGAGGTCTTTAAGCTGGAGTAGAGGAGAACATGGAGTAAAAGAAGAAGATAATTGAGTAGGTAGAGTGAAAAGCAGATCATTGAGCAGTAGTGGAGAGGAAGATACATTTTAGCAGGAGGGTAGTGGAGTAGATCTTTGAGCTTGAGAAGAAATTATTGAGAAGGAGGAAGGAGGGAAAATTTGGCATAGGGGTGCATGGAAGGGGGTGTTTGGGTGAGAGCATTGTCCCAGCCCCTAACTCAAGAGGTTCGGGGTTCCCACGGTCTGCGCGGCAAACAAATGCACCTCAGCCTTTCTTCCACTCGCTCTGCAGTGATGTCATTAATTACCATCAAAATGTGCTCTGCAGCGAGTGCGAGTGTGCGCCTCTGTGAGCGAGCGTGCATCCGTGTGAGAGAACAGCCATAAAGAAAGGGACCATTGTCTGTGTTGTAATAAAGAAATCTCCACTGAAGCATTGTAAATGGGTAAGGCTGGAAAATGCACCGAAATGAAGGGTTCGCTGAGTTATAGTCGAGCTGTCACATCTTGTCAAGGGACCACAAATAGTGACGTCCAAATGCAGACAGCTCTGCCCTCAGCGAGACAGTGTTGTCCTGTGATTTACTTTATTCTCACTTCTGTAAATCGGCCATGTTTTTTTAACTTCAAAAAGAGGAGCGAATGAGCTCTCCCACCTTTGGAAATATTTGGTGTGTGTATACAGGTTTTGTTATATTTCTGAGGGCATGCGGAGGGCATTTGTGAAATATCACCACAACCAACTTGTGAGGACATTTTAGTGGTTCTCATTAGACGAAAGACTAATAAATCAAGCCCATATTGTTTTTCTTGAAATCTAATGCTGTATGTGATTCTGTGAGGTGGAGGTAGGGTTAGAGTATGGAAAAGATCATTAGCCTAAAGCAAAGATGTTTGCCAACCATTTAAGAGCCATATTTGAAAAAATGTCCTTTCAATGACTTCAAATTTGGCCAGAAAATATTGGTTAAAATTTTCCAGCTGTTGCCCAGAAAAAAAACACATTGTATGTTGTCTGTGCATAAGTGGTAAATTGTCACAATGGAAACTGTTATTGACTTGTTTTTGTCAAAAATGTAAGCCATAATGGAATTCTGAACACATATGAAAATATTAAATAGCATGCAACAATATCATTTAAAAAATAATTCTACTGTATGCAATAATATCCAACAATCTAACAGCATTATCAAAAATATGATATTGAAATGTTAATTTAGACAACAAATGTGACAAAAATCATTTGAGAAAGTTTAAAAGAAAGAGAAGGAAAAACAAACATACACAAAAACTAATATTTGTGTTATTTAACTTGAGTGTTTTTATTTATTTATTACAATTTCTATTTATTTTATGAATATTTATTTATTTATTTATTTTTGGCAAGACTAACCCTGGCTTCCAGTAAATTAAACCTTTGTGTGAAGCTTATGGCAAAATTGCCACCAGAAGTTTAAAAAGCTAACAGTCCCAAATCCTAAATGTCCATGTAAAGAAATGCATTTTATTGGTGGTTTACATAGTTTGAGCACAAATAAAGTAAATATGATGCTTTCATTATATTTAGGATTTATTTTATGCCAAACAGTCAATAACGGTTACCTGTTTGTGTATAGTGATTATAATTTGCTTTATATAAAAAAATCTGAAGACTATATCTCTTTTTCAGCTAAGCAAACGCTAGTGTGTGTGTTTGTATAGACCTGTATGCCAATTTGCATGCAGGTGTACATGTGTCTCATTCATTGTTCCTGATAGGTCTTCATGTAGAGACCACCAAAACATACCCAGTACTGCCTTTCTGATCGCAACAAATCAATGATGGGCATTAGCAGTGCAGTGGTAGCAATGTGCACTGGAATGTGAATGAAATGACCCAAACCTTCAATCTGGCCCTCAATAGGTTTGGGCTGCCCGTCCGAAGAATCCACACGAAACACTGTCCTATGTCATTGTGCTGCGTGCAGGCCCACAGCGATGGTTTTTAATGTGCAACCACTGGAAGTGATCGTGGGGCTGTGCCATCAAAGCACAAGCAGATAATTGTAGTCATCTGAACTCTCCAAGGACATTCAGTGTTAATTGGGAGCTTCAAATGGGCAAAGTGCGCACAGCGAGGAGAACGTTTGCGCTTTGTTTGTGCCGTACAAAGCGAGAAGTAAATTTTGCCCGGGCCGTGAGGTGCAGCTCAGTCCCTGACTGGCTGCCTTGTTCTCTTTTCAAGGCCGGGTCTTATGAAAATTATCGTCTACCTTGTTTGTTCAAAGACACAATAATTTGAAACAATGACATCCAAAGACTGATCGGTGGGAAATTATTATTCCTCGGATTACTGGTTGTTGGATGCCGGGAATCTGCACAAGCTTGGTGTATTCGGGTCATTGTTGCAATCCAAGCGTGAAATCTTGTTTTGTATGAGAAAGAATATGTTTTTCTGGATCATTCAGGACTGTGCATACAAGAATTATGGGATGTTGTTTATATGATTTGAAAGGCTGTAAAAAAATGAATGGAGGCAGCCATTAGGATTGCCTTTACATTACTGCCCCTGCTGCCACAAGATGGTGCCACAGTGGCATACTGATGGCTTGAAGCATGCAGGCACTGTTGCTTTGTCAGGGACTGAGACAGTATGTGTTTTTGATTGACATATATGTCTATATGACAGTCATATAGTAGCTGAATATATGTGTGACATGCATTTTAAGAGCTGTGAAAAAATGACTGTTTCTTTCTAACATCTGATCATAATGTATGGACTTTGAATAATATCCATATCCATTTTGATAATAATGTATGGATCAGAATAAAGATCAGAGATATTGGCAATGGATATATTACACCATTCACACACGTTTGTGTTTTAGTCCAAATGTTTGACCTTTCATTTATTTGTCTTTCTGAGAGCTTTCTGGCAGAACATCTGCATCTGCACTATTCTTATACTTTCCTAAAAACAGATATTGCAGTATTTATAGTCTTTTTTGTCATGTTTTTGTGGTTTTCTTGCAATGTTGAAATAAACTTATATATTATTAATTATAAAACAATTGTGTGATTATTTATCTTGTTATATAAGTTGTGCAATATTTATAACAAATGAATATAAAACAATGAGACACAAGCAATGAATTAAAGTTAAAAAATATATATTAATTGTTTTTTATTTGTAATATTTCTAATTGGCAAGATAGTTAAAAAAAAATTTTTTACAAAACCATAAATTTATTTTCCTTCATAATCTGTTTCGGTTGGTTAGTAATTATCTAAAAACTGTACTTTATAATATAATAATATTTAGGATTGAAATGTTTGTTTTATTTATATGTTCACGTACTGTAAGTGTCAGAGTTGATTAAAGTCCATTAAATATGTGCACACAGTCTAAAAAGTTCAGATGAAGCAGGCTGAAAATTCAAAGGAAAAACTCTGCATGAGGATTAAAACAGTAGATGAAATGTAGAAGAAATGCAGAAATATGTTTTAATGCAAAAGTGAATTTTGACATTGTTATACAGAACTGTCCAAGATATTTTCACGTGCTATATTATCAACACTCACATTGCAGTTTATAGAGTCCATAAAAACAAATAAATATCAAAAGAGTTCCTGTATTTATCTAAGACAAACCAAAATTTGCTTGGAAACACCGCGTGCCAGGTGCCTAGGTGGCACGAACGGACATCATAGGAGGGTTGCCAGAGTCTTCATCAATTTTGTCATTGCCTTTCCTCTTTCAATGCACTTTACACTTTACTCAATGCAACACAGGAAGACGAGGACGAAAAACCAGTCAACAAATCACGCCGACCCCTTGCATGTGAAAAGGCCCTCACCAGTGTGTGCTTGCTCTCACAACGGGCAGAGTGCATTAACATTCTGTGTTAGTCCTGTGCAGGCTTCTGGGCCCTGAAAGGCGATGCAGAATTGCTCTGAGTATGGCAGTCTGATACACAATGACTCCACTGTGTGACTTCCTCCTCTTAAACTTCCTCATTTACTGCACACAAAATGAATCCAAACTAAATGGGTCAACTTTTTTAGATTTTTGTTGGTTATCACAACCTTTTGTTTTAAATCTCTCCGTGCATTGTTGAGCCAAACTGAGTGGAAAGAGAAATGCTTTTCTCAACCCTTGGCTACAGTTCAATTGTGTGTGTTTTTTTAAATACAATTATTGTAACAGTTCCATAATTGTGTGTTAGATACGCTTGTCAAAACGGTTGGTCTTTAGGGATCTCCTCACTCCCCACGTATTTGTGCATTTTCTCTGGGTCCATGGTCCAGTTTTGGCTTTCTGGTGTGTTGGTGATCTTAGTTCTGGCGCTAGATGCCGCACTGACGAGCAATCATACTGCATACAGAATGAGCAACTAATAGAATTACTCTTCCTACAATCAATGCAGTTTTGAATCTGAATATGACAAATATAAATTAAGCCTTTTACATTTAATCTGTAAAGGATGTTCAAAAAATCACAATATTTTCATGGTTGAAACTATATTTTAACTTGTTGTTAAAAGGATTTCAAGTTTGCTATTATTATTATTATTGTTATATTAATAGATTATGTATTTCCTGTGGAATTTTCCTGGTGTTTAGAAATGCTTACGTTTCTTTGTCTCTATAGTAACAATTATGTCTCGTTTGATTACAGATGAATTTGCTCAGGCGATAATGAGCAGATGAAAGACCTGATGACAAAGAGAAGCATTACCTCTTGTGCTGACGCTTTGGCAGTATTATGTGGAAAATACATATCATAATGCACTGTACAATATAACGTCATTTGTGTAGATTTAACAGTTTCTTCCAAATGCAAAGACTATATATATCAGCCTATAGTGTTTAGATTAAATTCTGTTACTTTTAACTCTTATCTTGTTACCTAAGATACACTCATTAGCAATTATTTCGTTAATATTAAACGATGTAAACGCGAATGATTTAATTTATTAATTTCGTTATAATTGTAAGTTATTTGCGTTCAAATAAAAAGTGCTTTAACGAAAAATGTTTATGCTAGAGCTAAATTCCTGATCTCGTGTAGGAAACAAAAGCAAACAGACTAATGCAGACGTGAGATTAGCTGAAGGCCCATGTGGCACTGCGCCAATTTAGAGGAATATTTGCGTCAGGAGCTGTGGACATCTTCAATGTAATTTTGGAATGTAGTAATGTTTTTTTAAATCCAATTTTTTAAACGCAATTCTCTTTAGTTTTGCTGATACATTTTTTTACAGTACAGTCTGACATCCTTGCTTTTTACTTAACAGGATGACATAATTTAAAACAACAACAAAAAAATGCTTATATTTTGTGGTCGGATAAAAATGCATAGCAACGTATGAATGCAGAAATATTGTGTTTTTAAAGTCTGCGTATTGTTTTGGTAATGATTAAAAAGAAGTTTCAGTGCTGAAAGAAAATCGTTTGACCATATCTTAGTTTGACTTCCTCTGATCATTGCCAATCCAATGACGCACATAGTTATGTGCCCTAACACAATGCTCCTCTGTGTGTCTAGTTTATTTGATGTAATTGTGTGTTGATAAATAACAAGTAAAACAACGTTCCGAGTGCCTCGGTTAATGCAAGGCCATGACTGCTTTTCTTAGAAATCAGATGTCCCAGAAAGATGTCCTAAATTATTTTTTTTACTTAAACAGGCGAACATTATCTCCATGTTTATTATAAGGTTCATGAAGATAACTTTACCAATAATAAGTGCATATTCAAATACTTCAAATATTTTTCATATTCGAAGCATCTTGACAGTATAAAACTTATTATAAACTATTACCAAAATGCCGCGTTTAAGGAAAAGTCGATTTCATGTTTGATTTTTCGTTAACAGCATGCATCTATCACGACAGGCTATTGCACTGGATCTAGTCTTGGATGCTGGCCAAATATGGCACCTTCCACCTGCCAAATGTTACATTAGCTGTAATTACGTTTAAAGGGTCTGTTCCGTGTGCTGAACGCGCCACCACAAGCACTAAAAGGCAAACTGGTATTACAACAGCAGACCTCATAAACTAAAGGTACCTGACATTTACTGGCCTTGAGTGAGTTTGCTGTCGTTTGAACATTTTCTTTCCAATAAGAAATTATTAATATACCATTAACACCTTGCTTATAACCAATATAAGATCATTTAGATATTTTTAAAATATCGTTTTTGTAGGCGCATAATGTAGTACTTTTAGGATCGTCTCCCTTGCCTATTATAAAAAATACTATGTCGTAGAATAAATACGTATGCATATAAATATAAGTAAAAAGGGGCCTTTTACCAGTGCAGAGAAACGACAGGAACACTAAAGCACCAACAATATGTTTATTCTCGCGATACAACGTGCACAATGTGACATCACACACAATTAGTCCATGCATAAATTAACGCGACATAATTAATGTTGTTGATGCCTTGATGTTCACACAATTTAATACCTACTCTGCAGAATACACCAACGCTCATCTCCTAGAAGGAGGCATGTAGATCATTATGGGGTAGGCACTGGATACTTTGGTATTGCTTATATATTCTGCACGTTTATTTTCTCGTCAGCAATGCTTTCGAGTTGCGCATACCGCCATGCGTCAGTCTTTTGTCTGAAAATCAAATGATTCGGCGAGTTTGTGTTCTCTGTTGTCGCTGTTCCGACCAAAAGATGTCGCCTTTCTCCTCTTATTCTGCTGTGGCAGGAATAGGTATTTCGAAGGGTGCGCTTGACGCAGAGGCACGTCTCCTATCATCTATGTCTCATTATTTTGGAAAGCTATTAATAAACATTCATGTAACATTTAAATCAGATGTGCCCGGGCTCTTTTCTCGATGCATTATCAGGAAACAATGAAAAGTACAGTAGGTTGCCCATCTGCCTCATTAGATATTCGCCATTTATCAAAGAGGCAGGGGTGATTTGTTAGAGCCTGGCGCACGCGCGCCCAATGCCCGTTACAGAGCAATGATACAGCCAACCATGAGCTTCAATCCAAATGCGAGGACTGTTATTTCAAGAAATTGCAATCCTCGGTGATCCATTAAACGCGTTTAAACAGTTTACTGTTGCAAAATGGGAATCAATTTTATACGTGTGTTTTATTTGAGTCTGTGGTTTGTACCGTCTTGGGTGCTCAATTGTCTGTTGAACGTGCATTAACACTGCTCAGCTCTTGCTGGCCGTTGTGCAGTTAATTGTAAAGTCATTTTACTCTTTCAATTATATATGCTAAGGGTGTTTCTTCAGCTAGGGGCACTTTTTGTCACTGAAGTTGGCTTTTATAAGTTAATGATTTAACGCTTATTTTTATTGCATAAAGGGAACGTTAAAGCAAAGTAGGTTTCAACGAATCTGATATATAAAATTATATATTGCATTGAAATAAAAGCACACACACACGTTTACCAGTCAGCTAAAAACATTAAATTATAATTTTATACACAGTTCGTTATAAATATGACTTACACTTAACCTAACACTAAAAGAAATCTTTATGCATTTATACATATATATATATATATACTACATCTTTTTTATAATATTTTTTACAAATGAGAATGTTTCCAAAGGGAGATTTCACTCGGATTATATCAGGTTTTGCCCCCAAATATATGTTCATCACAAAGGAGACAACAGCTAGGAATTTTTTTTAGATTAAATATGAGACGTGAAGTGCAAAGAAATTTTAAATGTAACAAAATATGCAGGATCTTTTTATTATGGTAAATTTCCTTTATTTACGTTAATTCTATATAAATAATAAAATGGCAGCTTTGAAATTGTCTCGGGAACCAACACAAAAAGCCGACGTTCCATACATTTTTTTAAATGCATATAAATATAAAAATAACATAAACATTTTTGAAGTGTGTATGTTATAACTTCTGTATCACTCATAAAGTCTATTATACGGATTTGTCATCCACGAGGTCAAAACTATCCATAGTTGAAGAAACACACTAGAATGATACTCATAAGAAAAAGATGCATGGCATTTTAAGTTAACAAGAGAGAACAAATACTCTTTGGAAGTACGAATGACAGAGCGATGCGGCATACTTGCCGAAATCAAACTATAGAAATTGGACTCAAGCATCCGGGGGGTTTAAAATATATTAAATTACCATGATTGGGAATTTAGGCATGCTCCAAGCCTGTTGAAGAGACTGGGCTTGTCTGAAAGTGGTGCTATTCATCTTGGGAAAAGAGGGTCAGAAGGTCGAGGAAGTTCACAGGACCTGTTCCTATTCTTATGCTAACGTACAATCCAGACTCTAATGCTTTCTGATTTGGAAGATATAAATGATGGGACAATAATCCCGAGTTTCTATGTTGCTTATAGCTGTTCGTCTGGCCTTTAATGAAAGACTTAAGATATTGAGCCCTTTCTTTTCCTGTCTCGTAAGCTTTGAGACCTCACGAATAAGAATTGCTGTGGCGCATCTAATAGTTGTTTAAATTTTTTACTGGATTGACTATTTTGTTGACTTTCTAATTACGGCTTTTGTCTTCTTAAGCAACATTTCTTAGTCGCGACCAGTTTGTCTATTTGCCTTATTTCGTAAAATACGTACGTGGTTTTTTGCTTCCTATCGGGTCTAAAGATTAATTTCTCAGTGTTTATTTTGTAGGTGGGCCCTCGATGATTCTTTGTACAATGGTCGCTATTTATCTTCTCATGACAAGCAGAAAATCTGAGGAACAAAATGATGAATAGAAATGATCGTTCAGCGCCACGTGACGGAACACCTGCGGTCAGCGCACAGACCGGCGTTGGCGGGAAAATTCCTCGTTTTTTCGCGCCCTCACATCTTTAATTGCACGAAGTACATGACGTAAGTATATACACCATACGCAATAAGCATGTAACGAATAGGTGACTCGAATGGAGAATGACGTAAGGATGTAGGCCACAACATAAAATATGACGAAAGAATGTAGATCATAAATATACAGACAATATATATACATAAATCGATCCGAATTACGATTTCGAAAGCTAAAATCCTGCTATATATATGACAGAACAAAATCAGTTTTTAATGCCTATATGGAAATAGCTGACGATCTTGCCCTTTTAACCATTTTCTTAATAAACATAGAAACATCGTGTCGGCCTTTTTATCAGATCATTCGATTGGCCCTCTGGGAATTACTGGACAAACCACTTGAACCCAGACCGTCACCTTTGACCCTTGTGTCAGCTGTGCCTGGCCCTCAGGAGACTAATGTTGACATCAACTTAAACTGACAGTCATCAGCATCAATGATGAACACTGTTGCGCGTGTTTGAGTGGAGAGAGGATAGCGTGTTTTTTATAAATAAGTAAAGACAATTACATTACATTTATAACATCAACAAAAAGACATTAATCTTTACACAGGCCTATTAGCGTGGATTATTTGTTTGTCAAAAATTTTAAATCAAAAGAGATTTTCATGTTTTTCCGCCTACTTTATATATATTGAATAAGCAAGAAAACACGTGTAATATTTTTTTTTTGCCTCATAAGGATGCCATTAGAGGCATTCACAAGAGGCTTCCTTATAGTAAAAAGCAAGTGTCTGTTTAGCTCTGAGTCAGTTTGCCCCCGTTTGCCCACCACAAGCCCTTTCTTTGGTTTAAACCGCGGACAGCCATGCAAGCTGTGGCAAAGATTAGCACAATATTCCACTAAAACAGTCACTTCTATCACCACAGCCCACTTAGACATCAACACTGCTTAGTGGTTCAAATTTAATAGATTTCCTGCAAAACTGATATGGCTTGTTTATTGCTTACATGTTTTTTGAATAGCCAGTGCTGCATGATTGAAGCTGTTGCGTTCGGTAAAGATTGATATCATCTGGTTACATTTATTTTCTAAAATAGCCTATTACTGACTTTTTCGTTATTTAATAAAACAAAATGGAAAACATTCTGCATTCCAGTTAGATATAATCACCCAAGAAAAGTGCAGGTAAATCGCCTTTTATTTTCTCTTAATGTGTGTTAATTGAATGACAATCTATGAAATCTTTGAAATGATATAATAACTAATCTCAACACTGTGATATGTTCATCTTTTGCGAATTGTAGGCTTCAGATTGTGAAATCACGTGCATGCTTAAATATTTGAACTCTGAAGCTACAAACCACTAATACGTAAATGTTAAAGTGCTTTAAATTGTAGCCTCCAGACCACACAAGATAGATTAATAAGCGTTAATTTTTGCAACGTATACAAAGGTTTGACTGTTAGATTGTTTAAGTAATTTAGCAAACGATTAGAAGACAGGACTATTTCTGGGCACGTTTGGCATTTAAAATATAGAGAAAATTATCATTTAATCATTTTCTTTTTTTCAAACCATGCCCAATCTCAGACAGGCCTGCTTATCCTCAGTAAGAGGCGAATATGTGTATTTCAGGTAAAGTGCTCATTTTATCAGCTCCTTGGAAAACTATGAGGATTTTTTAAGATTAATTGTTCGGTTTATAGAGCTATATATGGCTTATCTTCTTGTAGACACTAATTATGTATGACAAAAAAGATACAATTATATAGGCCTACTTATTATTACTGTGTAAAAATATATTTCTAGATTGTGTATATTATCATTTATATAAAACTGTAAGGTGTTATACAAAGTAGTCTATGTCTCTTTAAAATGTGCATTTTGGATACTAAAAACCACACCAAATAAAAACATTTTCTAGTTTTATTTATCATTGTCTATTTAAAGTGTTTCTCGCAGATAAGAAAATCTCAGTGAACCGAACTATTAGCACATTCAAGATGAATTCATTTATATAACAAACATCTCAAAACATTGCAAGGTTACTCAAATCACCATGGCTTGTCTCATCCTCATTCTTCTAGAGCATAAATTCTTTTTTTTGTCAAAATGAAAAAGAGAAGTGATTCATTGTTACAGTTATGTATCCCATGTCATGTTTTTGTGTGCTGTCCAAGGTGCTGACAGGAGTGTCAGGTCTATAAGCTTAAAACTTGCTGCTGTCACTGCATGTGAAGCTGCCTCATCAAAGTTCATGTCTATAGGGAGGGCATCCGTATTTTGCAAATATAATAACCAAAGTTTTGTTTTTAATTTAAGGCTTTATTTCAAGACAATGAATCGTTATGACAGAGCACAGAAGTTATACTACCAATATTAAACATAAGTGCTGACATCATAGAGACATTTAACAATGTCAACTTTGTAAACATTTCACACATGAATGCACATTTTCTTCACTTCACAGATTGTACAACACTTTGTTTTAACATCTACAATTGAACTGGGTTAACAGCATGTCCTCTATACATTTACACATCTGGGTAGAGATCTGCAGGATGAAAGGTTTCAGTTTTTTTTTCAGTCAATTAGTGCACATTCTAAATCCATCCCTCGCGCCGCTTGCTTTATTTTTACAGTGAAGCATCTGTAGTAAATGCAGGATGCTGGATTCCTGGAGTGCTGTGATTGACCGTCCCTGTTAAAAATAGCTGCTCGGCCTCAGTTTTTTCAGCAGCTGTTGACAGTGATTTTTTCCGCCTTTTTGATCATTGCCAGGAGCCTGGTTACAGAGAGAAGAAAAAATATCCATTTTAAGCAACAATACCAAATGGCTTGCCTTTATGACAGATGTAAAGGTAAGACATCATATTAACATGAACAAAAAGTAAGGAGTAATCAGATTTGGTCTGTAATGCCAGTCAGTGTTGCTGTTGGTGATAAAACAAAATGAACATTAGAAGTAGACGCAGAGATCTGGAGATGGTAGGTAACAGGGGATATCTGTTTCATTTTGTTCTGAATAAAAAATTTGAACTGATGCTTTTTTAAGACATTAAGGAAAAGATACAATGATTCATATGCAAGAATTTGTTGATTTCTTGAATATCACTTCACTTTATCTGACCACCTTATCGTGTAAGAGAATACATTTTTGTTCTGGCTGATTACAAAAGCCAACATGCATTTCAGATTAATCTATAAATATACTACGATTCCGAGTGATCTTGTTACTATGGAAATAGTGGACTGAAATATCGACGTTACACACACGTTTGAGTCATTTTTAAAATGGTTATTTCCTCGCAAATAAGTGGAGGCGGTTTTATGGGTACTGCTCTTGAAATTCCAAAGGCTGGAGATTGTGGAAAGGTTGGAGTTTAATTCACTGGCGTTTTGCATTGTTCATTTTAATGAGAGGCATCGAAGTCTCAGTGTGGGATAATAATGGGCGATTTTGTGTGCGTTATTTCACACTTTTACTACATCACCAGGTTCAGTCAGCTTAGTGGTCATTATAGGCTTAAAGAGGATGCCATTTGGAGTATGACTTTTATATTGGCCAAATTAATGCAGTCAGTAAAAAGGATTTGTTTGTGTAGCGGAGGGTAAAATCAACAGCACTTTTGCAACACTCATCGACTGTATTTGTTTTTGTTTTATTTTTCATTCGCTATTTAAAAGTTGTAAAATGATTCAGACTCTGTGTATGCGGTGTACCAACACCATTACCAGTTTTCCCAAATTATATGTATAGAGGTTTCTGGACAATTTAATCCCCGCAGGAGACTTGGCAAGACCCTTTCTCTGTCAATTTTCACCCTCTGCCTCATTCAAACCCCTCTCTCTTTCTGTGCCTCTAGAATGTGGAGTTTCATTCTCTTTTTTATATTCCCTTATATCTTTTTTCCTTGAGCCCCCCCCCCCAAACTCCTCAGACAGCATGCAGCTTATGCAAATCACTGGCTTTTATTCTCAATTCTCGTCCTCAGCCTTGAATGAGACCTCAAAAACACACACACACACACGCTCAGTTAACACCGATTTCTTCTGTAATAGGGAAAAAGTCACCCATGTTAAAAAAACACGATTGCATCACTATAGTGTAATAATTACACAAAATCATATTTCTAAAAGTTGTTAATATTTTAACATCATCCTGAAATGTCCAACAGAGGCCTATAAAGTTTGTTCACAGGACAGAGGCTCATATTATCTGGAAAATTATCCCCAGTTATTTTTTTCACCAAGAGCCAAAGTCATTCTGCTGCTGCGGGAGAGTGACCTTGCAGTTAGAGGGGATTATGGGATGGAATAGGACTAGACATGTAAGGGGGGGGGGCTGTTTACCAAAGTCACTCAGACAAGGGGGGGCCCTGATGAATATAAAGTGCTTGCCACCATTCCCAGGGTCTGGAACACACACACACACACACACACACTTGCTGTATATAAAACTGTGTGTAAGAAGGGGGAGCCAACCAGCCTGACTTCCCTCAGACACGTTGACAGGCGGGCCTTTTCACCAGTGCATTGCCGGGCCGGCCAGCACTCTCTCCCTTAGCAACGGCACAGAGTGAAGAGCCCCCTCCAGCCGGCAACCGAAATGACGGGGGGTGGTGAGGGGCAGATAGGGTGTGGGTTACAGGGGGTGAGCTGGTTCACAGGGGTGGATGAAGAAGTTCCCAGTCTGGCGGGACTCCCACAGGCAATGAACTTGAACTTGATTCTGATACCAATAATGCGCTCTGCACGTCCCTGTGCGGTATATTTGCATATGTATCGCGAGCGTCAGGCCTCATTTGTGAATTCCGCATTCGCTTACAGTGACGATCGCAGTTTAACAATGATGTTTCAATATCTTTCAAAATGTCGACGTGATGGTCTTAAAAACATGTTTCCTATTTATTTTAATGCAAAACGTGATGCCAATTCTCTGGTTAGAGAGTAAAAAGTGGAGCCATAAAATGATTATCATTCTCAAGGTCATGTTGGAGATTTAAGTGTGGCCTGGTGTCTTCATTTTTTGTCATTTTTGTTTAAATATCACTTTTAAATGCACAGGATACAGTTATAGATGTTGTTTGAGAAAAAAAAAATTTGTAATAAAAAGTACATCTGGGTCAGATTAGACACAAGTATAGTATTATCACATAAAAGTGATAAAAGATTCAAACTCATGTTAAGCTTTCTACAGGACAAAAAGCCTTGTGAGGTCACAATGCTCAACTGCATTTGCCCAAGTTTCATCTTAGCTCATGATGCCCAAGGAGCCCAAGTAATCTAGTAGCTCTTAACAGACTCTCATTGCTGACTGTGGTTCTTTTAGCAGCCTGTTATTCTGACTGGAGTCCTGCTCGGGAATCCCAATCCCAGGCTTTTCGAGACCACTCGTCCGAGGAGGAGGAGAAAAGGTGGGGGAGACAATTTCTAAGCCCTCCCGTAGCTGATACAAAGCTGAGAACAACCCTTCTCGGGATAATCGTGTTTATCCCGAGATTAAGACGGGATCGACAGCTGTGGTATCCACCTGAGGGAAAAAGGGAATTTTGCGGTAAAACACACAATCGCCTTAAACGCAGACCCAAGAGATGCTTCTGCGATAGTCTGGGTGTGCGTCCCATGGTCCTGTGTTTTCCCACTGTTGGTTTCACAGAGGGACCAGAGGGATTCCTAATTCTCTCCCACTCTTGTTAAATGTCTATAGCTGTCAACTTGTCCTCTAAAGCAGTGGAAAACAATAAACGTGACTTAAAAAGGAACCAATTTAGTTACACTTGTGTAAAACACGTGTGTTTCCAAATATATCCTGTCACAAAGTTTTCATCACAAAGCAAAGACTGAGATTAGCTCTGGGTGAGACTCAAAGAGCCACGATTTGGAAAAAAAATGTCATACTGCTGGACATAAAGATGACACATGAAGGGGAGAAAACTGTTAGTATGCCAGACAAATATTCACAGATAGCCACCTCCCGTAGGCCTTTGATATTAAAATGCCAGCTGCAGTAACAGCCTCGTGGGGCCACAGATTGAGCCAGACAGTAAAAGCCCTCCCCCCATCTTCACACCACATCTATTTTCCTCTAAACATGCATCCTCTTCCCATTCGTATCCTCGTCTCATTAGTACTTTTAATTCAACATCATTTGTTAAGCTCGTATGGGGTTTGGAAAAGTTACTTTCGGTTGCGGGCTAAGGCATTGTTGATGCTTTTGTACGTTTCATTCATGTCTTCCAACTATCTTGTCCATTGCGTTTTATTTTGCATAAGAATTCCTCCTTTCTGTGCTGTTTTCTTTTGTTTCACTGTAAAATACTGTCTCTGTCTCAGTAAAAACTTTCGTTCTGGTTTTCTGTATCACTGGCTCCATTATACTGGGTAATATATAGTAACGGAGTTTTAATTAATTGCTGCCCAACTCCTGTGCTCAAGAAGAGGGGGAAAAGGAACAAACCGTCCTTCCAATTTGAAGTGAACTGTTTGCACAGTATTACGATCGGTTGTACCATCGTTCTACATACCCAGAACTTAAAGGTTAAAAAGCTCCAATGCACATTTTTTACTCTCAATATTACATGAGTGTGGTCATCACATAAAAATAAGGTTTAGGTCACATAGGTTACATTAAACTGCAAAATTGTCGTAAAATGGGCCTTCCTGACTATGCCATCCATGAACCCGGCAGTACGATTGTGCAAAAAAGTTTGTGCACAAACACACTGATGTAGCCACGTGCACATGCAGGGAAAAAATAAAGTCTTGTCCTCATGTCATTCCGTGAGGATTGTCTCGTACAGGGTTTTGCTGGTAATTTAGGCATCTGGTTCTGTCTGGACCCGAGCATCTTTCTCAGCTTATTACCCTCCGCTGTCTCTGCACTCCATCCGTACAGACAATGGTGAGAAACAGGGGGGACTATGGAACCACGTCAAGTGCTCCAAGAACAATGCTGCCATTGTAGAAGAGCAGAGGGGTCTGGAATAATAATGTGGGCTCTATCAAACTATTTACTACTTATCTGCAGATTTTCTCTGTAAGGCTCACAGATCAACATTTTGCTGGGTTTGTGTGTGATGATAATTTGGGGTTGGGTGTAAGGTATTTAGCCCAATCTTTGGAACCATTTGACTTTCCCATAGGCACAGACATTGACCCACAGATGCAATTGGCCTATTAGAAAGAAATATCACTAGGCTGAATGTCAGACATTTTAAAGAACTGCCCTTTTCAAGATATGAAAAATTGTAATCATGGTTATGTCTAAAAGTCGACAAATGCCATCTTCATAAAAGCACATTAAGTTTGACTGCTACTACAGAAAGTAATCCAATGTGATAAGGAAAAAGATTTGTACAGGGCAGTATGCATGCAAAATAACTCAATCATTGTAATATGGTGCAACTGTGTTTTTTTATGCGGAATGGATTAAAAACGAATAAAGCCTTTATCTTATGCATGCATTTACATGTACAGGATTCACATATTCAATATCCACAGTATGAAAACACAGAGGAGTGTATTGGTAAACCACGAAAACAATACACAGTTCAGCACATGATTTGCATATCGAGAACTGGAAAAATCTGGTATGGGTTTGGCACCGTGCCAAGCGGCATAATTAACACCTTTAAGCCACTGTGCTGCAGTGACATTATGCTTTGACAAGCATCCACTCCTCCTCCCCGACTGCTTATATTCACTCACTAACACAAAACACATACACATCATCTACAAACGTGAGCATTTTTCTTTGCCCCTGTACATTTGTGCATTTTTGCAGTGTTGGCAAATCATCCACAGCTATTATGATATGATACAGTTATGTACCATTTGAGAAAGTGTCTTTTTGTTTTATAACCTCGCTGGATAAGGCTCTCTGTTCCAGTGTGTAAAATGTGTTTTGTGGCCCTGTCTGAGATATTTAAGCAGCGAAGGTCTTTTACATAAAACCCTGAGAGATGCAGAGGGAGGAAACCCTCCCCCTCACTGCATGATACACGGCCTAATTATGAATTCTCTATTAAAGGTACAGGCTCTCTTTTTCAGGGCACTCTATTGTACAGCAAATTTAAACCACAGCCTGTGTATTTGGTCAAGAAATAAAGACCTAAGAAAAACATCATCCCTATTGTTATTTTTTCAATATATGCATGATGCACAAAGACCATATTATTTATGTAATAACGCCTAACAATTGTAACTGATGCAGGTGCTATCTTAAGGATGAAGCCTCGAATCAGTCAGATCTTCTTTTTAAGGCTTACTAGGAGCTAATAATAATAACATAACCTGCACTTTTTTTAAATGAAGATGATAGCGCCTGTATTTGTCTGTCACGTGCACACCAGAGAAAGGAATAAAAGCATTGCGATGTTTGCAGTATGTGTCTTGCGTTTCCAAATTTCCAGAATGCATGTTTTAACAGTAGTCTAGATCTCCCTGCAATTCTCTCAAATCTACAAAAGCGTTCCTGTAAACACCACAATCATTTGTATCAAGAAATAGCTTCGAAATAGAATCTCGATTTTCTTTTAGATGTTTGAAAATTCGACTGAGAGAACGTGTCGTCGCGCTGCTGATAATGTGCTGCTGCGCCTTTAATTGCGGGCTCAGTCCTCGCAGCTTGTTCCTATGCAATTATGTTAATATGCGCAGCTCGTCTGCTCTTTTTCATTAACACGAGAGCGTGCCTCATTGTTTGCTTTATTTGTAAGCTCGGCGGGCTCCGTCCGTACATCACTGATCTTTTTCACGCGTCGATTTTGCCAAACCTCCTGGTTGGGGATAAAACGTCTTTATTTTTCAGCACAAAAATTCTCATTTAAAATCCTTTGCTTATGTAAGCCGGGTGCTAATCGGTGCTTGCGATGAATTTAAGGACAACGAGGTGTGTTGTTTTAGGCAGACACGGTTTCCACGTTCAGTAAGTATGCAAAACCGCCTTTCTGCTCTTATGAGGAGGAATATTCAAGAGATGACGCTTTCATTTTTCTCGTCTACGCATTTCATTGTAACCATTTACGCTCTGTAATTTTTTCTGAATGTGTGTAAAACCCCAAAACATGTTACATTTTTCATCCATAGTAACATGTTTCACGTGCTTGTTTTTTGACTGTGCAAGTTCTTTAGCAGTAGCCTAAATGGATCATCTACAATTCCTTATGACGCAACCAGTCACCTTTCTGCGTTTTCTTTCATTTATTTCAATGACATAACTGCATTCAGCAATGCCCTTTCCCAAAATGCAGTTTGTTAAACCTTAACTAAAGGCCTAACAAGCTAATGATACATACGGTGTACATTTTGATCCGTAAACATGCCACAGAGTCTGACATTAAAGTTGGGCAGGGCAAGGTGTGTGATCCTGTAGGCTGGTGACTGTTGAGGGCACTTGGCACCTCGGTGTCAGTAATGTAGTGTACCATTAAACGGCAGAAAAAAGGAATGCTCTTCAATCTAGGTCGACTGTTCCATTGGTCAAGAGGATGCTTTACATCAATTAACTTCAGTAATTACTTGAGTAGTCTCTCTTGAGTTCAAGCAGCTTTTTGGAGTCATTAAAATATCTGATATCGAACTCCCTTTCGTTTTTTGTTCGAGGGGGAGTTGTGCTGAATTGTATAATGATTTGGTTTAACTTTATATGTGCCGCATAAATGAATAGCTGCTTTCACTCCCATCCTATTGCCGTTCTTTGTTTATATCTCAGTGTGGGCATATAGATAACCGTCCTACTATTCTCTAATGAGTGAGGAGAGATCAGAGTGGGATATTTCTTTTAAAGGAAAAAGATTTTGGCTTCAAGACCTGGCAGCAAGGCCCAATCGTGCTCTGCCAAAGCGGTCAACGCTGAAAACAAAACACGTCCAGACCTTTACAGAGTAAAATTTTCCTGAGGGATCATCTCGTTTGCTTTTCATTTAAAACGACGTGCCAAAATATCTGCCGAGCTAAAACGTGTGCGCCGAGGTCAGATTATAGCGCAGCTAGGTCTGATATAGGCAACGATGCAGCTTACCTTATGCCAACACAGCCATTTTAGGGAGCAGCAGCCAGTTTCTCCATCAAGATGGCTTCCTGCAAGCACACCCCTCATTCAGTGTTGCAGTCTCCCAGCATCTGGTGGTCCATGGCAACTGGCAGCCTCTTTGTCCCCGTTGGCACTTGGGATGTAGAGTCTCACTCCTTTCTTTTTGCTTTTCTCCGGGGGTACAGATGGCACTAAATGCTTCCGTTGATGACGGGAAGGGAGGGGAGCTGGTAGAAGGATGAGGGTTGACTATTATTTTTCTTTTTTCGCCTTTTCTTTCATTTGGACAATTGCGCCATTTTTTCCTCTCCCCCTCTTACTCCAAAAAGGCAGTGTGTAAATGGATGGCAGTTGCTAAGGGGAAACAAGAAAATAAAGCACAAAACAGTCCCTTTTATCACTGCCAAAGCAGATGTCATGGCAACTGCTATATAACATTTCTTTCTAGAATATAAACGGGTGACTTTAATTTCTTAGTTTGTGTGAAAACACGATTTCACCATTATTAACGTAATTGTTTGTGCTTTGACTGGGCTAATGTGAATTGTGCAAAGGCATGCAGCCGTGACTTTTGTTTTATGACAGCCGATTGCCAGTGCTGGTCATTGTGAAGCCAACATCAATTGCTGCCCACCCATAATTTCATTGTGTAACCCTTATTCAATTGTACATGCTAACCAGTTTAGCTGGAAAAGATCATCGTTAATGAATGATGACAGAATTTCTTTGCTCGCATTAATTTTACATAAAGTAATATGCAATGTGATAGTGGCCCATACGTTCTTATCATTATTAAGCTGGAGACGGACATATCATTTCCTCTTGCTGATAATTTATCCCACTGAAGCCTCTGGCCTAATGTCCTACAGTCACACAAAGTATTCTTAACTGTGTTCAAATACCGTCTGATTTAGATTTATTTTTTACACAGGTCACACTTAATGCGTTTAGTGTATTTTTAAAGATAACTGTTTTTTCCCTTTAGACTGTTTTATATCGTGTTAGGGGGCTATTTTCTCATTATTTTGCTTTGTGGTGGCCAGCACTGATAATACAGTATGGCCTAAAAAGACCAAATATCTATATTTCATATATAATTTGGCAGGTGGTTATTGGTGGATTAGTGTAAACGTGTGTTTTATATAAAGAGGGACATTGAATACATATATGTATATCTGATTTATTTAACTTTTTCTATAGAATGCAATTCTATAGCAATGAAAGATTAATTCTCCACACAATCACTCTGGGAACTTGATTGGGGATTCATATTTGCATTTAGCTCCTTTCAATTTAATAAGTTCATTAAAATATACTTCACGATTTACAGTGTGTTCGTCAAATTAACTCAACAACTAATTTTTTTTATTATAATGTTGCATTGCAATAAGCTTCGATAGCACTTACCAGATGGTGTAGTTTTAAGCGTTAGTCCTCTGTTCTTTCACAAAGACACCTTGCTTTGAGTGCCTGTGGTGAGTCGAAGAAAGAAGTAAAAAACGAAAAGACACCAAAATTAGAAAATATTGAGAAAAAAAGAAGCTGTATTAAGGATGTAAATATTTCACATGATTTGCAATGAATGACAGACAGATAATAACATTAAAGGTTTTAAAAAGACTATATATATATATATATATATATATATATATATATACCTACACTTGACAGGTACAACATTGGCTTAGAAATGTGTTCTTTTTAAATTTTGAAAAACTGAAAAAATTCATTGAGACCACTTGCCATTTTGCAGTGTGTGTGTACTGAGTTCCCACATATGCCAACATATACTCTGATACACCCTTTCCTGCCTGTCTTTTACAAATAAACCATGCAACCTCCTGGATTTAAGTTTTTAGTCTGTATACAACATAAAAAATAAGATTCATTAACCAGCCAAACCATTCTGTCAAATTCAAGCTAAACAGGCCTTCATGTTAGGAAGCATGTGGGCCATTTCTCTTGATCTTTCAGGACAATTTCATTATCAGTAAAAATGATAAATGTGTATAAATTTAAATCATAATGAATTTAACTAACATGAATAATTTTCAAATAAATCATATTAAATGAATTTAGGCTGTGCTTAACTGAACATGTGTGTGCTGTGAGTTGGACCAAAACGATTATATAATATAAAACTTTTGAATGTTCGCTACGGGTTTATTTTTTACGGACCTATGGCTTTATAGGCCTAATGTGATTTCGATTGTCATACGATAGAACACGGAAAAAAATCTTCTGGTATATTTCAAATCAAATGCGTTCATTCCACTTTAGTTCCATCTTCTGTCATTATTAATCTGGCTGTATACATCAGAAGTAAAGCCGTGCATAATGAAGCTGCTTCAGCATGACGTAATTGCTTTAGAGGTGTGACGTGTGTGCCTGATGAGAAGAGAGATTTTAACGTAGTTGAATGCTCATTCATCCTGGATGATCAAGAAGTGGTAAAATCCACATGGAAAATGTATACGCATGGTAGAGTTCGGTTAGATCAGAGCAATGAAAAGATCCACCACACGCTCGATTGAGAGTAAATGAAGGCCTTGTATTCCCATTCGGAGCGCTGAACGAAAAAAATGAACGTGCACTTAATGCCATTTTAGGTAGAGATGCTTGAGATATTAATATTATTATCGGATTCGTAAAAACCCGATGGTTTTTATTCGCCTCTGAAGGGTTTTCAGTGACGTATAAAAATATAAAAGACACATTAAAATGGGAGCAAATGTCCGTTTGTAAATAAAGATTTATGGCGTATTTCCATTGGAAACATCGCAAATTTCTTTAGTAAAATATTCCTGTGTTACACAAAACAATATAATGCTTAATTATACACAAAATAAAAATTTAACACCGTAGAAAATCACATTAGTGTTTAAATTTTGACATTGAATAAAATAAACACGTGCACCTGTTTTTTGTGATCAAATTCAAGTGTAAACTGCTCAGTTGTGGATTTCAAATACATATTAGTGTGTAGCCATAGTTAGCTATCAATGTGAAATCTATTGTGACAAGATTTAATATGACTCGTATGCACGTACCTCATGCTTTGAACTCTCACATGCAGTTTTCCCAATGAACTTGTGTGCTGTGCAGTTAAGGAGGACGTTTCTACTTTCGGTTATCTAGCTTTATGAAGGAAGATAAACACTCATACAGCTAGATAACCAAAGATAGCAACCACCTCCTGTTAACACTTTCTAGAGTTGGAACATCTTGGGAAGTTGACCTGATAAATGAAAAAGGGGGTTAATGCACATGGACCAGATAAATACAACAAAATTCAATTTAATAGACTCAAGTCTCTTTTTCATTGACCTGTAAATACTGTTAACAGGCGAGTTGTTGAATAGGCTTATAGGATTTGCCAGACCATCACCATGTGGTGAAGACAAGCCATGGCTCAGAATCCACAATGGTGAAGGCCTGGACTTGCACTTTTTAAATGTAGCCTCTGGATTTATTGAGGGGGTTACAAGCAGAATTGTGTTCAGCGTTGCCAAACATGTTGGTTTTACATTACAAATAACTGGAATAATGTAGGCTATATTTAACTTTAAGGCCTATTCATCAGACAGTCATCTCTGTCACAAGCACATTATCATACTGTATTTCTTGCATTATAGTTCACCTCGATCTGCATAAGGTAGGACATTTTGTGCACTGTCTCGTTTGATCTGATAAATGTTTTCTTTAAGATTATGCAGTCAATAAATAATAGAATAAATAAAAGTTGTTCATCGTTTAGTCGTTCTGTAATATTAAGTTTATGTCGTCAGTAGCTAAGATTCATATTATTAACAATGTATTTCTGTTTTGATTATAAATATAGGATATTATGTATGACTCAGACATGTGTATTTTGACGCTTTCCCACGTAGATTGTGACGTCATGCAGCTAACTACGTTTATAATATTTTGCTAACAAGCATATTGTAATTTCCAAATAAACCAAACAGAAAGCGTATTCTGTAGGTCTTTTCAAATACGAGTATTATTGTTTTGGATCCCAACAACTTACAGGCCAGAAATCGTTCTTCTAAAATAAACCTGAATTATAAGAAAACATTCATCATCATTAGATATTTAAACAATATAGAATATATGATTTAAATACAAATGCAGATGCTGTACCTTGGAATATGTATATTTTTATTAAATTGGTAAAACTATTAACCGCATGTATATAATATACGTGTGTGTTATACAAAAAACTACTGTAAAATTGTTTCAAGGTTATTTGTGTAATACTCTATAACTATGTGCACGCTCAAATGTAATTAAAATCGTGGTATCAAGAAAGTTTTATTGCATTCCATGTCCGCTTCGTCTGCTGAGAGAGCAGAGAGTGGTCGGACGCGGGGGGCCACAGATGGCATTGAACGTGGCCTTCACGTCAGTCACATGGGGTCAGTTTTAAGCACTTGTTAGAACCCGTCTGCGAGCATTAGCTCAATTTTACCATTAATGCCACGTGAACTTGAATGTAGTCTGCTAAAGTCATTGCGAGAAAAGTCACAATGAAAAACACATGCGCAATGTAAAACAAAAAAGAGAAATCATTCTGACAATGTTAAACTCTTACGTTTTCAAAACGACGCGCATATTCCTCTCTGTCTGAAAGTAAGGAACGAGTGCCAGTGTGTTGGGGACAAATAGAGGTTCCCGTGCGTCTTGCGTTAAAGAGCACGTCGCAAAAAAATCTCTTTTGTTAAAAACCACACTCGTCCGTGTCATCTCCCCGAAGATGCATTTTCCCGTTGAAAAATTCGCAGTCCTCAAGTATTCAACCCTCGAATGTCACCCAGACGATCCACAAAACGGAACAGGCAGGTTTATTTCCAAGATGGGGAATTCCTCTTTTGCAAAGCTTGATGACAGTGTTGACGCACGGATACGGGAGAAGATGCGTGGTTGTTTTATTAAAGCGTGCGCGAATGTAACCTGCATGCGATACTCTCGTCTCGCCTGAGCTCTGTGAATGTGATGCTCTCTCTCTCCAGGCTGGAAGTGTCTAGTTTCTCACTGAATGCATCCTCCTCTGTCACTTCTCTCCTGCAGTGACGTCACTCCAGTAGCAGGCAGCCGAGCGGCCAATCACAATGCCGCGCGCGCGCAGAACCATCCGCGCGCTTTCTCGCTCTCTCTCTATCGGCTGCACGTTTTTTTCCAGAGTGACAGAGCGATGCTATGTCGCCTATATGGTTGCACAGTTCCTATAGTGACCTGACGTGAATAAGGCCCACTTGTAGTTTTCATCGACGTTTGTAGCATTATTGAAGGTTTATTTAAAATTCAAATAAATAAGACAAAGTCCAACTTGCAGTGATGCTATTTTTGATATATGATTATCAGTCGTCGTTTTAAAATGCTAGCACATGTATTATTATATATAAGTCAGCTAGACTTTCTCAATGGAAATCTGCGATTACATAGTCTCAGAGTTGGACAAATGAAGCAGCAAAATTCATGGTAGCCAACGTAGCTATGAACAAGATCCAAACCAATAGTTTTTTTAACTTTAGATTTAGATAACTTTATAATAAGAATAGCATAACAGCTCGTCCCGACATTTCTGAAAAATACATTTGTGCTGAGAACACGTTCTGCTGTAAAATCTTCATTGTATAGCCTAAAGACAATCCTTCCTTACTGAGTGCCGGTTGTTTAGCTATACGCTGATATTGCTTGATTTTTTTTACATTAAACCAGAATTAACAAATAAATGAGAAAGATTTTAAATGATATGTTTAAAACCTGATAGGTAACAACTAGCCCTAATAAGAGCAGTTTTCACCACTGTCTCGTGAGCTTTTAGTTACATGCTTTTGAAGACATGTTACATTTCTTAAGTTAAATAACACAGTTAATTTAACACAACACAAAACCTAAAATAACAAATATGTCTACATTTAATTTATTTCAACATTCAAATAGTTTTGATTGCAAACAAAATCACTGTACGAGTAAGCAAAAAACGACAGAAACCCATTTAGTGCATGTGCGAAAGATCTTGTTGGATCAAAGTAAAATATATCAATATTTTCCCTGATCCATTCCCTATTTTTAAGCACGAGGGTTATTTTGTATTTACATGCATTTTTATCAGACATTCTACTTTAACAGATGTAATTACTTTCTTTGCTATACCCTATATCACTCCGGAAAGCGAACGCATGTAGAATATTTTTTATTTCATCTTTGTTCTTTTTATTAGAGCTAAGTAGCGAAACATCTGTAGTTGTACTAGTATTGTCCACATTGTTGTTATGTATTTTTGCAGGGAGGATTTTAAAAGAAATGTTCCGCTTTATATGCGTTAACACCAGCATGAATCTGCTGATGGGAGTGATAGGCAACCGATTGTCCATTCCGATGGTAAATGGAGATGTTTTCTTGCCCTGATCCTATCGCATTATGACGTATGTGTTTAAGTAAAAAGTTTACTCGCTTCATTCAGAGATCACGGGGTTAAATTAATGATAAGTTACTCTTTTGACCAAAGTCGCTTCCTCTGGTTAACAAGATGCAATACATCAGTGTGGTATTTTCATACGGTTCCTGAACTGTAATACCCCATTAACGTTTTCAATCATCTTCATTTAAACTTGTCGATTCTTTAAATGGGTTTATCCCAAAAAATACTCCTGAGTATACATAAAACATTTCCATCTCAAGATTTTTCATGTCATACTTGACGTTGTATTTTTTTTGCTTGCCATATAATATTTTTCATCTCTGATTATTCACTTCACATAAATGGGCATCATGGATTTGGTCACAACACATTCTTTAGTTTATGGTGTAATTATTACCGAATTTATATGAACGTGATCTTAGTAGTCGGCTATGGAATCGTTTTGTGATGCGAAGGGTATTCACGCATTTTTTTTCTTGACATTAATTCACACAAGCACATACTAAATTTACACGAATGTAAAGTTTTACCCAGGGGGAGGCACAGTTTTGCAGTATGTGCTTTTTTTTGCAAGTATTTAAGAAGAATGATGGACATGTTACGGCGCAAACTGAAATCTGAGTTGGACAACAGCGATGTCTAGCGGTACATTGTGTCATAATCATTTTCATTCCATTGAGCGATGGGATATTGAACACTTGACATTGTCCAAATAATTCGTGCATTCATTTAAAAAATCTGTAGCCATTTGGATTTAGGCTATGTGTGACGCTTCTATAGTTTTCGTAGATTAACAATTTTAACAATTTGTGTGTTAAATGTGAATTAATGTGTTTAAATTCAATGTTGCCACTTTGCGATGTTGTCTTAACGTTTCAAACTACATCTTTATATGATACTCTTTCACACGGTATGACAGACACATTAAAGCGATTTTTTTATACAGAGTTATTTTATGTCTTTGAGGAAATTGACATGGAGCTTTTTTATTTTTCCTCTATTCAATCAATATTGTCTTAAATGCGTTTTTTTGTTTAATACAGTGTAATCGTAAATAAAATAATATTTTATGGGGACCAATATTATGGTGAAAGAGTTTGTAAAATCACCAAGTTTATTTGCGGTCCTGTAAATGAATGATAGCTAAATGAGAGATCCACTATCATCCGAATCAGGTAATCTTTTTTACTTCGATACGTAGCATCTGGTTAAATTAATTTTGATATAGTTTGTAGACTGTGTTATCTGTTACTTTCGAAATGAAAATATTTCTTCTGTTCACGTTTTTATTCATTTGAAAAAATAAGATTGAGCAGAGGTGGAGCTGGGCATATTTTGTATTTCATCACCACTTGCCATTATTTACACACTTTATGAATAATTTAATTTGTGCCTTGTATGTCGGACTGTAATATGACATGATTTTTCTAATATATTTGAAATGTGATCATCAGAAAAAAGTGTAAACAGTTTCAGGGTATTCATTAATGTACGTGTTTGGTTAGTCTACTTGTTGTGTCCATAAACCTTCATTAAAAGAATAGTTCACCCCAAAATAAAAAATTCTGTTATCATCTATTCACCTCCAAGCTGTTTAATATCTGCATATGAACAAGAAGATATTTTGTGAAACTTCTCCGTGTTTTTGTGTCCATACAATGGGAGCAGTGTGGTTTGGTAAAACGTTCTTCAAAATATCATCTTTTGCGTTCTACAGAAGAAAGAAGGTCATTCAGGTTTGCAATGACATGAGTAAATGGTTAAAGATCAAATGCTTGTTATTGCCTGTTGGAAATAAATAATTTTTACTGTAAATTGCGTTTCCTTTTTTATGGATAATTTTCTTGAACACTTCTCTCCCATATTTCCACTGTTACAGTTTTTTTAAGAACACATGACACGATGAAGAAAATCAGCTCAGGCACTCTGAACATATCATGTTGACTGTTCCATTTAGATTAATCTTTTTAAAATAAGTTGTAAATGCTCATATAAAGCATTTTCTAACACATTTCATTTCCCCCCAATGACTCTTTTGTTATAGAGTATATTTGTTCTTTTGCTTATTTATTAATATGCATATATTATTATTTAGAAAAATTGCTGTTAAATCGAAATTATCGTGTTCTACTTTTAATCATCGTTTATTTACAAAGCTTCAACACGCAATCACTGCACAGAATTTCACTGGCTGTTTAAATTAAAATACTGTGAAATGTGGTATTATGGCGCCACCTGGTGGTTATTCGTGCGTCGTCATCTTAAGATTCACTACAAGATTTAAAAAATAAAAATGAGAATCCATAAAATAATGTTTTGAATTGTATTTGCATTTGCGTTCATTTACACTCGGTTTCTTACAATTTTGGGACTACATCACCAAACTAATGCAGCTAACTATTTGTAAAACATGAAAACGTGTTGTTACATTTGGCAAATGTGAATTGGCTCTTCAACGGGCAGTATAACGATACATTGTTTCAAACTTTTTACGTTTAGACATAAATGTGCATTATAGGTATAGTTTAGCAGTATTTCCAAAAATCGACCCCGGCAGGACTCGAACCTGCAATCTTCTGATTCGAAGTCAGACGCCTTATCCATTAGGCCACGAGGCCGCTAGGTCACAAGATTGGACACGAGAGATAAGTTTCTTAAAAATGAGTGTCGATGAAGTTTATACCAGCAGAGGGTGCAAACAGACTACCGCTTTTATACGTTAGGTAAAGGTCCAATAAAAGTCGTTTACTACAGAAATTTAAAGTCACCTGAGAATATAACGTTTTAGCGAACGCAAATAACTTATCTGTTTTTGTCGGTCTGGCGTAGTACTGCTCAAACCGTGCAGAATTCCGCTCACTGCTTAAAATTCTACGGAAACTGGCGGGTCACGTGTCTGCTGACGACAATGTGTTTATGCCGAAATATATGAACGATAATTATATATAATCATTATAACAAACGAATGTCGATATGTCGCATATTTACCGTGTCTATTGAAATACCATGTCAAAATAACAAAATTCACACGGGCCAGTGGCGCAATGGATAACGCGTCTGACTACGGATCAGAAGATTCTAGGTTCGACTCCTGGCTGGCTCGAATCTTTTTTCCCCCTTACACAATTTCTTTGAAAGCATCAGAAAATACGCAATCCCAACACTTTCGGAAAGACGGAGTTTAAACAAAAGTATAGCATTCTGTCAAGGCTACTTTTTATTTAATCTAGGGAGGAAATAGCCTTATCTAATCACAAAAAATGTCAAAGAGGGTCTGAAACTTGAAACAGTTCCATTAAAAAAACTTGAAATGTAACGGAGAGAGGTCAAACGTACACTTCAAGGAGGATCAATAAAAAAGCATACCATTACAACATATTTAACAATGTAATATTATAGAAAACATTGGATTATTGGATTCATAAACAAGTTTTCAATGTACAAAGGTTTTTCACTACACTGGATTTTTACGAACATCTATTATTGCTGAATTGGTACATAGTGGTCCCGTGTTGAGGCTCGATCTCCTGGATTCCCTCCGGGGTCGTGAGAGAGGTAGGGAGGCAGTCCCGTTCCAGTGTGCAGATATCCCGCTGGGTTGAAGTATTCGATTATTGGGCAGTTCACAGGCTGCTGTCTGTCTCAGTTCGTCCATGTTACATTGATCTTCAGTAGGGAGAGATGAGCGCCTCCAGGTAGGCGGGAGAGGCGCGTTCACGAGGTCCCGCATCTCCTCCCTCGATCTCTGAACTCTCTCAGCCTCGAGGGAAGACCTGACCGTGTCGTCAGCGACTCTGCCCAGGACCCTTTCAATAACACCTGCGGGTCAAGTCAAGTTTTATATAACCAGTTAGTGCTTTTGACTGTAGAGAACAATATTTTATATATGAAATAGATTACATTAAGTATAACAGCGTCATTTGTCACCTTTGCTCTGTTCCCCAGCCTGATTCACGGGGCTGTGCATTTCCCGCAGTTTGCTATTTAGCTCCTGATTGGCTGCTCTGCAGAGGTTCAGCTCTTTGCGGAGGTTGTGTATCAAGCCTTCATACTGTCGCTGTCTACCTGCCAGACCTTCATCCATTTGCTCTGCAGACACAACAAACAGGTAAAATACAGTAATAAGATTCAAAGTTTTAATCGTACATTGACAACTTACATTTTATAATGTATATACTGATTGTAAGATAGCACATCTAAACAGTCTTAACCCTCTGGGAATCTTTGTTTAGGGATCTCACTTTGCTCCTTTGCAGTCAAATGTGGTACTACTAATTAATATTTATCCAATAATTATTATCCATTTCAACCCACTGAAAAAAAATAATTATACATACTTAAAAAATGTTTTTCGATAAATGAACTATTTTAGGTTAAAACAGAGACCAGGCTATTCAAACCCATATTTTGGTAATTTTTGATTACAGCCTTCTAGTTGTAGACAAAGCAAGAACATGTGCAGTGGCATGTGTAATGTAGTAACCACTAGAGAAGTTTGTGAATTCCTTAGCTGTTCAGATATGATTTAGGAAACGTGGATTTTAATGTTCATTTAGACAATCTCAAAGATGTCTTTTTTTAACTTTTTGTCCATATTTTGTCAACTTTTAGATATTTTGGGTTTGAAAAGTACCAAGTTTTGTATTATTTAGTTATGAAGGGAACACATGGAAAGCAATTTTGTTACTTAGTATTTGATAACTAAGATATCTAACAAAATAAGGAATGGATGCTGATGAATAAAACACTTACACATATTTTGCAATTAATTGTTATTTTATTTAGTTTACTCTGCCTCAGTTTTGTTGTCACTCTTAGCTCCTTGGCGGTGACACTTGGCTCCTCTAACGTTTTCAGGAAAATGTAAGTATACATTTTTGTTCAAAATATTTCTTATTTTTCATTTTGAGAGAATTTGATGGTAATAAATTATATTTATGCTATAATTTTTTACATTTTTCTACCCATTGAAAACAATAAAAAAACATGATTTTTTTACAATTTTGTAAATTATTTTAAATATAATAATTTAATTAATGCATTAATTAAGGTTAAAACAGATACCAGGCTGTTAAAATCCAATCTTTGAAAAGCAGATTAGTGCCATCTGGTTGTAAAAAAAAAGTAAAAACGTGTAATGGCATGGTGTAACTTCTAGGTTCCTGGTTCCTAGGTTTCTCATTTAGTGATTTTATTAAACATACCAAAAAATTTGCTCTGTTGCAGCCTTACCAGTTCACTGTATGTGTTTGTGTGTGTGTGGACTTTTTGTGGATAATTTAGAATCACCCCTTGATTGCTGTGCACTTTTTTTCTGCACAGTGGCTGATTTGTAGTTTGCTCCACCAAAAGTTTCTCTAAGCTTTCATATTGTTCATATCTCTCAATCATGTCCTGTGTCGGTCATTGTGTGACAATTTGTTTGTGACCCTTTGACATATACGAGTCATAAGCATATTTTTTTTGTGTGTTCAAAGAGCTAAAATGCTAATAGTATTCAAAGGTCATCTCATTCTGATGAAGCTATGATTTTTTTTACATTTAAAAATTTAAAAAGGGTTTGTGAAGGGTTCCCACCCTTTCGTTCGAAGCACAAGGTAATTATTTTCGGAAAGAGAAACGAAACTAATCGCCTTCCGACACACAGAGGAGTACGCCAACTGTAGCATATGACCTCTTTGGATAAATCTAAAAACATGATACAAAATGGAATAACTTGGAATATGGCATTTACGGCTTTTTAAGGGCCTTATTTTTCTCTCAATTTATTGATCATCTTTTAATACATTTTAAGACCCCGCGGACACCCTGTGACAAAATATCTACAATGAACACACAAAACTGTTTTAAATAGGGACCTGTCAGATGCATAATTGTGTCTGTAAGCCTATAATCTGTACCCAACAAGCGAGTTCCGAGCAGAGAGGTTTGATGGGTGTGTCAAATAATCTAACAAAAGCAAAATAACAATTATGATTTTTTTCAGAATCATGCAGCCATACTTCAGACACTTCAGTATACTGAGCTGTGTCTCCATTTCTCTTATAGTGTGAATAACATTCAGACCTCGGCACTGTTGCAGCAGTAGCTGGATATTTCTCTCGTGTTCCTTCTGCTGCTGGGTGAGTCTGCGATCCGCCTCTATCTGCTGTCTCTCCAGAGATGCTTCCAGCCAACCAACCAGATTCTGCTGCTCCTCGACTCTGAGCTCCAGCTCGGCCAGGGCCAACTGCAGCCTCCTCTCCTCCTCGCGGAGGGACACAACCTTCATCCGGCACATACAGTGTTAAGCAGTTTTTAAAAGCTGGGTCTACCCTTGCCAAAACAGGCTCAATGTTACCACAGATGCTAGAGACTAAGGTTTGACGTGGTGTAATTTAAAAAAAAAGAAACAACTCAGGACTGACCTTATCAAAGTATTTACACAACAAGGCTCGAGTTTCCGAGGCTGACAGGTAGGTGAGCTTGGCCATCAGGTTCATCTCCCATTGGGTGAGCATGCTTCCTGATGCCCTCAGCTGTCTCTGTCTTTGGGAGATCGCTTCGTTCTTGTACTCTATAGCGGCATCTAGAGCCTCGATGGCCTCGTCCAGTTGGAAGAGAGTGCGTTCTTCCTGTTGACAAAGTTTAAATAGTTATGGCCTACAGAGTTCATGTAACTTGTAGAGCATGGCACTCGTAATAGCTTAGGAACAGTAAGTCATGGGTTTGATTCCTAGAGAATGCATATACTAATCAAAATTTATTGTTTAGATTTTAGATAAACAAGTTATCTTTACCGAGAGGCAAATTGTATCTATTTGCAGCTTTGATGTGGATGAAATTAACCAAAATGAATTCAATTCTATGTGCTTATAATGTTTAGGAAAAAACACTGAAAAGAAACGTGTATCTGTAACCAACTATAGATTTAGGCTTCAGAATCTTTTTATTTTACGTAACAGCTTTTTGATGAAGATGTAAATGGTCTCAAGTCAAGAACTTGTATTGACGTTAATTGTGATGTGCAGTGAATGCAGCATTACTACAAAAGCTTAAGAATTTCACATCTTACAGCATGTAAACAAGATTGGCTGAAGTGTTCTACTCCTGCATTCATTGTGTCAGAATTACTGTAATTACGAGATGACAGTCATCCGTTCCAGCTCTCCTCATACCCAGAAAGTATTCGTTTCTACAGCAATGCTCAGAATACCACACTGAATACCCTTACATTATATTTTAATATAAAATTGTATGGTATTGTATATTTTTTATTTATAGTTTTGGAATCTGGCCCTCCAAAAAAGTGGTTGAAGACCCCTGGTCTACAGGGTAATGTTTTGAAAAGTTCCCCACTCGCTTCTTTAGTAACACATTTTTTGCCAGTATCAATTTGTAATTTTAACGTTGTCATTTTTTGTTTCTTTGTATCCAGACAATTTGCGGGATATGGCCTAATGGTTAGAGCGTCGGATTCGTGACCACAAGGTTGCTGGTTGGAATCTCAGGGCCGGCGGGTAACGACTGAGGTGCCCTTGAGAAAGGCACCTTACCCTTACTTGCTTCCCGAGGTGCTGCAGTGATAACAGCCCACTGCTCCGGGTGTACGTGTGTTCACTACTCTCTGCATGGGTTAAATGCAGAGGTCACATTTCGGGTATGGGTCACCATACCTGACAAATAGGTCACTTTCACTTTATTGTGTTTTTACAGTTTTTTGGGGTTATTACTACTTAATCAAAACAACCTAACTGAAGAAAAACAAAAACCTTGATTTTTGAAAATCTTTACCGAGCTATCTTTTGGCACATGACCTCTTCGAATATATTTGAAGTTTTTGATGTGGTGGTAAAAAAGATAAATAGAATAAAGAAAAGTATATATGATGTAGTAGATCGTCTTTGCATAAAATGGTCAACAAGTGAATTATGGGCACTGCCATAAAATCATATACAGGGCATTTTTTAATACTTTTTTTAACGTGTCCTGATCGCACTTCCTGTTGTGTAAATGACACATGCACGATCTCAAAGTGAACGATACCAGTCTGTTTACAACATAGAGGGAAGACGCGTCTGCAGATCTTGTAAGAAGTCATTTACGTGACTGGAAGTGCGGTCAGGACATGTTTGGCGTAAGCTGTAGAAAACTGCTTGTTATTTTATGAATGACGTTCCGTTTATTGCAAATAACAATCGATTTGCTTCAGAAGACATTAATATGTCACCAGGAGCCGAGGGGATCGCGCTTGTGTAGGATATACAGTATGTGCTTTCAGAACTCTTGAAGGCATGGCAGCCAATCACATCCATTATATGAAGAACAAAGGGCTGCGGATTTACCTAGAGATTTTCTTTATTGCTCTCCTCAAGAAAAATGTCACCTACATCCTGAATGGCCTTGGAGTGAGTAAATAAACCGCAAATTGTATTTTTTAGAATGAACTATCCCTTTAACCAGTAGGCCGGATGTCATTTTGGCTCTTACACGGGGACGTGTTGGAGCTTTCATAAAATTCAAAGTTTTCCCATTTATATCTACAAGATCTTGTGGTCATTCCAACATGGCCGCTTCAACTTAGCATACTATGACGGATCTATTATATCTATTCATTGCATCATGCCATATAATCTGCCAACAAAGTTTGCATAATGGAGCAGAGTAAAAACAGTAAAACCCTTTAATACTTTCCATTCAATAAAAACAGTGATTTCTACCTCAGGAGAAAGCAGGTTGCCCTGTCTCAGTTTGTCGTCCAGCTCCACCCTCTGCTGAAGAAGCTGTTCTTTCTCCTGTCTGAGGTTGGAGATCTCCTGTCTGATCTGCTCTGAGTCTTGTGCGCTGCTACTCCGCAGAAGACCGTTCCTCTCGATCAGCTCCCGCTCCAGAGATTCGATTCGGTTCGACAGGGTCACCAGGTCTTTACTGAGGGCCTGCAAAACGATGAGATCAAAAGGTTATTGAACAAAAAGGGGTTAAAAAAAACGGTGTTGGGACACAGCGAAGTGTAAAGGTTCTTTAAGACCTGACTAGATCGAAGCTTTTTGGATTCCAGTCCGCTGCGCTCCATCAGCAAGGCCTCCTTTTTGGCTAAGATCTCTTCTCGTTTGGTCAGCTCTCCTTCAAGGCCGTCTAAACCTCGCCGTTGTTCCAGAACCTTCTCCATTTCCTCATCGAGCCAGCGTTTCTGCTCTTCTATCTTCTGCTCAATTACATTTAAAAGCTTTTAGCCAAACATGCAATTCAGAGATAATGCTCAAATATCTCAAACCTCTCCTGAAAAGTTATCCAATAACAATAATAATATTCTTTCAAACATATGTGAACGTAATAAACACCATTATAGAGTAAACATTAGAGTAAACAATTTCCTCTACCTGCTGCTCTTCTAATGATACAACCGAGCCATTGCTTCCGCTCCTTCTCTGCCTTTGAAACGCAGCGATTTCCTCTGTCTTTATCCTCAGGATCTTCTGCTGCTGTTCGTTCTTAATCTCCAGCTCCTGCTCAAGGATTGAGAAGGTTTGACACAGATCAAGTCATAAAAGACACCAAAGTAACTGAGAGGTCACTGAGCAAATTGTCTGGATACAAGAAACAAAAAATGACAATTGATTCTGCAAAGCAAATTTTTTTTGACAAAGAAGCAAGTGGGGAACAATGAAAGTAAAAAACCCTTATCGTTCAACATAAAAGTAATCCCAGGCCCTTGTAACGTTAAATTAGCTTCTTATAAAACAAATAAATTTATGTGAACGATACTTTACAATACTGCTATAATACTGAACGATATTGTCGCATCTTCGTGTGAATTCCAATAGCAATCATCATGTGCCCCAAGTACTTGTACTACGAGTACTACGAGTTCTGGAGGGAGATGAACAGCTGCTTTTCGCAAATATAACCATATTTTCTTACATAATAAATGCAGTAAAAATAAACCTCAGATTTTCCTTATCTGAGACAACAATTTGCGTGGTCTACCCTTCCTGCATTTTACGGTCTCTCCACTTATTTGAAATGTTAAGGCACCAGTTGACTAGCCATGCTGTAGTCCATTAAAGGAATAATTCACCAAAAAATAGATGTCATATGATTTTGTCACGAAACACACCAGAACAAGTGATATTATCAATGTGTCATCATATCAGAATTTAGCTCTCAGATGTGCTCAGATGTTCACTGTAAAAACACTGCGAGTCTTATATTCGGGACCAAATATCTATTCACAAAGTACACACTGCTTATAATCTGTCCAACATTTAGAAAAACTAAACTACTAGCAGAACAGAAATCTCACACTTCATCTTTAATTCCATTTACAATATTTCCCAGAGATTCATTCTTCATCTGCTCTGCTTAAAACACAACAGCTCACCTTGACTCTGTGTTTTCCCTTCTGCATCTCACTTTCCAGTCGTCTCTTCTGCTGGCTCTCCTCTCGCAGACGCCGCTGCAGCAGGTCCTGCTGCTGTCTCATGCTCTGCACGTTCCTCTCGAGTTCCTGCACGCGCCGCTCACTCTGCGCGGACAGGCTGGCGAGCTGAGCGGTGTCTCGCTGCTTCTGCTTTAACACCTGCACAAATAAAACACATGCAGTTACATTTTTAATACAAGAACCGAATCCTCTGTTTTAAAACCTTGCGAGATGAGGTCCCACCATGGTTCGGTTGCTTTCTGCACATCAGATTTTACATCTGCACTTAATTTGCATTGCCATGCGTAAACAGTACTGCACATTTCGTAGGTTTTAAAGATAACATGTGGGTAACATGCAATGTCATGTAATCTGACTTCTTTACCCTGTTGAATGTGCTGGCTTCTAATGCTTAACAAGGTCAACTTGTTAAAAAAACAAGTTAGATGTATGAAGGAGTATTTCTGTGCTTTATACACACCCCCAACTTGTTTCCGAAAGATTTTTATAAAGCTTGATCCCTGTAGAACAGGGATCCTATTCCTTCATTGGGCAAGTCTCACCGAAAGCACACCTACGGAAAGGTGAAAGAAACACCCCACCCACGAGCCAACTGACGAGCATAGAAAGACCCGCTAATCAGGATTGGCTGCATCGTGGGCCTGCAGCAGCAGCTTGTTACGGTTGCGACAGTGAGAGGAGTCGAGGAATGTTTGTTTGTTCACTGATGTGATATAAACGGTGGATATGGCGCCGGATTAGGAGATTGTTTGAAACTGATAGATGGCACGGTCCCAGTAGTAAAAAGATGCTGGACATGCACGGCTGTGTTTTGTTGGCAATCAGCGTGTATGTGCATAATGTTGTGTGCTCGTGCTGTAGTTCCGTCCCACTGCCTCCAGCAGCTAGTGTTTTTCCCTATATTTAAACAACTAAACATCTTCGAAGATACGATGGATGCAATAATTCTGTATAGGTTCCAAGATTAATAGGAGATCGACAGAAACTGCGTGTGTTACCCGATCTTTAAAATGTTTACTGAAACCGTATTTTTTTAAGCTTAAAGATGAACAGATGTTCGATAAAAACGGTTTCCATGCTGTTGACCATCTTGTTGTGTAATGAGTGTTTCATAGACAGAATGCAGCAAATTTGAGACAAGCTGCAGCTATAACCACAAAAAATTCTATTACTTCTTGTTTTTAGCAACATACCGCTTGTACAGATGAAGACGTAACAACCTTACAGAAAAGCTTCTACATTGCCTTTCAGGAAGGCGAGGCAAAGACACAGACCTGAACTTTGCTCTGTGCAGCTGCGATCTTTCTCCTGCACTCCTGGGCTTTGGAGCGGTCAGCTGCGTCACGGCCCCCCTGAAGCTCCAGGTCCTGCAGCTGCTTCTGAGCCTCTGTGAGTTCAATGCGAGCCTGTTCCACTTCGGACTCCAGCTCCGAGATCTTACAACTGTACTGCTTGTTCATGGCCTGGGCATCTTTACCTGGAGAGAGAATGAGAAGGGGATACAAAAATGAAATAATAATTGAAACAGCAGAGGGAATCAATATGAATATATAACACTTGTGCAACCAAAATATTTCACGTCTGAGCTGATTTTCCAAGTCCTTTTCTCTTTCTCTATGGAGACATTGTCAATATGAGCGATTCAATGAAAATTACAAGCATAACTAAAATGCCAGCGGATTTTTCTAGTCGACTCACCTGTTTTGATCAGCTCTTTAATGAGATCCTCCTTCATGCGAATGGTTATGGAGAGTTCTCTGATCTTCTGTTGGGCTTGAAGAAGCCCTCTCTCCGAGTAAAGCTCACCTCCAAAGCCTCTCACACTCTCCCACGCCGAGCTTTCGCCAATGCTGCTGTTAGCTGAATCAAAACAATAAAAGGCTCTGTTTACAACATCAATCTCAAGTAATGCTTCACAAATAGATTACATTACTTTATGAATTACATTAATGCATTTGGCAGGAGCTTTTATTCAAAGCGACTTACATTATATTGTATTATACATATAGTTTCTGACTATCTGCAATCCCCTGGGATCAAACCCACAACCTTGGCATTGCTAGTGCCATGCTCCAACCAGTGAACCACAGGAAAGCTACTTAAGTACTAGACACTAAAGATGCACTGATATATTGGCCAAAAATCTGTATTGGTATCACTATCGGCCCTGTTACTGTATATAAAAATGTTAAGAAACATCACCACATTTTGATGTTCAGCATTAAAGTCATTATTGGAATGAATAATAACATTCATAAAGTTGAGAAAAATGAACTTGATCTTCAGAATCGGTACATATCACTTTAGTGAAATTTACACAATACATCTCTACACATTCTCAATGGGAGGGTCTGCGAATTTGTAACAACATGCTTATTTACTTACATAGTAAGTATTGCTGCATGTCCATAGAAGAAGTAGAGAAAAAAAATAACAACAAAGCTCTCAAATGCATTTAAAGAGATACTTCACCCAAAAATGAAAAAATATATAGATTCTGTTGAACACAAAAGAAAACATTTTGAACAATGTAGGACAGCAAACAGTTCTGGTTCACATTTGACTACCATTGTATCTTTCCTACTATGGGAGGCATTGGGGCCAAAATCTGTCTGGTTATAAGAATTCTTTCTCTGTGTTCATCAGAACAAAGACATTCATACAGATTTGGAACTATGAAGTAAATGGCAGTGTTTCCCATACAATGCATTTACTTGAGCGGTCCCCCAAGGTATGTCAATGTCCGCCCAAGTATATTTGGCGTCACTTTTTTTTTAACCATCCATGCTAATGACAGTATCTGTGTTCAGATAAGAAGTGGATAAACAGCACTTACACATCTTCTCTATTTCCTGACTTGTTTGGTATGAGTGGAGCCTGGCAGCGTGAGCACCCTCATGCATGTCCTCATCTTCCGTGTTTGCATGCACTCTCTCTTCAGATGAAATGATAGGGGGTTACGAGGTCGCGACGTGCATGCGGTGCTCTTTTTTGCAGGCGTGACAGCGCCGCATGAACTTTTCATAAAGCCACAAGTACATCGCAGGTCATGTGACAAGAAGCAACCAGCCAATATAGACAACCTCAATGAAAATTGAAACAAAGATGATCACAGCATAACTACAGTGGTGTGAAAAAGTATTTGCCTCCTTCCCGATTTGTTTTTTTGCATATTTGTCCTGCTTAAATTATTCAGATGATTAAAAAAAACTTGTTTTTTAATTACTCAAAGAAAACCAGAGTAAATATAAAATGGTTTTCTTTATTAAGGGAAAAAACAATCCAAACATTTCTGACCCTATGTGAAAAAGTAATTGACCCCCTTGGTAAATCATGAATTAACTGCGATGAATTGAATAACTGAGTTAAATTTCACTAGCCACACTCAAGCCTTACTACTGCCAGGACCTGTTGAATCAAGAAATCACTTAAGTAGAATCTGTCTGACAAACTGAAATAGTCTAAACGATCTCAAATAGCAACACATCATAACGCGATCTAGAGAAATTCATTCATGATTACAAAGCCATTTCAAAGGCTTTGGGAGTCTATCGAACCACAGTTTGAGCCATTATCCACAAATGGCCATCGTTTTGTGACCTCAAGCTTAAACGCATTTGGGTTATGCAGCAGAACAATCATCCAAAACACAACAGCAATTCGACCTCTGAATGCTTGAAGAATATCAAAATAAAGGTTTTCGAGTGGCCTAGTCAAAGTCTGGACATAAATCCAATTGAAATGCTGTGGCATGACCATAAAAGGCTGTTCATGCTGGAAGACCCTCCGATGTGGCTGAATTAAAACAATTCTACAAAGAAGAGTGGGCCAAAATTCCTCCACAGCTATGTGAAAGACTTTCGCAAACGCTTGATTGCAGTAGTTGCCGCCAAGGGTGGCACAACTAGTTATTAGGTTTAGGGGGCAATTACTTTTTCACATAGGGTCAGAAATGTCTGGATTGTTATTTCCCATAATAAATAAAACCATCATTTAAAAACTGCATTTTCTATTTACTCTGGTTTTCTTTGTGTAAAATTAGTTAGATGATCTGGATCATTAATAGGACATAGTCTTTGGCTGTTTTAAAGGCTTTGGTTATGTTTTTGGGGTGTTTAACAATGGATGTTCATATTTCTGATTTCAAAAAACGCTTTATATTTCACATATTTCAAGTCTATTGTTCATCTTTGTCCCTCTACTAACAGAACAACTGGATTTCTCCCAGTCTATATAAAGTCCCTACTTCCGAAACGCTCTGATTGGTAAAGCTGACCAAGTCTTTAGTGATTGGCTTCCACTTCTCAGGCTTTTGTGATTGGTCGGTGCCCCTCTCACGCGTATTCATAAACTTTTGCTTTTAGCAATTAACAGTAACAATGGCATCAACTTCACTTTATCAGTTAAAAACATGCAGATCGATTGAAGTGTAACGGAGGTCCATTAGTTGATGAGCAAATGTCAATCTTTGTTAGAGATCGCAATTTTGTTTTCTTCTATAGTGAGGGGAATGACACCAGAACAAATGGCTTCAGACCGGTAATATATATTTACACTAATAACAGAAGCGCTAGCTTTTCTTTTTTTATATTGGACCCGAGTTGGATAATAAAACAAGCAGATTGACCAGGAGATATTTGTAAGCATGACTTCAAATGACATTTCGTAGAAGTATTTAAGAGGTCTCTTAGCTGTCCATCGTATTCGATGATGACGCTTGCTCCGGGGATGGGGTTGGGGGGTGGGAGTTCAGCAACATTGCCGCTGGTGCCACTTCTCATGGGCGTAAAGTCCGATCCTTGAGCCGCACACTCGACCACAGATGGAGCAGGGAAACCAGACACCAGGGAGGTACCAGCCGCCCGTTGGTGTTGCTTGATTCGCCTCATGGATCGTTGGTCTTGGTTGGTTTGGTGTATTTGAGAGACCGCAGTGGCACAGGTGGCCTGCCAGGCTGATCTGTTAAGTGCCAGAGATTCTAGCTGCGTGAGGGGGATGTTTGCTCGCTTTAGGAGGTCCCTGGTATAGTCCTTGAAACGACGCTTTTGCCCTCCAGCGGAGCGTTTAGCACCCACTAGTTGACTGTAGAGGACTTGGCGGGGCAGGCGATGTTCAGGCATGCGTATGGTGTGCCCTATCCATCGCAGATGTTTTTTGGCCACAGCTGCTTCCATACAGATTGAGTCAGTGTTGCTGAGGATAACTGTATGGGGGACTCGATCTTTCCAGGACAAGCTGAGGATCTTCTGTAAGCAGCGAATATGGAAGGCCTCTAGGCTGATGATGTGCTGGCGGTATAGGGTCCATGACTCGGCCCCATAAAGCAGAGTGGAGAGACATACCGCGTTGTAAACAGCAACCTTGGTACTGACCTTCAAGTTACGATTTTCAAAAACCCTGCTGCGTAGGCGTCCAAAAGATGATGATGCTTTATTTATTCGGGTATGTATTTCTGTGTCAAGGGAGCAGCTTGAAGACAGAGTAGAGCCGAGGTAAGTGAAGTGGTCCACTGATTTAAGTGGAACACCATTTATATGAAAACTGGGGGATATGGACACGGGGGTGGTGAGATAGAACATGACCTCGGTTTTTTGAGTGTTAACCTGTATGCCGAAAGATTGGTACAGACTGGATATTGTGTTGAGGGCGTACTGCATAGAGTCCGGGCTGTGGGCTAAGACTGCACAGTCATCAGCATACTGAAGCTCACAGATATGGCGGGTCTTTGTCTTTGTGCGGGCTTGAAACCGACGGATGTTGAAAAGGCTTCCGTCAAGTCGGTATTCCACATGGACACCGTCTTCATGTCCCAGGACGCGGTGGAAGAGGCAGGTGATGGCAGAGAGGAGGATGTTAAAGAGCATCGGAGCCAAAACACAGCCTTGCTTCACCCCAACGTTTACCCCAAAAGACTCTGATTGGAGTTCTCCCATGAGCACTCTGGCTTGCATCCCGTCATGCAGCTGCTGTAGGATGCTGAGAAACTTGGGTGGTACCCCAATTTTGGAGAGGTGTTTCCAGAGCAGCTCACGGTTGATGGTGTCAAAGGCTTTGCTGAGATCGATGAAGGCTACGTAGAGGTCTTTGTGTTGTTCTCGGCTCTTCTCCAGCAGCTGCCTCAAGACGAAAACCATGTCTGTCGTGGACCTGGTCTTCCGGAAGCCACACACCATGTTCCCAGATGTTTTGAATCAGGAGATGCAGACGACGCGTGAGGATGTATCCTCCATCTATGAAAACCTCTGCAGGGATTCCATCGGGTCCAGCGCTTTTGTTGTTCTTCAGCCCTGAAATAGCTTGCCGTAGTTCTGAATAAAGTGGTGGAGTATCCAGATACATGATTGGTGGCATGTCTGGCAGATTATCCAGGATGTGTTGGTCAACAGGGTTAGTATGGTTGAAGAGATTCTCCAAATGATTTACCCAACGGGCAAGAATCTCGTGGCGGTCCTTGAAGAGCATAGACCCGTCAGCTGATCGGACTGGGGCAATCGCCCGCTTCCTGGGGCCGTACAAAGCTTTTATCGCATCGTAAAAGCCTTGAGTGTTATTGCAGTCTGCCAGGTTCTGGATTTCGTGCGCCTTTTTCACCCACCAGATGTTCTCCATAGTCCGAAGGGCTCGCTGGGTTTCTGCTCTTACAGCAGAGAAGATGGTTATATAGGTGGGAGATCCAGGGCAGAACAGGAGAGCTTTATGGGCTTCATGCTTGGTTTTAAGAAGTGACTGTATCTTAAAACACAGACACACACAATATCAGTGTATTACACAGTTACTATTATTTGACCGTTGGTTATATAAGAGAATGCGTGTAGATGTAGGACTGTGATGAAAGTAGTTTACCGCATAGCTCAGTCAAATGTTTACAATCTCTTATAACAGAGCACTCTTCTCTAAGGAAGGCCTCGCTCCTTTTTTTGGTGTATTCCTGTGGGGGGAGGTTATTAAAAGCACCTATGAGACTTCTGATTGCATTTCTATCGAGAAATTAGGACTGTAATTTTGGAATATGTGATTAGTTATTGCAAAGACACTCTCTGTTTATAATTCAAATAGACTTCCGTTACATAGCCTATGTTTCTCCAGGCTGCCTGTGTGCGCAGCCCAGAGAATTTGTAAATAAATGCTGCAAGCGTTTTTTTACTAAAAACACGCTTTCGTCAACTTTTTCTTGTCACTAAAATGCATGATGACGTCACAAATTGCTAATTGGTTTGTGACGTCACCAGTGCCACAAGTCTGTCAAAATCCTATGGGAAACACTGAATGGTGAGTAAATTTTCTTTTTTGGGTGAAGTATCCCTTATATAACATATTAACATGGTCTACATTTAGAAGACGAAGTAAAGTAATTAACATAGAGTGGCAAGAAAAAGTATGTAAACTTTTAGGAATTTCATGGTTTTCTGAATAAATTTGTTATAAAATGTGATCTGATCTTCATCTAAGTCAAGGGTATTGACAAACATAATGTGTCTAAAAATTCTGATCTTTCATGTCTCTATTGAACACAGTCATTCAACATTCAAAATGGCAGTGGAAAAAGAAAGGGAACCCATAGAATTAATAACTGGTTGACCCCCCCTTGGTAGGGATGGGTATCGTTAAGGTTTTAACGGTATTGCTACTTTTATCAATACCACTTATCAATCCGGTACTTTAATGGTACTCTTATCGGTACTTTTTGTTGTGTTTTTTTATAAAAGACCAAACTAAAGCTGGAGTGGTTTTCACTATTTAAAACATTCTAAACTGACCCAACATATCTTAATGCAGGTAAAAGATGACTGATACCCGCCTATTATTCATAGAGAATCAAAATAAAATGCATGTGGGCCAAAGTTTGTTTGTGTTTTTTGTTGTTGTTGTCGTTTAATAATAACCATAATTGGACCAGATGCTGGAGTGGATTGGTTCACTGTAACTGCAGCTTTACATTAACATAATGTAGTTAACTCTGTTTGGGCTTAAAAGTTATACAGGTTTGGAACCTCTTACAAAGTACACACACAAAAAAAGTTTATAACTGTGTATTTCATATGTATTTCTTAAGCATAATTTTTTATTATTCATCCATTTTAAATGCGGTACTGTGAAAGCATTTTTAATGTTTAAGATTTAATTAGGCTACTGCAGAAAAAAATACTCTAAAGATTTATATGTAGGCTATTTTTTAACATGATGTGTGTTTATTAAATGATTACATACTAATTTAAAGAAACCTTATGCAATGTTTATGTCTGGGTTATTTAGGAAGACTGTTAGGCTAGTATACACGTACCTGAGGACGTGGAGGATGAACTAGTATCCAAGCAGTCGAAAACTTTGCATTTCTCTGTCTGCACATTAAGCACTTTTGAAAGATGTTTTGCCAGATTGCTTGTGTTTCCGCTCTTACAAGCAAAAATCTTGTTGCACTTGTTGCAACGAGCATTGTCTGCATCCACTCGAGTGAAATGTAACCATACTTTAGACCGTTTGATTCTCTCCACCAGCGCGAGCTCTAGTGTTGTGTGTGCACGAGCTCTGTGTAGTGTGGGACAGACGGACATTTCGTGTGCGAGATTGGGAATAACGAAAAATGCAGGTAAATGTCTTTAATATTATCGCAAATTAGAAATGGTTGGTTGGAAACGTTTATTTATCAATAACAAATAGGACATATACTTCGGTCTTTTATAATTTAGCCCCAGGACCGATTAAGTACCGGGTTTCGGTACCCATCCCTACCCCTTGGCAGCAATAACCTCAACCAGGCGCTTCCTGTAGCTGTGGATCAGACCTGAGGAGGACATCGTTGAGGAGGAATTTTAGACCATTCTGCCTGGCAGAACTGCATTAGCTCTGTCAGATTCTTTGGACGTATCATGTGTATGGGCCTCTTCAAGTCATCCATAGCATCTCTATTGGGTTGAGGTATGGGCTCTGACTTGGTAACTCCAAATGCGGATTTTGTTTTTCTGAAGCCATTCTGTTGTGGACTTGCTCCGGTGTTTGAGGTTGTTGTCCTGTTGCATCCCCCACCTTCTACACAGTTTAAGCTGATGTACAGACATTCTTACATTATCCTGAAGAATTGTCTGATATGCTTGAGAATTTATCTTCCCCTCAATGATTCCAAGCTGGCCAGGCCCTGATGCACCACAGCAGGCCCAAATCATGATGTTTCCTCCACCATACTTTACAGTTGGGATGATGTTTTCATGATGATATGCCATGACCTTTCTACACCAGATGTAGTGCTGTGTGTTTTTTCCAAATAGTTCAATCTTAGTTTCATCAGTCCACAAAACATTTAGCTAATACCGCTGCGGAGTGTCAATGTGCTCTTTTGCAAACTTCAGGCGTGCAGCAATGTTCTTTGTAGAAAGCAGGGGCTTCCTTCGTGGTGTCCTGCCATGGATACCGAACTTGTTCAGTGTTTTACGTTTTGTAGACTCCTGAACAGAGATGTTAGCAAGTTCCAATAATGCCTTCAAATCTTTGGCTGTCATTCAGGGTTGTTCATTTACCTCATTGATGTGTCTTCAATATGCTCTTGGTGGCATTTTGACTGGGTACCCACTTTTTGGTAGAGTAGCAACAGTCCCAAAGTTTCTCTATTTGTAGATTGTTTGCCTAACTGTAGACTGGTGAATTTCTTAAGTCTTTGAAATAACTTTTTAACCCTTGCCAGCTTTATGTAAATCAACAATTCTTGATCGTAGATCCTCTGAAAGCTCTTTTTGGCGAGGCGTGGCTCACATAAGTGTGTGTTTCTTGTCCAGAGCAAACTCCAAAAGTTTGAGGGGTTTTTGTCAGTCAAAGTAGCTGTAGTCCACAACTCCAAACGTATTATCTTAATGAGACTCCAGGTGTGCTAAAACCTGACTCCAAATAGCTTCTTTGAGTTTATTAACTCAAGAGTTCATAAACTTTTTCCACAAGCACTTGTTTCTTTTGGTTGTTCTCAATAGAGGCATCAAAGACCAAAACATTTTTGTGTTATTTTTTTATTTTTTTTTTATGTTTGTCAATACCCTTGACTTAGATGACGATCAGATCACATTTAATGACAAATTTATTCAGAAAACCATGAAATTCCAAAAGGTTCAGATACTTTTTCTTGCCACTGTACTTTACACTGCATTACACTACACTTCTGTATTTTTAATTAGCTGGACCATAGTGTGCACAAACTGTAACTCCAAAGAGATGTTTAACTTACATGTACGTCTAGCGTTCTGCACAGCTGGAAATAGGTTGTGACCAAGCACTTGTGACAGAGGTGCCCTGCTCGCAGTAGAAAATCCTTGATGTACTGGGGCATCTTTCTTTGTCCAGGTAACATTGATGGATCTGTTGATAACAGTAAACAATTTGGATACAAGCAATCTAAACAATGCTGGTAAATAATAATGTGATCACCCATACTTGAGTTGGTCTCTGCAGGCTTTGATGGGTCCATCTTCAACATCACAACTCGCTCTATTCCCAAAGGTCTCGCAGTGAGTGTTTTCAAACCCGCTCTCCCACTGCGCATGGTCTAAAAATGAGCTGCCATCAACTGACACACCCATTCCAGCCTAAAAACAGTTGTAACAAAACAACAAAAACAGCATTATTAACATTTCATTGAGTAGATATGCCATGAAATATTTGTCATTTGTGAACAAATTAAATGTCTAGTATATGAAATTTAGCGGCATCTAGTCATGAGGTTGTGAATTGCAACCAACGGCTCACTCCACCCCTCCCTTTTGACCACTACGGTGGCTGACAGAAGACAAACATGTGATCACATTTTCGTTTCTTTGCCGAAGGAGATAACGTATTTACGAAACATGTTCTGTAGAGAAGTTTGTCCATTTAGGGCTACCGTAAAACAACATTTTTAATTCCATGCAAGGGGCTCTGCTTTGTATGTACGTTCTAAGGTAATTCAAACATAACACTTCATTATGTCAGGTCTTTACACACCATGGAAGACATAGTCATGTACATTATATTGCATTTGAATAGATCATCCAAAACATTATACACAGGACCTTTAAATTTTATTGCTATAAAGCATGTGACAAAAATAAGCATCAAATGTGTAAATGGGACCTCATTCTGATTTTTACATAGCAATGCGATAAGCGTTTCAAGATGCACGTTTACTCCAAACAGCTCTGCCCCAGTGGCGGAAGCTGTGACTGGCACCTTTAATTAAAGCTGAGGCCTGTTTGAGGTCGAGGACGCTGCAAGTCAAATCAAAACGTATTATTTACCTGTCTGTTGGTGGTTCTGCCTCCATCGGCGTCGTAGGGAGGAGTCAGATGGCCCGTGCCGTCAGATGTTTGAATTAGAGAGTTGATGGGGGCGGTGTGAGGTCTGTGTCTCAAGTGCTGGAGCCCCCCTCCATCAGGCTGGGCTAACAGACTGTGAAGCTCAGCTATTAGATCCTGCTGCTCCTGCAGCTTATCACTCTAGAAAACCAAAAAGAATGATGTCTAGTAATAGCATCCAGAACATGTTGTTTATAAAGCTGTTATAGAGAGACAAATTATTTGACAAAGGTAAATACTAAGGCTTCTGGGATTTAAAAAAAAAATGTATCTGGTTTTCCCAAAATGGGTAATAGGATTGCAAGTCTGGTCGAAATGTAGCTGTTTCTCAGTAGGTGTCGCCTAGTTTGTACCACATGCGGGTTTGTAGTTACCATCTAAATAGTCATAATAGGTGCATGTTTAAGAATTACTTTTTTTTAATGTAGGAATTAGGCAATACGAGGTTGCTTACAAACAGTGGAACAAATAAGTACAAATCAATTCAATCCATGGTCGAAATGTGTTTAGGTATGTTTCATACCAAGTCCATTTTTTCATAACAGTTCTACAGTTTTCATGCCTATAATTTCTCAAGACACACCCGAGAGACATCACGTCACAAGACCACAATTATCTATCCATCTCCGCATCATTTTTCGGCTTTTTCTCCCTTCTCTACTGTTTGGTGCTAAAATGTCTTTTCAGTGGAGCTGTTTTGCATCAATTTTTCAATTGTGAAAAGCGCTATAGGAATAAAACTGAATTCAATGAATGTCTCCCGTCTTTCACAAACACAGACCAGCGCACATATAATTAGCACAGCACGCAGCAGGTCTTTCTTTATTTAGACGCTTTTCAAAGACATTTTGTGATTTTTTGCTAGATGCTTGACTCACCTGCTGTTTGTATTGTTCCATGGCATCTTCCAACGCGGCCAAGAAGTCTGTGTTTTCTTGTTCCAGTTGCTGTATCTGGGCCTGCAGCTGAGAAATGCCGTTTTCTCGGTCAGAGCTCCAATCTGCTTTTACGTGATCCTTTACCATAAAAAAACTCATTGACATGAGAATGACATTCAGTTCAACTCATACGTTTAAATGTCCTTACAGAACTTGAAAATGTTAGTATTAAAGCCAAAAACACTAAACATCTAGTTGAAATGTTTGCATAACCATTACTCTAATACTTCTTGAGCATCAGTGAATGTTCTACACCCTCAAAGTACGTCAACATACATCAGAGTATTACTTCAAATAGCATCAAGTATAATCAAACAGCCCAAAATAATCGGAAAAAAAATGATTAGGCAAGATACATTATCATTACCTTTATGATAAACTGTCAATATAAAGCAGTACAAAGATTTTTTTTCTTATCCAAACATAATATGCAGATTGAAACTATTTGTAGCTATTTGTAAGCAAATTGCCCAGCAAAACATATTTTCCTTAAGCATTACATTGGCTCAACCTATGATGGGAATTTAGGGCGGTACTATCCGTCTGCAGAGGTGGGTAGAGTAGCCAAAATCTTTACTCAAGTAAAAGTTCAAGTAACTAAAGAAATTGTTATTCAAGTAAAATAAAAAGTCACTATTTTAAAAAATATTTAAAAAAAGTAAAAAACTATGCAATGAAAAAACTACTCAAGAAGCTAGTTACTTTGTTTCTGATTATATAGGCCTGGCCTACTCATAAAATTAATATTAGCGGCAATATTTTTATATTACATTTTAATCAATATTTTTAATCATCATGAGCAGATATCTTTGCAATATACACAGATATTTAAGAACAGAAAAACACAGATGAGACAAGCATGCCTATAAATTTCATGTAGTTCAGACAACTTATTTAGAATAATAGACCATGTCAAACTAAAGTGAACCAGCAGAGTTTTGCGTTTAAAATGCATTTAACTAAACTCGGAGCATTTCCTAAGATGATCTAGAACATTTGCAGTGCTCTCTTAAATTAAATACAAATTTTTGACTATGCTCATGTTTCCCGTGTTGTGTCACGTGTGTATGTTGTGAAACGCTCTTACTTGTAAACAAACAGTAAACAATGAACCACACACCCATCAACAAGTTTTCTTCCTTCTGTTCTTTAAATTTATATTCCTGCAAGCCCACGTCTCTGTGTCTGACAGGTAACGCGCATGTTTCTGTGTCTGACGACCAGGTCACGCGGATATGATGGTCATTTATCATTGCTGGCAATATGACACATTTCTGTTTTGATTGTATAGATAGAGATTCATATCCACTTCATCCAACGCTCTTTGTGTTCTGTGTGTTCTTAAGTTTCGCGCTACGAGGAGTGAGTAATCCACCGCTTCAGATGATTCAGATCGTGCTGCAAACTGAACAAATCATTTGAACTGATTCATTAGCCTAATCAAATGGTTGTGCACAATGTTCAATTAATGCTTTCAAAAGAATCGACTCAAAAGAATCAATCACTCGTGAATGCCCTTAAAAAGAGACAACCACCTTGAAATACACAACTCGTTTTAAAATGCATATTTTAAAATAAAGGAACGTCACGCAACGCAACGAAGTAAAAGTACAGATTTTCTATTAGAAATTCACTCAAGTTAGAGTAAAAGTACACACTTATAATTTTACTTTAAAAGTACATATTTTCAAAAATGTGACTCAAGTAAATGTAACAAAGAAAATGTAGCTCTTTACATCCCATCTCTGTCCGTCTGTCAACCAACAGCTAGATGAGGAAACTAGTGACACTACTGGTGCTGTTTAATATTCAAAGATCAACTTCCTGCAGCATACCTGGTTATTAAACGCTCCCCGTCCCTTCTTCAGCGCTGAGCTGTCCTCAGTAGAGCTGGTCTCAATGCCACTGTCCAGACCTGACGCTGAGGTCAGCCCGCTCCTTTCCTCCTCCACAGCGCAAAGCCACTCCTTCACCCTCAACAGCTGATTAGCGTTCAGCGTTCCCTCTCCCTGCAGCTCTGTAAAGAGTCTGTAGGCCGAGTCTGTGCATGTCCTGTAGTGGGCGCTCTCTGCTTGGATCTTCCCCACGTCCAATTCGAAGGGCCTCAGTCTTTTACCGGGGTCCGAGCGAGCGATGATGCGAGTTTCAGATCGCTGGCGGTTTTCAAGGGCACGTCTAAGCGCTTTAATTTGGAGCTCGAGGCCTCCGATGCGGTCCGGCTCTCCTCGGCAGTTAACGGTAGCTCGGTTTTGGATGTTACGGGCACGCTTGGCGTAGTTGAGGGTATTGAGGCTTTCGTCGAAGTCTGAGGATGAGGGGCTTATGCAGGCAATCATGAGTGTCTTGGCGTTGCCTCCGAGAGAGTCCTTTAAGATCCTAAGAACAATAGGCTGCAAATCAGTAAAAGTTTGGTGCAACAAACACCACTAATTCACTGCAAATGTTTCAAAAGCATAATAAAAAATCTGTACCTGGTGATTTTAGAATCTCTATATGGGATATGGGTGCCTTTTCTCTTAGGGTCCCCAAGAGCTCCAATGACATTTCCGAGAGCTAGAAGCCCACTGTTGATCTGAATGCTCTCCTTTAGCCGCTCACCAGTGTTGCCGGTTTTAAGGATGCGCTCTGATCCAGCTAGGTCCACAAAATGGAACTTGGAAGACAGGATCTGCACGGTTCCGCTCGCTCCTCGTGAAGATCCACGCCTTTGGTCCATCAACACTGTGAAGATTGTGTGGGAGCGGCTGGAGTGAGGGTTCATCTGGGTGGCCCCTGTGTGGCGGGCCGTCTTTCCGGACTCTAAGAGACTGAGAACCTCATCAAGCCCCTCCACTTCACATTCCTTCACACCGCACAGCACTGTAGCGAAACACAAAAGATTTCCTGAATAGACTCTTAACCCTCTTACTCTAGAACATGTGCTTGTTTTATATTAGAACAGACTTGCTTTAAGAATTTTTGGGATAAAGGTATACTGTATGTAAACATTGTATTCATGTTTTCGACATAAGTCCAGTCCACAACTTACCCACATTCCCCTTTTCATCCTCTCGAATATGTATGTCTTTACTGGCAGTCTCCACTTCCAGCAGGTCCCTGAAGACCTCTTTGTAAACCTCGATGTAGGAAACTCGAACGGAGAAGTCGATGAGGTCATTCTCGTCCAGCAGTTTAAAGATCTCGGCCACGGCCCTGGGAATGATGCCCTGTTCATCCTCCCTCAAAGCGGCTGGAGCCAAAAAACCAACAGCAGGTTAATGAATAACTCGGAGCGGCAGAATGCTGAAAAGAAAGATCTCAGATGGCAAGGGGAAGGGTGGCAACTGAGCCGGGGGAGGTGTTGCTGGCGGCGAGAGCGTGCCAACTCATGGAAGCATTTTAACAAGACACAGACAAGCTTTTTCATAGCCTTGTGAATCACGTCTGTTCTAGATTGAGCCCAATTAATAATATGCTATAAGGAAGCGAAGAACGGCACGATTGTGATCTGTTTACAAAACACGTGGCTATCACAATACTCAAGTCGATATACCTCGAATATGAAAGCATTTCTTTTAAACAGACTCACAAATGTCGGCTTCTCCGATGGTGTAGGTTTTGCCCGAGCCTGTCTGCCCATAGGCAAAAACTGTGGCGTTGAAACCATGAAAGAAGGATTCAATGAGGGGCTGAATGCAGTCGGTGTACACATCCTCCTGGGTCAAGCTCTCCTCAAAGACAAAGTCACAGTGGAAGTGGCGGTCATTGCCCAAGGTGACCCTCCTCTCCTCAGGGTCTGCCGTGATGCAGCTCTCATGGTTGTGCAGAATTTCTTTGGGCAAAAGTGGTCGCACCCGGACGGCCACCTGCACGGCAGTTTCCTCCACCTTGCTCTGGCCGACTCCTTTTGGAGACATCGCTGATCTGATTAGCAGTCCCTCATGACTTCATAGGTCTGAGACAACTTTGGTCATCTGACAGCCACTAAATAGAATATAAAAAAAACATTTAAACAAGATCAAAAGATCAATGGTGTTCAGACTTTAACACTTTTAACAACATGCTACAAAACACACATTTCAGGTATGAAATATAATGTACTGTCCTACAATGATAAATGATCATACAACATATTTATTAATGTTGATTAAAAAACGGGATTTCTAAACCATGTACTTAACAGATTCAGGTAAACACAACTACAACCATTTCAATATTTTACAGGCTTGCAAAATATTATCGCAATTAAAGAAAAACATGCTCAACACAAAGGTTTGCAAAAACAGAACGATTTTAATACTTAGGATGTGTGAGCAAGCAAAGATATTATAATACCAAACTAATATAAAAACTAGTTAAAATGACATTAGAATTTGACAATTTTTATGTACAGCAAGTCAGCGACAGTAAAACATGGCCGTTCACTTTCATAAGATGTAGTGATGCTTTGTTTTCCCAGGAATTGTGTTAAATAATAATGGTTATATCATTTTTAATTAATGGTTTAATATTTGTGTACATTTGTAATAGATTTTACAAACTTTCAGCATTATCATACCACATTTTTCTTCAATATCACACATCCCTGTTTTGAATAATAAATATATTAAGATGAAACACTGTAAACTTGGGCTTGTTGTAACTATAATGTTTTAAGCCCAGATATGCAAAAATGTGTTTTTACCAGCTGTGGTTTTGAATAACAGTTTTAAACATTTACTTTAAAACGGTCTGTTTTTTTACGACTTCTATTACTGAATTCAAACTCATTTTTGTTGGATATTACAATATTTTGTTATGTTGCTTAATACATGTTTGTTGTTCTTATAAATATGCTTTGCACTTATTAGCTTTACTGTTTAAAAGACCATAAAGTGTGATCTGTATTAAGATGTAACTTACGTGTAATTTTTCTTGCAAAAAAAGGCATATGACTAGAATATTAAAAAAACTTCCGATACCCTTACATATAAATGTCGTCATGAGTTGCCACAACAATTAAAATATTAATTGTTTATTTCCTTATAATTGTGCTGTTTATATTTGGTAAGTTTATCCTTAATATTGACTAATGCTGCAACAGATTCGGAAGAACAGACGTTATTTTTGTAAGATTTGTGTGACATTTTGTCGAAGCTATTTAAGTAACAGACAAATCGCAAACAGCATGACAGAAAGAATAATGAAGAGACAATAATAATAAACATCAAAACTTTCTGAGCTCAATGTCTAACAACTTTGGTAAATTCTCTAGTAAACATTACGTTTTCAGCTTTTTTTAAAGAAAAACCACCAGTCAAAAATAAACACAGTGGTGAAAATCTCTACACATTTGGGGTTTCGTTTATGTTTTTTCGTTTAAATTAGATTAGCTCCGCTGCTAATTTTACAAAATTAGCCGCTAGCAGACTCCTCAGAAGTTTCAGCGAGTCTCTTTAACATCCACATAACGGGCACACATCCCAGAAAAACACGAAAGCCATGACGCTTTTGTTTCGTAGTATTTTTCATAACTCTAAACTTACTGTTTTTCCGTAGTCGATCAATCTGATCCCTTTGCCTTGAATCCCAATCCCTGGATGGTTTGTCTGGATTAAGATTCAGATCAGCCCACGAGCTCGGGATGCGTTGATGTCGATGGGTGTCTGCATCCCATGTGTCGCTGCGCAGCTGGTTAGATGTATGACATCAAGTACCGCGAGACTGGTTTTAAAGCTAAGCCATAGTGCGCTCTCGCGGTGCTCTGATGTTCATGCGATCAGTCTGCGCAGCTCCTATTCAGTCGGCTCCCCAGATGCCTGAATAAAATACTAAACCCAACTTCTGTGTTTATATTATTGATTTAACGACATCTCTGCTATTTCAATGTATGGATGGTTTACAAAACGTAGTGCAGTGATTTATTTTTCTTAAATGTCGTTGTTTTTCGATATCGTTTCAAATTGATTGTGTCATATCAGTGGTGGAACATTGATGATCCTTTATAAACAATTTTAGGGTATTGACAAATAATGTGGATATTACCAAATGCTATTCAACATTTAAGCTTAAAATTTATGTTAGAAAGGGCAAATATGAATTTAATCTCGGCATAAACTGCATATGTAAAATAATAGCCTACACGTAAAGTATTGAATGTATAGTTTATTAATCTTGCAGAATACTGTTGTCATTCTAAGTAATTGGGTTACAGCTGTGTGATTAATAAGCATGGAAATTTCATCAAAATTTTCTTACAAATCCATAGGCAAAGTTTAGGATTTTTATTTCAAGAGCTCAATTATAAACCATAAGCCATTTAATCAAAGCTATTAGATGCTGTTGAAGGCCTATATTGAGTGAATATTCCTTCTCTTGTTGTAGTATGCTCAGCTTGCAACTGCAGTTCTTAAAATTTCCCAGCCATTTCTATTACAAAAGCATGGCTTTCATAGATGTTTAAAAATAATTCATGCCATTACCTTCTCTCTAATATTGCTTAAATGTACTGGTTTTACAATTCATCTTGCATTTGCATAACTGTTTTTTTAAAGGGGTAGTTTACAATTTTTTTATCGTTTACTCTCCCCAGGTCTTTCCAAAACCTGTATAACTATCTTAACTCTGCAAAAGACCAACTAAGATATTTTGAAGAACGTTAGTTAAACAAACAACACCTCATTGACTTTCATAATAAAAATAAGACCACCGGGACATTTCTCAAAATATCGTCTTTTGTTTTCCGCAAAAGAAAGAGTCATTGACAGGTTTTGAACGATAATGGATGAAACAATTTTAATTTTGTGCGAACTATCACTTGAAGGAGCTTCCAATCTCAAACGGTCAAAAATAGAGGCATTTGTTTTAAATTAATTCTTTATTTGGAGACCAAAACAACATAAAAAAGGAAAGCAGCTTTGAAAGTAAAAGGATTGAAGTAAAATTTATTAAATTCTTATTATTGCTTACCAATGCCAAGATCTAGGATCTTGTTATCATTTTGATCCATCATAATCAATGTCTTCTGGCCCCTAACCGCTCATGATGATCGTCAGTCGAGGGCGAGTGAAGGTCAAGGTGAGTGGATTGTGGTCACTGAGGAAGACTGTGACTTGTTGTCGGCACTGGTGACTTCACAACAACAAAATCACTAGTCTTCCAAGGTGCCCAAAAAACAGTATCTTCGAACATTGAACACAAATGTTTGAAACATTTCAGATATGAAGAAAAAATACCAGGAGCCAGTAAAATACTTGTTTAATTTACGGTGGCTTGAAGACGGGATCAGAAAAAAGGGGGTGGAGTTAATAATGTTAAGCCATTGAATCATCATGACCTTTCCGGATGCAGTCTGTGCTGTCCACATCCGTTTTTATACCCACAGGAGCCTTTTGGACGCGTTCGATATTACATTTCAATTTATTCTACCCGTTTGGTTAATATAGATACAAAGGAGCTGCCCTTATAAAATATTTTACTTGCTTTCTCTAAACAGTTATACAGCAATTTTAGCTAGAGGTTAAAAACAGTTACACAGACTTTTTAGAACCATTCCATTCATCCATTGATCTATCTGTACATACAAACACACACACTTTTTTTAAGAAATTATATCTCATTGAGATTATTTAGTCCTAATAGTAGGGATTTAGGGTTATATGCAGTAAGAATTGTATCTCAAGAATTGTATATCATAAAAAAGGTTCCTCTACTTGGGGCTTTCCAATCAACCTCTTAGCAGATAATAATAGTTGTAATACATTATTAAAACCCCAAGAGACGTCCTCCGGTTGCAACAAACTACATTCCGTGCAATTTTCACTAAAGTATTATGGGTAAAAGTTGTTATAGTTTGGTACTCGTGTGGTTTGAATAGACACTAACGGTCATAATAAGCATTTGTGCAAGTTGGTTGACTTGGCACTCATGAACCATTTTCACAAACATTCTGAAATGAGAAGGCGAACAATACAAACAACAGAAATATTGTTCTGAAAATTGTGTCCACCGTAAAAAACAACAACCGGACTGCCTATTTCAGAAGAATAGTTTAATTAGTCTGTTTTGTGAGGAGAATAGATAGAAACTCTCTATAGTCACTCATGTTGGACTGAATGACAGAAGAGGGAAAATTTAAGAATGGAGAGGATTTTCCTAGAATATCTTTTCAAGGAATTATCGATTCTCTAGAAACTATTATTCCTAATTTGACACGTTTGAAGTGTTCAAGAATAGGGAAACAACAGATATTATGTTATCAAGTACACATTTTTGTGATTTCTGTACAATGACATGGCATCAAAAATCAACACTTCTCATTTAATTTTTATTTATTAAATGGTTTGTTTTTAAGCTGTGGATTGAATTCTTAACACAAATCTTCCTCCTCAGAGCAGATCTTGAATAAATTAAGTTAAAACTGAAACAATGGAAACAATTATGTGAAGAAATAAGAACAAAATCAACTTTGTACTTGTATTCTGTAATGGTGTTTACTTAAAAGTCATGCACCATTCTCTGCGTCTACTGTAATCTGATGACAACGCTTCATCAGTTTGTTACTCACAGAGATGTAAGAAAGCAAGGTCTAACATGGTCTTTATTATATCCACTTAATTAAGTTCCTCCTCCCCACTGAATTGAAATGCCTGGCAAAATAAAACATTACATTTTTTTACTGTCAACCTATTCGTGAGGCACAATGCACAAATACACAAAAACACTTGTCTGTTTGTTTAATAGAAGCCTGTCAGAGGTTGATCAGAAAATACAATTATTATTTTTTCAATTAGCGTGCATGAGTAATAGGAACAAACAAGTACATACCCTTCCTGGCTTAGAGGGTGACGTGTTATCATAAACAAGTTTAATAATATAAATGTTGTCAATCTTTAAGTCCTATTGTTATTTATTCAAACAATAAAGAAAGATCAACGGAAGAACTCCATGTTCACGTTGTATAACATACACAGCAAAATTGTATATTCTATTCTACTGAAGTCGAATTAAACCAACATATTAATGAAACCATCTTCCCCTGAAATAATTACTTAGCAGAATAATTTAAAGAATGCATGTTCACAGTTAGGCGCAAACAGATTTAATGTGGCAGTACTAATTCGCGAGTACATCAGATGTCAGTTGCATTTCTTTGAAGCTTATTCGAGTCAGTGATTCGGCTAAATCACAGCTGGTTGTTATCCTTAAAAATGCAGTTGCTGATTACCAATACCTGAATAACTTCAGTGAATGTTCAAAAAGGGGAAATATTAATGTTAAACCCCACAAATATTGTCTTTCATCTCAAATTTGGAATGTCATTATTTTTGTCAAAACCATCAGATATAAAGTCCTAGCAACACTATCTTTTTAATATTATATTTTAAAATATATGATACATTTTTTAAACATAGGGCATTACCTTTATTTATTTTAATTTTGGGGTCAAATGTTTTTTGAAATTTGTTTTTTTAAACCTATAACATTCCAATCTTTAATATTTGGTTTATGGTGATGTCTTTAGTTCACGATTCCAAAAATGTCAGACATATAGTTCTGCTTTCATTTAGATGGTATCATATACAGTATAACAAGGCTGTCTGTTAAAAAAAACCTTTTTTCCTTTTTGTTCTTGTTGGTCTTCCATTTAAAAGCAATGAAGTAACTGGCTTGTATTACACAGCAGTGATACGACGCTTTTTGTTTTACACATGCTTCCGCCTTTTTTAGACTAAAGCAGAACAATTATGTCATCATTTACTCACCCTTTCTGTCTTTTAAACTTGTATGACTCTCTTTCTTCTGCAGAACACAAAAGAAGATATTTTGAATAATGTTGGAAGAACCAAACAACATTGGACCCCATTGACTTTCATTGTATAAACAGAAAACCACTTAGACATTTCACAAAATATCTTATTTTGTGTTCCACAGAAGAATGAGTCATATACAAGTTTGAAACAAAAGTAGGGTAAATAAATGTAATTTTAAATTAGTTTTTATTTTTGGTTGAACTATCACTAAGTCTGTTGCATGAGCAGTGTTTACCTTCTTCTGAGTAAGGACAGGTTAGAATTCTCATCTGGGTGTCACCTCTACTGCAATGCTTGAAGCGAAGACTTCTCCTGTGACACATCTCCTTATTAGGGGCTCCATCCGCCAGACATGACCCTGAAATAAACCCTGTGACACTGGCATGATCACATTATAAGATCATTTTGTAAGATAATGTTATTTAGTGTCCTAACCATATGTAGCCAACTATCCATCGCTTAGTTTTTCATTTCCCTTAAACATAGAAATGAATCCCAGAAAACCCAGTAACAGACATGACAGTAAATTTATGGGCAAATTATATGTGAATTTATTTTAATGATGATTTATCTAGACTGGTTTAAATCATATAAATATTTATATCATGATTTAAAGCTTTTACACCTTTCCTAGTTGCAAAAAATTCCCACCCAATCACAGATTGTAGCACAAAGCAACCAGATACTTAATTATATCTCCTTTTAAACTTGTTCTTTATAAGAAGAGGTCTTTACCTGAATCCAGCTATAGCATTCTTTTAAAAGCACCTGGGTCTATGAAAAGTGGATGAAATCCTGTCCCTGCACCCCTGTGACCTTAGAGACCATAGGGCAAGATCGGGTCCTCCTCCAAGCTTGATTGCAATGCCACATCAAATGTGTCCCCTCTTTGAGCACATTCTATCAAGTTTTGATCTTCTTTTTATCTAAGGCCATGTCGGGCTTCAAAAGGCCTGCTTGTTCAAAAGCACGTCCCTTCAAAGATGGGGGTACATTCATGGACATCCCATATGTGAAAACACCTATTTATGTTGGTGTCATGCTGATTAAAAAGGCAAGAAAGATATATGCAGCACTGCAATTAGGTGACAGAAATGCATGATTGAAAGCATATATAACAATTAAGCGATTATGGAAGATGCAGAAAGGTAATGAAAAAAAAAATGTGTTTTTCTTGCAACAAGATCAATCGTTGCCAGGTATTCTCACACTCATAATATCTTTAAGGGAAACAGAAATATTTTGAATCATTTACATTTTTACAATGCATAATAACTCTCATAGGTTGAAATGGCGCATTTGCATATCTAGGCATTTGTTGTTCATAAGTGTATTTTCGGACGGAAAACCACAAACTTTAAAAAACTAATTAAACTGGCTTTGACTATGAACAGAACGTGAACACAACTGAAAAAAAAGAAATTGAAAGCCAACCCGGGGCCTTCAACAGACAAACTATATCATATTGTCAGTGACCTAGAAAAGGGCAATTTCTGTTTCTAAAGATGACGTTCCTTCAAAATCAGAAAAAATACCTTTTAATTTCTGCATATGCACATAACCAGAAATAAAAGTGCCAACACAAGATAGCTTCATACATGCAGTTTTCAACACTACATAACAGCCAAAATGTAAATTCACCAAATGGACATAATCACTCAATCTGTTCTCTGGGAATGGCAGGCGTTGAGCCAAAGACAACGACAATCATTCAAATCCTACAAGATCCCAAACACTTGTTTGCATTTCAATAGGACTAAATACTAAAATCATCGCGTGGAATACTAACACTACAAAGTCCTTTAAGAAAAGAAACGGAGGAAAAACAACATTGAATTTAAAACTCTCGATTTGTTCATTTCTGTCAAAAACACAACTCACAGTTGTCCTTTAAGAAAATTTCCGAAAGAAATCAACAACGCAATAAAATCTAAATAAATTGTATAAATTAAATAAAAACTACCTGTTGCTTCGTAAATCAAAATTAATTGTATAAATTAAATAAAAACTACCTGTTGCTTCGTCCAGTGATGTCTTTGGCACTCACTCCCACGCCAAACACACAGATGACATCGCGTCAACATGGTTAGAAAAACGGAGAAAATGTGAAAGCTGCATACTAAAAGCGATGTATTTCTCCACCGGTTTCATTTCAACCCGTTTTCTCCGGCGTAAGCAGCGCTTCTTTTGCGTTTTCTGAACGTCTCTGCGTGTTACAGCACCATGTGCCGCGGACAGCTCCGCTTCTCACCCTGCACGAGCTTCTTAAAGGCGACGCTCACTCCACCGACAGGTGGCCCGGCTGTTTCACGAGCGCCACGATGACGTCACCACGACAGGGGAGGAGTGTGTTGATGACGTCACCGAAAAGTAATATTAATTAAGATTGAGCTTAATAATGCAAAGTATATACATCTGTAATTAATTTACAGTTACACTCCTAATTTCGTAAACAATTTATGACCTCTCCACAGGAAACTATTTTAAAATCAATGTAAATGAATAATACTATTCTATAACAAGCACTGAAGGATTTTTGACTTGTTTGTTGTAAGTGAAGATCGGAATAAGTATTATATCGTGCACTTACAATGGTGGACATGGATGAGATTCCCTATACTTCGTATTTTTAATATATGCAGAAAATCACACTATATTTGTTTATGAAACTGTGAAATTTGCATAGCATTTCTGTAGATAAAAGATGATAATCCACTACATTTTGAACTGGAACTCCATCATCCCTTTAAATTCACTCCCTAGACTCCCTGAGTGTCCTGGTGATAAATAATATAAAATAAAGTCCACCTATAAGGTTATTTCCCTAAAATTGATAACATAGCTGTATTCAACTTGTATAGAAATGGCCTTATTTACAAACTCTTTCCTTGAGCACTAATTATACAATCAAGCGTTCATTATTTCTGATCATTTTAATACTATTAATTCTAAGAGGCATTTTAAAATGTGTTTAGTAAACTGGCTCAAGCATTCTCGCTCTTTTAACAGGGCCACTTTAATCTACCACTATAATCCACTAACAACCTTCATGCCCCCAGTGGGTTTTCACTTATGTCCTCATTATTTTAATCAGAGTGTGGAGTATTTTTTGCCCCTTCTTACAATTTAACAATCTGTAAACAGAAATAGAATGACGTACTGTTATCATTAAGTGCAATTCTAAGAAAACGTTATATTTAAGCAAATTAAGTAAAGAGGACCAGAACAAGAATGCTTATTTTGAATGGTGCCTGCATGCCAAGTAAAAATTCTGTATCTTACATTCTTTACTGAATTACATCGCAAACTCACTATGCCCTTTGTCCTGTTAACAAAATTTAACAAAACACAAAAAGCAAGGCCAGTCAGTGCACTTTCATTAGGTTTCCCCCCTCCTCCTCCTTATTCCCCCTTTTGTTTGGTGCCAGTAGGTAACCATGGCAACCAGCATCACAAAGCTGCTAGTACTCGAGAAAGAAATGTTTGCGAGTATCAGGACAGTCCACATATACAGGCGTGGATGCGACTTATGCCACACTCAAAGAAATTAAATATTAACAAATGAATCTAAAAATTGACATTATAGGTTGTTCGAATTCGAATTATATGCGCTAGAAGCCTCAGTCCTGTGTTTGCATTGAAAACCACCACGGTTAGCAGCAAACCGATGTAGTGCATTAAATGTACCTTAACATACACGTCGGAAGAGGGAACTAACAAGTGCTGTCACCATGAGTCTGCTTGGAGGAGATCAAGCGATGCAACAATTCATGCAGTTTCGTCATGTTCCTAAGCAACAGAGATCTGTCATTTTGATGGCTAATCATCCAAGCAATCCCTCGTTGGACCTTTTAGACAAACCAAATGCTGCATGCAGAGCGTTTGTTTTGCTGCTGCCAATTCACACCGATTGCGCTGGTGTTTTCAGTCACACGGGGGAATTTCGCACTCTGCAGAAATTTCATTTGATCATAAATCGAAAACACCTGTTCACCATGAAATGATGCTTTAAATCTTTAAATGAATGTTTTTTTTGTCACAGTAAAGTGATTTATATATTTTATACAAAGTTAATTAAGCTGAAGGTTCAGATTCAACAAGCGTTTGTTTTTTTCCCGCTCCAATGCCCCAAACTTCTCCAGAAAGTAGAAACTAGTAAATTATACTACATTACGCCAAAAACGCTGTTCTGTAAAAGGTCAGTAGCCTAATAGGTTGACAAAAGACTAGCCATTAATATAATGTATCAACAATTAGTGCCTGTCCCCGGTTTGCAAATTATTCATAATATCTTCTAGGAAATGTCTTTTATCTCATAATAATGCTTTGTGTTTTCTAAACCCCAGCGGCTTTACCATCTTGCCGGGCTCTTGGTCTGTAGAACAAAGATGCTATTCAGTGCAGCAGGACAGGTAAGAGCACCCAAATGGAGCTCAAGTGGGCACTAGGCTTCTTGACTAAATAGCCAATGAGCATTCTAATCTTTCATTCTCTGCCTCCTATTCCATTTTGATAATGTACCATAGCCAGCAGCTGCTAAAAGCATGAGCGGGGAGAGGGAGGGGAAATATGGGACATTTTTGGATGAAAACAAAAAGGCGGACATCTCAAGATGCTTCTGCCGAGTCGGCTTCAACATTTCTAAAGGCCAGCACATTATAGGACCGACTCCTGTGGTCCAAAAATGCCACAAAATCGACAAATATTCAGCGGCGCACATCACAGTTCCTCTAACATCTTTTTTTTTTTACTTTATCCTTTTTTCCCCAACGTCCACATCCTGCCTTTACAGAAAATTACAACTTATATGTCTACATTCTTGGAAGCGGATAATTGGATGGAAGCCCATTATCAAGCACTCAAGTTATACATGAAGCTGGATTTTCTGCTTTTAATACCCTCACACGTACCTACTTGAATTTTTGCCTTTAAGAATTAGGACTGCTGTAAGAAAGAAAAATATGTCAATTACGTCTCCATCAGCGAGAGTTCGTGGATCATTTGACCCTTTTCATTTAGTGATTTCTACGGAACTTATTGCATATTACTCCATTTTCACTTTCTTGAAAAAGCCCCCGGACTCTCGTTCCAGTAATGCATCTTACTGTTCACTTTAACGTCGGGAAAATAATGTAACAATGCCAACGATTTTATCGGCCTTGATTCTGTAATCAAAATAGAATTTCCATCTTGCATACGGGACGTTTGACCGCATTCTATAAACGCAGTCGCAGGGGCCCCTGAGACTAATTGCTACAAATAATAAAAGCAAATGTACAACATACAGTAGGCTACAGTGCGGTATAAAATGTTATAATAGGGACAAATACTTAATGGCTGTAGGTCCATTGTGGTGTGTAAAGTGCATCATGCTTTTAAAAAAGGACTGTAGAGCAGTAAAGATTGTATTAAGGTAGGCCTATTTGAGGAACAGAATTAGGGGTTTGGGTAGGGTGCATAGGAGGAGGTCTGCTTGAAAGGTTAGTCGGGTTGTCACACGGAGCTGTTGAGCGCTCTGACAGCTTGAGAGAAGTCTGGCAATTAAATGAGGCTGAAAAGATGTAATGGACTACTTGTACTGAATTTCCCGACATACTTCTGTCTTATAATAGTATGTCTCCTTATATTTCTTGATTTATGTGTTTAAAATGTTGTTGAAAGCTGCGTATTTTAAAAGGAGGAGGAGCTTCTCAATGTAATCCCACTCTAACTTCCTGTTTCAGTAGATATTGTCAATGCTGCAAACAAAGCATTTAAATGCTGCACTTCAGTTGGTCTTTAAAACTGCATATTCTGTTTAATTTTTAAAGACCGGCCAGCATGAAAAAACAAGTAGTTTATTTGAAATCAAGTCAAAAATAGAACATTAAACAAAATAAAAGCATTTGCAATCATTGCATGGTCTTATTTAATTGTCATTGAAGCCCAAACATGTGTGAAGTATCTTTGACAAAATAAAAAAGTTTTGTGTCCTTACAATAGAAGTCAAAGGGGACCAACGGTTTTCGGTGACCAACATTTTTCAACATATCTTCTTTTGTTTTTTGCAGAAGCAGGAAAATAACACAGGTTTAAACTGACAGCAGGGTGAGTAAATAATGACAGGTGGTGATTTTAAAGGGAACTATACCTTTCATGCATATCTTCATGTAGGTGTGTTAAACATTACCGGAAACGCACAAGCCACAATAATTACAAAGCGGAAGTAGTTGTGCAAGTAGTCCATACTCCATAGCTCAAAGGATCTGGACAAATCGTGGCAGGTATACATTTAGGTGTCTCTCATATGATTAGCGTATTTAAATAAACGTGCGTTTAAATGAAAATCGCACATTATGATTGCAAATTCAATGCAGATATCATGCAGGGTCTCTCCCAGCAGTGTAGGAAAGTGTGTGTTACTAATATGTGCAAATGGATGCTTGAGTAGCTCTCATTATATGGCTCCTAGGGTTACATGGGTGTAGGTCATGCAAGCTTTCAAATGGATCTTTAATATATACAGCCGTTTTAACCCCCGGCTCTGAAGAAATCCTCAGACGGAGGCAAAATATAATGGATACGTTTCAAGTGAATGTCACATTGAAACAAACTGTTTTATTGCACATAAACAACATAGCACCTTAGAATATAATGTTTTTACATAGATTTAAATGTATAGAAATTAGAACATACGTGAATTAAAGCTTTCCATGCAATCATTTCCACTTTTTGTCACAGCAGGAAAACATTGCGTGGTACTTCAATTTGGAGCAAATTGTATCTTGAAGACTAGATGTGTAATGATAACATATTAAGAACTTTCACCTCTATGCTGTTTTCAAGAGCAATCTGTTCCTCTGTTGAATCTGAAAGGTCGGTTTGAGAAAAAAGAATTTTAAATGCAAGCCTTGGTTAAAAAAACTAAACGCAATAATTATTTATCAAACAACTTCAGCAAGTCCTCATCCCACAACATTTGTGCCACAGACATGAACATTAAATAAAACGGTAAAGATTTCCAAGCAATACAACTTGCGATCTTCACCAAGCATATTATAAAATGTCATATCTAGAAAATAGAAATAGAAACTTGGCTGACTCATAGTTGCATACAAGTCACAGAACAAATAATCACGGACAGGATTTCAATTGATAGCTCAACTGAAAAAGGGTATAATACCACATGTGTTCTTCAAGGCCAGCAATACTTTCTGATGCACGACTCGCAAACACGCAGATAGAGAGCAAACCTTTTAACTCTTCATTTAATCAACCGTGTTGGCTCTAGTTTCTAATCACTGCCCACAAAAGCCCAGCAGGGAAACTCTGGTTTCATGTAAGAGCCTCTGTCGCATACGCAGGCTATCTGAAATGCTTGGCCATCTGGGTTAAAACGCTAGTAGGAGTCACATTTTGCCACTGATGAGATTTGTTTTGTGGTGTGAAAGGAGAGCAGGAAAGGACTGATGGTAAAGGATCATATGTGAAGGGTTTTAGTGAGAAATCTACGCTTATTGTAATGAAACTGCAACTGTAGGAATAAAATACAATAGTGCAGGAAGCTTATTTATTTAACCTTTGGACGGCAAACTCAAATGCAACCAAATTCTGAGATAACGTTTTTTCATTTCCAGTCCTCAAGCAAGAGCGTGCACTAAAGCTGGGCTACTATGAAAGCAGATGTGTGTTGCAGGCCTGACCTTGGTTGCTATGGGTACTAGGGACAGACTTATATTCAACTGCCTGCCTGAGTTCCTGCTAATTGCCGTTGTCATGGCAACGAAGCACCTGACGTAATGGTAGGAAAGGGCAATAATCTTACAAGGGTCCATTTATTTATAGGGAGCTATTGCACCCTGGAAACGGACTCAGCACAGATTAAAATAATGTTTATTTAAAAAAAATTGTGTACATGTATATAAAATAACATACCTTTCAAAGCACATGTTGAGGAATAATTTTGTTGCCATTTCCCGAAATCATAGCACAGCTTGTCACATTTCCCCCCCAACACTCGATTCATTAGAAAGTACTTAAAATGTATGCATTCACGCAGAGCTGAAATGAAGCTCAATAAGTCAGCAAACAAGACACGGTGAGTCTTCAATACTCTTTAATAATTATGAAAAATGTAAATAACACATATGTCATTAAAGATGTTATTGCAAAAAAATAAAATAGAAAGCATTGAAAGATGAACAGGGATGACCTGCATAAATCAGTCTCTCTATTCAGACTAGATCACAGATGAAGATGTGCAGAAAACGACAAAACATCTGGGTACACAGGGCTTGTTCCTCCTCACATCCTTCTCGCTTTGCGAGGGCGACAGCCATTGTGTGGCACCGGGGTGTTGTCGGTGATGGATACAACCTCCAGTCCTCCCATGGTTAACCCTTTAATGGCCGACTATACACAGAGGGAGCAAAATCAATGTAGGCCAAGTCAGCAACGAGATAAATCCGATGACAAAATGAGCATATACATCCGCATACTGCTAAAACAGTTTTTTTGAATGAGGGATTAGTTTAAAAAATGTGCAGTTCTTTTAAAAATAAAATTAAACAGGACTTTACTTGGCAACCCTGCTAACAAAAATACGTTCTAAGAACGTTTCCTAACATTTTCATTAAGAAACAAAGTTTTAGAATGTTTTTAAATCTTTCACTAACAATATAAAATAATATTTAAACATTTTTATTAAATTTTTAGAATGTTTAGCAATGACAAGTGTGGTCGCTTAAAAAAAAATCACTCTTTTAACATGACTGCAAAAGGCTTTTTGACAATTTTATAGAATTTACTTTTAAAGACTCCCCATGACCCGAGGTAGTTCTGATAAGCGGTAGAGAATCGAATGGAATGGAATACTTTTAAAGAACAGAGAACATGTTTTTAACTAGTAAGGTAACAGATGCCGCGCTATGTTGCGAATATAAGCGAATGATATGCCTATATTTACAATATAACCTGGCAACAGGAGCCTTATTACTCGTAAATCAGTCAGACATGATAAAAGCCAAGGGATGCTAATTAATATCTGCCTGGAAAATAACAATTGAATAGTTGGCCTCTATGGGTGTTGTGCAGTGTTATACATGCAGTAGTCAGGTAAACATGCTCATTTACAGCAGTTGGCACCATAGTTGTTGGGCTTGCATTGATACATAAATGGCAACCACTGTTCACTTAAATGCATCTTTAGTTTAGAAGACGCTTCTGAGGTGACTCAATAAAAGGAGTTATTGAGATCTTAAAGCACCCCGTGCCCTCAGCTCTGAAGGGGCTCATTAGCCCCTTATCCAGTCTTAATGTCCTCCAGTGGTTTAGAGTAAGAGCATGTGGACCACAGCTGAGCTTAGAGAACTCATCGGTCAGTTTTGAGTATTGAATAAACACTCCCAAATCTGTGCTTTCCTATTTGGGTGATAAAGACAGATTGATAAATACTGTTTTTTTTTTCCATTATCTAGTCAGTAGTTTAACAAATGAATAAATAAATAAACAATAATTCTTTCATCAGAGGTGTAACGTTTGATAAAACTTTGTCTGTGCATTATATCCGTGAAAATTTCTCCTCAACTGAGGAAAAGTTATAATGTGTACAAATATATATATAAGTATCAATATTTGTTGTGTGAAAATAATAATAATTTTATAGTTTTCATAGTCATAATTTGTTTGAATACTTGATTCTGGTTGGCTGGAAGTTGGTCATTAAAACCCTTATACCATGGTCTGTTTGAATACTTTATTCTGATTGGCTGGAAGGTGTGCATTAAAACCCTTTAAGGAACGGGTAGCTCCAGTCAGTTTGATAAAATGTGAAATTAACTGACAAAATAAGTATAATTTTCGGTTTGATCTAAATTTACAGTATAAACATCAATAAAAGCTTTAACTTGGCTAATGACCATGGTATAAGCGGGATAATCCACAGCTGACACGCGCTAGCTGTGGATTATCCCTTTTACATCATAAAATATGAGCTGTTTCCCAATTTACATAATATCCATCCTAAATAGTATTAGAAAATAGAATAGGTACGTCCCAAATCACAGTATGCTGAAATGAGTATTCTCAAAATACCCGGATGGTCTACTGTTTCAAGTGAAAATTCGAAGTGTGAATCCATGGCCACATAACAAGTGACAATTACCAAGAACTCAAAGCGAGAGGGCGGAGTTTAGTGACGCTGCACTGCATTAAAATTAAATAAAAGATGCTTTGCACAGTAAACATTTCATACGAATTAATACATGAAAAAATACTTTAATGCAAGGGAGAGCTGTATTTTGGTATTTGTGATGGTGCGTGCATACAGTTTTGATATGCCCTAAAATATATACACTGTACTTTTCCATGACAAAAACAGTACATACTTTCAGCAATGGGTCTTTTGAGATAGTAATCAATGTCCTAGCAACAACCCACAATACCCTAGCAACCTCATAACAATAAACTAGAATCCACTTAGTTACACTTTAGCTATTGGATAGCTAGCCCTTGCAACCATATGTGTATGTGACAAATAAAATCTTGAATGTTCCACATTAATTTTATGACTTAATTTCTCTTTCTTCTTTCCACGTTTACCGCTAGAGTTTGTGAAATAGCGTAATGAAAGTATTTTATATTCATTCATTACATGTTATATTGTAAAGTAAATTATGATGGTGATAACTGCACTATTTCAAGACAAGCCATTTGCATTCCAAACACATACGAATGACAGTCATATTACAATAAAAAAAATATCTCTAAAATGGCAACAAATACATTGCACCTTTATTTACAAAGAAGAGATACTGCCCCCTTCTTTCACATAACTCAGGTGTTGATGAGACCAAAAGCTACTCACCAAGCGCCCTGGACCAAGTCCTTTCACCAGCACGCGGACGTACGTGACCCCCTTCGCCTTCGCCTTCTGCTCAAGACAAACATGCATAAATTCAGGACATTGAGCATAATGAGAAACTAATAAATCGCTGCGGAAAACAAAATTGCCGGGGCTTCGAGTCTGAGGTCTGTCTAAACCACTCATTTATATCATAACGCTTGTGTCCACACAGCAAATGAATGGTTATCAGCGAGAAGTCATATACTGATTATACAGACTGCTGTGAGTCAGACATCTCATTATATTCTTCAGGGTGAAAACTGATGAAATTACAAAAAAACTGCATGAAAATAGCCAGGGAGGATGTATAAACATGAAACGGAAGTTCTTGATGTTATTTCAATCCATGGCTGGTCTAATTGTCAGTATAAGCATCATTGAAAAAGTTGATCGCATACTGCTGTACCAGATCATCTTCAACACAGAAGGATTGAAATCTCATAAACAATACTAGCACTAAAAAGGTGCGTCCATTAATATATGTATTTGCTAACTTTATTTGTCTTTATCTTAGCTTTTGGGTTTGACGTGAGAAAATATAAATAATTTGAAATGAAGATGAAAAGTATTTTGATACTTTCTGTCTGTTAAATGAAACATTTCTATATTTAATTTGTTGAAAGACACCAGTTGACATTCTGCTTAGACCCCTGTGTGTCATTGTCGGCATTCAACTTCTTATAGACGGTTTCATCGTATGCACACGCCTTGACAGAAGATAACACCCGGTCTGCGTTTGTTTATCAGCCTGGCTTGAGTCTAATACTAATTAATTTAACTTATAATAATAACATATAATTATTTTATTGTATAACAATTGTATTCAATAAACGATTTGATGAATTGTCTTGTATGTTCATTTTGCGAAATAAACAATTGAATTGTTGAATGGTTCCTTTAGTTTGGTCGAATTTAAAGAAACCGTATGGAACATTGACATCTAGTGGTTGAGATTTGTATCGTATTCAAAATATTTGAGAGGCAAGTTTAGCCAGGTAACAGTTATTTCAGTTTGTTTTGCTTGTTATCAGAAATAACCCACAGTCACTCTATTGTTTGCGGATGTGTACCAGAAGTTAAGTTCCGTCCACAAACGCGAGTATGCGCAGGGACTTGTTGCTTTGAAACCGTCTATTGGCAATAAAAATGGCATTTAGCTCGGAGGATGCCTAACATTATCTGTTTACTGATGCCACTTGGTTTGATACTTCAGTATGTGTACCAGTTAAATTCATAAATGTGATGCCTTTTAAAACGCATCTCTCTTTGCTCCGATTATGTTCTTGACTGGCCATATTGGTTATATTAAAAATGCATCTGTTCGGACTGGCATCATGTCTTAAAATGTTAAAATAAAGCAGAAAAAGGAGTCCAATAGAACCATAAGGCAGACCTCTTTGTACTTTCACAATCCATCAGGATCTGATCAATTACTAGAAAGAAATGCGCTGCCATCCAGTGGACGACATTCAAATGACAGATTTGATCTTGTGACAACGGGATGAATCCAGACAGCACAGAATTGAATGAATTGCTCTGAAACAAATGTGTAGTGTATTGCAATCTATTTTAATACAGATATATTTAAAAACTCTTCTTTTTTTATAAGAAATAAGATCTTTCTCAATCTTTAATTTCACATTCAGCTCAACAAACTAACTCCAATTAGTGCTTTATGATAAATCTTTATTTCTGTGGATCTTACCGCAGCAGCAGAAATCCCAGCAGTCTGTGCTGCAACAGGGGTGGATTTTTTCACATTCTTGAAGCCTTCTGAGCCGCATGAGGTTCGGACCATGTACTGGCCTGCGCTGTCTGTCACCTGAATGTGTGTGCTGGTGTAAAATGAAATTCAAAAGACAGTGAGCTTTTGCAAACACAATCTCAATCACACCAGTGGACGGTCACATTCGGTTTGAATCTTAATTCATTTCAAAGTCTCTGGATTTCCCTTATGTCTTTATAACCAGCCAAAACATGCCTCTGACCAAAAGGAAAGGTGACAATTGGATGTCTGTTTAATTTTAACTGCGTCAGGCAACTTACTTGTTGTACGTAGCTTTTATGTGTGCGATCGGTAACCCTTCATATTTCTTGCTGTCCCATGTCAGCGAGCTCTCCTGACCAGGCAATGGAGGAAAGAGACTAAACAAAAAAAATACAATATAGACAAAATAAATATAAAACACACAGCATAAATAATATCTATAATAAAACTGCAAAAATTATGTTCTCACACATCTATTTTAGATTCACAATATGATAGTATTACCGTATTTTGAAAATAAAAAATAAACTAAAATACCAGTAACAAATTCACAAGTTGCTGATGAATCAACAACATTCAAGGTTTCATAGAACTTTTTTGTATGTGTACATTATAAAAACTAAGGTCTATTGCTGAAAATAAAACTCAACTTAAACGCAACGTTAAAATTAGGTCACGTCTTGGTAGCTTCACCAATTGCACTAAACAGACATCACATCATAAAAATATCGCCATAGATCTACAATACATATCGTATTTGTTTGCGTCACAATATCAGTATCTACCCCTACATCAAAAACTATTCAAATTTTCACAGTAAATAATTTTGTGGTTAAGCTGGAGAAAGTTTGGAAACCAGTGTGTTAAAAAGTGTCTGTAAGCAAATGTGCATGTGCACAGATGACTGTCTGTGTTTGTATACAAGACATACTCCTTTAATCTTTTGACGGGTGCTGACGGGCTCTTGGTTTCCACAGGTTTGACATCAGATTCTTGTAATCGGACGGCACTGCATGACAGCAAACGGACCACATTTCCTCCACTGCAAAAACAAGAAGAACAGGAGACTGAAACCCCCCTATACAAATACACCACGTGACCTTATGGTGTCATCGGTTTGGTGAAGAATTAAACATCCAAGACACAATATTATAGACTTAAACTGACAGTTATATTTTTAGAACATAAAAGTATCATTAAACTAAATGTATTTGAATGCTGGCTCCACTATAATACTTCTGAGCATTCTATCTAACAGCCAATTAAAATCATGCAAAGGACATTTATGAAAGCAGATGGTTGTTAATACATTGGTACTTAAGAAAATTACTTTCAAAATGACTTACCTAGTTGTGATATAGTGGAATTTAAACCCCATTATGAGAAGTGTAAAATGTATATATATATATTCAAATATATGTAGAGTGAAATATGTCACAGCTTGATATTGAAAATGTGTTTTAATAATTCACGTGCATGTGAAAATGTCATTTGTACTATCGGATAAACACGTCCACATTCATATGTCCCTAATGTGGTTCTACCATGATACTTAGTACAATAACCACGATAAAATAGCGTGAAAACAGCACTCATATCACTGTAATGCAAAAACGACAATGTGAAGTTCACTGGAGCTGCTATTTCAACCACATAAACTACTTACATCAGTCCTCCCGTTGAATTCAGGGGCTCAACAAGCGTATGACACGACCCTTTTAAGAGACTGTATAACCCACGATACATTGTGTGTGTGTTTATTTCACGCACTTTATCAAAATATACACACTAGCATGACTTCTTCTCGTTGCTCGGCCGACATTGAGGGTCATGTGTAAACGGAACATTACATGTCTCTTTTTCAGAGGGGAGTATCGCTTAAGTCACATTTCGTCAACGCAGAAACTCTGACAGAAAACATGATGTCTAGTCATATGTTTGTCGTTTAATTTGATACAATTGTGTATAGTATTAATTTATTATGTCCGTTCACATAGTGAAAACAATTTCCTACAATTCCTACATCCAAATAGTAGCGTCCATTTCGTCAAACCAGCAAAGCATTGTGGGATCGCACGTGGGGTCAACATGGCGGCGCCCTTTAGGTGCATTTATCGGCCACTATGGAGAATAATAACAGGATCACGAAGGTTAACTGTAGGAATGAGAAATATTTCTTTTACGGAGAATCACTTTAGCGCGACAAATCACAAAACTGCGAGTTTTGTCTCTCCGTGGACGCTACATGGTGCAGTTTGCCTGCAGAGGCTGCCGGTGATCTCTCAAGACAGAAACCCCATAGAAGAGGAGTTCAGTGGGCTGATGCAGCAGGTAAATATACTAACGTTACCAGCTTGACTGTTTTACTTCGTTTCAGTGAACATTATTATGAACGATTTCTCCGAGAAGAAGTTTCTATGTAGGCTCTTGACGGTTTTGTCTGAACAGTTATTACTCATAATAACGTAATGCAGCTCATTCAACATAATGACCTTTTATGACAACATGCCCCAATAGCAGTTTTGGTTGTCAGAATGGAGCCTGTCATTGAGTAGAGTGTAGGTTCTGAGGGAACGCAAACGACAAAACGGCGATAAATAAAAGTAAGAAATATAAATATTTATTTCTGTAGTATTTAATAATAATAAACATTTATTTGAGAGGATTTTATTTGGAAGGACAGAATTCACAACCTTTTTAAGTAAACAGGCAAAACCGCCAGAGAAAAAAAAATAGCAAAACGTACCTATGGAAATGAGAATGTAACTGGCCAATGTGGTCCAAGACGGCGCTTGGGAGCATGGTCACCACCCCTATACATTACACCGTCTGGACCACATTACCTCAGAATCTTACGACTGAACGTTTCAGTGCGACGATCTGAGCACTAGGGCTGGGGGTAAAGGATTATTTATGAAACGATTAATCTAACGATTATTTTTTCGATTAGTCGACTAATCTAACGTCTAATTGGACAATCAATGTACCGCTTATTTTTCTGTTGCTCGATTAGTAAAAACCATAATGTATCTCAAATAAATACCAAAAAAATCTTCAAATATGCTTTATTAAACAACAGTTATGCACCGCAAAAAATATTCTGCTTTACACAAAATAAAATAAATACAATTATTTTACTGTTATACAAAACGAAAGACCAGCCAGTTTACAGAACCAACATAACTCTCTTGTTCAAAAAATTCTAAAGTTGTGGTGCAAAAATAAACACAGTGTTTAACACAATATAAAATTCCTGTTTTTGCTTATATTTTGCGTGCATTGCATCTCTTTCCCAGGACAGGAAGCCAAGGTTCTTTGCTTTGTCCTAGAAAACATGCAAGCAATGCATATTAGAACAACAGCTATGGCTGTGGGGTATTTTGAATCTACTCTTACCCTCATTGTAGTGCTATGCTATGATTAGTTTATTTGAATGCTAACGTGGCTATCTAGCAGCTGTGCAATTTGGTGGTGCTAGGCTAACCAATTAACCAATGTATCTAAGCTCTCTGTGCAGTTTGTTCGTGCTAGGTTGAACGTTAGCTAACGTCGTGGTATTCCATCACCATTTGGCAAAGAGTGCAAATAACGACACCTTTACGTTTGGGACTAATTTTAAAGTATTCCCATACCCATGTTTTGGTCTTCCACGTGTTTGTGGCGAGCTGCTGCAAGGCGTCGATGCAAAAATATGACGTCGACGAAAGGCTACAGGCATACTGAGCATGCGAACACGGCAGTTTACTAATCAAAACACTCAGAACACCCACAGGGGATACCATACCACCATAGTATGCAGGAATGCTATGCCACTACACCGAGCAGGGTAGCAATACACATAGTAGAATTACAAGTATAAAAACGGCAAGTGCCAGGGCCAAGGTAGAAATATAACCTTCTATATTAAGTGATTACATGCAGCCAGCAATATAGAATAACACAGGGCCGAGGCAACCGGTGTACATAGTAAGGACGGAAACAGGCGCAACCTGGAATGTTTGCATCCCCAAGCAGTAAGACAGAGACGGTGAAGGCCACGGCCACATACTGTATAAGACACAGGCTCACGTGAGTCATAACCTGAACCGCGAACATGCAGTCATACAGCACGGGCTTGTGCGAGTGATTAGTTGGGGTTAGGACCGCCCTCTTGACCTAGCTGACGCACACAGCATAGTCGGACAGCTAGTACGCTGCTGCAGAGCACTGCACAAGCGTTCCAAAGCATTGCCTGCAAGTCACATAAGCAAGCTGCGATATAGTCGACGTTGAGTGAAGCGGTAGCGTAAACCTGCAAGCTCAAAACATATGCAGTGAGGAAAATAAGTATTTGAACACCCTGCTATTTTGCATGTTCTCCCACTTAGAAATCATGAAGGGGGCTGAAATTGTCACCGTAGGTGCATGTCCACTGTGAGAGACATAATCTAAAAAAAATCCAGAAATCACAATGTATGATTTTTTTAACACATGTAACACAGTTACATTTTCATTTCCACTGGCGTTATTCAATAAGGTTTCAGGAGGGTTTAGAGAAGGGGGAGTCCCCCAAATGTGGTTTGCAATGTAGAGAGACCTCTCTCGAAAGGGAACCGGTTAAATATAAATATGCCCGGTTTCAGAGATAAGGCTTGATGCTAGTCCCAGACAAAAATTTTACTTTGAGGTGTCTTAACTTAAAAAAAATGCCCTGACATCTTTGAATATGCCATTGTTTTGTCTAAAGATGAACAGCGGTGATGTTTTTATTTAAGGTATTTTATTAAAAGCGACGTCAATTTCCTAATTTGACTAAGGCATAGTCCTGGTTTAAACTAAGCCTTGTCTGTGAAACCGAGCCTTAGTCCTGCTCACACATATGCAGTCATGGGACACCTGTCAATTTAAGCTGTTGTCTCATCTTTGTTATTTCAGATGGAGTTAGAGAGAAGTCTGCTTTCAGACCATGAGTTGAGGCTCCTGGAGGACGCTGCACGTATGAGTCGGAAACAGGAGGAAGACTATGATTCAGATGAAGAGGAGGATTATGGAGACAAAGAAATTGTTACGGCACAAGATCTGGAGGATGCATGGGAACAGAAACTCAAACAGTTTCATCCTGCTCAGAGGTCTAATGGTGAGATGTCAATAAAATTGCTTATACTTTCTTCATATGGTCAATTGTGCAGTGACATTTTGAATAGTAGATTGTCAGACATCATCTGAATTCCACAATTCTGTGCACAGGGGACAAGCTGGACGTGAGTTCATCAGAGCGTTGTTTAGCAGACAGTCTGGTCTTACTGATCAAACAAGATGTTGGAAATCAAAAGGTATGGCTCCTGCCTCAGATACAATGGACGGCTGGGGAAACTCTTCGACAGACAGCCGAACGGGCCCTCACTAATCTACCAGGTGAAACTCTTTTTGCTAGGAATGCACCCAAATGAAAATTCTTGGCCGAAGCCGAATAAGTTGAATCACTTGGCCGAATAATACCGCACACGGAACATGTTTTATGGCATTTCTTCTATTTATTTAGCCATTATTTTCACTATTGTACAAACTGAATAGTCAAAATGTGCATTTTACAATTTGTCTTGCTTTTCAATAAAATACAATACAACTTAATATAAAATTGAGCAAAAAAAAAAACATAAATAGACTATATTAATTAGGCCTATAACTGTCTGCTAAATGAATGTAATGTAAGTTACTCTGTACCCCTACAACAAAACAGTTCATAAAAAAAGTGTCATTAGGACTATAAACGAAAACTGTTGGATTATTATAGGCTACATTGCAAAATGATTTTAAGAAAAAAAACATCCAATGCATGCAATTCTGACTGATGCTGACTGACAAACATATCAGTTCATGTCTCTCCTCCAAACTCCGCCCACAAAATATGACTGTTGTTTTAGAAGCTGCACTTTACTTTTTTAGAAGTTGTTTAGTACAGGGAACTGTGTGCATGCGACCACTGTATGATGTCGCGAGCGGCGGGGCTACTGTCAGACAGCCCGCTTCCGTATGATGTAAAGTTACCAACCAGAAAGGACGCTTTCATTCGGAAATGTACTTCCGTGCGCCAATTCCTGTGCTGTGTCTTTCTCTGACACTTTAATGCTCCACACACACACTTACTCTGGCAAAATGTTTGCGTCAGAAGCGCACACATCTCTCTATCTTTCTCTCTCTGCGCTGGTTGCTGTTTGATCTTATCACAAGTAATGTTTGGTCAAATTTATTTGGCCATTTCACATATTCGGTGGCCGAACATTCGGCATCCCTACTTTTTGCTACTATATGAAAATTTGTGATAATCAATAATCCTTACAATTGTATGCCAATTACTGATAAATAGGCTGATAAGTAAAAAACAAACAATAGTTCTTTTAAAACATCGATTGCAGAAAACACTGGAAATCACAAACTAAAAATTAATTTTATACTCCTATGGCCAATTTTCACCTAGTTTAAAAGATACTATAACTCAAGGGATGGCTCTAATATTAATAATTTAAAGGTTCTGTGTGTAAGTTTCAGAGGCCACTATTGGCGATGTAGGAAATTGCAACCTACAGCTCCGCCACCCCGTTCCCCCTCCCATTAGAGAAGCTACGGTTGCCGTCACAGGACTAAAGGGTTCCGTAAATCATAGCGGCCATTATCGGTGGTGTTGATAATTGCAATCTACGTCTCACAGGCGAACAATAGACTGAAACTACGGACACAGGACACAGATGGTGTCGTATGAGACAGCAGAGAGTAACCTTTGCAAGTCAAGTGACGAGGTTTATATACAAAGAAAAATAAATAAATCAAATTTACTTAAATCATCATTTACTCTAATCGTTATAATGAATATTATTGTTACTTGTTTAACATTGTGTCAGATTTATTCGCTTATTTTGCATAGCATTTTTTGGCACGGTAACTTGGCTCGTAACTCACTGCCAATTGAAACCGCTTGCTAATGCTAAAGCCGTGTAATCTAACCGCGAAAGTCTTAGCAGACGTTTGGCATCACCCCAATTGATCAATTGTATCTTCTCAAATCTTCGTTGACACTGTATTGCTGATAAACTATGCAACTTGGAAGTTTGGATTTTATCCAATCAATTATTAAATTACACATTTGTATGCACAGAAGCTAAGCAGAATTATAATATAATTTACACCCGATTTATGCAAATTATGATTGTAAAAATGATTTCTAACTTGATTTGCAAACGGCCATGCAAAAAGGAATTATATTACATTACAAAAAAACAAGGAAAAACTCACTTGATGCTCATGCTCATCTCTACGGAGCCGTTGAAGGGACATTGGCGGAAAAAAAAAGATTGGCGAAAAAAAACCCACAATTGATACTTTCGCATGCTCACGAAAAACTTTCGCGTGCGCACGAGATTCTTTCGCGTGCGCAGGAGATTCTTTCGCGTGCGCAGGAGAAACTTTCGCGTGCGCACGAGAAAGTCTTCTGTTTTTTTTTCGCCAATCTGTTTTTTTTTCCGCCAATGTCCCTTCAACGGCTCCTTCCATCTATTAGCTAAAGCTATCAAACAAACAGTTCACTTATATTGCGGAAATTAGACAAACCAACCGGTCCAGCAGAAAGCTGGCAACTTCGGCGTCGTTTAGCAAACCCTTGTCCTGCTTCAGTGCCCTCCATTTGGGAAAAGCCACGCCGATGTTTATTCTGGTTTTTTGTCTCGACTTCGCCTTGCTGCGTCGTATTTTCTCTTTTTTGAACGAACAGATTGACGCTCTATCGGCTCTTGTGCAGAGTATGTGTGGTCCGCCATTATCGCAAATTTCGCTTCTTACTGCAACAAAGAACCGTTTATATTTCTAATAAAAAAACACGACAAGTAAATGCTGTTATTGTTCTTCCTCTCCTTCTGCTAATCCTTCTATGTAGTCGCTTTGCAAGCTGCCTCAAAACACAGCCGAAGAAGAAGAACTAGTCCCGTGGATCCTTCGTTTTACGAAACGCGCTCAGTTTGTCCGTGTAGAGATACTATAGAAACATGGCTGTGCACATTGATAAATTACATGTAAGGGTGTGCCCGCGGTGTATATACTTAAAATGGCTCATTGTAAGGTTATATAAACATTTCGGTTCATTTTGTAATGTATTTCTTCACTACTCACAACATAGTTTTGTATTATATATTACATTTTGGTGAATAAATCCTTCAAAATCCTACACACTTTACCTTTAATGAATAATCTAGAATTCATATTTATAGCCAGCGATATGGTGGTGATATATTGTGCCTTTATTGCATTTTTGGTTAGCAGTTGTTCTTTATGCTGTGTAGGTGCAGATCTGAAGGCTACTTTCCTTGGCAATGCACCTTGTGGATTTTACAAATACAAATACCCAAAAGACATTCAGAAAGAAGGCAGCGTTGGAGCCAAAGTGTTTTTCTTCAAAGCTGTGATGTTCAGCCCCAACCACTTACCCCTGAAAAAGAATTCATTTGCCTGGGTTAAAAAGGATGAACTTAAGGACTTTCTGACACCAGAGTACCTGAAACAAGTTTATCGCTTTATTATGAGTCTGTAATATAAGAATATGTTAAAAATGGTCTTGAATAAAATAAAAATGTCTTTTGGACCACAGGTTCCATCATAGAACACATGGTATGTTATGAGTAACTTTACTCTTCATTAATCTTGATGTTATAAATGGAAACAAATTACAAATTAAAAGTGCCAGTTTTTCACTTGAATGTGAAGGTGAAGTGTGATTTTGTATAAATTTTCTTATTTTTCCACAAAATTAATATTACGTCATATGTTCACCCTCCTTTCATTAAAAACCTGTTTATAACGTTTCTTCTGTGGAACACAAAAGTTAAAATATTTTTGAGAATTGTCTCCGTTTTCTCCAAATTGTCTCCATACAGTGGAAGTCATTTGGGTCCAATGTCATTTGGTCACCTACATTCTTTAAAGTATCTTATTTTGTGTTCTGCAGAATGAGGAAAGTCATACATGTTTGAAATAACCCAAGTGTGAATAAATGATGATGAAAGCCTATGGCTCCTTCAAAATATTACAGCAAATAATCTCCACTGTCCTAACAATAAAAAAGAGCAGTGCAATTTCAGAACATTGCCACTTGAGGGCGGTGGTTGGACAAAGAATAAAGTAGACCGTTTAGCACATAAGACCAGCTCTTTAAAAACATTTTAAATAATTTGACTGAATATTTCAGTGTTGTCTAATGTAAATGCCTTGTAATTGGGTTTCTCTTGTGTACTTATTTCTCCCTCTCTTGCTCAGCTGTCAAACAGTCATTGACTTTTGTGCTGTGTAAGTGGAAATGGGGATTAGTAAAACTATGAATTATTTAGGCACCTTTATTATGTAGGCCTGTAAAATTGACTGCAGTCAGAGTCACTTTTGTCAGTATTTTTGGAGATTTGGAGAAATTACTTTGTGATTCATAAATACAATTATACGATGGGTGACTTATTTCACGTTTCACTTAGCCAAGTACAATAAATAGACTTCAGAAAGCAATTAAAATTGATCTTATTTAAGGGCAATTTGTTGATTTATTACTTGTAGTGATCCATCAAAATGTTAAAATAGATATATCCTTCTGTGTGAAAAATATCTGTGTTCT